>JAILYB010000087.1:0-1205383 GCA_021437785.1 Rhodomyrtus psidioides | reverse complement strand
CGATACAACGAGATTACAATCACTCGAGCACTCAAACACACTCTCGGTGTTTCCCAGCCCCCAATTACACCTCAGACTCACACAGTGTTTAACCCCTCACAATTCCTACTGAAATCTCACTCAAGGAATTATACAAATTCTACTCACGAGAATTTATCTGGCTAAATCACCCAGGTGTAATGACAACAAGCAAAACCCTCACGAGAAGAACTCTCTCTTCTCTCGGCCACCGAATGACTTGGTTTCGGCGCACTTCTTCAATTGCATCTTCTTCTCCTTATATAGCCATATGAAAGGAGGAAGCATGCCAAATTGTGCCCAACTTATGCCTAATTTCCAAGTCAAAAGAAAGAGGTGCCAAACTTGCCAAACTCTTGTCTTTCATACTTGCCAAACTCTTGTCTTTCATACTTGCCAAACTTGCCAAACTCTTAACTCCCGAGTCAATGCCAACTTGTGCCTAACTCCCGAGTCAATGCCAATGTGCCTAACTCCCGAGTCAATGCCAACTTGTGCCTAACCCCGAGTTTCATTCGGGACTCAAATTCGAGACATATTTTCAACAGGGATGATGGTTGTTTATAGGCTCATGTTCCTTGGAATAATAAAGGCAGCGGAGAAGATGAAGCCACTAGTTAAAAACTTTAGGGCTAAAACTCCTAAACGTCCCAAAGATGTGGAGAATCCTTCTTCAACGCCTAAAATAATATGGGGAGTTAGGGGTAGTTATGTGATGGTTTGATATGTTTATCTTCAATTGTGGTTGAAGTAAATACATCTCCTTGAATGTATATGGATAACAATGAACTCTCTCAAATCATGGGTATGAAGTGTTTTCTTTGATCATAAAAGAAATGTCTAATGAGCTTGCCTATAGAATTCACTACAAGGCTATGCTTTATGCATTTGGAAGCAAATCTTTCAAACACAGCCCAAAGGGAGAAACTCTCCTCCTCCATACTGATATATCTAGAGCAAATGCAATCATCCCTAGACCAATCAAATATGGTGGGATAATACTATCAGAACAATGAAAATTAGAAAGCCAAGTTCCCCCAACACGTTGTTCGAAACAATGATCCAACCAATATAACACAGAATCTAGAAGGAAGGGTGACCATTTAGTTTCTAGGAGATAATTTAATTTTAAATGTGGCCTAAAACATAGACTTGATGATGATAAATGGAATGAAGGAATAGATCTTAAATCAAATTGAATGGTTGCCCTTTCCTTCTAGATGCTATATTATATTAGTTGGATCATTATTTCGAACAATTTGGGGAACTTGGCTTTCTAATTTCCATTGTTCTGTCAGAATTATCAACTCAAAATTGATTGATCCAGGGATGATTGTATTGATGTCGCGACCCTCTCCTCGAGGGAGAGCCCAGGTGGAGGGGGCTAATGGGCCGCCCGATATTGCCTGATCGGACGTGGGCCTCTCCCAAGGTCCATTACCCAAATCGCAACGGCTGGATATACGTGGTCGACCTTCAGTGCGGTCTGGTGACATGTGATATGTGTACATGCTAAGGAGTCGCCACCAATCGTTTCGTGGAGGGTACGATCGGAAACCCTATCGAATAGTTGGGAGCGATCTATTCGATTATGCGGAAACCAGAGAAACGAGATTGGGGACTTTGTTACGCCAGCTGCTAGAGTTGACGCCCTTTCGGCACCTAAGTTGAATGATTTATCTGACCCTAGGATTTCATACATATGAGTGGGGCACGGATCCATTAACCACCCCTTGACCAACTCTCTTACAAGATGTCATTCCACCACACTATTCATGTACCTCCCCTAACCACTCCCATCAATTAATTTCTCTATTGGATTTTTGAATGGATGAAGCCACCACTCCCTTTCCCTTCCTCCCTCATTCGGCCGAGTGCTCCTCTCCCACCTCACTCTCTCATTTCTCTCATTTCCCTCTCCCTCTCAAGCTCACACTCGCCCGTCGCCCCTCTCACGGCCGCCGCTTCGCCGCCGCTCCTCAACCCCATTTTCCACGGTAAGTTCCCCCCAAGACTAAGTCCTATACGTTGCTTAGCGAGTGATTAAGGGATGGTGCGATTTTGAGAGGTAATCCGTAACTAACTTGTGTTGTTCTTGTGGAAACCGAAGCGGCCCTCTCCTTGGACAGATTTGTGCCCCGAGCCTCGCCGCTTCCTTCGTCGTCCTCATGTGCTTGTTAGCGTGGTAAGTTAGTCCTAAACCCTTATTAGGACCTTAGATTACCGAAGGATGCTATAGATAAGCTAGTGAGTAGATTTTGTGAGCAAGCTCCCGATGAACATGTGCTAGCCGAATCTGACCTAGGGGATTCGAAGTTGCCACGTAGTCGTAAGCCTTGAGATTGTTGCTTATTTGGTGTCTTGTGATGCTAGAGGCTCGGATCGGATTAATCCGTGGAAGGCATGATCGCATAGAAGTGTTTCTTAGTCTAGAATCGCTTGTTTGAGTTGCTTGAGTGCCTAGCTAGACCTAAAGGTACATTCGGCCATGGTAAGACTTGATGTGTTAAAGGTTGAAAATCACCTAATGACCCCTAAGTACATTCGGCCATGGACTAAGGTATAGGAAGGAATGAGCCAATTGATGCATGAAAGCTTTTGTGTGTTCGGCCATGAGGAGGAATTGCAAGAAGATTGAATTAAAATGACTATTGACTCTTATTGCTAATTGGCCGCGGGCTCAAAGGGACGTGTCAAAGTGTTGATATTAATAGAAAACCTTGATTGAGGCTTAAGAGTATTCGGCCTTGGGTATTATTTGGCACGTAGATTATTTACGTGGGTTATTTGGCACGTAGATTATTTGGTTTTTGGATTATTTGGCACGTAGATTATTTACGTGGATTATTTGGCACGTAGATTATTTGGTTTGTGGATTATTTGGCACGTGGATTATTTACGTGGATTATTTGATTGGGCAATTGACTATATTAATATAATAATGACCACGTGACGAAAATAGTATTTGATGCCTTGAATGGGCGAATTGCTCAATTGATTGTACTCAGTCATACTTGTGTGAAGTATGAGCTTATGTACATATTATTCTATAGTGTTATCACGCTAGGTTTGAGTTAGTAACTTATGAGAGCACACGTTAACCAATGAGGGTTAAAGCATGACCTGGGAGCCGTGAGAGCAGGAGGTCGACCTGGGAGCCGTGAGAGCGGGAGGTCAGTGTGATAGAACGACCTGGGAGCCGTGAGAGCGGGAGGTCAGTGTGATAGCACGACCTGGGAGCCGTGAGAGCGGGAGGTCAGTGTGACAGCCCAATGCGTATGACGTGGGCCTTGATATACTGAACTGAGATTTACCATATGATGCACTCTATATGAGTATGAGTTTGTGAAGTGCCTAGAGTACGAAGCTTGACCTTACCATACTGAATCATGACTTGAATCGTGAACATCTGAACGGTGATTGCAATGAGTTGTTTCCTTTTCTTGTTTAGCATAGCGTCCCCTTTGATGGATAGAAACGCATGGTAGGACTCGACCTGAAGGATGGCCTCGATGGAATAATTAGCTTGATAGGAATTGATCTGAATGATGGCCTTGATGATTAGAATTGCGAGATAAGAGATGATCTGACAATTGACCTAGAATGTAGAACTGCAAGTTTAGGATTTGTCCGGAGGTACTATTGTTCTAGTCTAGGTTTAGGAGCTTACTTACTGAGATTTATTCTCACCCCGTCGTGGGATAACATTTTCAGGTCCTAATTGGTGAAGCTCCATGAATGCTATCAAGGAAGTCTTTTGAAGCAGTTGGACATGTGACCTTGTTTTCCCATTTGTAGTTTGTGGGGCAAACAAGTCTGCCTTCAATTTATGGATGACTGTTGTAGATTTTGGAATTTGAACGAGGTTCTATAAAGATATTGGTTGTATTTATGGGAATCTCCTTTGTTCATCCTGAGTCATCGTGTTATTTATGTTGCACAGAGATTTGCTCTCGGTTCCGCATGTGCATGTCACTTCTCGAGTAAAGTTAGAAGCCGCTGGTTCTTGGGAAGTATTTTAATTGTTCGGCCTTGGAGGGATGTTCGCGTGCTATCACGGACACGGGTCGTGACAGAAAGAGTACTTATAGGCTTAAAGCTAAGCTTAGTACAATTACACAAATACCCTCAACTTGCTAATATTGTAAAGTAATAAACCCAACACTCCCCCTCAAGTTGGAGCGTACATATCAAAAAGTCATAACTTATTACAAATATATGAAACTCGTCCACGTCGTAGAGGCTTTGTGAAAATGTCTGCTAGTTGCTCTTCAGAATGCATGTGTACCAACCTTATGTCTCCACAGTTTACCTTTTCCCAAACAAAGTGACAATTCACCTCTATATGCTTCGTTCGCTCATGAAACACTGGATTGCTAGCAATATGAATAGCCGACTGATTGTCAGAACATAGAGCAGATGATCCAATCATAAGTAGTCCAATTTCAGCTAACAACATACGAACCGATTGGAGTTCACCTGTAACATTAGCCATAGCATGATACTCGGCCTCTGCACTAGATCGAGAAATAACATATTGTTTCTTACTTTTCCACGACATAAGATTACCACCAAGAAAGACACAGTATCCCAAAGTAGAACGACGATCCATAGGGAAACCAGCTCAATTTGCATCAGAATATCCTGTCACCTCCAAAGATTCAGGGTTAGAATAACCAGCTTTATGACGATGACCCGGATTATGGAACACAAGTCCTTGACCTGGAGCTCTCTTCAAATAGCGAACAATTTGTAGAGAGGCTTGCCAATGAGTAGTACGAAGAGAGCTCATAAATTGACTCACCACACTAACAACAAATGAAATATCCAGACAAGTAATGGTAAGATAATTTAATTTGCCTACTAACCGACGATACTTCTCTGGATCATGAATGTCACGCCTCGAACCCATCGAGCGCACGTACATCCCACCGAACCATCGATCCTCAAATATCTCCCAGGATCCCTCGGCCAATCCGTAAAACAACTTGACAAAGAAACAAGATCGCGGAAGCCATAAAACTTGCTCCATACAAATTACAACGAGATGACTCAGGACAAAGGGTATACACTCCTTAAAAATAAAATTCTTCTCAAAAGTCATCGCAGTCAAGTACACAAAATTTAAGTCCTAAATCCGCAATATTCAGGTACAATCCCTAAGGCCACAAAATACAGAAATAAATCGTGTAATTACTTCGTCGAGAGCTCATCCTCATCTCACTAGTACTCCCGTCTTCAAGGACCTGAACAAAATTAATCCCCCACTGGGGTGAAATATAAATCTCAGCAAGCTCGCCCTAAACCTAAACTAGGCCATCCGTCCCACTGAACCAAAGCAACATATATAATTTGCTAAAGCAAGACATGGCATCAATTCAAGGCAAATAGCATAGAGTGACCAAGCTTTCGTACTAGCTTATAATTATTTTCCTCAGAACGTGAATTAAAAAGACATCCACTTCCTCTTTCGAACCTCCAGAGACTAGCTCGCGTTCAGACGCCTCAGGCTATCTCAATCAATAAACCCGCATTCAGACACATCAGGATGTACTTTCAATCTCATCTCCGCGATAAAATCGCCTCAGGGTGTACTTTCAACCACAACCCCGCGATCAAATCGCATCAGGGTATATCTCATCACCCAACCCCGCGATCAAATCGCCTCAGGGTGTCTCTCATTTCTCAACCCCGCGATCAAATCGCCTCAGGGTGTCACCGGCCTTAAGCCCTCATCTCATCAAGATACTCGTCACCATTCATGTGTTCTCATGGCTCACAAGCCCAATTCCTCAAGAAGTTCAATCAAGAATCATCATAGTAAATATTTAATCACATTTCCACAACGAGGAATTTTTAGGCAATAAAACACAATCAATTGCTTGCCAAAGGAAACAAACATGCCTTGTCATAAAACACAATTTAAGAATCGAATATTATACCACCACATAGGCAAGCACGGCGCATTAACGAGTGCGTCATCAATTCAATCATTCAAGCATAACAAACCAACCAATTCATCGATTCCTCAACGGAAATCGTCCAGTCGCGTCCAAATGTCCTAATAAAGGTTTAGATGTCACTCACCTTCGTTCGACTAGCAAGTTTCCACTAAAAATCCTTCGTCAAGCTCGACTCCCAATCGATTTCTTCGCTGTCCAAAACAGGGCAGCAGAACGACTTAGCGACAATCCGACGTTTCAATCAATTCATTCAATCTAGCCCCAATTCCACTCATCGTGGACCTCATTAACAACTCAAGGGACATTCTAGTATGTCCTAACAACACATTTAGAATATGGCGACATCACGAACAGCCCCCAACAGAACCAAACTACTCAGATTCAAAACAGAACAGAAACCGGTTCTGCCTTTCCTTGCATAAACAGCCCACTACTCAACCTTAAGCTCCAAATTATCACAAATTCCTCTTGCTAAGACCTCAATCAACATGTTATATAGTCCCACGATTAATTTCGAAGCTAAATAACATTCCCAAGACCTCCGAACAGCTCACTTCATCTTAGACCAACCGGCGGTTAGATTCTGCCCTTAAAAACTACATCAATTAAACTATCGAAACTTAATTGAAACGTAACCAAATCAATGGCCCCAACTCAGTGAACTTAGTACTACATGTCATGTAATTTCCATAAAAATTTCGGAGCCAAATGAAGTCTCTAAGAGGCTGAATCATGGCCCTCCCTTAATTAACCAGACCTCCAAAAATCACGAAACCAACGTGAAATTGTTAATGATAGGTTAAACTAACCTGTGGTAGTCGGAAGCCGGCCAAAAGGTCACCGGAGGTGGCCGTCGTACTGACCGAACGGGGCGGGCAGAACTGGTCAAGCTGAACAGTTTTCTGCTCTTGAGGAAAATGCACAAAATGAAGAGGAGGAGGGGCTGGTCCACGAAATTTTGGGGAAAATGGCAGATGAAATGAGACTTCATTCAACCATGGTCAATATTCTAGAAGCTTAGGTTAGTGAAAATTTAATGACCATCATCCAAGTAATGACACATGTCCACAAATCAATAATATCAAAGCCCCAATGACTAAATTGCCCCTCAAATTTTCTGCAGCCTCCTTGGGGAAGAAGGAAATGTCAAATAACTAAAATGCCCCTCTCAATCCAATTAGGCGAGGTTAACCCCCAAGGGCAAAATGATCTTTTCACACTTTTTCTCCGAAATTTCAGTTTTTCGATATTTTTATCCTTGATAAGGCAGCGTTCAATCCATATCAATTATTGGAATCCCTCATTTCCATTTTCGAATTCCAAGATCCTAATTCGTGGTCGAACCATCAGTCGATCGAAATTTCAGTTTTCCTATTTTGAATGATCATTAGCGAGGCGACATCAAACTTTTTTCCAAAGTTGGAATTCATCATTTCTATTCTTCTAATTTTGAGATTACATTCCATATCTCAAGCCTCGAGTGGGCGGAAATTCAGAATGACACAATTCCTCCCCCTTAAAGGAATTTCGTTCTCGAAATTTACAACTCTCCAATCATCCATTCTTTTGGGATATTGACGCCTCATTGCTATTTTCCTTCTATAGTAATTCTTTCCGTTACTTGACGTTTCTATAACATTCTTACCAGTAATGGCTCAAATCCTTTCAAACATCCTTTCGTATCATCAAGAATTTATGGGCTTTATCAACTTATCCTCTATTATTCAATTCGAGTCATAGCCCTCTCGACTCCTTAAGCAAATTCACGATCCTTTTCATAGAAATCCATTCTCGATTCCACTCGAAAATCTTTGACGATCATAGGAATCCCTTGACCTTCACGGTCATTCTTCTTTCTTGCCGGCACGTTCTAATGCTCGTCCACACGTTATACTATCTCAACTTTTTAGTCCAAACCATCGATAATATCGTTGTAAGTCTTGGCATACTTGTGGCCATCCCAAGAGATGTTATAATTCTCCCTTCGAGTTTCCGATGAGGTCATTTCCTCAAGTTCCCCTTCAATATTAAACTCGTACATTCGTCTATAGGATTTCAAGATTTCTATTCTCAACTTCGAGGTTTCTTTCTCAAGTACTGGAAAGTCTAGATTTTCTCCCTGTTGCATTCATTTCCATCCAGAACTCTTTAGATATCTAGGTTGTTTTTAGGTTTGACACTCCTAGTAGCCGTCAAACTTATCAATTGACAAATTTTCAATTTAGAAGTTGAATCTCTTATTTCCTTGAGCGAAATCCATCATTCCTTCATCAATCGTACTATCCTCAATTTCTAATTATACACATCCGTTACTTAATTGACCTTTCTTTAATGATATAGGGTCTTGTAGTCGTGACCTCTGTGCAATATCCCCAATCAACGTAGCCCTTCCTTTAGTTCCCTTTGGAACAATCAACATACTCAATCACGTGACCTTTTTCTCCTTACGAAAACAACGCTCCCAAATCTATAAGTAATTTCATCCATCAGCGCTGCTTCTCTTTCTGTTCCCCTCGGGAATTTAATAATTTATGTTTTTATGGCGTATATAAACTTGAATCTTCCTCCATACAGGTAATGTTTCCCAAACTTCGTCGCAAAGATGATTGCAAACCAACTCCAATCATACCTTAGGCATTCTAACTCATATGGCCTTATCGCCATGGCGCATTCGTACAACCCACTTCGGTTGGCCTTACTATGCCTCAAATTTCTTTCCTGCGAATTTTGATTCTCTCGATCCTTTTGATTCCAACAGGTAAGCCATTCTCAAGGTAATCATCCACTTGACTCAAGGCCACAAAAACTGTTGTCACGTTCATTCATCCATTCGCGTTATACCTCGTCCTTTGTACATTTCATCAATGAAACAGCTCTTGCGGGGAATCTTTCCACGATCTGCCTATAACAATCCTTCAATTCCCGAAAATTTCAAATTTCATTAACTCATATCGACCTTCGTCAATTCATAATTTATTCCAATCCTCAAGAGTTCCACAAGGATTTCACTTCCCAGAAACTTCACGACTAAAGAATCTTACCTTTTTAAGCCCGCAACTCGCGCTCTTCGCATTTCGCATACCATGAGCGTTTTCCTTATTGTCCATAGGATACATTCAAAGATTGTTCATATTGCTCACGACTCCTTAAATGAGTCCGACCATCGCCTCTCGAGACGGTAACAATTATTCCACTTATTCCTTGGATACTCCACTCAGCTGTTATCCTCTTCATTACTACCAAGTGTCGAATCATGACAACTGTTCTTGGTACCATTCACTTGAGAGCTCGTCTCTTGGCTCTTTGCTTTCATGGATCTCCGCTTGTATCAGACAACATTTTGTTCATTTTTGTCACTCTTCCTTGAGGAAGCATTCTTATCTCAACCACTGGTTTCCCCACAACCAGTTGATGCGACTTTATTCCAATCTTGTCCATTCCACTGAACGCCGACATTATCTTAGAACTCAACGTTGTCCACTGGACAATTTCTTGGAATTCACTTCCAAGAATCATCTAGATTGAGCGTCTGGAATTTTTCGTCTTCTTTCTCAATCTAGACGCTCAATCTCCACACCAAAATGGTTAGAACTTTCTTTTCCTTCCACACTAGGGTCTCTTACCCTTTGAGGGAAACTATACACTTCAGTGGCATTCTCTTACTTCGAATCCACCTCGTCCTTTCTATTCAATAGAACGTTGATCTTGGAGTCTGGGTCAACAGTGGTGTTTGTATTCTAGCATCCAAATGCCATCATACTTGGAATTCTCCTTCCAATGACTCAGTCACTTCAAGTGACAAGGTTCCAAGGAGCCGGGGTTCTTTCTTAGTCATCATAAATCCACGTATCGAATATTCAATTTGATTATCTCAAGTCAATTTGTAATTACATTCTAAGCGCTCTTTTCCCTTACTCAACCATTCATTAAAATCCCGAGTGGCTAGGACTATCAAGTCCATTCACTTTTCCTTCCATCAATGACCATCTCATGATTCAACCACCGTTAAGAACAACACCCTATTCTTTAGGGGTGATAACTCACAATGTTATTTCTGGGGATTCTAATCCAACTTCAATCAATCCCATTTCAACATTCAATGTCAGACAACTGACATACTTCTTTCCTTAATTTTCCCACGACGGAAGGAACGAAATGCCAATCTCTCCTTACGAGTCTTATGCCAAGGTAATGGCCGTTTCTCGCAGGCACATTCCTTGTTCTATAGTGAACATCTTCTTGCTCGCAATCAATGAGCATAAATTCTCTTATTCACATGTCTCCTGATCATTCTCCTCTTTTATTGAGTCCCATTACCATTCCTCAAAATCAGGAATAACAACTAGCCATAAGGCTTTCAAATTCCAATCCACTCAGGGACTTCACGTCTCATCCAAAGGGTTCCTGCCCACCCTTAATATATACTCAAACGACCTTGAGAACTCTGTCTCACACTGGTCGAGCATCCTCAGATTCTTGCAAGGCTCTTAGGATCTAAACAACCTTTGCTTTCGGACAATCCCAGGAAGATACTTTCATTGAACAACTCAATGAAGGCGATCCTACCAGATACCATGCCTTCAAGAAAAACTCTTCCTTTGGTGACATTTCACCAATCATCTACAGCCTCTTAAGGTTAATAATTGTCAATGTCACTTTCTTTCTTCAGCGTATCCACCGCCTCTAAGGTTTTCTCACAAAACCCTCAATTTATTAGAAGACAGTTTCAAATGCATTCTCTATCGAACTCAGTCAATCTCAACATTATACATAGTTCTATTTCTCAAACTATTCAAGACTCTAGTGGTTCTTTTCCACTTTTCCAGTTTGGAAATGAATAGTCTCAGAGTCACCTTTCTCGTGACTTCCATCACTTAACTCATCAGCACTGGCATCAATCGCCTCATCGACTTAGGCAATGATGGAAGCTCCTTTATGAGTCTGCATACCCATCTATTTTCTCATTTTCACTTAAGTTCTCATGACCCCTTATCACACTTGGGTCTCGCACGATTAACAAAATTGAGCCATATTCTCTTCTAGTACTTATACTGTGGTTGCTCGATTTTACTCAATTCTCATGATCCATCTCAATGCTTGGATCTTCATGTATCTCGCGATATGAGCCAAGTGCTCCTCTAGCGACCGTACTTTGGTCATTCAACATATTAGGTTCTCATGCCACTTGAACCACTATGATTCTCCTCCAAGAATCCAAGACTCAAGCCATCTACTCAAGTCTAGCAGTCTTAGGCTGCTCATCTCATTATCTTTCACCATTAGTCATCCAGTGGTTCCCAAACAACTCTCAACTAGTTGTCCATTATTCAAGGATTTCAAATCATCCTTAAGCAGTAACCACATATCAAGCAAGCCTCCACTAGGCTAACATCAAACAATCACTTAATGCCTCACTTCAGTAAGTCAATTACACGTGCTTTAAATCTAAAGGCATCTGCCCCTCTAGCATACTCACGACAGGCTATCTCAAATCCGAAGGCATCAATTCAATGGGTATAAACCCCATATGCCGTCTAATCTCTCAGTTAGACCTCGACCATAGCCATCACATGATGCCAACCACAATTCATGCCAATCAGGCCAATTCTACATCAATCTTCTTTTCTAAGCGGCACTCACTGCCAAATACAGAGCTCTCAACCATGCATATCACAGACGCCAATACTAATGCCATGCCACTTTCAAATGTTCTCTTGAGAATCAATCATGTGTCATACATCTCTTAACCACAATTGGACTCAACATGATACCTAGACTTCCACTTTCAAGTTATGACTTGGGTCATTCCTGCCTCTTGCCATCTTAGAAGCCTGCCAGGAGCCGATCCTTGTCCGGACCTCTCTGTCCCGGCTATCACTCCCCGCCCTCATCAGACCTGGCCGTTGCAGGTTGTCCCAAGTCATACATCTACGGAGAAAGCCTCGTTCCACACGTCTCATACCATGCTTCATTACAGTTTATAGGTATCCCATCAACTTGTCTCATACCAAGCGACAGTTTATTAAGTCCAACTGTGATAAGTTCATGCATGCACCCTCATCAACTTTAGTTTCAAAACCACAAACACATGAACAGCATGTTCGTTCTCACCATTTGTCATACCACAATCGTTTCCACATCAAGCCTTATCCATAGAAAACCTCTAGCTCCTCAAGGACCATCGCTTCTCACAGATCTATTGCCTATATTCAACTATATACCTCAAGTCTAGTCGCTTGTTCAAGTCAAATCCTTATACATCCAACCACGACTGACCTTTAATCTAAATATTCCTTATCTGTTTCCTTGTATACACCTTGTCTCACATCACCCAGGGTTGTCAATAGCAATCGATAACTAAACCATCATGACACAATGCAATTCAAGCCTGAATCCGCTAATGCCAGTCGTCTCTTTATAACTCGCACTCTCTAAGTTGGGTCGTCAACAAGCCACGATCACAATCATATACTCAAATTGACCCTTCATTCATAAGCTATTCTCTAGCAACCTCAAATCCAGGCTTATGACTCTTCAATCTCTACTCACTCCTTTGTGAGCCTTATCCATAAGATCACTCATGATCATCAATCAAAGTCATCTCTAGAATCATTAAAGTGCATACAAGTTCAAGCCTATCCCTATAGGTCTCACTACCTAATTATCCTCAAGCCATCACTTCTTATCACTCAAAACCTCAATCACAATGGATCGAACTGACCTTGCTCTGATACCACTTAAACAAGGATGTCACGCCCGAACCTGTCGAGCGCACGTACATCCCACCGAACCATCGATCCTCAAATATCTCCCAGGATCTCTCGGCCAATCTGTAAAATAACTTGACAAAGAAACAAGATCGCAGAAGTCATAAAACTTGCTCCATACAAATTACAACGAGATGACTCGGGATAAAGGGTATACACTCCTTAAAAATAAAATTCTTTTCAGAAGTTATCGCAGTCAAGTACCCAAAATTTAAGTCCTAAATCTGCAATATTCAGGTACAATCCCTAAGGCCACAAAATACAGAAACCAATTGTGTAATTACTTCGTCGAGAGCTCATCCTCACCTCAATGGTACTCCCGTCTTCAAGGACCTGAAAAAAATTAATCCCCCACTGGGGTGAGATATGAATCTCAGCAAGCTCACCCTAAACCTAAACTAGGCCATCCATCCCACCGAACCAAAGCAATCAAAGCAACATATATAATTTGCTAAAGCAAGACATGGCATCAACTTAAGGCAAAATAGCATAGAGTGACCAAGCTTTTGTACTAGCTTATAATTATTTTCCTCAGAACGCGAATTAAAAAGACATCCACTTCCTCTTTCGAACCTCCAGAGACTAGCCCGCGTTCAGACGCCTCAGACTATCTCGATCAATAAATCCGCGTTCAGACGCATCAGGTTTAGCAGCTTATCACCAAGCTAATGTCGACATGTCAACTTCTCATCCCGCGTTTAGACGCATCAGGATGTACTTTCAATCACAACCCCGCGATAAAATCACCTCAGTGTGTCCTTTCAACCACAACCCCGTGATCAAATCGCATCAGGGTGTACTTTTAATCACAATCGCACGATCAAATCGCATCAGGGTGTACTTTCAATCACAACACCCAACCACAACCCCGCGAACAAATCGCATCAGGGTATATCTCATCACGCAACCCCGCGATCAAATCGCCTCAGGGTATATCTCATTTCTCAACCCCGCGATCAAATCGCCTCAAGGTGTCACCGGCCTTAAGCCCTCATCTGATCAAGATACTCGTCACCATTCATGTGTTCTCATGGCTCACAAGCCCAATTCCTCGAGAAGTTCAATCAAGAATCATCATAGTAAATATTTAATCATATTTCCACAACGAGGAATTTTTAGGCAATAAAACACAATCAATTGCTTGCCAAAGGAAACAAACGTGCCTTGTCATAAAACACAATTTAAGAATAGAATATTATACCACCACATAGGCAAGCAAGGCGCATTAATGAGGATGTCATCAATTCAATCATTCAAGCATAACAAACCAACCAATTCATTGATTCATCAACTGAAATCGTCCAGTCGCGTCCAAATGTCCTAATAAAGGTTTAGAGGTCACTCACCTTCCTCCGACTAGCAAGTTTCCACCAAAAATCCTTCGTCAAGCTCGACTCCCAATCTATTTCTTCGCTGTCCAAAACAGGGCAGCAGAACGACTTAGCGACAATCTGACGTTTCAATCAATTCATTCAATCTAGCCCCAATTTCACTCATCGTGGACCTCATTAACAACTCAAGGGACATTCTAGTATGTCTTAACAACATATTTAGAGAATGGCGACATCACAAACAGACCCCAACAGAACCGAACTACTCAGATTCAAAACAGAGCAGAAATCGGTTCTGCCTTTCCTTGCATAAACAGCCCACTACTCAACCTTAAGCTCCAAATTATCACCAATTCCTCTTGCTAAGACCTCAATCAACATGTTATATAATCCCACGATGAATTTCGAAGCTAAATAACACTCTCAAGACCTCCGAACAGCTCACTTGATCTCAGACCAACCGGCGGTCAGATTGTGCTCTTAAAAATCACCTCAATTAAACTATCGAAACTTAATCGAAACGAAACCACATCAATGGCCCCAACTCAGTGAACTTAGTACTACATGTCATGTAACTTCCATAAAAATTTCGGAGCCAAATGAAGTCTCTAAGAGGCTGAATCATGGCCCTCCCTCAGTTAGTTCAGAATCTGTCCAATTTTCTTTCAAAAATTACCATAAATTAACCAGACCTCCAAAAATCACGAAACCAATGGGAAATTGTTAAGGACAGGTTAAACTAACTTGTGGTAGTCGGAAGTTAGCCAAAAGGTCACCGAAGTTGGCCGTCGTACGGACCGAACGGGGCGGGCAGAACTGGTCGAGCTGAACAGTTTACTGCTCTTGAGGAAAATGCACAAAATGAAGAGGAGGAGGGGCTGGTCCACGAAATTTTGGGAAACATGTTAGATGAAATGAGACTTCATTCAACCATGGTCAATATTCTAGAAGCTTAGGTTAGTGAAAATTTAATGACCATCATCCAAGTAATGACACATGTCCACAAATCAATAATATCAAAGCCCCAATGACTAAATTGCCCCTCAAATTTTCTGCAGCCTCCTTGGGGAAGAAGGAAATGTCAAATGACTAAAATGCCCCTCTCAATCCAATTAGGCAAGGTTAACAACCCCAAGGGCAAAATGGTCTTTTCGCACTTTTCGTCCGAAATTTCAATTTTTCGATATTTTTATCCTCAATAAGGCAGCTTCCAATCCATATCAATTATTGGAATCCCTCATTTCCATTTTCGAATTCCAAGATCCTAATTCGTGGTCGAACCATCCGTCGATCGAAATTTCAGTTTCCCTATTTTGAATGATCATTAGCGAGGCGACGTCAAACTCTTTTCCAAAGTTGGAATTCTTCATTTCCATTCTTCTAATTTTAAGATTATATTCCATATCTCAAGCCTCGAGTGGGCGAAAATTCAGAATGTCACAATGAAGAAGTTCTCAGTGTTCATTATCAAGCCTCACTCTAGGGTCCATAGGTGTGTCATCAGACTTAGCATCATGTAAGCCAACCTCCTTAAGAATGTCAAGAGCATACTTTCGCTGGGAGAGAGCAATACTGCCATTAGCATAGGCAACTTCGATGCCAAGAAAATTTCGAAGACGACCTAAGTCTTTAGTGTTAAACTTCTTTTGTAAAAACTGCTTGAGTCATTGTATGCCTTCCATTTGACTTCTGGTGATAATGATATCATCAATATAGACAACAATAATAACACATCCATTTGAAGATGACATACTAAATACTGAGTGATCCACACTGTATCGATGCAGGCCAAAAGTGATGACCGCATCACTAAAGCGGCCAAACCAAGCGCGAAGAGATTGCTTGAGGCCATAAAGAGCTTTTCGCAACCGACACACCTTCTCCCCCTGAGCAACAAACCCAAGTGGTTGCTCCATATACACTTCCTCGTGAAGATCACCATGAAGGAATTCATTTTTGACATCAAGCTAATCAAGAGTCCATTGAGACCGAGCAGCTAAGGAAATAACAACACGAATTGAAGGAATTTTAGCGACCGGAGAAAAAGACTCATCATAGTCAAGACCATACGTTTGAGTATAGCCCTTTTCCACAAGACGTGTTTTTAAGTGTTTAACTGAACCATCTGGATTCTGTTTGACAACAAAGACCCAACGACAACTTATCAATTTTTTATTAGCTGGCAATGAAATCGGCTCCCAACTCTTATTATGACGCAATGCAGCCATCTCCTCATCCATAGAACAAGCCTAGTCTGGATGGCCAAAGCCTCTTGCGCACTACCCGGCACAGACACAAATACAAGGGATGACACAAAGACAGACATTTGAGGATTTAAATTATGATAAGACACGAACTTAGAAAGAGGATACCGAGATCGAGTACGGTGAGCAATAGGAAAGCTGACATCAGACGGTGGAAGAGGATCGCAAGCCTGGACCGGAGGTAGGGATGGTGAGGCGCTCGCTGGTGGAGAGGTACAGCCCCAAACAAAGCAAGGATCACATGTATAGACCTGAAAAGGAGTTTATGCTGGTGATCCTGAATCCGATGGAGCATAATTAGAAGTAACAAGTGGTGGCTCCAACTGAGATGTAAGTGCGGAGGATGGCAGATGATCCATGATTAATGGTGCCTGAGGACGAACATCGCCAAAAAAAGCCTGGTCCTCAAAGAAAGTCACATCAGTAGAAACATACTCCCGACGGCGAGTAGGACTATAACAAACATACCCCTTTTGAGTACGGGAGTAACCTACGAATATACATTTTTCAGCACGAGGTGACAATTTGTCCAATCCAGGAGATAAAGAATGGACAAAACAGACGCATCCAAAAATACGAGGACAAACAGACCACAAAAGATGATCAGGATGTAGAAGAGCGTAAGGAATAGCTCCTTTCAATACGAAGGACGGAAGACGATTAATAAGATGACATGCTGTAAGAAGAGCATAGCTCCAAAAGGACTTAGGCATATGAGTGTGAAGAAGTAGACAGCGAGCAACATCCAACAAATGACGATTTTTACGTTCAGCAACTCCATTTTATTGCGGAGTGTGAGAAAAAGAACTCTGATGTAAAATACCATGATATTTGAGAAATGGAATGAAGGTAGAAGAAGAAAAGTACTCACGAGCATTGTCAGTACGCAAACACTTAATAGAACAATCATACTGAGTACGGACCTCGTTATCAAACTGGCGGAAAGAATTAAAAACTTCAGTACGATCTTTGATTAAATATAACCAAGTCGTACGAGTATAATCATCAATAAGGTTGACAAAATAGCGAAGACCAAATGAAGACTCTTGATTAGGACACGAATTGAAACACGAGGAGGAAAAGACACACGATGGTGTTTACCTAACTGACACGTTGACGCAGGGAAGCAATAAACAGGAAAATACTTCCTCTGAATAAATTATATTCGATTGATAGATATCTCAAGATTACAAGAGAGGACGTCTATATATATAAGACTCCTAAATGAAATAGGATTGCAGAAGATAACATTAAAACAAATCTAATATAATCTAATCAAACGGAATTGAAATCAAATAACGTGATTATCTATATCGCTAGAATTCTTAAAATAGAAAAATACCTAAAACTCTATCTGAAATCGTAATATTGCGTTTTTCTCGAAAATTGTATGCCAGTTGTCCTGCATCATTCTCTTCCTCTTAAAAAAAACTCGTCCTCGAGTTATAATGTCCGTCGTGTCTGAATCCGCTTCCTCTTCCGACCTCTTTTCTCGTCACGATAAAGAAGCTCGCAGAAGTGATGACAGTACAAGGATTCGTGGAAATCGGGACCAAATATCACTTCGTTAGAGCTGCAACTCAGTGATTGCATTACCTTCATTGTACTTTTGTACTGCGAGCTATGGAACAAGTTGGTGATAGCAGTGCCCGTGGCAAGACCACCTTTTGTTTTGAATTGTTTGCTGCTATATATGAACTGCAAGGCCTTCCCACCTTCGATTGGGTAGTCCCTGTTTCTAAAGGCAAAAAAAGTCTGAAAAATCTGCATGCTAGTCTGGAACAACTCGTCATTGGAGGGGACGCATTTCGGCTTTCCGTGTGTAGTACGAGAACTTAATGAAATAGTTGTCACGGGACTTCCTATGAGTAAAGAGGAAGTCTTCCCATCAGCAATTCTCGGTATATGATGCTTCAAGTCCTTATGAGTAACAATGGGAACACAAGCCCTGAAGCTCTCAAGTTCTATTCTGCCTTTTCCTCTAGGGTCTTCAACTCGCTCACCTCCATCTTGTTCGCCCGGTTTCTCGACTGAAGCCTCGACTTCGGGAGTGATCTCCGGATCCTTCTGCTCTGTTTCTTCTCTTACCTTCGATTCATCCTCTAACTTATCGGAAAGCTGGTCCTTGTCCTTGACGGGAGCCGTCCCTTCAGGTTTTTGAGCAGACCGTGAAACATGAGCAGATTCATCCAATGGACGAAGGGTAATTTTCGTCCTTCCCCACATGAACGAATAAACGTTCTCACGCCATCGGGGAGTAACATCAACGTCATATTGCCATGGCCGCCCCAACAAGACGTGGCATGCATCCATCTCAACAACATCACAGATTATCGTATCCTTGTACATTTTTCCAATCGAAATAGGCAAACGAAAAATCTGAGTTACCTTTAATTTCGGTCCCTTACGAATCCAACCAATCGTATAGGGTGAGGGATGAGCTTCAGTCTTTAGTTGGAGATGATCGACAAGTGTCTGCGATACAATATTCTCGCAACTTCTGCTATCAATAATGACGCTGCAAACCTTTCCGCTTATAGTGCAACGGGTGCGAAAAAGGTTATTTCGCTGTGAATCTTCCTGTCGTGGGTTTAATAGCAATCGTCTCACCACATAGTTAACATGTTCGCCCTAGAATTCCTCATGTTGGTGGCATCCACGAACAAATTCATGTTCATCTTGGAAATCTTCGTCTTCTTCTTTAGAATCCTCGACATAGGTTTGTTGCCTTTGTCGGTGACGTCGGTGATTTGCCCCACGATCCATAGCTACTTCGGGATCACGAGCGACAAGAATTCGCTTGGCTGGAAGAACGCCAGGTGTGTGGCTTGGGTTTGCAGACAACCGTTGGGTAGCAGCAAGCAAGTCTTGCATCGTCTGTTGGTGGTCATGCAGAGTCCGTCGAGTCTCCTCAGCAAATTGCCGATTCTCCTCAACGAACTAGGTAAATTGCTCTCGCGAAACAGGCTCATCGTTCTCAACTGCGGAGGTTTGTCGAATCACGTTCTTTGTCATCGTCACAAGGAGAAACCTCGCTCTGATACCAAATGACACATGGAAGCAATAAACAGGAAAATAATTCCTCTGAATAAACTATATTCGATTGATAGATGTCTCAAGATTACAAGAGAGGACGTCCATATATATAAGACTCCTAAAGGAAATAGGATTGCAGAAGATAACACTAAAACAAATCTAATCTAATCTAATCAAACGGAATTGAAATCAAATATCGTGATTATCTATATCGCTAAAATTCTTAAAATAGAAAAATACCCAAAACTCTATCTGAAATCGTAATATTGCGTTTTTCTCGGAAATTGTATGCCAGTTGTCCTGCATCACACGTTTCACAATTAAATTGAAGACTAGAACTAGACACAAAATGAAAATGTCGCAGTACATCTGCCGATGGATGACCAAGGCAGCAGTGTAATCGATACGGATCATCTACAGTTTTATTACGAACTGTTACAGTAGCTGCAGCAATAATCTTAAGATCCAAGATGTACAATCCACCAGCCTCACGCCCACCACCTATTCAGCGTCCAGTCTTCCGATCCTGAAGAACACATGATGATGGAGAAAAGATAACATCGTAATCAAGATCACGAGTAATAGAACTGACAGATAATAAGTTGTAAGGGAAGCGTGGAATATGGTAAATAGAAGGTAAGAAGACAAATGAACTCAACGATACATAACTTGTACCAGTCACTTTGGATTGAGAACCATTTGCTAAGGTGACTGACATAGAAATGACAAACGACGCGAACGCGAGAAGATGGGGATCACCAGTCATATGATGAGTGGCGCCTGAATCAATAACCCAAGAACGATGAGCAGTCGTACTGGACAATAGACAGTTAGGATCATCGTGTTGTGTTAAAGTAGCAGTAGGACCAAAGACAACACCACTCTCACTCTGTCGTGCTCTCACTAACTCGTCATATTTTGCACGAGTCAAGTGTACCATACTCTGTCTAGAAGAGGATCCAAGGGAAGAACAGTATCAATAGAGGCATGTAGACCCCGTAGCTCAAGATGAAGGTCATAACAATAACGAATAGTATGCCTAGAAAGTTGGCAATGAGTACAAAAAATGATTTCCTCGACCATTACCATGGGTTCCTTTAGAAGTAGTATTACCACCACTACGACTAACACCTCGACCCTGAAAACCACGACCATAACCATGGTAAGAGCAGTCAGAACTCCAATACCGATGACCACTAATATGATCACGAGCCCTTTGACCTACACGAGCTACCATAGCATTACTGTCTGACATTATTAAAGTCTTGGGACTGGAAGTGAAAAGAGAAGCTCGAGAATACACCTCTTTAGTGGGAACTTGACTCATATGTAATAAACTAACACACTCTACTTACTTTACGACTTCTTCAAGTATCTACCAATCGCAAAGTCTACACATGTCACTCCAAGTTTAGTACATCAAATTCAGAAAATGGACACATTTCACTCCAAATTTCTCAAAATTCGCACTTCTGAACATCACATAATACCAAATTCAGCCAAAGCCAGCACCACCAAACTCAATCTCCTTCTGACACCTCAATCAACACCAAATTAGCCAAAAACGGCCCCAGCAACTTCACTCCGCAACACCAAATACAAAGATTCAAGCATCCTCTCCAAATTCAAAGATCCTTCAGAACACTATTCAGTCTTATAGCTCAATCCCAGCAGCCACACTAATTCAGAATAATATCCAGCCACTTCAAATTTAAAACACTATTCACACCAAATTCAGCCACTCATAACAGCATTCATAGCAAATTGTAATCCCATTCACTTAAAAAATAATAACCCACGTAACAATCTCAGGTTTCGAATCACAAAACAAGGGGGTCGTACATCACAAAACATGGGAGGTCGTATGTCATAGAATACTCAATCACCTATTCACATTCAACTGAAGATTTCACCTCATCCAGCGACCACCCATTCACATTAACCAGAAAATTTCACCTCAAACAGCAACCTCAAGAGGTTGCGCTGCAACTTGCAACCACCAGGGAAGGAGTCACACTGCAACTTGCGACCACACAGGGGAGAAGTAACTTGCGAGCACCAGGGAAGAAGTCGCCGGGCTAGATAACCTCCAACGTCACCAAAGCGAGGCTCGTTGGCCTAGAAAACAACGATTCTGGAGTCGTCGGGACTTGGGCGACGTCAAGCAACACATAATTTGGGGTCGCGGGCCTTAGACGATGTTAGGCGACGTCGGCCTTGGGTTCGCCAGGGCTGGGCGACGCCGACCTGAGGTCGCCTGGCCTAGGTAACGCGAAATCTAGGCTGACTGGCAAGATTTCAGTGGTTGGCAGTGGCAATGAGACGTTGTGGTTGGTGGGTTGTCAACGGTGAGTGAAAATTTTAGGTTTATGGCTCTGATACCATGTTTGTTAATAATAAAAGAGCAGTTTGATACTATTTCTGAGGTAATAAAGAGTACTTATAGGCTTAAGGCTAAGCCTAATACAATTACACAAATACCCCCAACTTGCTAATATTGTAAAGTAATAAACTCAACAGGTTCGAATCCTACTACAAACGATTCTCATTTTCTCCTTTTTTTTTTCGAGGTTCCGGGCCAGTTCCGAAAAATGTGGAACCGGAACAGGCCCTTGAAGGCCGGTTTCGGTTCTGGGTCGGAATCATGGGCCTAGTCAACGGGCCGGTTCCAGGCCGCGGGTTCATTTGGCCATTGGGCGAGCATGGCTTGGCTTAGGAACTCTTGCAAGTGAAGCGGAGGAAGAGAGACATAGGGAGTGAGCATGGGTTGAAGTCCCACATCCATTGCTAGAATAGGCGAACAAGCAGGTTACTTATCTAAGAAGCGAGGGATGGGATGGAAGTTGGCATCCTATTTTCGGTCTTTTAGCTATAATACTATGCAGTTGTTTCTCCACAACTTTGAATAAAGCCTTGAACCGAGTCTCTTTTATTTCACGATCATAAGAGTTCAAATGTTTCCTTTAGATATTTTACAAATAAAATTAAAATTTGTAAAACATAATCCATCTACTCCAAATGGGCGGTTGGATTCCCGAGATTAGGAACTGGACCAAAAATTATCTTGAACCGGACCAATGGGAACCAGACTAAATTGTCCGGTTCGGTCTGCTCCTGGTAGTTCCTGATTTGGTCGCTTCTTTTTGCTCACCCCTAGGTTTTTATGCTTATTTCTTCTCTATGTATGGGACCTTGATCTAAAGACATTTGTGATAGATGAAGATATTGATCTTCTTAATAAAATCATTTTAACAGGTTTGTTTTCACACTATCTAGAATACCAATTAGAGCTTACCAACAGACTTGATAGATTTAGAGAAGTGAATAATGGAATGCTTGATTTTTCATTAGGCACACGACCGATATAAGTATACATACAAAAAAGGGTATAAACATAAATACATACACTAAAGGAAAAAAAACATAGTCCCAACATATACAATACATTGGGCTTGGACAAGAACATGCTATAATTCCAACTCCACTTGCATCGCATTTAACATCAAATAATTAATCGAAATCGAGAAGGGCAAGACTAGGGACTCACAAAGTTTCTATTTCATCACTTCAAAAGCATAGTGAGTAGCCTTTGGCCATTTGAAAGATCCATTCTTCATGCATTTAGTAATGAGAGCCATGTTATTACTCAAATTCTTTACAAATTTTCGATAGAAAGAAAGAAAGCCATGAAAATTCAGCGAATCAAAAATGAATTTTGGAAGTGATCATGTCTTCATCACTTACACCTTAGATTGATCGACAGAGATCCCATTTTTCGAAACTTATACCCAATGAATACGATGCTTGAAGAGAAAATGTACCAGCCCGGGCCTCGCCACTTGCTTAACCCAACCTGCTAGTGCGTTCTGCTTAATTTTTTATTATTAATATATCTGCGCAAGCGGAAGGCTAACATCACACAAGTGCATGAAGAACATATGACAGACGCGACGTCTAAGGTTTGGCTTTATTCGTAGGGTTCATAATCCTATTAAAACACACAATCCGTAAATAGTAGACTCGAGAGATAAAACTTAGTTTATTTATAGCTACATATATTTTTAGAAGATTCTTGATAGAAGTTCAAGTATTACAAACTACAATGAGTATTCACATCCTATCGACTCCATCACTGTGCTTCGTCTTCGCCACCATCTTCAATGCTCAATCCAACGCCTTACCTGAGAATCTAAAAAGATAGTCCCCAAATAGGGGCTAAGCTAACCACAACTTAGCAAGTAATGCATCTAGCCAAACGACCAAACCGTCCATTTAATCATTTATTCAAGCAGAGTCCTACAAACGACAATCACAAGCACAAGCGACGAAACCAGTTCAAGTTAGTCAAATCTCTATCCTCATCGACAATCGCGAAGCGACGAGGCGGCGTCGAAAAAATATTTACGTAAATTAAAATGCTTTGCTCGACAGTCCAACTGCGAATGAAGCAAAAAAATTAAAATGTAAGACCCAAAATTTTAAATAATTTATTTTTTAATATAATATTATAAATATATTTTATTTTTATATTAAAAAAAATAAAAATGGTTTGGGTTTCCCTCCCTCGGCAATTCAATTGCCGAGGGAGGGGGGGAGGGTTCCTGCAGCCCCCCCTCTCCCTAGCAATAGAGGGAGAGGGGCCCATGGGCGGGCCCCCTGCCTCTCCCTCGGCAATTCAATTACCGAGGGAGAGGGAGGGAGGCCCTCCCGTGGGCAACTGGGTCTCCGTCGGCAATTGATTGCCGATGGAGACCTAAAACGGTAAATATAATTTTTTATATTAATTTTGTAAATATTTATTTTTTTAATATTATTTTAGAAAAAAACTCGATAAAAAATTATAATTTTTTTAAATCAATTATGATCTAAACTAGTTTTGACATCGACACGTGACACGACACGATACGACACGCATAAATGTCATTTCTAAAAAAATAAAAAATTCTAACACGTTGAGACACAATATATATTAAATATGTATTTATATAAATACATGATACTATCAATGGTAAGTTTTTTCTTCTTCTTTTATTAGGATTTTACGATTAGGTTTTTTTTTCTTTTTCTAGCTAGGTATATTAATTTTGAGTGACTAGGTATATGACTTAAATATATACATTCGATAGATTTACATTTTGACCCATAATTTATTTTTCATAATTTATTGAAAATGCTTAAAATTGACCTCATGCGTATTGAAATAGCGTGTCGAGATGCAAGACTCACATTTTCCTACGTATCTAGAGCGCTGACCACATGTCGGTCGTACGTCGAAGGGTATCAGAGTCCCGGATAATGACGGTGCTTCCTTGATTGTAAATGTGTCAATTCAGTTCTAAATCTTTTGCATTTATACCAATTCAATTCATCTGGCCTGGATCGCGACTGGCTAAAAGCAAGAGGTGAACTTGCTATCGCTATAGGCGAGGTCCAGCCTCGAACCTCACCAAATCAAGGAGAGGCCGAGTTCACCCAACGAGGACCAGCGAAGTCGATCTCGCTAGAGACCGGCCGAAAGAAGAAGGAGAAGAATAAAGAAAAGAAATAAATGAATAATTCAAAATTGTCCACGTCAACTTTGGCATTTACGTCAATAGACTCAATACCGACCAGCCAAAATTGGCCGAAAAGACTGAATATGCACAAATGCAAAGTTGAAGATTGAATTGGTACAATTATAACCGTTTTAGTCTTTTTTTTAAAAAAATAATTTTCCCAGCATATGTTGTTCCCGTCACTGTTGATACCCCTCTCTAAGGGGTGTCAATGGGTAGGATAGGATAGGGTAGGGTTTTTATAATACCCTAACCAACACGACCCTTAAGTGCTGCTTGCGTTACCCGCCCCGACCCTGACCCAAACCGAGTATTGAGTGAACAAAAAACGGGTCGGGTCAGGGTCGTGTTTAGGGTTTTTTTTAATGGATCGAATCTTTGACAATTTCATTGTTTTATCTAACATTAATCGGACATGGAGTTAATTCATCTTTTAATATACCAAATGTGCGCCGCAATTGTCAAACAAGATTCATATATGTTAATTCATCTTTTAACGTTCTACTTGCGTTAGTCACCAAAATCCCAAATGAGATTGCTAACTTCTCGCAGTGCTCATTGATCATATCCTCTTTCAACTCCTCATCGACATCATGCAAGACAATACAGCAAATGCTTCGGCACAAACTTAAGCTGTAGTTCTGTAATATACGTCCCATGCTCCAGATACTGTTCACCAGTCTGTTTCTTACATCAGCAGGACATTACATCCCAAAACGCAACATGCAATAGTAAAAAAGGCCATGGCTTGAGCTTCAGTACGAAACTGTCCCTCGATGATGTCCTTGCTGTTGGAAATGCCTCTCCTGTTCCAATGCTCTCTCATATACAACATGACACTGGTTTGGCACATCTCTTGTTTTACTTTACCCTTTTTAGTTCGGTCCCATTCTATGATCTAAACAATAGTAAAGAGGACGGAACTAAAACAACTGGAAATGCCTCTCTTGTTCCAACGCTCTCTCATATACAACATGACACAGGTGTTGCATGAGAGGGCCTCTCATGCAACACCTGCCTTGCTTTCCTCCGCATCCGAATCCCTGCTCCTCCCATTTGAACGAATTTTTTCTTTTTTTTCCTGAATAATTGCTGCTCCCTATAAATACCACCACGACATCGCCATCTTCTTAATCTTCAATCCAACAGCTCTAATAAGTAAGAGAGAGAGAGAGAGAGAGAGAGAGAGAGAGAGAGAGAGAGAGAGAGAGAGAGAGAGAGGGAGAGAGAGAGAAGCGGCGGTAGTGACAGTGACTCTTCTTATTTGCAATGGAGTCTCATTCTCCCATCCATGTGCCCAGGTGGACTCCGAGGTCGAGTCCAGCGGTTTCATCCCTGGCTCGCGAGAAAGCCCACGACGATGACGACGACGAAGAAATACGAGGCTCATCTTCTGAAGGAGATGATGATGGCGTGTCCACTAGAGGCTGCCATGTCGTCTTCCCTTTCAGTATCGGCTTCGGCGCCGCTCGAGACGCCTATGACGACGAGGTGCCCCCGTGGGGAGTCCACGGCGGAGGACATGGAGCTCGACCCGACCCTTGTGTAGGAGCGCACGAGAATGGGAACGGGATGTTCTTGACGTGCAAGGATTTGTGGGTCACGGTGCCGGACCGGAGAAACGGGACACGTCCCATTTTGCAGGGGCTCACCGGGTATGCAGATCCGGGTCGGATGCTGGCTATCATGGGTCCTTCTGGCTGTGGCAAGTCAACTCTCCTAGATTGCCTTGGAGGTACCGTGTCGCATTAGTTTCTCTTTCTATCACTAATCTGTACGTAGTAAACGTGCTTTTCGAAATCGCTAATGCTTTTTCAGAAACACAACCCCCCCCCCCCCCCCCTAAAAAAAAACCTCTTATGCTTTCGATAATTATAATAAAAAATCTCTTATGCTACTTAAACGAGTTTTGACTTCAAGATTTTATTAGAAAGTTCCATGGAACATCATTTTGGCTACTAAAATGTATGATAACTAAACATTTTCATACAACCAACAAAATTGTAGTTGATCATGTACAGCTTATAAGCAAAATTGCAGGTATATCACACTATTCCACATTATAAAATACAAATATGAAACTCCCAATTGTCTAATTAGGAAAAATTACCAAAACAGTCTCAGACCTATTGTAATTGTGCCAATTCAATCCTAAATTTTTATTTTTATCAATTTAGTCATAAATATTTTATAATTGTACCAATTCGGTTCATTCGACCAATTTTGGCCGGACGGTTAGACATGGCTAAATTGAACCGTGGGGCCGGAGCCGGCCCGTTGACCGAGCCAATGGTTCCGACCCGGAACCGAAACCGGCCTTCAAGGGCCGGTTCCAATTCCACATTTTTCGGAACCGGCCCGGATCCGACGGTTCTGGGCCGGTTCCGAACCGCCACTAAAAAAAAGGGGACTAAATATATCAATAGATGGGAGACAACTCAGACAAGCCATCAACTCTCTCTTTAATCCACGTCTCTTTCCACCCACCCACCCACCTGACACACTCTCTTTTCCCCTCTCGCCCTCTGCTGTACGAGTGTGAGATAATAAATAATAGAACCCACCCGTACCTCCTCTCTCTCCTGTGCTTCTTCTTAGTCCTTTCTTCTTGATTTTCTTTCTTTTCTTCTTCGTCCAGTGTCCTCCTCTCTTCCTTAGTTCCTCCGAGGAGCTCGACTCCCTCCACTCCCTCCTCTCTTCCTCGCCGCCGCAACCTCAACATCTTCACCCTCCGGCCCCCGCAAAGATGCCCTCGAGTATGACCTCGACACTGACTTCGGTTTTCGACCCCCTACGACCTCGCCCTCGCCCTCGAGCACCCCCAGCTACAAAGCCCTCTTATCTTGGCCCTGATTTTCAATTTTGAACTGCGGAACCGGGCTCGGAACAGGCAGTTCCAAACCGGAACCGGGATCGCCCCTTCAAGGGCCGATTTCGAATCCACCTTTTTGAGAAACCGGAACCGCCGGTTCCGCCGAATCGGCCACGTCTACGGACGGTGCTGACGTGGACGCCGATCGACATCGGCCATCTAGCGACATAATACTTTTATAACTTTTTGATTTTTTTATATTTTATTGTTTCTATTCTATTCTTTTCTCTTCCCTCCTCTTCTTCTTCTTCCTTTGGCCAATCATTGGCCAGAGCTGACGGTCGGCGAGGGCGAGCCTCGCCTACTCAAAAAATATAGAACAAAACCAAGTCAAAGATATCATAAAACAAAAAAAAAACAAAATAATATAATAGTATGTGGTCGAACGGTCGGCGGCGTTCGGTGTCAATGTTGGCGCCGACCGGCCAAAATTTAGCTAAATAGACGGAATTGACACTTGCAAAAAAATTTGTGATTGAATCGGCCAAAAAAAAGTTTATGACTGAATTGACACAATTGCAATAGGTTTATGACATTTTTTTGGTAATTTTCCCGTCTAATTATGTATATATGATCTCCCCAAATTATCAAAACTTCCAAATATCTTCTTTTTTATAAGCATTTACTTTTTCTTTTCCAATACTATCAAGCTTAGTAAAATAAAAATCGTTTTAATAAAGTAGTTGACATACGTGCTTATGTTTAATTTAAAGCAAATTGAAGAAACTCTATATGAACACGACAACATGAGTTAGCTACAATCTTTGGTGATGCAACTTTATAGATTAATTCTCTGTATCATGGTACTATTCTTCTGCCCAACAACAACTGACTTGACACGTCCGTTAAGTCTTTCTGCATAGGTCATGCTTTTTCAACCGTCTCTTTACCCGTTTCTTTTCCCTTTGTGGACTTAAAAAGTCAAGCCTCGGACGAAGAAAACTGAGAATTTTTCATGATAAATTAAAGATGGCATCTTGGATTACTAACAGTAAAACCCAAACGCACATAATAATATACTGAAGCCGATGAACTTAAAGCCAACGAATGACGTGACTGCTCTGTCCTTTCCACAGCTTTTTCTTGTTGTAACTGTTACTGACGCGGGCTGTCCACGGACAATGGACTAATAATGGAAAAATTTTGGGTGGGGCCGCACCATGCGCCCCACCCTCTTTCTCTCTCCTCTCTCTCCGTCTTGTGTCAGAGGAGAGAGAGAGACGGTGGGGCGCACTAGGGCCGCCCCACCCGATATCTCCTCACTAATAATCCCAACCGGAAACAATGGTCCTGCTCGACTGGATTTTTATGACATAGTACATGTTTGTTTCTTTCGTTCATTAAATTTCACATGGCATTCCTAAATCGGCCTGCACATTAGATAAGTGCTTTGAAACATCATACGCCGCATTGGTTATGGAAATTAAATGCTCTTTATTTTATATATGTGATCTCTATGAACCTATAAATTTAAGTTTTTGTATTGAGCTTTCTAATAACTATAGTAGTGTTATATGAATTCGAACCCTCGCCCACTAGTTCTAAAACTCGACCCCTGCCTATTGCGTGACCGAGCAATAAGGTTGTTAGAATATTTAACCATTAAATTACCCCATCCTCAAAAAAATATAAATTTTTAAAACAGTTGACAGCGATCACACGAAGATCTCACATGATATCAGAACAAGAAATCCCGAGTTCAAATCCTTCCAAGTTCCTATTTATCTCACAAATTATAAATTTTTATGTTTTAGACTTAAACCAAAGTCTAGCCTACTCGTGATGAATTGCAGTTTAAGAGCGCAATTCACATGAAAATTTTGTAGAATATGCAGGATACATAGTCATACGACATCTTCTGCACCAATCCAGATTTCCTTCTCGAAGGACTTGTTCTTTGAGGCAGATGCAATTGATTTAATATATTTTTTTTAAAACGACGTGGATTTTTCCTTATCATGTAGTGAGGGAATGAATTTAACCGGATTCTCCTTTTTCTTTTTCTTTTCTTTTTTTTTAGTTCAATTTCAAGCATTTAATCATTTGGAATTCGATTAATTTGTTTTTAAAGAGAACCATCGAAGAAGTACCTATCAAATCTGTCATCTTTTGATAACATTTGGGATGGGGCTATTTCTACTCTCTACATGATTAAATCCACTATGTTTTCACTAAAAGAGATAAAATTGTCCTCCACAATTCCGCTGTTTGCATAATTCCTTCTACTTAGTTATATCATGTTATGGGTATTGTTCAAATTTCATCAGTTTAATAATGTTTCAAAAAATAAAAATGAGCATCTTGTTCTTCATTATTCTTATCGCGGTTCAGCCATTCTTGGCTTATTTATATCATGAATTCATTATTTGATTTGTCCTTATAAAAATCCAGTCTTTAATTTTGGGATTTTACTTAATAATTAATTCATAAATTTGCTCCTCAGTGTGGAAAGAAATAAACTTCTTAAACGTTTCTCTCTGAGGCAAAGCTAACATGTATAGAGGAAAAACCAAAGAAAACTAGTATTTTCACATGGTAATAATCCACTTAAAATTTTCTTAAAGAGAAAAACATGTGGTATTCTTAATTATAATAACCGGATCCTATATAGGAATGGGGAAAATAATTCAAACAACGAAAGGCACAAGTTAAACCTCTCGGAACCGGATGATAATAGAAGGAACCACTCAAACGAGTTCAATCTTGAGTTATGATAGCAACTTCATGTGAGTGTGGCCAAGTGATTTTAAAAAAGGGGTTTGCGGGAATAAGTGTATGGATGGGTGTTTTAAATGATAATGGAACAATGCATAAATGAAAAGGATATGAAAGGCTCGCCACCAAAGCATAAAGGCACAGGCCACAAGCTAGGGATAAAGAAGCAAAACAATGGCATCTCACCAAGGCTTAAAGGATTGCTCAACCTGCCAAGGATAGAAATCGTTTGGTTCACCACCAATGACATTGGATAAATAATCAAATAAGTATTGACTCACATAGAAGAGTTATCATATAGTCGTCAACTATGCATTACATTTGAGAACCCTCCTCTATTTATAGAGGAGCTAAGAAACATGAAATAAACAAAACTTTAAAGGTGTGGAAGCTACCCAAATATCAGAGACATGAGAACTAGGAAGCAATTAAGTTCTATGAACTAGAATATGCATTTAAAACACATGGAGACTAGACTTTTGACTCTTGGAACCTACATCACACTTAAGACTCATAATACTTGATCTTAAATTTGTCCACCAGTACTGATGAGGAAATAACCATCTTGGGAGATCAACAAATAACAGTGGAAATGACTAAGAATAGCATTTGATCGATATCTTTTGAAGTCAACAACTAATCCTGTAAACCTTGATCGGCAAGGGAGAATCGACAACTTCTTAATCGATAACCTGGTCGATAGTCTTCACATCGACATCATCCAAAATATGCTTTAGCTTGAAATGGCACATCCATGTTGCTTGACCAGTGGATGGAAAAAAATGTTGGAACTTAAGGATTACTTCGTGGAATCGGATGCTTCTGCATCATTTGTGAGGACCAATTCAAGTAATCTCGAAATAAGGATGAGAACATGAAACTTTGCATGCGGCAATTGTTGTCCACTAAGAGAGTAGAAGTTCATATAAACAGATTGTTGTCGCCTATAATCAAGACTTGATGTTTGTATAGAAAATTAGGTTGATAGACAAACCTGAAACCAATCGCAAATAAGTAATCTAAATGCAGATGAATGATTGGAGCCCAACGAATTCACGTTGTATCCTTAAGACAAATTTGTCCCCTCAACTGGTCTCCAAGGTTCTCGGACAATTACCTCCCAGGATAAAACGGATTGTATTTCCTCGAAACCGTTACTTGTTTTAGAGGAAAACTTCGAACACAACTTTGAGGAATAATCGTACAAAATGATGACGATGATGAATGAATGACGAACATAATAATTGTATCTAATGCTCGTGTTTGATAATCGTGTCTAATGTAATGGTCAATGCTTTATATTTATAGAGAGTGAAGTGATGAGTTACGAAGATATATGGCTTCGTCGAAAGGGTTTGTCAATGAAAAGACACGGTTTCGTCGAAAGGATTTGATGAAATGCAACGAAATCGTTCAGTTTCGACGAAACGTTACGAAGTTGTACGGTTCGTCGATAAAGCGTTACAAACCGAAATAACTCTTCATTTCTTATTCAACTTTTTATTGTACTTTGAGACTAAAGTTTCAACAATCTCCCATATAAATGAGAAGTTCAATTATCAAAACTCTCCATGAATACATGACATTCAATGTGCGAATATACCATGAGAGAACGTTGCATCGAGATAAGTAGTCTAAAACTTTGAACTTACCCTAGTGGAGACCTATCGGACTTACTCGGTCAATCAGTGGACTTGATGTCTTTGAACTGTCGGCCTTTTGTGTAAGCCTAGACAATAGGAAACACACAACTATCTCTCGATCAAAGTTGGTTCTCACTGTTGTGTTCGTTTTGGCCATGAACATCGCCTGGTCTCATGAGTACTTGAGAGAATTTGGCCTTTTCAATTCTCAAAGAGGCGGCATTCACTTCCCACTCACATAGGTGATTTCTGAATGTGTGGTATATCATATACTCGATTTAGAATCATTAAAAGCTTACGCTTAACCTCCACATATTAGTACTATCTCTATACGAGAATGAGTAAGAATTTACAGTACTTTACACCGTCTTCATAACTTAGTTGTCCCTTTGAACCTAGATCTTGGGATCTCCAGTCAACTAGGAAGGGTTTCCGCTATGATGACTTATTTATGGCCTTAAACCCATATTCCTTGATGTATTCGCAACCATCTCTCTAGTCAGGCCTTTTGTTAATGGATTCGCAACATTATCCTTTGACTTTACATAGTCAATTGCGATAATTCTACTAGAGAAAAGTTGTCTTACAATATCGTGTCTTCGACGTGTATGTCGAGACTTATCGATATACATAACATTCTCGCCCCCACACTTTGAGATAATTCTTAAAATATTTTTAAGACGATGATAGTCTTTCAATGAAAGCAGTCATTTGAAATGATTCACTTAGAACTATATCTCCGGCATGAATGTTATGCATAACTACTGGGAGTTTTCATGACTTGATTTAGGACGGTTATGAAATCAACCATATTTAAGTCTAGAAACTTGCCAACGATGAATTTCTTGAACCCATCATCTTCTGTTTTGTATTTTTCGTCCAGACTTTCCCATAAATCCTTAACCATTTTCAATAGGCTATAGACGTTATAGAAGAAATTGTCTAAACCATTGAGGATTTAGTTGTGACACAGGAAGTCAAAATGCTTCCATACATCTACAACAACAATTCTTTCCATATTTGTCTCTTCTTCATCCAACTTAGGAGCATCCTTGCCAAATTCAATATCGTGACATATAACAATCATCTTCTATTGTCATCTCTTGAAAATCGGACCATTGAACTTTTCTGGTTTCTTTCCAAGAGTCGGGATAGACGCAATAGATGTTATCGATGTCGAAGCCATGAAAATAGCCCAACATACTCTTGAAAAATACACGTACATAGAGTTTCATATGCATTTTAATAATTTAAAATGAATCAAATATATTCAAATAATATATCAAAACGAAGATAATTTCGAGACGAACGCAACGGTGTCTCACACGTCCCAAACAGAGCTTATATGTGCTCGTACGAGCCTGTCAAAGTTTCTGCCTTCACTGGTCAACGCATGGTCAACGAACGTCAACGGGTCGGACCGAAGCGGGGGGGTCAAAATCGATCGAACTGAACCGTGAATGCCGAACCGGGTCAGTCAATTGGCAGGCCGGGTCTTCGAGTCGGTTAACGAGTTGGGTCTGACCGGGATCACGGTTTATTGCCGGACACGACGTTTCAAGCGTCAGGCGCGTGAAGCCCACTGCACGACGGTCGTCGACGCGTGGAGGCACGTACGCCACCGTCCAGTGGTCTCCGGTAGTGAACTGCCACTTGAAATGCTCGTATGAACGAGACCTATCAGGCTATGTGATTATTTTTAAATTTTACCCAACGAAAACACCCAAAAATAGCCTGAACAGTAACAATCGCCGGTGATCGTCGCACATCGGCCCCCTCGGAGTGCGTGTAAGCGCATGCGGATCTTTCCGGCATCCCCTGGATGCGTGCGACCACTCATTTTTCTTGTATCGGCGAGACGAATCCGAATATGTAATCAAACATAACTTTCATCGGACTAAACTAACAACAACGCGCCAGAACAAAATGCTTACAACAAAACTAACTATACGAATCAAGCATAGAAAAACGAAATTTGTCTTAAGATTGTTGTCCACTAAGAGGATAGAAGTTTGTATAAACAAATTGTTGTCGCCCATAATCAAGACTTGATGTTTGTATAGAAAAATAAGTTGTTAGACAAACCTGAAACCAATCGCAAATAAGTAATCTGAATGTTGATGAATGATCCGAGCCCAACAAATTCACGTTGAGTCCTTAAAACAAATTTATTACCTCAACCGGTACCCAAGGTTCTGGGACAATTGCCTTCCAAGATAGAACAGATTAAATTTCCTCGAAACCGGTACTTGTTTCAGAGGAAAACTTCGAACACAACTTCGTGGAATAATCGCACAAAATGATGACGATGATGAATGAATGACGAACATAACAATTGTATCTAATGCTCGTGTCTGATGTGATGGTCAATGCTTTATATTTATAGAGAGTGAAACGAAGAGTTACGAAAATATATGGCTTCGTTGAAAATGTTTGTCAATGAAAAAACACGGTTTCGTCGAAAGGATTTGATGAAATGCCGCGAAATCGTTCAGTTTCGACGAAACGTTACGAAGTTGTACGATTTCGTCGATGAATGGTTACGAATCGAAACAACTCTTCATTTCTCATTAAAATTTTTAGGGAACTTTGAGATTAAAGTTCCGACAGCAATCGTTCGGCATAAGGGGACCTCGACAAACCATGGCAGGATTCACATGCTGTACTTCTTCTCAAGTATATTGACCCTGACAGATCGGGGAGGGTTAGGATAAACATCTCGTACAAGCTCATTCAATACTCTGGGCAGGTTTGACAAATTGCTAGATGTCGTACCTAGAAGTTCTGACTCAAGGCTATTAATTTCATAACGATAGTTTGACATTTAGGGTGTTTGGTTTTAGTAATAAAAAAATTATTTTCTTTATAATAATAATCCGACGTATGAGATAGAATTTCGCGTCGCCAATTCATTGGGCTATTAATTTCATAACGATAGTCGCGGACCGGCGTGTGGCTCGGTAGTTAGTAGTTACTTGACAAGATCGGGACAGATCAATGAGAAAGGCACCAAAGAACAAATAATTGCATTCTGCCATTTGTTTGTGGGCTATTCGCTGAGCATAAAGTGGTAATCGAGTAAAGCAAGCATAGGATACAAAAAAATAATAATTTTTTTAATCAATTATTATCTAAATTAATTTTGACATCGACACGTGTCACGACATGATATGATACGACACACATAAATGTCATTTCTAAAAAAAAATAAAAAAAAAACTAACACGTTGAGACACAATATATATTAAATATGTATTTCTATATATACATGATAATATCAATGGTAAGTTTTTTTTTCTTCTTTTATTAGGATTTTACGATTAGTTTTTTTTTCTTTTGCTGGCTAGTTATATTAATTTTGAGTGACTGGGTATATGACTTAAATATATACTCGATAGATTTACATTTTGACCCATAATTTATTAAAAATGCTTAAAATTGACCTCATGCGTATTGAAATAGCATATCAAGATGAAAGTCTCACATTTGCCTACATATCTAGAGCGCTGACCACATGTCGATCGTACGTCGAAGAGTATCAGAGTCCCGGATAATGACGGTGCTTTCTTGATTGTAAATGTGTCAATTTAGTTATAAATCTTTTGCATTTATACCAATTCAATTCATCTGGCCTGGATCGCGACTAGCTAAAAGCAAGAGGCGAACTTGCTATCGCTATAGGCAAGGTCCAGCCTCGAACCTCACCAAATCAAGGAGAGGACGAGTTCACCCAACGAGGACCGGCGAAGTCGATCTTGCCAGCGATCGGCCGAAAGAAGAAGGAGAAGAATAAAGAAAAGAAAAAAAAGAAAAGAAATAAATGAATAATTCAAAATTGTCCACGTCAACTTTGGCATTTACGTCAATAGAGTCAATACTGACCGGCCAAAATTGGCCGAAAAGACTGAATATGCACAAATGCAAAGTTGAAGATTGAATTGGTACAATTATAACAGTTTTAGTCTTTTTTTTTAAATAATTTTCCTAGCATATGCTGTTCCCGTCACTGTTGATACCCCTCTCATGCAACACCTGCCTTGCTTTCCTCCGCGTCCGAATCCCTGCTGCTCCCTTTTGAATGAATTTTTTTTTTTTCCTGAATAATTGAGGTTCCCTATAAATACCACAACGACATCGCCATCTTCTTAATCTTCATTCCAACAGCTCTAATAAGTAAGAGAGAGAGAGAGAGAGAGAGAGAGAGAGAGAGAGAGAGAGAGAGAGAGAGAGAGAGAAGCGGCGGTAGTGACGGTGACTCTTCTTATTTGCAATGAATTCTCCTTCTCCCATCCATGTGCCCAGGTGGACTCCGAGGTCGAGTTCGCGGTTTCATCCCTGGCTCGCGAGAAAGCCCACGACAATGACGACGATGAAGAAATACGGGGCTCATCTTCCGAAGGAGATGATGATGGCGTGTCCACTAGAGGCCGCCACGTCGTCTTCCCTTTCAGTATCGGCTTCGGTGCCGCTCGAGACGCCTATGATGACGAGGTGCCCCCGTGGGGAGTCCACGGCGGAGGACATGGAGCTCCACCCGACCCTTGTGTGGGAGCGCACGAGAATGGGAATGGGATGTTCTTGACGTGGAAGGATTTGTGGGTCACGGTGCCGGACCGGAGAAACGGGACACGTCCTATTCTGTAGGGGCTCACCGGGTATGCGGATCCGGGTCGGATGCTGGCCATCATGGGTCCTTCTGGCTGTGGCAAGTCAACTCTCCTAGATTGCCTTGGAGGTACCGTGTCGCATTAGTTTCTCTTTCTATCACTAATCTGTATGTAGTAAACGTGCTTTTCGAAACCCTAATGCTTTTTCTGATCTCCCCCCCCCCCCCCCCCCCCCCCAAAAAAAAACCCTCTTATGCTTTCGCTAATAATAATAATAAATCTCTTATGCTACTTAAACGAGTTTTGACTTCAAGATTTTATTAGAAAGTTCCATGGAACATCATTTTGGCTACTAAAATGTATGATAACTGACCATTTTTATACAACAAACAAAATTGTAGTTGATCATGTACAGCTTACAAGCAAAATTGCGGGAATATTGCACTATTCCACATTATAAAATACAAATATGAAACTCCCAATTGTCTAAATAGGAAAAATTATCAAAAAAGTCTCAAATCTATTGCAATTATGCCGATTCAATCCTAATTTTTTATTTTATCAATTTAGTCATAAATATTTTATAATTGTACCAATTCGGTCCATTCGACCAATTTTGCCCGGACGGTTAGACATGGCCAAATTGAACCGTGAGCCCAGAACCGGCCCGTTGACCGGGCCCACGGTTCCGACCCGGAACCGAAACCGGCCTTCAAGGGCCGATTCTGATTCCACATTTTTCGGAACCGGCTTGGAACCGGCGGTGAGACAATAGATGTGAGACAACTCAGACAAGCCATCAACTCTCTCTTTAATCCACGTCTCTTTCCCACCCACCCACCCACCTGACACACTCTCTTTTCCCTCTCGCCCTCTGCTGTATGAGTGTAAGATAATAAATGATAGAACCCTCCCTCACCTCCTCTCTCTCCTGTGCTTCTTCTTCCTCCATTCTTCTTGATTTTCTTTCTTTTCTTCTTCGTCCAGTGCCCTCCTCTCTTCCTTAGTTCCTCCGACGAGCTCGACTCCCTCCGCTCTCTCCTCTCTTCCTCGCCGCTGCAACCTCAACATCTTCACCCTCCGACCCTCGTAAAGATGCCCTCAAGCACGACCTCGACACTGACTCCGGTTTTCGACCCCCCGCAACCTCGCCCTCGCCCTCGAGCACCCCCCGCTACGAAGCCCTCTTCTCTTGGCCCTGATTTTCAATTTTGAACTGCGGAACCGGGCCCGGAACCAGCAGTTCCAAATCGGAACCGAGACCGCCCCTTCAAGGGCCGGTTTCGGTTCAACCTTTTTGAGGAACCGAAACCGCCGGTTCCTGAACCGGAACCGGCGGTTCCGCCGAATCAGCCACGTCTACGCACGGTGCTGACGTGGACTCCTGTCGACATCGGCCATCCAGCGACATAATAATTTTATAACTTTTTGATTTTTTTTTATATTTTATTGTTTCTATTCTTTTCTTTTCTCTTCCCTCCTCCTCTTCTTCTTCCTTTGGCCAATCACTGACCAGAGCTGACGGTCGGCGAGGGCGAGTCTCGCGTACTCAGAAAATATAGAACGAAACCAAGTCAAAGATGTCATAAAACAAAAAATAAAATAAAAAAAATATTATGTGGTCGAACGGTCGGCGGCGTTCGGTGTCAATGTTGGCGCCGGCCGGCCAAAATTTAGCTAGATAGATCGAATTAACACAATTGCAAAAAGGTTTATGATTGGATCGGCAAAAAAAAAAAGTTTAGGACTGAATTGGCCAAAAAAAAGGTTTAGAACTGAATTGACACAATTGCAATAGGTTTATGACCTTTTTTTTTTGGTAATTTTCCCGTCTAATTATGTATATATGATCTCCCCAAATAATCAAAACTTCCAAATATCTTCGTTTTTATCAGCATTTACTTTTTTTTTTCCAATACTATCAAGCTTAATAAAAATCGTTTTAATAAAAGAAGTTGACATACGTATGTTTAATTTAAAGCAAATTGAAGAAACTTTATAAGAAGTAAGAACACAACAACAAGAGTTAGCTAACAATCTTTGGTGATGCAACTTTATAGATTGATTCTCTGTATCATGGTACTATTCTTCTGCCCAACAACAACTGACTTGACACGTCCGTTAAGTCTTTCTGTATAGGTCATGCTTTTTCAACCGTCTCTTTACCCGTTTCTTTTCCCTTTGTAGACTTAGAAAGTGAAGCCTCGGACGAAGAAAACTGAGAATTTTTCATGATAAATTAAAGATGCCGGGCATCTTGGATTACTAACAGTAAAACCCAAACGCACATAATAATATACTGAAGCCGATGAACTTAAAGCCAACGAATGACGTGACTGCTCTGCCCTTTTCACAGCTTTTTCTTGTTGTAACTGTTACTGACGCGAGCTGTCCACGGACAATGGACTAATAATGGAAAAATTTTGGGTGGGGCCGGACCATGCGCCCCACCCTCTTTCTCTCTCCTCTCTCTCTGTCTTGTGTCAGAGGAGAGAGAGAGAGAGACGGTGGGGCGCACTAGGACCGCCCCACCCAATATCTCCTCACTAATAATCCCCACCGGAAACAATGGTCCTACTCGACTGGATTTTTATGACATTGTACATGTTTGTTTCTTTCGTTCATTAAATTTCCCATGGCATTCCTAAATCGGCCTGCACATTAGATAAGTGCTTTGAAACATCATACGCCGCATTGGTTATGGAAATTAAATGCTCTTTATTTTATATATGTGATCTCCATGAACCTGTAAATTTAAGTTTTTGTATTGAGCTTTCTAATAACTATAGTAGTGTTATATGAATTCGGAGCCTCTCGCCCACTAGTTCTAAAACTCGACCCCTACCTATTGCACGACCGAGCAATAAGGTTGTTAGAATATTTAACCATTAAATTACCCCATCCTCAAAAAAATATAAATTTTTAAAACAGTTGACAGCGATCACACGAAGATCTCACATGATATCAGAACAAGAAATCCCGAGTTCAAATCTTTCCAAGTTCCTATTTATCTCACCAATTATAAATTTTTATGTTTTAGACTTAAACCAAAGTCTAGCCTACTCGTGATGAGGGCAGTTTAAGAGCACTATTCACATGAAAATTTTGTAGAACATGCGGGATACATAGTCATACGACATCTTCTGCACCAATCCAGATTTCCTTCTCGAAGGACTTGTTCTTTGAGGCAGATGCAATTGATTTAATATTTTTTTTTTAAAAACGACGTGGATTTTTCCTTATCATGTAGTGAGGGAATGAATTTAACCGGATTCTCCTTTTTCTTTTTCTTTTCTTTTTTTTTAGTTCAATTTCAAGCATTTAATCATTTGGAATTCGATTAATTTGTTTTTAAAGAGAACCATCGAAGAAGTACCTATCAAATCTGTCATCTTTTGATAACATTTGGGATGGGGCTATTTCTACTCTCTACATGATTAAATCCACTATGTTTTCACTAAAAGAGATAAAATTGTCCTCCACAATTCCGCTGTTTGCATAATTCCTTCTACTTAGTTATATCATGTTATGGGTATTGTTCAAATTTCATCAGTTTAATAATGTTTCAAAAAATAAAAATGAGCATCTTGTTCTTCATTATTCTTATCGCGGTTCAGCCATTCTTGGCTTATTTATATCATGAATTCATTATTTGATTTGTCCTTATAAAAATCCAGTCTTTAATTTTGGGATTTTACTTAATAATTAATTCATAAATTTGCTCCTCAGTGTGGAAAGAAATAAACTTCTTAAACATTTCTCTCTGAGGCAAAGCTAACATGTATAGAGGAAAAACCAAAGAAAACTAGTATTTTCACATGGTAATTATCCACTTAAAAGGTGTGGAAGCTACCCAAATATCAGAGACATGAGAACTAGGAAGCAATTAAAGTTCTATGAACTAGAATATGCATTTAAAACACATGGAGACTAGAATTTTGACTCTTGGAACCTACATCACACTTAAGACTCATAATACTTGATCTTAAATTTGTCCACCAGTACTGATGAGGAAATAACCATCTTGGGAGATCAACAAATAACAGTGGAAATGACTAAGAATAGCCTTTGATCGATATCTTTTGAAGTCGACAACTAATCCTGAAAACCTTGATCGGCAAGGGAGAATCGACAACTTCTTAATCGATAACTTGGTCGATAGTCTTCACATCGACATCATCCAAAATATGCTTTTAGCTTGAAATGGCACATCCATGTTGCTTGTCCAGTGGATGGAAAAAAAATGTTGGAACTTAAGGATTACTTCGTGGAATCGGATGCTTCTGCATCATTTGTGAGGACCAATTCAAGTAATCTCGAAATAAGGATGAGAACATGAAACTTTGCATGCGGCAATTGTTGTCCACTAAGAGAGTAGAAGTTCATATAAACAGATTGTTGTCGCCTATAATCAAGACTTGATGTTTGTATAGAAAATTAGGTTGATAGAAAAACCTGAAACCAATCGCAAATAAGTAATCTGAATGCAGATGAATGATTCGAGCCCAACGAATTCACGTTGTATCCTTAAGACAAATTTGTCCCCTCAACTGGTCCCAAAGTTTCTCGGACAATTACCTCCCAAGATAGAACGGATCGCATTTCCTCGAAATTGTTACTTGTTTTAGAGGAAAACTTCGAACACAACTTTGCGGAATAATCGTACAAAATGATGACGATGATGAATGAATGACGAACATAATAATTGTATCTAATGCTCGTGTTTGATACTCGTGTCTAATGTAATGGTCAATGCTTTATATTTATAGAGAGTGAAGCGATGAGTTACGAAGACATATGGCTTCGTCGAAAGGGTTTGTCAATGAAAAGACACGGTTTCATCGAAAGGATTTGATGAAATGTCACGAAATCGTTCAGTTTCGACGAAATGTTACGAAGTTGTACGGTTTCGTCGATGAAGCGTTACGAACCGAAATAACTCTTCATTTCTTATTCAACTTTTTATGGTACTTTGAGACTAAAGTTCCAACAATCTCCCACATGAATGAGAAGTTCAATTATCAAAACTCTCCATGAATGCATGACATCCAATGTGCGAATATACCATGAGAGAACGTTGCATCGAGATAAGTAGTCTGAAACTTTAAATTTACCCTAGTGGAGACCTATCGGACTTACTCGGTCAATCAGTGGACTTGATGTCTTTGAACTGTCGGCCTTTGGTGTAAACCTAGACAATAGGAAACACACAACTATCTCTCGTTCAAAGTTGATTCTCACTGTTGTGTTCGTTTTGGCCACGAACATCGCCTGGTCTCATGAGTGCTTTAGAGAATTTGGCCTTTTCAATTCTCACAGAAGCGGCCTTCACTTCCCACTCACATAGGTGATTTCTGAATATGTGGTATATCATATACTCGATTTAGAATCATTAAAAGCTTACGCTTAACCTCCACATATTAGTACTGTCTCTATACGAGAATGAGTAAGAATTTACAGTACTTTACACCGTCTTCATAACTTAGTTGTCCCTTCGAACCTAGATCTTGGGATCTCCAGTCAACTAGGTAGGGTTTCCGCTATGATGACTTATTTATGGCCTTAAACCCATATTCCTTGATGTATTCGCAACCATCTCTCTAGTCAGGCCTTTTGTTAATCGATTCGCAACATTATCCTTTGACTTTGCATAGTCAATTGCGATAATTCTACTAGAGAGAAGTTGTCTTACAATATCGTGTCTTCGACATGTATGCCGAGACTTATCAATATACATAACATTCTCGCACCCACACTTTGAGATAATTCTTAAAATCTTTTTAAGACGATGATAGTCTTTCAATGAAAGCAGTCATTTGAAATGATTCACTTAGAACTATATCTCCGGCATGAATGTTATGCATAACTACTTGGATTTTTCATGACTTGATTTAGGACGGTTATGAAATCAACCATATTTAAGTCTAGAAACTTGCCAACGATGAATCTCTTGAACCCATCATCTTCTGTTTTGTATTTTTCGTCCAGACTTTCCCATAAATCCTTAACCATTTTCAATAGGCTATAGACGTTATAGAAGAAATTGTCGAAACCATTGAGGATTTAGTTGTGACACAGGAAGTCAAAATGCTTCCATACATCTACAACAACAATTCTTTCCATATTTGTCTCTTCTTCATCCAACTTAGGAGCATCCTTGCCAAATTCAATATCGTGACATATAACAATCATCTTCTATTGTCATCTCTTGAAAATCGGACCATTGAACTTTTCTGGCTTCTTTCCAAGAGTCGGGATAGACGCAATAGACGTTATCGATGTCAAAGCCATGAAAATAGCCCAACATACCCTTGAAAAATACACGTACATAGAGTTTCATATGCATTTTAATAATTTAAAATGAATCAAATATATTCAAATAATATATCAAAACGAAGATAATTTCGAGACGAACGCAACGGTGCCTCACACGTCCCAAACAGAGCTTATATGTGCTCGTACGAGCCTGTCAAAGTTTCTGCCTTCACTGGTCAACGCATGGTCAACGAACGTCAACGGGTCGGACCGAAGCGGGGGGGTCAAAATCGATCGAACTGAACCGTGAATGCCGAACCGGGTCAGTCAATTGGCAGGCCGGGTCTTCGAGTCGGTTAACGAGTTGGGTCTGACCGGGATCACGGTTTATTGCCGGACACGACGTTTCAAGCGTCAGGCGCGTGAAGCCCACTGCACGACGGTCGTCGACGCGTGGAGGCACGTACGCCACCGTCCAGTGGTCTCCGGTAGTGAACTGCCACTTGAAATGCTCGTATGAACGAGACCTATGAGGCTATGTGATTATTTTTAAATTTTACCCAACAAAAACACCCAAAAATAGCCTGAACAGTAACAATCGCCGGTGATCGTCGCACATCGGGCCCCCCGGAGTGCGTGTAAGCGCATGCGGATCTTTCCGGCATCCCCTGGATGCGTGCGACCACTCATTTTTCTTGTATCGGCGAGACGAATCCGAATATGTAATCAAACATAACTTTCATCGGACTAAACTAACAACAACGCGCCAGAACAAAATGCTTACAACAAAACTAACTATACGAATCAAGCATAGAAAAACGAAATTTGTCTTAAGATTGTTGTCCACTAAGAGGATAGAAGTTTGTATAAACAAATTGTTGTCGCCCATAATCAAGACTTGATGTTTGTATAGAAAAATAAGTTGTTAGACAAACCTGAAACCATTCGCAAATAAGTAATCTGAATGTTGATGAATGATCCGAGCCCAACAAATTCACGTTGAGTCCTCAAAACAAATTTATTACCTCAACCGGTACCCAAGGTTCTGGGACAATTGCCTTCCAAGATAGAACAGATTGAATTTCCTCGAAACCGATACTTGTTTCAGAGGAAAACTTCGAACACAACTTCGTGGAATAATCGCACAAAATGATGACGATGATGAATGAATGACGAACATAACAATTGTATCTAATGCTCGTGTCTGATGTGATGGTCAATGCTTTATATTTATAGAGAGTGAAACGAAGAGTTACGAAAATATATGGCTTCGTTGAAAAGGTTTGTCAATGAAAAAACACGGTTTCGTCGAAAGGATTTGATGAAATGCCGCGAAATCGTTCAGTTTCGACGAAACGTTACGAAGTTGTACGATTTCGTCGATGAATGGTTACGAATCGAAACAACTCTTCATTTCTCATTAAAATTTTTAGGGAACTTTGAGATTAAAGTTCCAACAGCAATCGTTCGGCATAAGGGGACCTCGACAAACCATGGCAGGATTCACATGCTGTACTTCTTCTCGAGTATATTGACCCTGACAGATCGGGGAGGGTTAGGATAAACATCTCGTACAAGCTCATTCAATACTCTGGGCAAGTTTGACCAATAGCTAGATGTCGTACCTTGAAGTTCTCACTCAAGGCTATTAATTTCATAACGATAGTTTGACATTTAGGGTGTTTGGTTTTAGTAATAAAAAAATTATTTTCTTTATAATAATAATCCGACGTATGAGATAGAATTTCGCGTCGCCAATTCATTGGGCTATTCCCGATAGTCGCGGACCTGCGTGTGGCTCGGTAGTTAGTAGTTACTTGAAAAGATCGGGACAGGTCTGATGTATGTTTGAGTTTAAAAATTTGCTTTTAAAAAAATAGGTACGATCAATGAGAAAGGCGCCAAAGAACAAATAATTGCACTCTGCCATTTGTTTGTGGGCTATTCGCTGAGCATAAAGTGGTAATCTAAATTAGTTTTAACATCGACATGCGATACGACACAATACGACACGCATAAATGTCATTTCTAAAAAAAAATAAAAAATTCTAATACGTTGAGACACGATATATATTAAATATGTATTTCTATATATACATGATAATATCAATGGTAAGTTTTTTTCCCTTCTTTTATTAGGATTTTACGATTAGTTTTTTTTTTCTTTTGTTGGCTAGTTATATTAATTTTGAGTGACTAGGTATTTGACTTAAATATATACATTCGATAGATTTACATTTTGATCCATAATTTATTTTTCATAATTTATTGAAAATGCTTAAAATTGACCTCACACATTGAAATAGCATGTCGACATACAAGATTCACATGTTGCCTACGTATCTAGAACGCTGACCACATGTCGATCGTACGTCGAAGAGTATCAGAGTCCTGGATAATGATGGTGCTTCCTTGATTGTAAATGTGTCAATTCAGTTCTAAATCTTTTGCATTTATATCAATTCAATTCATCTGGCCAAGATCGCGACTAGCTAAAAGCAAGAGGCGAACTTGCTATGGCTATAGGCGAGGTCCAGCCTTGAGCCTCACCAAATCAAGGAGAGGACGAGTTCACCCAAGGAGGACTGGCGAAGTCGATCTCGCCAGCGACCGGCCGAAAGAAGAAGGGGAAGAATAAAGAAAATAAATGAAAAGAAAAGAAATAAATGAATAATTCAAAATTGTCCACGTCAACTTTGGCATTTACGTCAATAGACTCAATACCGACCGGCTAAAATTGGCTAAAAAAACTGAATATGCACAAATGCAAAGTTGAAGATTGAATTGGTACAATTATAACAGTTTTATTAAATAATTTTCCCAGCATATGTTGTTCCCGTCACTGTTGATACCTTTCTCATGCAACACCTGCCTTGCTTTCCTCCGCGTCCGAATCCCTGCTGCTCCCTTTTGAACGAATTCTTTCTTTCTTTTTCCTGAATAATTGCTGCTCCCTATAAATACCACAACGACATCGCCATCTTCTTAATCTTCAATCCAACAGCTCTAATAAGTAAGATAGAGAGAGAGAGAGAGAGAGAGAGAGAGAGAGAGAGAGAGAGAGAGAGAGAGAGAGAGAGAGAGAGAGAGAGAGAGAGAGAGAGAGAGAGAGAGAGAGAGAAGCGGCGGTAGTGACGGTGACTCTTCTTATTTGCAATGGATTCTCCTTCTCCCATCCATGTGCCCAGGTGGACTCCGAGGTCGAGTCCGGCGGTTTCATCCCTGGCTCGCGAGAAAGCCCACGACGATGACAACGATGAAGAAATACGGGGCTCATCTTCCGAAGGAGATGTTGATGGCGTGTCCACTAGAGGCCGCCACGTCGTCTTCCCTTTCAGTATCGGCTTCGGTGCCGCTCGAGACGCCTATGATGACGAGGTGCCCCCGTGGGGAGTCCACGGTGGAGGACATGGAGCTCGACCCGACCCTTGTGCGGGAGCGCACGAGAATGGGAACGGGATGTTCTTGACGTGGAAGGATTTGTGGGTCACGGTGCCGGACCGGAGAAACGGGACACGTCCCATTCTGCAGGGGCTCACCGGGTATGCGGATCCGGGTCGGATGATGGCCATCATGGGTCCTTCTGGCTGTGGCAAGTCAACTCTCCTAGATTGCCTTGGAGGTACCGTGTCGCATTAGTTTCTCTTTCTATCACTAATCTGTATGTAGTAAACGTGCTTTTCGAAACCCTAATGCTTTTTCTGATCTCCGCCCCCCAAAAAAAACCCTCTTATGCTTTCGCTAATAATAATAATAAATCTCTTATGCTACTTAAACGAGTTTTGACTTCAAGATTTTATTAGAAAGTTCCATGGAACATCATTTTGGCTACTAAAATGTATGATAACTGAACATTTTTATACAACAAACAAAATTGTAGTTGATCATGTACAGCTTACAAGCAAAATTGCGGGAATATCGCACTATTCCACCTTATAAAATACAAATATGAAACTCACAATTGTCTAATTAGGAAAAATTACCAAAAAAGTCTCAAACCTATTGCAATTGTGCCGATTCAATCCTAAATTTTTATTTTATCAATTTAGTCATAAATATTTTATAATTGTACCAATTCGGTCCATTCGACCAATTTTGGCCGGACGGTTAGACATAGCCAAATTGAAACGTGAGCCCAGAACGGGCCCGTTGACCGGGCCCAAGGTTCTGACCCGAAACCGAAACCGACCTTCAAGGGCCGGTTCCGATTCCACATTTTTCGGAACCGGCGGTGAGACAATAGATGTGAGACAATATATCAATAGATGCGAGACAACTCAAACAAGCCATCAACTCTCTCTTTAATCCACGTCTCGTAATAGGGACTAAATATATCAATAGATGTGAGACAACTCAGACAAGCCATCAACTCTCTCTTTAATCCACGTCTCTTTCCCACCCACCCTCCCACCTGACACACTCGCTTTTCCCCTCTCGCCCTCTGCTATACGAGTGTGAGATAATAAATGATAGAACCCACCCGCACCTCCTCTCTCTCCTGTGCTTCTTCTTTGTCCTTTCTTCTTGATTTTCTTTCTTTTCTTCTTCGTCCAGTGCCCTCCTCTCTTCCTTAGTTCCTCCGACGAGCTCGACTCCCTCCGCTCTCTCCTCTCTTCCTCGCCGCTGCAACCTCAACATCTTCACCCTCCGACCCCCGCAAAGATGCCCTCAAGCACGACCTCGACACTGACTTCGGTTTTCGACCCCCCGCGACCTCGCCCTCGCCCTCGAGCACCCCCCCCCCCGCTACGAAGCCCTCTTCTCTTGGCCCTGATTTTCAATTTTGAACTTCGAAACCGGGCCCGGAACCGTCAGTTCCAAATCGGAACCGGGACCGCCCCTTCAAGGGCTGGTTCCGGTTCCACCTTTTTGAGGAACCGAAACCGCCGGTTCCTGAACCGGAACCAGCGGTTCCGCCGAATCGGCCACGTCTACGGACGGTGATGACGTGGACGCCGGTCGACATCGGCCATCCAGCGACATAATACTTTTATAACTTTTTGATTTTTTTTTATATTTTATTGTTTCTATTCTTTTCTTTTCTCTTCCCTCCTCCTCTTCTTCTTCCTTTGGCCAATCACTGACCAGAGCTGACGGTCGGCGAGGGCGAGTCTCGCCTACTCAAAAAATATAGAACGAAACCAAGTCAAAGATGTCATAAAACAAAAAATAAAATAAAATAAAAATATTATGTGGTCGAACGGTTGGCGGCGTTCGGTGTCAATGTTGGCGCCGGCCGGCCAAAATTTAGCTAGATAGATCGAATTAACACAATTGCAAAAAAGTTTATGAATGGATCGGCAAAAAAAAAAGTTTAGGACTGAATTGGCCAAAAAAAAAGGTTTAGGACTGAATTGACACAATTGCAATAGGTTTATGACCTTTTTTTTTTTGGTAATTTTCCCGTCTAATTATGTATATATGATCTCCCCAAATTATCAAAACTTCCAAATATCTTCATTTTTTATCAGCATTTACTTTTTTTTCCAATACTATCAAGCTTAGTAAAATAAAAATCGTTTTAATAAAAGTAGTTGACATACGTGCTTATGTTTAATTTAAAGCAAATTGAAGAAACTCTACATGAACACGACAACATGAGTTAGCTACAATCTTTGGTGATGCAACTTTATAGATTAATTCTCTGTACCATGGTACTATTCTTCTGCCCAACAACAACTGACTTGACACGTCCGTTAAGTCTTTCTGCATAGGTCATGCTTTTTCAACCGTCTTTTTACCCGTTTCTTTTCCCTTTGTGGACTTAGAAAGTGAAGCCTCGAACGAAGAAAACTGAGAATTTTTCATGATAAATTAAAGATGCCGGGCATCTTGGATTACTAACAGTAAAACCCAAACGCACATAATAATATACTGAAGCCGATGAACTTAAAGCCAACGAATGACGTGACTGCTATGTCCTTTCCACAGCTTTTTCTTGTTGTAACTGTTACTGACGCGGGCTGTCCACAGACAATGGACTAATAATGGAAAAATTTTGAGTGGGGCCGGACCATGCGCCCCACCCTCTTTCTCTCTCCTCTCTCTCTGTCTTGTGTCAGAGGAGAGAGGGAGAGACGGCCGCCCCACCCAATATCTCCTCACTAATAATCCCCACCGGAAACAATAGTCCTACTCGACTGGATTTTTATGACATTGTACATGTTTGTTTCTTTCGTTCATTAAATTTCCCATGGCATTCCTAAATCGGCCTGCACATTAGATAAGTGCTTTGAAACATCATACGCCGCATTGGTTATGGAAATTAAATGCTCTTTATTTTATATATGTGATCTCCATGAACCTGTAAATTTAAGTTTTTGTATTGAGTTTTCTAATAACTATAGTAGTGTTATATGAATTCAAAGCCTCTCGCCCACTAGTTCTAAAACTCGACCCCTGCCTATTGCGCGACCGAGCAATAACGTTATTAGAATATTTAACCATTAAATTACCTCATCCTCAAAAAAATATAAATTTTTAAAACAGTTGACAGCGATCACACGAAGATCTCACATGATATCAGAACAAGAAATCCCGAGTTCAAATCTTTCCAAGTTCCTATTTATCTCACCAATTATAAATTTTTATGTTTTAGACTTAAACCAAAGTCTAGCCTACTCGTGATGAGGGCAGTTTAAGAGCACTATTCACATGAAAATTTTGTAGAACATGCGGGATACATAGTCATACGACATCTTCTGCACCAATCCAGATTTCCTTCTCGAAGGACTTGTTCTTTGAGGCAGATGCAATTGATTTAATATTTTTTTAAAAAAAAAAAACGACGTGGATTTTTCCTTATCATGTAGTGAGGGAATGAATTTAACCGGATTCTCCTTTTTCTTTTTTTTTTCTTTTTCTTTTTCAGTTCAAATTAAAGCATTTAATCATTTGGAATTCGATTAATTTGTTTTTAAAGAGAACCATAGAAGAAGTACCTATCAAATCTGTCATCTTTTGATAACATTTGGGATGGGGCTATTTCTACTCTCTACATGATTAAATCCACTATGTTTTGTTGGGACTCTCTTTAATTATGAGGAAGAATTAATGCATTGATGATCACGTAGTTCCAATGCAACCACCTCGCACGGGAAAGTGAATTCTCGTGGCTCCGTGCATCGAGAAGGTGCTAATCATCTTCGTAAATCCACCTCATTAATTGGTGCAGATTTCTAGAGCATGGAAGAGTGATCCAATGTCCCTCTATAAATAGGGATGAAGAGATGGTATGAATCATCAGACATTCGAGCATTCCACTATCAAGTGAGAGATATCCTCCAAGAGAGAAGTGTCGGTGAGGTCGAAGAATTCGACGAGCCATTCAACAAAAGAGAGATCCTCCGAGAGGAGAGAGAGAGAGCCACCTTTGTGTGACGAGTGTGAGAGGAGTGTGAGAGTGAGTGAGATCCTCTTGTACTTGTATTCCACCATACTGGTGAGGGTGTTCCACCAATTTCGGTGAAGACATATTGTTGTAATCCTGCTACTATAGTGGACGATCTTCGTGGTTTTTCCCTTTCGGGTTTTCCACGTAAAATTCTGTGAGTCTCCGTTTCTACATTTTTCTTATTTTCTTCTTGCCCATTTTGATCACTCAAGGAGGGAGAAAGGGTTTCGCTTCCGCATATTATCCGCCCTTTTTCCCAACAGTGGTATCAGAGCTTGGTTCAAGAGCATCGTGTGTTTCAAGATGGAGGCTACCGTCACCCATGATGGTGATATGTTCAAACTTACTGCGGAGAACTAATCATATTGTAAGCCCATGATGGAGGACCACCTGTATTGTAGGGATTTGTACGAGCCAATCCTAAATGAGGAGCAGCCGGAAGAAAAAGACGATAAAGAGTGGGAGCTCTTGAATCGCAAAGCGGTCGCCATGATCCGTAAGTACATCGACAAAAGTTTGTTCGAGCATGTGTCGACTTACACCAATGCTTTTGAATTATGGTCGAAGCTAGAGTCCATGATCCAAAAGAAGACTCCTCGCAATAAAGCTCATCTTGTGCGACGTTTGGTGAAGCTGGAGTATAAGGATGGCCAAAGTATGATCGAGCACTTAAACACCTTTAAGGGGCTCGTGAATCAATTGACAAAGATCGAGATGAAGATCGATGATGAGTTACAAGCCCTTCTACTCCTTAGTTCCCTACCAGAAAGTTGGGACACGTTAGTCGTTACTCTATGTAACTCAGCCCTGGATGGGAAGCTCTCCATGGATGGCGTTGCCGATAGCCTAATGAATGAAGAAGCTAGGCGAAAAGAACGAGGTACGTCCAACCAATATGAGGCCAATCTCATCAATAATCACGCAAGAAACGAGACCCGTGGAAGAAGCAAAAGCCGCGGATATGACAAGTCTCGTGGGCGGTCTAAATCTCGCCCCAAGGTAACCTGCTATTATTGCGGGAAGCCCGGTCACAAGAAATCGGAGTGCCGGATTCTCAAGAGAGATCAGAAGGCTGGCAATGTCAAGCCAGATCAGGTTGACCCAAAGAAGAAGGAGGAGAAGAGCACTACGGCCGTCGCTGCAACTGAAGTTGATGATATTTTTCTTATTGGAGAAGCCAACTACCTCAACGTTGCCGACGATGATTGTTCGTGGATCGTTGACTCAGGTGCGTCCTTTCACGTCACTCCTCATGAAGGTTTCTTCTCATCCTACCAAAGTGGTGACTTTGGTACAGTCAAGATGGGAAACCGCTTCACCAGCAAAATTGTTGGAATTGGTGAAGTCACCTTGATGACCGACGCGGGATACAAGTTGGTATTGAAGGAGGTTAGGCATGTTCCAGATATGCGCCTTAACCTTATCTCAGCTGGGAAGCTGGATGATGCCGGGATGGTGAATCACTTCGGTGCGGGCAAATGGAAACTCACCAAAGGGAGTATGGTTATTGCTCGAGGAAAGAAAGAAGGCTCCTTGTATGTCATGCAAGGAAAATTGCGCAATAGAGATGCTAACGTTGCCCACGGTGACTCGAGCATGGAGCTGTGGCACAAGAGGCTTGGTCACATGAGCGAAAAGGGATTGCAGATCCTCGCCAAGAAAAAGCTTCTCTCTGATGTAAAAGGCCAACTATTGGAGACCTGCACTCATTGCTTAGCCGGCAAACAACGTCGAGTGTCATTCCAAAAACTAAATCGACCAAGAAGGAGAAGGTATGTTCTTGATCTGATTCATACTGATGTTTGTTCGATGACAGAGAAATCTCTTGGTGGTACATATTATTTTGTCACATTTATCGATGATCACTCAAGGAAAGTATGGGTATCTTTGATGAGCACGAAAGACCAAGTTCTCCAAGCGTTCAAGGAGTACCATGCCATGGTGGAACGGGAGACTGGAGGAAATTGAAGTGCGTGCGAGCCGATAATGGTGGTGAGTATCGTGGCCCATTTGAAGCATATTACAGGTCACATGGTATTAAGCTGGAGAAGACACCTCCAAAGACGCCTCAACTAAATGGTATAGCTGAAAGGATGAACCGAACCATTGAAGAAAGAGTTCGATGCATGTTATCTCACACCAAACTACCCAAGTCGTTTTGGGGTGAAGCCGTGAAGACTGCCGTTGATATAATCAACTTGTCACCGTCAAGACCTTTGGATGGAGATATCCCAGAAGAGGTTTGGACAAAGAAGAAGGCATCATACGGTCATCTGAAAGCATTCGGTTGCCGAGCATTCGTTCATATTCCTAAAGACAAACGATCTAAGCTCGATGCAAAGACCAAGGAATGTATTTACCTTGGTTCACCAAAAGATGAGTTTGGGTTTCGACTATGGGATCCTATCAAAAGGAGGATCGTGAGAAGCCGTGATGTTGTGTTCTTTGAAGACCAGACTCACGAAGATATCGAAAAGCCTAAGACCAGGGTTGTTACCCATTTCGATCCTATGTTATCTTCTAAGGAGCGTAGTGATTCAGGGGGAGAATCATCGCAGAGCAATAATGAAGAAGTTGGTGATGGAAATGTCAAACCACCAACAGAAGAACTTGTCGAAATGACAGAGACAGAGCCTGTCGAACGAGAGCCTGAAGTGCAACCTCAGTTAAGGCAATCTACTAGAATCAGGCGTCCTTCGACCAGATATCCTGCGGATGACTATACAGTTCTTGCAGAAGAAGGGGAGCCTCAGTGCTATGAAGAAGCCGTTAACAGCAACGAGAAAGAAGAATGGGAGAAAGCCATGCAGGAGGAGATGCAATCCTTGCATGAGAATCACACCTATGAACTTGTTGAGCTGCCGAAGGGAATGCGAGCATTGAAAAATAAGTGGGTGTATAAACTCAAAGCTGATGAAAATAGCTCGCGGCCAAGGTACAAAGCTCGAATTGTTGTCAAAGGATGCAACCAGAAGAAGGGCATCGATTTCGATGAGATATTTTCTCCCGTAGTGAAGATGTCATCTATCCGAGCTGTCCTTGGTATAGCCGCCACTCTAAACTTGGAGATCGAACAACTGGACGTGAAGACAGCTTTTCTTCATGGAGACCTAGAGGAAGAAATCTACATGGAGCAACCCGAGGGTTTTGAAGTTCCAGGTAAAGAACACATTGTGTGTTGTCTTAAGAAGAGCCTCTATGGTCTAAAGCAAGCACCAAGACAGTGGTACAAGAAGTTCGATGCTTTCATGGCGGAACATGATTTCAAGAAGACTGCCGCCGACCACTGCGTATTTATTAAGAGGTATGCTAGTGGTGATTTTATAATTCTCTTGCTTTATGTCGATGATATGCTGATAGTTGGGCAAGATTCGAAGAAAATTTCTGCTCTGAAGAAAGCCTTGAGCAAGTCCTTCGCTATGAAAGATCTAGGTGCAGCGAAGCAGATCCTTGGGATGAAGATCTTGCGAGATCGTTCGAAGAAGCTATTATGGCTATCCCAAGAGAAGTATATCGAGAAGATTCTCAAGAGATTCGATATGAGCAAGGCCAAACCAATAAGTACTCCTCTTGCCGGACATTTCAAATTAAGCAAGAAGCAGAGTCCATCGACTGAGAAAGATAAAGAAGAGATGAAGAATGTGCCATATTCATCGGCGGTTGGCAGCCTTATGTATGCAATGATTTGCACCAGACCAGATATTGCTCATGCAGTTGGTGTTGCAAGCCGATATCTCTCAAATCCTGGAAAGGAGCACTGGGCTGCTGTCCAATGGATATTTCGATATCTGCAGGGTACATCGACAAGATGTTTGTGTTTCGGCAAAGAAAAACCCGTGCTAGATGGTTACACGGATGCAGATTTAGGTGGTGATGTTGATTCGAGAAAATCGACGTCAGGGTACCTGACTACTTTTGCAGGGGGAGCTGTGTCTTGGCAATCGAAGCTCCAAAAATGTGTCGCCCTATCTACCACCGAAGCCGAATATATTGCAGCCACAGAAGCATGTAAAGAAATGCTCTGGATGAAGAACTTCTTACTTGAGCTGGGTCATAAGCAAGAAAAGTATGTGCTAAGATGTGATAATCAGAGTGCCATACACTTGTCGAAGAATTCAGCCTATCACTCTCGATCAAAACATATCGATATGTGATATCATTGGATTCGAGATGTCATAGAAGAGAAGCATCTACAACTCGACAAGGTTCACACCGATGAGAACTGGTCCGACATGATGACCAAGGTTATTCCATCAAAGAAGTTCGATGAGTGCTGTAAAGGTGCCGGTGTGGTAAGCCTCTCTAATTAAGTCGAAGGGGGAGATTTGTTGGGATTCTCCTTAATTATGAGGAAGAATTAATGCATTGATGATCACGTAGTTCCAATGCAACCACCTCGCACGGGAAAGTGAATTCTCGTGGCTCCGTGCATCGAGAAGGTGCTAATCATCTTCGTAAATCCACCTCTTTAATTGGTGCAGATTTCTAGAGCATGGAAGAGTGATCCAATGTCCCTCTATAAATAGGGATGAAGAGATGGTATGAATCATCAGACATTCGAGCATTCCACTATCAAGTGAGAGATATCCTCCAAGAGAGAAGTGTCGGTGAGGTCGAAGAATTCGACGAGCCATTCAACAAAAGAGAGATCCTCCGAGAGGAGAGAGAGAGAGCCACCTTTGTGTGAAGAGTGTGAGAGGAGTGTGAGAGTGAGTGAGATCCTCTTGTACTTGTATTCCACCATACTGGTGAGGGTGTTCCACCAATTTCGGTGAAGACATATTGTTGTAATCCTGCTACTATAGTGGACGATCTTCGTGGTTTTTCCCTTTCGGGTTTTCCACGTAAAATTCTGTGAGTCTCCGTTTCTACATTTTTCTTATTTTCTTCTTGCCCATTTTGATCACTCAAGGAGGGAGAAAGGGTTTCGCTTCCGCATATTATCCGCCCTTTTTCCCAACATGTTTTCACTAAAAGAGATAAAATTGTCCTCCACAATTCCGCTGTTTGCATAATTCCTTCTACTTAGTTATATCATGTTATGGGTATTGTTCAAATTTCATCAGTTTAATAATGTTTCAAAAAATAAAAATCAGCATCTTGTTCTTCATTATTCTTATCTCGGTTCAGCCATTCTTGGCTTATTTATATCATGAATTCATTATTTGATTTGTCCTTATAAAAATCCAGTCTTTAATTTTGGGATTTTACTTAATAATTAATTCATAAATTTGCTCCTCAGTGTGGAAAGAAATAAACTTCTTAAACATTTCTCTATGAGGCAAAGCTAACATGTATAGAGGAAAAACCAAAGAAAACTAGTATTTTCACATGGTAATAATCCACTTAAAATTTTCTAAAAGAGAAAAACATGTGGTATTCTTAATTATAATAACCGGATCCTATATAGGAATGGGGAAAATAATTCAAACAACGAAAGTAAATAAAAGAAATGGAAATAGGCCCTAAATTGACATTTACTAATATTTTACAATTTTTTTTTTCGTTTTGAGTTTCCACCTTTTTTTGGCACCCTAATATGCAACTATTTGCAGGGAGATTAAGTTCAAGCACCCAACAGACAGGAGAGATCTTGATCAACGGTCGTCAACAGCCACTTTCTTTCGGAACTTCAGTAAGCATGGCTGATAAATCTGGACTGGCGCTGAATTGAAAGTCAATGAGCAGATTTTCTAGCTAAATAGTAGTTTATACAGATCCTTCTTGATAGTAAATTTTCACTTTATTCATCTTCTTTTTGTTTTGGTTTTTCTATAGGCTTATGTGACTCAGGATGACATACTATTGACAACTTTAACAGTGAGCGAAGCCGTGTACTACTCAGCTCAGCTCCAATTGCCGGAGTCCATGTCGGAAAGGGAGAAGAAGGGGAGAGCCGAAGCCACGATTAGAGAGATGGGGCTGCAAGACGCGAGAGATACTAGGATAGGTGGGTGGAGCGCCAAGGGCCTTAGTGGTGGCCAAAAGAGGAGGGTGAGCATTTGCATTGAGATCCTGACACGCCCGAAGCTCCTCTTCCTCGACGAGCCGACTAGCGGGCTCGACAGTGCCGCGTCATACAATGTGATGAACCGCATTGCCAAGCTAGCCCGTCATGAGCAGAGGACGGTGATCGCTTCAATTCATCAGCCTAGCAGTGAAATCTTTGAGCTTTTCCACAATCTCTGCCTTCTTTCTTCTGGGAAAACAGTCTATTTTGGCCCTAGATCAGAGGCAGAACAGGTGCTTGTTATGAACTTTTTGCTTGTTGCAATTAATGAACATCTTCCTAATTATCCATTTTCTTTTATTTATTTTTTTCAGTTTTTTGCATCCAATGGTTTCGCATGTCCAACTCTTAGAAATCCGTCTGATCACTACCTCAGGACGATTAACAAAGACTTTGACGCAGTAAGTCTTGCCTGAAACTTGATTTGTTCAACCATATTTTCAAGAATCGCAGGAAATCTCATGGACCCAATGAAACTAAATTTCTTGTCAGGACATTGAACAAGGAAGCAATGACATGAATGCTGAAAAAGCCATCGACACTCTGGGGAAATCTTATTTGTCATCTATGATGTGTCACCAAGTTCAGCAGCAAGTGTCCAGGATATCCGATAAGGTATGAAATTTCGGTATTATGTGGATTGCAAACTTACCAAACTTACGAATCTGAGAGTTTCTGACAACTTGTTTGTTTCCGTTAGAATGTTGGAGGAAATTTGGAAAGAAATGGAAGTCAAGCAAGCTTCATTACCCAGAGCCTTGTTTTAACCAAGCGATCATTCATAAACATGTATCGTGACTTGGGGTATTACTGGCTTCGTTTAGCAATCTACGTCGCGTTGTGTCTGTGTCTTGGGACTATCTTCTACGACATCGGACCCACCTATGGCTCAATTCAGGTAAGTTCTCTAGCCTGACGGTATGTATGCCCTAAATTGACCAAATCAATGAAGAATGAGATCTATAGGTCACTGCACATCCCATAGACCAAGTTTCTGAATTTTTACGATTTGTAGGCTAGAGGTTCGATGCTAATGTTCGTTGCGGCATTTCTTACTTTTATGGCAATCGGCGGATTCCCCTCCTTTGTTGAGGACATGAAGGTACTTCTCTTTATTTCGTTGTTTTTTTTCTGTTATGTTTGATGCTCCGATTGCTTTTCATTTGTACCAAAGTCATGAGAATCCTATATTTTCGTCCACCAGGTTTTCGGGCGAGAGAGATTGAATGGGCATTATGGTGTCACCGCGTTCGTTATGGGCAATACATTTTCGTCCGTGCCTTATCTACTAATCATCTCTCTTGTCCCGGGAGCCATAGCTTATTACTTGGTTGGCCTCCAAAAGAGTTTCGAGCACTTTGCATACTTCGCTTCCGTGCTCTTCGCGTGCATGTTGCTAGTCGAGAGCTTGATGATGATCGTCGCAAGCATAGTCCCGCATTTCCTCATGGGGATCATAACCGGTGCCGGAATTCAAGGTGTGATGATGCTGAATGGAGGGTTTTTCAGGTTGCCAGATGATCTCCCCAAGCCATTCTGGAGATATCCTATGTATTACATCTCGTTCCATAAGTATGCCAACCAAGGATTCTTCAAGAATGAGTTTGAAGGGTTGATGTTTCCCAACCAGATGGGAGGGTCACCTACCATTGGCGGTGAAGAAATCTTGAGAAACTATTGGCAAGTTGAAATGGGCTACTCTAAATGGGTGGATCTTGCTATCTTGCTTGGGATGGTGGTTGTTTATAGGCTCATCTTCCTTGGAATAATTAAGGCAGTGGAGAAGATGAAGCCACTAGCGAAAAACTTCTGGCCAAGGTCTCCTAAACATAACATAAATGTCCTGGAGAATCCTTCTGCAACGCCTAAATAATACAGGGAGTGAGGGGTAGTTGTGTGATGGTATGATATGTTTATCTTCAATTGTTGTTGAAGTAGATACATCTGCTTGTATGGATAATAATGAACTCTCTCAAAACATGGGTGTGAAATGTTTTCTCTATGCTTGATCATAAATGAAACGCTCGATGAGCTTGTATCACACTGTGCTTAACCTTGACAAATTCTTTGTGAAACAATCTCTCTATCTCATAAATGAATTCACTGGCTTAGGCACTCGTCCTCTTGGATGCACTTCACGAGAACCCCGCACAATTGCTAGTTGCTCAATGTCGCGACCCTCTCCTCCTAAAGAGGGTTAACGGATTGCTAAGCCGTGTTGACGGGTTTAGCTTGGGTCCCCTGAGACTCATACCAAATTGCAATGAGAAAGATTTTATCGAGTTCGGTCTTTAATATCATCAGATGACGTGCAAATGTGTACATGTGACTGAAGTCACCATCGGTCATTTTTGAAAAGTAGACTGGATACCCTACCGAGCGGTTGGGAGAATCCGTTCGGCTCTGCGAAACCAGAGAAACTGGTGTCAGAGAATTGATTATGTTGGTATTTCTATCGACGACCTTTCGGTACCTAACTAATCCAGTGCTTCCCTAACTATGATTTCAAGCGGGCCAAATTTTTAGGTGGCGTGGGTTAGAAATTAGATTTTCATGCAAGTTGGGAAGATTAATCCTGCAAATCACAATCAATAAAATAAATGCACAACCGAGGATCCAAAACATTTGTTACGACATAAAATTAGAAAATTCCATGTTAATGGATTATTAGATTAATTAAATTAACCTAACTCGGACTCTTTGAAATCCTAACAAATCGTAACTTTGGTTTAATAATTAATGTGCAAATGATTTTTCTAATTTTGAAGCCGCCACTAATCATTCTAGGTAGGTCATTAGAAATCTAAATAAAGTATTAGGAGAAATACTTTGTTTTTGCGAACTAGAGACTTTAAGTTCAGGACTTAGTTGCACTAATATTTCTATTAGTGCCCTTTCAGTACTAATTTCATGAAAGTTGTCTGAGTTGGCAACTTTCGAGCATTTTGATTTAAATTTCCGAAGGTATAATTATATTGGATTTTTTTTATTTAAACAAATGCACTGCATGAATGTAATTTTGTTCTAAAAACACAATTATTCTAATGACATGATAAGTGACGACTATCCTAATATCACTTGAATACATGACGAATTTTTTTTAAAGTTTTGAATTTTAATGACATGCAAAATAGCATGAATTCTAACCTACATTTTATGCAAAAATGACATGAATTTAATATAAATGGCATGTGACATTAGGCTAGACTAGTCTATTAACTTAAAATGAACGAACCTAGACATTGTTCTAAATGACGTGGAATGCGATATGGCATCAATGACGTGTCAAACTAATAACATGCAAAAAAATAATGTGACCAAATGACATGCCGAACTAATAACATGCAAAAAATAGTCTGAATTTGCATGTTTCGAGATAAATATATCGATACCAGGAATCACCCCTTTAATTCGAAGCGATTTTCTAATCTATAAAACATGCTAAGGATATCGAAAAAATTCGACTAGGTAATTATCACATATTGCAATATCAATGGATAAAAATTAAATGTCACCCAATATTCACATCAATTCGAAGAAAGAAATATTATCTGAGTGAAATGAAATTGTACCTAATCCGACATATTTCAGATTTCATTTCCCGTTGAAACTTCAATCGATCGAGATGGCTCGGACAATGGCTAACTCACGTGGTGGGAAGGGGCCGTCCTTGAGAGATCGGGCAGCTGGATTCTTCGGGAACAGCTGGTTCGCCAAAAAAGAAAAACGCTCAGACGTTCGTCAAGATTGTCCCACCCCAAACCTGCGAAACAAAATCAAGAACGCGTCGATTTTGACAAGGAGTCGGCTAGGCCAGCAGTATTGCACCACTCGCACGTCGGCCAAGAACCAAGAAACTCGCCAAAATTACAGAACGTGATAAAAAAAAGAAGCGGCTTGAGGCAACATCAAAGATCCATGTGGTGGCTTTGCTGATACGGGCTCGTCAGAACGCCAGTGGTGCTGGGATTATCAGAAATTCATGTCGAAAAACTCCGTCGGAACGGAACTAGTTGAACGCGAAGCACGGCGCCACCGAAGAAAAGGAATTTTCTGCGTGCTTCTCGGGTGTGAATAACACAGAGAAGGCCAAACGAGAGATGCAGCAATAGCATCAAAGCATGGATTTTCCTTGATCTCTTTCGGTTCCCTATTTTGTTTTACCGATAATGCTGTGAATGTGTCTACGTTCGTTCACCCATCACTGTTTGCTCGCAAGATGAATCCGTGGAAGGTAACAATTTTTGATGGGGGACTTGTTTTCCCCTCTTTTGCATGATCCAAATCAAAATAAACTCATCCACCCCACCATCGATTCTCTTCATTTCCCTAAAATTGATTTTGCTTCCCACTCAACTGCCCATCCCTCGTATCATGCCGATCGTGTCCAACGGGACTAAATATCTATGCATCACCGCGGGTTTGGTCCAATTAAGCTCAGAACTTTGAAAAATGTCCATTCATTGCCGGTCCGATAAATATGCAAATGGAATGCAATGCAAAAAAATGATTATGAATCATTTTCGGTAGGAATTAAAATTTAACTCCTGATTTTTATGAAAAATAAATGATTAAAGAAAAATCAAAATTTAGGTATCACCAATGTATAGTAAAATGCATCAAAACAATTCATGGCATCCCTATTACTGTCCTAAAGGCTTAGAGAAAGTGTGATTATAGGGTTTGGGATTGATTTGGGGACAGTTTGCCCAAAATGGCAAAATCATCATTTTTCAGGGGTCTAGAAGTCAAAACTAGGTAATTTGACCATTTTTTATTTTTTCGGATTTTTTTAAATTTTTTTACGATTTTTTGGATTTTTAATATTTTCTATTTTTATTTAAGAAAATGTGATCCGGACCTAGTTGACCTAGCTCGGGGCTCTCAGGCGCTCGACCCTCATCGAATGGATCTGTGTCAATCTAAAATGACATCGTTTTTGAATTTTAGATTTGTTCAAAAAATTTGAATTTTTTATTCTATTTTCTAATTCCAGCCGATTTTCTGATCTAAGGGCACAGAAAGTGCCACGTGGCAAATCCACGACTACTGGACTTTTTAATTTTTATTTATCTAAAAATATTTTTTATTATTAAAAAAAGGATCATGACACATGGCAAAATATCCACCATCAGGCCAAAAATTAATTTTTTATTATCAAATTTTTTTATTATTAGAAAAACATTTTATTTTTCAAAAAATCTGGATCGTGACACATGGCACACCTACAGCCGTCGAATCACTCTTATTATTAACCAACATCAATATCAACATGAACAACACCTTTATTCCAAACTAGTTGTGGTCGGTGGTCGATGAACCTAAAGATTCATAAAAAAAAAAAAAAGTATGACCAATCGAGAGAAAATAGATAAATATGTAAGAAATAAACACACACACATACACAGTGTGTGTGTGGAAAGGACTAAAAAAGACAGTCAGGAGCATGAGAATTCTGTCCTTCCACAATACTAATAGCCTTTCTCCACTCCGCCCTAAAACAAATCGTACGCCAATCTATTTCTCACTCCATTAAATCTTGTTTTACTACTTTTCCCCAAGTAAGTTTCGGCCGACCTCTTCCTTTGTTCGTGTTATGCTCTCAATAGCAAACTTATGTTCTTACCGGAGCATCTAGGGGTCTTCGAAGAATATGCCCAAATCATCTCAATATATGTTCTATCATCTTTTCTGCCACCGGTTCTACTGTAACTTTTCGTCGAATATCTCCATTCTTTATCTTATCCATTATTGTATGACCACACATCTACCTTAACATCCTCATTTTCGCTACTCTCATTTTCTGCTCATGTTGCCTTTGTGATGGTAAACATTCACTCCGTATAATATGGCAGGTCTTACTACTATTCTATAAAATTTTCCTTTTACGATCACACAAAAATCCTAATGCACTGCACCATTTTATCCAGCCTGCTCTGATTCTATGGCTTACAACCTCATCAATCTCTCCCGCCCTTTGCAATATTGATCTCAGAAATATAAATGTGTCTTTCTTGGGTACCTCTTGTCCGAGCATATTGACGGCTTCTTGATCTCGTCTTCCTACCATGTCGAACTCACACTTCAAGTATTCGGTCTTACTTCAACTTAATATAAATCATTTAGCCTCCAACGTGCTTATCCATAATTCTAATTTAGCGCTAACCCCAGCCATTGTCTCATCAATAAGCACAATATCGTTTGCAAATAGCATACACCATGGCACCTCATCTTGGATATCTTTTGTTAACTCATCCATAACCAGAACAAAAAGATAAGAACTCAAAGCAGAACCTTGGTGTAAGCCTACTGTTATTGGAAAATAACTTGATATACCATTACAAGCCTTTACACAAATAGTAACACTGTTATACATATTCTTCATTACATCTACATATTTTGAAGGTTCTTTTTTTCTTTTTAAGGACCTACCACAGAATTTTTTTTGAAACCCTATCATAGGCTTTCTCGAGATCAATAAACACCATATGGAGGTCCTTTTTTTTTATATCTCTTTATCAATTATCGTATCAAGAAAATAGCCTACATGGTAGATCTTCATAGCATAAATCCAAATTGATTGGCAGAAACCTTAGTGTTTATTCTCAAACGATGCTCAATAACTCTCTCCCACAAGTTCATTGTATGGCTCATAAACTTAATGCCTCTATAGTTGGAACAATTTTGGATATCTCTCGTGTTCTTGTAGATAGGAACAAGTATACTATTCCTCCATTCATCAGGCATCTTATTAGTTTGAAGGATCTTGTTAAAAAGGCTAGTCAACTAACTTATTGTTACATCCCCTAAGCATCTCTACACTTCAATAGGGACACCATCGGGTCCCAAGACTTTGCTAGTCTTCATCTTCTTTAATGCCTCATTAACTTCCCTTACTTTAACTCTACACACAAATCTTATGTTTAAATCATCATAAGCATCTTCCAAATCCACCTCACTTCTATCGCTCTCTCCATTAAAAAGTTTATTAAAATAGCTCATCCACCTTCCCTTAACTTCTTCATCTCTTACGAAAAATGTTTGATTTTCATCCTTAATACATTTAACATGTGTTAAGTCTTTACTTTTATTGTCCCTTGACTTTGCAAGTCTATAGATACATTTTTCTCATTCTTTGCTCCCAAGTTTTTTATACATATCGGTGAAAACCTTGCCTTTAGTCTTTCACACAGTTTTCTTAGCACTTTTTCTCACCAATCTAAACTTTCACAAATTCCCTTCATTAAGATATTTATGTAAACATCTGAAACACTCATTCTTCTATTTAATTGCCTCTTGCGCCTCTTTCACCTCTTCATTCCATCACCAAGCTTCTTTTGTTTGATGACCATTCCCCTAACACCTCTCTTGTCACTCTCTGGATTCAGCTAGACATCTCTTTTCACATTATGTTTACTTCGCCTTCCAGTTGCCACGGTCCTTCCTGTAGTATTCTTGCTTTAAATTTCATTTGTTTCTCCTCATGTAACTTCCACCATTTTACTCTGGGGTACTGAGCACTTCTCTGCATTTTATGTACTTTGTTATACCGAACCTCTAAGACCACCAACTTATGTTGCATAACTACACATTCTTCAGGGTATACTTTACAATCTACATACGACGCTCTATCCTCTCTTTCAGCAAGGAAGAAATCAATCTGACTACAATTTTAATCAGTGCAAAAAGTGATTAGATGTGACTCTCTTTTCCTAAAGAAGGTATTTACCAACATTAAATCATAAGCTAATGCCACACTCAAGATGTCTTCGCCAACCTCATTTCTAGTCTCATATCCAAAACCTCAATGAACTCTGTCAAAACCTCCATTACTCTGACCAACATGTCCATTTAGATCTCCTCCTATGAATACCTTCTCCTCATGTGGTATCCCCATAAAATCTCTTCCAGATCTTCCCAAAATTTGCTCTTATCCGATGCTTGCAATCTAACTTAGGGGCATACACACTAAGGATATTCAGAATCAAATCACCCACTACTAGCTTAACTAAAACAATCCTATCTCATGTTCTTTTAACATCAACAACTCTATCCTTGAAACTTTTATCGATCATAATCCCAACTCTGATTATTAACCATTTTTTGTTATTTATTTTTTGTTAAAAATCGACGTGGACGTCGCCTGTGTGCCACGTAGTGCCAAGTAGGTGTTGACCTCCACCGGAGAAGACGAATGGCAACTCACCAGAACAGTTATTATTCCACCAAAAATCGCTGGAGTCTCGCGGGAGAGACAAAAACTATGCCAAAAGTTGCGGTTTCTTTGCCCAAATTCACCCATCCTGTAACCCAGCAACCTTGAAGACCATTTTCACGCAAAATAGCCGACAGGCTCGCGGCTCAGGTCGAGGTCCATGGAGATCAGACCGGCATTTCCAGTGAGAATCAATGCAAAACAAAGACATGGAGGGCTTAGAGTTGGTTCTTGGCATGATTCAAGATGAGAAACTCATGATTATAGCTCGAGAATGACACGAGCGAGAGTTTAAATATTAAAAATGCCTTGGGAGACATTCGTCGAACACGTGGCGTTCGGATTGAAAAAAGAAGAAGCTAAAAACGTTAAGACTAGGCCTCGTAGGCAAAATCGTACCGAACTATCACTCAAACTTGGCCATGTGGACTACAGGCAACATCCAGATCTATCCAGCTTGGCTCTGTTTGATCGGAATCAAACCGAGCTAAGAAACACAGTGTATTATGCAAAGAAAAATAGGGCAGTCATGGTCAGAGAAAGAACCAACCTTTTAGGGAGGCGCCGGTGGTGGTGAAGCTACATCTTGTTATATTAATTTGCTATTTTATATGGATGATATGCTCATTTCAGGATATAACATGAGAGATATATCAACATACTGAAGCAATAACTGACAAAAGAGTTTAAGATGCAAACTTGGGAGCAGCGAATCGGATTGTTGGGATAAGAATCACACAAAATGGGACTAAAGGGGTTCTAAATTTATCCCAAGGAAAGTCCAATGATAAGGTGCTAGACAGATACAAAGTTTAGAATGCAAAGCCTCCGTTTAGAAAGTCACTTCAAGCTCTCAAAAGAGCAATAGCCAATGACAGATGAATAAAGCATTGAGAAGATGTAAAGTGGCAACTTAGGGTGTGCATGATAACATTTCTAAAAGTGAATTTCTACTCCAGAAGTGCTTCTGGAGCAGAAATCCATTTAGTAAAAAATTTTACTTGTGAAGTTATTTTTTCCCAATTCGAGAAATTGAAAAAAAAAATAGCTTCTTCAACTCAAGAAGTACTTCTCTGACAAAAAAAAAATCAAGAAGTACTTCTCGCCTCACCCTATTTTTATTACGCCCTCACCCACTTTTTGATCATACCCACCTCCTCCGACCTCCATTGCCGCCACCCATCGCTAACCTCCATCGGCTGCCGCCCATCGCTGTGACATCATGAATTTTCACCATGTTAGAAAGAATTAAAAAAATGAAAGAATATTTCTTGATTTGTTCCTTAAGACATTTAGAAACTTCTAGAAGAAGCTAAATATTTCTTAATAAAGAAGGAATCTTAAAGTTTCTTGAAGAAGCTAACCTTTTGGCTTGTCAAGGAAGCTACCTTGTAGCTTCTCGAGGAAGCCATCCGGTAACTTCTCGAGGAAGCAACTCCGAAGCTTCTCGAGGAAGCCATCCGGTTACTTATGTTTAATGTAAAATAAAATAAAATAAATGGTCTTTTGATGAATAATAGGCGTGTAAACTAAAGAGAAAAAGAGATGAGAAATTCAATTATAAAAATATGTCATCATTAGGAGCTAAATGTTACAGATTATAGGATAACTAAATAGATAAGTTTAAAAGAGGACACGTGACATCTAAATTATTAAATTAAATTAAAAAAAATTAGCTTGGAGAACAAGAAAAAGGATATCCAAAATATCCTCAAATTATTAAGCAAAATTAAATGTAAAATATTGGCTTAAAGAGCAAGCTAGCACAAAAAGATAAAATTTCATTAGAAAAGTAATCTAAGAATACTCTAGATTAACCATGTGACAAATTAGTAAAACTTGAAGAACAAGTTAAGAATTCTCTAGAATTATGCTTAAGTGGCTTACTAAAAAGGTGACACATAATAGAACTTGGAGAACAAGTTAAGACTTCTAGAAATAATAAAACTTGGAGATCAATATTTGGTTTAGAAACATGTGACAATTTCAAAATTTGGGGAGCAAGTTGAGAAAAGTCAAAACTTGGGAAAAAAGCTAGAAAAAAATAAATAAAAATAATTAGAAACTTGGAGAATAAGTCAGGAAAACTATAAATAAGGGAGGGGTTCCTTAAGGTTCCTCAACCAACCATCTCATTTTTCTCTCCTCGTTATCTCTCCCTATTTATCTCACGCCACCTCAAGTCATCGTCGCCTCAAGCCACCGTCGCACCGCCTCACGCCGTCGCCTCTCTATTCCATCATGTTTAATCCGTCGTAGGATAAGATACATAATTCGAGTACAGGTAAACGGGATTACTAGATCTAACATGGTAATGTCCGTTTGTTACTTATACGAAGTATTGCATTATATTGACAAGAATTGTGTGCATTTCGTGTGCTACACTAGTGTTATTGCATCAAGCCACGAAGATATTTTCTTGCATTAAAATGATTTGATGCATGCGCTTGCAAGAATGTGTTTGTGCAAGTCATCCGAGGAACGACGTATGGCCCGGATAGGCAACCATGGCCCGAATAGGCAATGTTCCCTTAAAGTCTCAAAGGTTCGTATTGTGGGTATATTGACCCGTCATTCCTATAAAGGTGATTTTGCAAGACGTTTACCATTTGGTAACGTTGAACCCACAAGTGAGCGTTCCCGGGATACGTCTTACTAGCTATGGCCTAGATAGGCAAATGTTTATGGCCCGAATAGGCACTAATAATTGGCGAGCCAAGAATGCCTGTCGATGTGATTTGCATGAGTTGATGTGTTCATGGCATTCAAGTAAGATTTTTGTGGTGGATTCCCCACACTTGATAATTTGCAAACGAATATTCATGCTTATATGTACAATGGATCACAGATAGCTTTGTTGAGTATAAAGCTGACTTTCCTGCCTTAGGCCTAGTAATTTCATTTACTGGGTTGCTCGCTCATTCCTTTATTTTTCAGGAAATTGATGGAACCCCCGCGAGCTCCTCTGTTCAGCCAGTCCACTCATATGCATATGTACCCGAGCGATACTGTCGATGTGGAGTATTGAAGATGTGGGTGATAGTAGCTGAGAGAGATCGAGTAGTTAAGAGATCGAGTAGTTAATTTCTTTCGTATTATGTTTATATGAAAGTAGATGGGAGACTATATGATGATGTAAGATGTATTGATGCATATATAAAATTATGTGTGTTTATATATAAAGGTTGTTATGTCTGCTATTTCATTACGTTCACCGTCAAAATAAAGGTTTGCAGAAAATAAGAAAAATGGTTAAGGAAAATTATAATAAGTTGATAAATAGGGGAAAGGTTCTGGGGTCATTACATCGCCACCACCTGCCAACCACCTCCAGCAGCTAACCACGTACCCATCACTGACCTTTGCCAGCAGCCACCCATTGCCACCCATGATCGCCGACCACCTCCCACCATCGACCTTTGCCGACCACGACCGCCTCCGACCTTCGCCGGTTACGACCACCACTACTGCCAACTATCGACCACTGCGCCGGCCACTGAGTCGCCATCTTCGGCTGCCAAAGTAAAAAATAAATAATAAATTTTTGCAAATTTTTAACCGTTCTTCGGACACAAAGAGTTTTGTCCGTATTACAGTTTTTGAGGCTGTTAGGATGCACGTGTGGGTGAGTTGTGTTAAAAAGTTAAAAAGAAATCCCACATCGGAGAATCGAAATGGCGTAAAGCAGTTAATATATCTATGTTGGCCCATAAATCATTAGCTTAATCTTTTGAGTGGATGTGGGTTTAAATGGATATGTTAACGGGCTCGAATATGGGTTTTCTCTTGGCGATCTCTCCGAGTTAAGGTATTAGACTTCTGTTGCGTACTCCCAACAAATGGTATCAGAGCCGATGTTGATGTCTCATGCGGTTACTGATCGGGTCTAAGGTAGACTTCATGGTTATGAAGTTGGGCTATTCAACATGAGATAAGTTGATGTAGAATGATACCTAAATTAAGGGGGCAAACTGGACCTAACACTGAGCTCACACGTAAGGGAGAGATTATTAGGATGCACGTGTGAGTGAGTTGTGTTAAAGAGTTAAAAAGAAATCCCACATTGGAGAATCGAAGTGGAGTATAGCAGTTAATATATCCATGTTGACCCATAAATTTTTAGCTTAAGCTTTTGAGTGAATGTGAGTTTGACTGGATATGTTAACGGGCTCGAACATGGGCTTTCTCTTGACGATCTCCTTGAGTTTAGGTATCAAACTTCTGATACGCACTCCCAATAGAGACATAAAAAGTTGTCTTTGTTCTACTATTATATATTGAGTGATTCTGTTCATTTTTAGCACTTCAATTTTTCAGAACTTCCAATATCATTTTTTCTAAAAGAAACACCGCCATCCTGTTGATTGTTTCCCTTGAGAGTCCTGGAAAAATATCAAAATTGTTATATGTTTTTCTTATTGAGACTTAGTTGTGTCATAGAGGATATTTGCCGAAAATCATTAGCAATATTGTGGGGCAAATAAATCCTTAAAGAGTGCGCTATCACGTCTCAAAGTCTGATTTCATTTCATCTCATTCCGGTCAATATTTTCCAACATGAAAGATTATTGTCGTTTTGAAGATCAGTTTCCAAGTTGGTGATTGACAGAGTTGCGGAGTCTGTTAGAGAAAACTAATGTTAAATTGAGAGCTTTTACATCTAATGGAATAGATGAAATTGACAACATAATTGTGTAGCCCTAAACTCCTGTTATATATTAGGGTAATATCGTTTGTAATTGTAACCCCAAAATTTGTAGCTCTAATAGTAATATCGATAGGAAAGAGATTGCCTACCACTGGTGCGGTGCTTTTTGTCTTGATGATATTGTATAGGCTTTTCACGTAAAGTATCCTTCGCTTTCTTTTCTAATTTTTTTCTATTCAGCCATTCGTGTTCATAATAGAGGGGGATCCTCAAGAAAGATGGACTTATCAATCTGTAATTCATCACCACTTTCTTGTGTTTGAAAGATTGTGGAGTCTAGAATAATCATCTGGTCCTATGTTATCTAGATATGTTTCGCATACACGCTCATTCAACATTGCTGCGTGATGAAGCATGGAGTATACACACCTCATACCCATGATTTAAGAGATTTTATTGTTCACAACAATGAAAGATAAACACACCAGTTTTTCACTATCAAATAAGTACCCCTAGCTCCCTATAATACTAAGGCGTTGAAGAAGGATTCTTCAGGACATTTATGGAATGTTTAGGAGATTTTTCCCTGAAGTTTTTCACTAGTGGCTTCATCTTCTCCACTGCCTTAATTATTCCAAGGAAGATGAGCCTATAAACAACCACCATCCCAAGCAAGATAGCAAGATCCACCCATTTAGAGTAGCCCATTTCAACTTGCCAATAGTTTCTCAAGATTTCTTCACCGCCAATGGTAGGTGACCCTCCCATCTGGTTGGGAAACATCAACCCTTCAAACTCATTCTTGAAAAAACCTTGGTTGGAATACTTATGGAACGAGATGTAATACATGGGATATCTCCAGAATGGCTTGGGGAGATCATCTGGCAACCTGAAAAACCCTCCATTCAGCATCATCACACCTTGAATTCCGGCACCGGTTATGATCCCCATGAGGAAATGCGGGACTATGCTTGCGACGATCATCATCAAGCTCTCGACTAGCAACATGCACACGAAGAGCACGGAAGCGAAGTATGCAAAGTGCTCGAAACTCTTTTGGAGGCCAACCAAGTAATAAGCTATGGCTCCGGGGACAAGAGAGATGATTAGTAGATAAGGCACGGACGAAAATGTATTGCCCATAACGAACGCAGTGACACCATAATGCCCATTCAATCTCTCTCGCCCGAAAACCTGGTGGACGAAAATATAGGATTCTCATGACTTTGGTACAAATGAAAAGCAATCGGAGCATCAAACATAACAGAAAAAAACAACGAAATAAAGAGAAGTACCTTCATGTCCTCAACAAAGGAGGGGAATCCGCCGATTGCCATAAAAGTAAGAAATGCGGCAACGAACATTAGCATCGAACCTCTAGCCTACAAATCGTAAAAATTCAGAAACTTGGTCTATGGGATGTGCAGTGACCTATAGATCTCATTCTTCATTGATTTGGTCAATTTAGGGCATACATACCGTCAGGCTAGAGAGCTTACCTGAATTGAGCCATAGGTGGATCCGATGTCGTAGAAGATAGTCCCAACACACACACACAACGCGACGTAGATTGCTAAACGAAGCCAGTAATACCCCAAGTCACGATACATGTTTATGAATGATCGCTTGGTTAGAACAAGGCTCTGGGTAATGAAGCTTGCTTGACTTCCATTTCTTTCCAAATTTCCTCCAACATTCTAACGGAAACACACGATATATCAGAAACTCTCAGATCCGTATGTTTGATAAGCTTCCAGTTCACATAATATCGAAATTGCATACCTTTTCGGATATCCTGGACACTTGCTGCTGAACTTGGTGACACATCAGGGATGACAAATAAGAATTGACCAGAGTGTCGATGGCTTTTTCAGCATTCATATCATTGCTTCCTTGTTCAATGTCCTGACAAGAAATTTAGTTTCATTGGGTGCATGAGATTTCCTGCAATTCTTGAAAATATGGTTGAACAAATCAAGTTTCAGTGGCATGACTTACTGCGTCAAAGTCCTTGTTAATCGTCCTGAGGTAATGATCTGACGGATTTCTGAGAGTTGGACATGGGAAACCATTTGATGCGAAAAACTGCAAAAAAAAAAAAAAAAAAAGGAAGGATGGTTAGGAAGATGTTCATTGATTGCAACAAGCAAAAAGCTCATAACATAGGAGCCCAATATCACAAGCACCTGTTCTGCCCCTGATCTAAGGCCAAAATAGACTGTTTTCCCAGAAGAAAGAAGGCAGAGATTGTGGAAAAGCTCAAAGACTTCACTGCTAGGCTGATGAATTGAGGCAATCACCGTCCTCTGGTCATGACGGGCTAGCTTGGCAATGCGGTTCATCACATGGTACGACGCGGCGCTGTCGAGCCCGCTGGTCGGCTCGTCGAGGAAGAGGAGCTTCGGGCGCCTCAGGATCTCGATGCAAATGCTCACCCTCCTCTTTTGGCCACCACTGAGGCCCTTGGCGCTCCCCCCACCTATCCTAGTATCTCTCGCATCCTGCAGCCCCATCTCTCTAATCGTCGCCTCGGCCCTCTCCTTCTTCTCCCTTTTGGACATGGATTCCGGCAATTGGAGCTGAGCCGAGTAGTACACGGCTTCACTCACTGTTAAAGTTGTTATCAGTATGTCATCCTGAGTCACATAAGCCTATAGCAAAACCAAAACAAGAAGAAGATGAATAAAGTGAAAATTTACTATTAAAAAGGATCTGCCAAAATCTGCTCATTGAAATTCAATTCACCGCCATGTGAGATCTACCGGCTAGGCTTACCGATGTTCCGAAAGAAAGTGGTTGTTTGCGACCATTGATTAAGATCTCTCCTGTCTGTTGAGTGCTTGAACTTAATCTCCCTGCAAGAAGTTGATAATTAAGAAAAAAAGGAATGGGTAGAAACCAAAAATAAAAAATGAAATAGATTAATATTATTTAAATATTACAGATTTGTTAGGTGCTTCATCTATTGTTCTCCTTGGGAACTAATTAATCTACGTCTAAATGATTAATTGCTTGAATGTGAAGTGAAAAAGGCCGAGTCCGGCTATATTCATTCAGCTGCAACAGAGCTGAATATCCAGCATCAATCCAAGTGAGTATACCAAGATTGAAACTTAAGCTCCCACTTGTTGGAGTATGATTCATACTCCTCATCGACAGAAAGACAAATGGATGCTGCTCCTCGGTGAATGGATGGGGATCCGAGGGCTGCCCGAGCCGGGGTTTAGGGGGCAGCATACCCGCCACCAAAAAACTCTTATCGTTTGGATCCGTACTTTATTGATAGTTTTAATTTGAACCCATGAATAGCTACTGGCCTATAATAATCTCTTTCTTTTGTAGTTATAGTACAATCATTCATTGAATGTAGCTCTAGTTTAAGGGTGAAACAGAATAAAACCTATGTCTATTTTTTTCTATATTTACTTCTATTTCGTTGTATTTATGTGCCTAGTCCTAACACCACTAACGAGAATTATATTTTTATTCATGAAAATATTTAGGCATAAATTATTGAAGTGGTGAAAATATTTTTTATTGATTAATTATTTCAAGCGGTACAAGCGATCACCTTTAGAAAAATATTTTTCAAACTATTCATTTTTTCGTGAAATAAATGGAGCCTTAGTCTTCATTTCCAAATTCAAGAGGGCAAAGAACGAGCAAACACTCAGACAAATTAATATTAAATGTTGAAGGGATTGAGAAAATTTTATTGGTATTTTATAATGTGAAACAGCGTGATGTATAGACGACTTGCGTGTAGGATCTGGCGGTTTACCAGTCATGGAATTTTCTAATAGAATCTTGAAGTCAAATCTCGTTATATGAGTCGGCTTTACTTACGGGATAATTAATGACAACTGAAAGGATGTACATAAAAAATTGATTATAGAAAGAGAAATTTAGTCAACACGGTACCTCCAAGGGCATCGAGGAGAGTTGACTTGCCGCTTCCGGACGGACCCATGATGGCCAGCATCCCACCCGGCTCGGCATACCCGGTGAGCCCCTGCAATATGGGAAGTGTCCCGTTTCTCCGGTCTCGGACCGTCACCCACAAGTCCTTCCACGTCAAGAACATCCCGTTCTCATTCGCGTGCGCTCCTGTCCACGGGTCGGGTGGGGATCCTTCGCCTTCACCGTGGAACCCAGACGGGGGCGCATTGCCATCACGGGTGTCTCGAGTAGCGGTGAAGCCGATACTGAATGGAACGACGACCGTGTGGCCTTGGGCGGACATGCCATTATCGTCTCTTTTGGAAGCCGAGCCCCGCATTTCGTCATGGTTGCCGGCTTTCTCGGGAGGTGGAGTCCACCCATGGACATTGACGGGAGAAGACTGCATCGAAAAGAAGACGGTTTACCGCCGCCGCCGCAGTTGCCGCCCTTTCTTCTCTCTTTTCTTAGAGCTGTTGGATCGGAGATTAGGAAGATGGCGATGTCGTTGTGGTATTTATAGGGAGCAAGAATTGAAACATGCGTTTTGAATCGATTCGAGGGAGGGAGATGGTGGGATGGAGAGGAGTATGAACGGTGATGAGTATACCATATGCTCGCTTTCCTCCTTGGACTTTACCTCTATGTCGAATGAATAGTCCACAAAGTTACAAACTACACGTGGGAATTTCTTGGTCTTCGGCGGCTCTGTGGTGGATCTTACCTTTCTCCTATTTTTATCGAATTTTGTAAGCTCCGTTTGTTTCGCATAATGCTTGTTAACCTGGAATACGTTGCCAATAAGTTGATTAACAAGCCTTTGCAGGAGCCGAAACTCCTATGACTCATTCCAGACGAGAGTCGCTACTATACGAGCCTACCTAGTAATAACCATCCAAAGACGACGTGAAGTCTACCTTCTCCACCGTTACCCCCAAGTTTAGAGAATTTTTTTTTCCCTTCATCTCAGGGAGTATCCTCGGAATTTAATGTCCCAAAGTTTAGACGAAACCTTTCTCCTATTTTTAGCAAAATTATTTAGGCTTCGTTTGTTTCGCGAGAAATAAATTTTGAAAAATAATCACTTGAAATAATTTTCAATAAAAGATATTTCCATTATCTCCAATAAATTTACATTTAAAGATTTTCATAGACAATGAAAATATTTTTGCTTCATTCATTTTTGTAAACAAAGCTATTGTTTTTCGGACGATACTTTTGAAATCGTGTATTTTTCGAGAAATAAACTGAGCCTTAAACGCGTACTAGTGTCTGATTCTTTCCAATAGCAATTGCAGTAGTCAGCACCGATCGGCGACCGACTAATCTACCACGATTGCAACAGTTCTCCCGTCCCAATTGCGGCGAGTCCTTTGGATTAATACCGCCAACTCAAATATAATTTAAGCATGTAACTAAATAACACGCATGCCGTGTCTGATAGATTAGTACTAATTATTATGTCGAGTGGTACCAACTATAGAGCGAGTATGATGACATGGGAGAACTTTATAAAGCTTAGTTAGGTAGATAATAATATCAATCCATCATTTGTTCAATGTTGTCGATTCTCTTAATGTTTTATTATTTTCATTGTCTACGAGAATATTTGAATCTCAATTGTCATCGATAATAAAATATTTTGCATTGATCAATTATTTCAAGCGATACAAGCGACCATTTTCGAGAAAATATTTCCAAATCGTTCATTTTTCACCAAACAAACAGAGTCCAAAAAAAAAAGAGGAGGTTGTAGGGTCCGTCTGTTTTTGCCAAAAAATGTATGATTTCAAAAATATTTTTCTAAAAATAATAATTTATATCACTTATGAAAATGAATGTACGAATTTTTTTTTATTCATAATGATTTTTACGTATAAATTATTATTGATAATGAAAACATTTTCATTGACTAGTTATTCCAAACGATACAACCGATAATTTTTCTAATATGATTTTTAAATTATTTATTTTTCATGAAACAGGCGGAGACTTGGTTTAATCAATCCGGCGTCTTTTTTCTCTCACCTCCGAACGCAATTGTTATTAAAGCAATGAAATATATGTTGGCGTCTAAATATCAAGTAATCCCCGCTTTGCAATTTTGTTTGGGGGCTATTCATCGGGCACATTAGAGGCAAAGTCCAACAAGGAAAACCAGCATATGGTATTCACATCACTGCTCATTCTCCGTTTTCCGTCAACCATCTCCCTTCTTTGAATCGTTTCGAAGTCGAAAACAATGTTGATAGAGGGAGAGACCAACGTTTGTTCAAACAGTCAAGGAAAAGGGCGGACGCTTGGGGAACCAAACCGAACTGGTCGGTTCTCGATTTCTAAAATTTGGAACAGGTCAATTTCGATATGATTCCCAGTTCTAAGTGTGAACCAATCGACCCGAACCACTCGACCCCGAACCAACTGGCATTTTTATTGTGTTTGAATAAAGTTTTATTTATGTTATACTACAAAACAAGAAGAAAATATAAATCTTATTTTAGAAAACAAAACTTTAAAAAAAAAATGAGATCGGCAGGGCTCGTAGATAGGGGGCTGCTGCCCATCGCCGGAGGGGCTGGCAACATCTGCCGGGCGAGGGCGAGGGCGTCCAGATCTAGGGAACACCAGCGTTCGCCAGGCCCAAGCGAGAGGGCGCCAAGATCTGGGAGACGCCGGCCCTTGCCCGGGGCGGTGATCCTCGTAACTTCTGGGCGAGATAAATGTCTGGTTGATATCGGCATCCTGCTCTTCGGTTCAAGTTGATATCTTTATGGAGTGAGAGATAGATTCTTTGCATGGATTGCATTGCTGTGCGAGTTTCGTCCAAATTGGTGGTGGAAGGCGAGCTAAGTCTCTGCATCCGATGTCTGGGAACATCGCAGCCGGTTTGTTCTTGAAGAGCGGTATTACTTTTCCCCTTCGAGATTCTCTCAAGTGCACGCATGGAGCTCAAGCCGCTCGGAGTCGCTCCTCCACGGTTGTTCGCTTGGAGTCGCTCCTCCATGGTGGTTCGCGGGCGAGAGCCCCTCCGACAATGGGAGGCCGCAGCACCTCAGGCTCTATCATTCTTTTTTTTTCACTTTTGTTTTTAAAATAAAATGTTAACTTTTCTGTTTTAGTCTTTAAAAATATCTTCAAAAAGTTTTGAACAAATAATAATAATTAATTTCACGTTGGAGAGAAATTATTTTTAAAATCTCACGTCAGCATTTTTCATTAATCGAATTGACGATGTTAACGGAAGGACTTAGTTTTATTAGTTTGACAAGTTTTAGAACTTAATTGTATTTTTTGTAAGTTTATGACTCAATTACGCTTTCGTGATAAGTTGGAGAACTTTTAGTGGTATATCACTTTTTAATAGTAAAACCTTTGGTTCAAGGAGTGCTCCGGCAACCTTTGTGGACAAGATAAGATGCAAGCCAAGGCCCACAGGGGTGGTCCTAATATGAAATGGATTATACATGGTGGTACGGGAGTCAAAGTCTCTAATGGTGTGTTTGATTTGGAGAAAAATCCACGAAAAAGGAAAATACTTTTCGAAAAATTATTTTCTAGGAAAATGGCTACTTTTTCTATGTTTGGTAACATGTAACGGAAAACATTTTTTGTTGTTTGGATCTCATAGAAAATGATTTCAATCTCGTGATTTCTCTCCTGCTAAAAAAATCGAATTTTCAAATTATTCTTTATTTTTGTTGTTATTTTTATTTTTTTCTTTCCTTTTCTTTTGTTTCTCCTCCACCGCGATTAACTAGCGAAGTTGATCCTGATGTGTTCGCCGATTTCTCTATGTACCAATAATTGACAAAATTCGTACATGGATTCGCAGTGTGTTCCTGCTTCCCGTTTCAAAAGGCGACATGGACGATATCTATGGCATAGCACCGACACGAAAAACTGTAAGAATTGTCTCCGGTCACTTTATTTGAAAATAGTATGAGAAATTATTATCAATCTCCACGTCATTTACGCACGCAAATATAAAAGTGCATAATTACAAGGCTAAAGAATATGGATGAGCATGATTTCAGGATGATATTTGGAATATGCCATCTGTGCTCATTAAGCATCGAACCCTTGATATCTTTTGTACTCATCTGACTTCTTTTGAATCCTTTACACAAAATACGTACTGAAGATGGTGAAGTTGGTGAAGATTTAGCAATTTTTTTGGCTGGATCACGAGTGTTAGGATTACAACGAAATATAGAGTAAAAGAGAGAAATAGAGATCGCGAGATTTATCATTATTTAATCTTAAACTAGGGTTACATCTAGCAGAGGATTTCACTATAATTAACACATCTCACCTCGCTATTGCAACTATCAATTACAAGAGAATGAGATCGTATACAAACTCAGTAGCTATTTATGAATCCAAACCTAAACTACTAATAAATTACGGGCTCGAATCATAAAAGCTCTCTAGCATCTAGGGGAGCTGTTCCCTACGAACTTTACTCTAAATATGTTTTTGAATAAGCCAATTTTATATTTCTTTTTAATAAAAGAAGCTTTTCCCTGTTCTTTTGCTACCACGAGCTTTATGCAACCAATCGGAGGAGCGGCTTCTGCGAACCCCTGTCGACTCACTAGGAAGCGAGATCTCCGGGCTTTATTATCGACGAAGAATATAAACCAAACACCAGGATTGAGATGGTGTCATGTTATACAAACAAAGGTTGCCTTTTTCTTCGGGGGCGTATCTAGTCTAGTTGTCAAGATTGAGTTGCCTCTTATTTGGTTTGATGCATCACAAGATTTCATCCAGGAATCTGTTTACTTTTGTATTTTGTTGGTTACTTATGTGGGAGCATTGGGCTCCATTGATCTGCTCTCAAGTTCAATTCAGTCCTCATCGGTTAATCCAACAAATCATGTGGGAGTAGCTAATTCTAAGGTACAAACCATAAGTTCCAACATGGTTCGGTCAGCCTGTCAAGCGACATCAATGTCTATTCAAGCCAAAGCAAATTATGGTCTTGTTTCAGTGGGATCAAGCTCAAGATGTCGAAATAAAGATAATGGAGATGCTGACGACCAAATTATTTATAATGGAGATACCGACAATGGAGTTACCAATTAAGGAGTTGTTGATTCTTCCATGCCGAACACGTTTTGAGTTATCGATTCTTGTCCTTGCCAATTAAGTTCTATTTAACCGGAGTAGTTGCCGCTTCGAAAGTGGACCAACAACATATCGATGGGAGGTCGTTTTGAGCAACTTCCTCACTTATTTGTTGATCTCCCAAGATAATTATATGCGTTGGAGAAACATCTCATAAAATTTGATGATTCTCAAACTATCCTTTGGTGTTTTATTTACATTTGGTGTGCAGATGTTTGATATCTATGGCAAAGGATCACGTGATGACCATCGGATAACAATCGCATGCGATCTGAAGCATTTTCATGAAAACATATGTTGGAGTCCGCAAAAGATCTGATCACCGATTGTTTGATATTGGAGCTTGAAAGATCAGGTCAGCAATTGTGAACAAAAAAACCATACAAGCTGATATTTGTTAAAGAAAGGCCAAAGTAGTCGTTGCTCGATGGGAAAGCGCAATAGGAAGATTTTCTACGTTCTCGAGAATAGTTGTCTGTTGTGTTAAAGTCAGCAAAAAGCTGTTAGCGGAACAATAGCTCAGTACCTATTTTTGAGAAGTCCGGACTATCTTGAAAAAGAAGCTGTCTGGGCACTCTACTTCGAAGATAAAGATGTCCAATCAATCTCCAACAGCTCTTTCCTTCTCCCAAGGGACCCCATCGGTAATGTTGCTGAAGTCTATAAAAGGAGAAGACCATGAAGGCTAAAAGAGTAAGACGAGCATATATGAAAATCCAAGAGTTGGTCTGGCTATTTATTCTTGTTGATGAGCATGCACCGTTAAATGATCTTGTGATCTGTTGTTACCTTGTAATCGTGCAATAGTCAAATATACAATCCTGAGTAGTGCAGCTGGATCGAGATAGTGTGATCTATCATGTGTAAAGATCAACACATATCATTTGTAAATTGCATCAGCCTGTGTTATGATTGTTAGTTATGTAGGATGGACGTAAGCTTGGTATATAAGCCGAACCACTATATATCTGGTATGCCAATCTTTTCTATCTCATATCTATGCTTTCACACACTTAGATACTGTTTAGCGAAACGTTTGCTCACCCAATCTTTTTAATATCACTTTTAGTTTTTTGCAAAATCTGAAAAAGTTTCGAAACAACCTATTCACCCCCTCTAAATTGCATTGTTTGCCCCAACAATATGTTGATCAAGGTTGATGGACGAAATTCGTAAAAAGAACAGCAAGGCTGAAAGTCTAGATTTCAAGTCTCCATGTCATTTAATACTGTTCTAGTTACTAGGAATTTAATTGTTTTCTAGTTTCCATGTGTCTTTACTGTTCGGGGTAGGCGTGATCTGTTCACGGTCCGGTTTGGTTCCCCTCAAGAATCGAGAACCGGACCGATGATCCCGGTTCCCATTTTTTGAAACCGGAGACTAGACCGGCCACCCCGTCGGTCCGGTTCCGTTCCGGTCCTGTCTGATTCCGGTTCCAAAGAGCCAATAACACGATCAAATTTCTAAATTTATTCCATTTAAGAATGACCGAAATATCAAAATCAAGTCTACCAACAACATGTAAATTGACATCTCATTGGCAAAGATCAAATTACATCCAACCTTTAAAACTAAACAACAATTCAATGCATCCTCATGGGCAAAGATCAAATTACATCGGGAAAAGTACACCTGGAGTGCCTTAACTTTCGTACAGTGTGTACTTAAGTGTCTTAACTTTCAAAGTGTGCACTTAAGTGCCTTAACTTTTAAAAAGTGTTCACTTAAGTGCCTATGCTGACGTGGCCACCGGAAAAGGTGAGGTGGCCGCCGAAAATGCTGACGTGGCGCCGGTGAACAGTATTTTTATTAATATTTAATGTACACGTGGATTTTATTAAAATTTCAGAAATTATTAAAAAATACAAAGAAAATCCACGTGTACACTGTTCGCCGGAGTTAGCACTCAACTGCACAATTTTACTCCGATTAGGCACTTAAGTGCACACTTTGAAAGTTAAGGCACTTAAGTGCACACCGTACGAAAGTTAAGGCACTTCAGGTGTACTTTTCCCAATTACATCCAAGCTTTAAAACTTATGGGCAAATTGACATCTCATGGGTGAAGATGCATATTGACATCATATAATTTGATCTTTGCCCATTGCGGGCAAATTGACATCTCGAGATTGAAGAATCTTCATTAAAGATGTAGATTTACATTCAAGCCTTAAAACTCAACAACAAACATTATGTTATTTAAAAAAAAAATGACCAGTCCGGTCCGATCATATGGCCATAGAACTGGGAACCGGACTGCCCAATCACCCGTTCCAATTTTAGGAACCGAAAATCGAACCACCGGTCCTGTCCGATCCCGATTCGAGCGGTCCGATTTGCTCACCCCTAGTTCGAGGAGTCCCTATGTTCATCTAGTCCCCATGTCTTTATTAGTTGGTTGGTTCTCGAGTCTTTAATTCTTAGTCTATTTTCTACGTCCTAGTTTCTCTATAAAAAGAGGCGAAATCTCTTTTCTTAATATTTTGATGAATATAAAAACTTGTGAGATTTTTCTCTGTTGAGCGAATATCTTCGGAGAGTGAATAACTCATTGGTCTCTTTATCCTTAGAGAGTGGATTACTCCTTAGTGGTGAGCCAAAAAGCCCTTTTATCCTGAGCTGGTGGATATCCTTTAGGCCTTGGTGGTGAGCTTTCCTATCTCAAAGTCCTTTTCTCTTTAGTGGGTGGTTCGTCCTTTAAGCCTTGGTGGTGAATATCGTTGATCCCGATCTATATCGCAGCTGGTAACTCGTTCTTTATGCCTCGATGCTGATCGTATCTATTCTGCATTTGCATCCATCCATCAGTATCCATCCTCCATGCACTTTTTTCTGTCTTTGTTTCCTCCCTCCATCACTCAAAACAATATTGCACTCCCCCATCCCTAGCACACATCAAGTTGGTATTAGAGCTCTAGATTGAACTCATTTTGAGTGATGCCTTCAGTTATCAATTTTGAAAAAAGAAAAAAGAAACCAAAGAAATGGCTGAGTAGGTTTTGAGAATTTTGAGTTTGGAGAAAGCACGCAACGAAAAAGAAGACTGCGCCATAGAGATCTTCAGCGATAAATGGAACAAGTCCTCAACAATCTAGAGAATCCAGCAAGACATGAGCAGTAAGCAATAAAGCCAAATCGGCACCGATACAATGATTCGGGATCTTGTCAAAGCTCTAGTGGTGAGTCCGGTTACACTGGAGGAAACTCTTATAACTCTAAATATCAATCATGGAGGAGAAGCAGAGAATGTGAGGAGAATCATCATGAAGTTAAAGTAGAAGCACCATAAAATGAGGGTAACCTCAATTTAGACGACTTATCGACTGGCTGCATTTGATCATCTAGCCAACTTATTAATTGGCTGCATTTAATCGAATGAGTTTTTGAGTTCAAGTCATACTCTGATGAGAAGAGATGTAAAGTTGTTCTAGAATTGACAAACTACGCCTCTTTTTGGCGGGAGAACTTAAAGCATCAGCAACCCAAGGAAAGTAAAAGAGAGATCAAATCTTGGAAAAAGCTTAAGAAACTGATGAAGAAGAGGTTCTTTCCCAACAATTACAAGCAAGATTTGTTTCTCAAGATGAATTTCCTGAAGCAACATGGAATGAACATTGATCAATACATAAGGGAATTTGAGTAACTTACTGTGCGGTGTGATGCTCTAGAAATGCAAGAACAAACCATTGCTCGTTACCTTGGTGGTTTGAATAAGGAGGTTGCTAACTTGGTTGTACTTCAACAATACAGGTCCTTCGACGATGTTTGCAAGCTGGCCATAAAAGTCGAGAAGCAATCCAAGCGTATGAAAAGCTTTTCGATCAAGCCTTTAGTTGAAGGTACATATTTTTCTGATGATTCTTATTCTGACATACCGATGATCATATATCAAAACAAGAGATCTAAAGGAGAAAGCCACAGAGTTTGTCAATGAACTCTCCCAACAGGCTGTCGATAGTGTTGGAAAATGTTTCAAATACCATGATTATGTACATTTGCATACAGATTGTCCTAATCGAAGAGTATGACTCTTCAAGAAACCGAGAAGATCAACTTAGAACTATACGAAACCAAGCATGATTCCGACCAAAATGGTTCCGAATTTGAAGATCGAGAGGAGGTCGTGGAACAAGTTGATAATGGTGAGTTCAATCGAAGGGCTTTACACAACAGTTGTTGCAGAAGCGGACAAGAAAAGGAAGAACATCTTCCACAGTCGTTGCACCATCATGGGAAGGTTTGTACGATGATCATTGATGGAGGAAGCTGTACCAACATTGCATCGACAATCTTGGTTGGCAAATCGAGGCTACTGATCCCGCTACAACCTCAATCGTACAAGTTTCAGTGGTTCAATGATGAAAGTGATCTTATGGTAACCAATCAAGCTCTCATATCATTTCCAATGGGAAAATTACCAAGATCATATCCAGTGTGATGTCAATCCCATGAATGCATGTCACTTATTATCGGAAAGACCTTGGCAGTTTGATAAGAAAGCTTTGCATGATGGGTGCAAAAAAAAAATGATCATAAATATATCATACTTGTTCCTTTTAATCCAGCCATGATACACAAATTTCAACCTAGGAAGGGAAACAGTGTTGACACCTAAATTTCGATTTCTCAGTAAAAAATAAATTAAAAAAAAAATTATTATTAATTATTATTTTTATATAATTCGCGCTTAGATTAATTCACTAGCTTCTTTCTCAAGATGATCATGTTGCTGATCCAAAGTTTCCAGAATTGCAAAGGGAATTAATGAGATTAGATAAGGCAAATGAGGAACTGAGCAACAAATTTCCGTTGTTCAATGAGATGTCAGGCGGTGGCAATGCTTTAGAAAGAGTACTGGCTTTAGAAATTGAACTAGCTGAAGCATTGCAGGCAAAGAAAAATTAACGATCCAATTTCAAAGACCCTTGGAGGCCTACATGTCAGGAATTGATGAGAAGCAACCGGCGCTCCATGCAAAAGTGGCTAACCTCATCAATGCTACTCAATGGCCCAAGAGCATTAAAGAGATGGGAGACAACTTTTCCAAGCCTTCATCATTTCTAAAGGAAGTGGCTAACCTCATCAATGCTACTCAATGGCCCAAGAGCATTAAAGAGATGGGAGACAACTTTTCCAAGCCTTCATCATTTCTGAAGGAATTATGGCTATGGTCCGCATAGGGAAATAAATAGAAAAAGGTTCTTAGTGCATGATCTCTAGAGTCACGGAGAAACTCCTTTCCAAGATCCAACATGAATTCCTTCTCGGGGGGCGAGAGCATTCGAGGAAAAAAAAAAGGTAAGAAAAGAAGAATCCGAGGAATTCTTTTGAAATACAAAAGGAGAGGAGATGGATGAACGAAAGAGGAGAGCACACACAGTGGCTTGGGGACAATCGGGAAAAAGGATTTCATCTCGAATTTTCCTCCATTGCTTGTCCAGTATCGCACACCACATTCGGCCGTGATCCCAACAGTCTATCCAAAGTCAGACACCCTTGGATCTACCATCGACGCCGCTTCCCAGTCCGAGCCAAGTCCTTGCGCCGCCGGCCCTGCTGTTTCACTTCCTCCGCAACTGTTCCGATTTGCTCGCGTTACTATCATTGTTGCCGTTGATTACCACGCAGCCATATATCTCATCCTCTTCGTCGACCATCCCGAGGACTGCCGTGCCGCTGCCCTGCTCGTGCTGCTGTTGATTACGTATTTCTATCACAACACGCCAGCCCTGCTTGCGAGCCTTTATCCGAACGACGTTTGGTCCATTCTCGAAGAACCAGCCGCATCCGCGTCCGCATGTTCGCCATCCAACTCGTCCAAAGCCCTTCGTCCGTCGAGTTGCTGACTAGTCTCGTTGGACCATTCCTTCGCACGAGTCCGTTACCAAGCCGTACGAAAGATCGAACTCAATACTCAAATCTCGTGCAAGTTCAATTATCAAAGTTGATATTTGATTCAAATCCCGATTCCACTGCTGAACGGTGCCGAGCTTGCTTCTGTTCATTTCGTGAAGCTGCAATCCGGGAGTCAATCAAAACAAGAATCGGCTTTATTCTATTCTCGCCATTTGAAGACAAAATCTGCTGCCATTCCACTTGTTGATTCAACTTTTACTTTCTTTGTTGTTTGGATTTATTGTTCTAGACAAAGCAAAGAGGCTGTGGATTTCCCACACACGAGCTATCTTGCTTGAGCTACAATTCCAAGGAGTTCGAGTCAAACGTGTCTTCACCAAGTCGGTCCAAGGAGTCCCTGCTCGAGCTTCAACTTTTGGCTAAAATTTCGAATTAGGAGAGCGAAGAGGTAAATTTCCTATCTTGAGTTCTTGAATATTCACTTGCCTATTTGCATATCTTGCATATTGCGTAAAAGGGATATTTTATTTTTTATTTTTTTAAAAAAATACAGGTTAATTAGGAAAATTTCTTTTCCTAATTCGCAACTTGCCATACGATTGGGAATGTCCGTCTTTAAGATTATCGACGGAATACTCAATTAGGCAAGGTTTTGGGTTCAATCGTTAATCGTGAGATCATGAATTAAAGATTGACTCAAATATTTCGCGAAATATTTTAAAACTTGATCGATATGTCCATTTTCTTGATTGACATTAATTAACATATTCGCTTTCCTCATTTGATTTGTTTTGATGGATTGTCGTATTTTTTTTAAAATATGTCTTTCGCATGATATAATCTCGAAAATTCTAAAAAAATTGCACTCATTCATTTCCATATTTAAAAATTGCATATCTTTTCAATAAAATAGCATCACATAGATAAATTGCACATCCAATCCTTTTTGTAAATAATTAAATTAGATTGCATTTTGGGATCAACATTGCATGTTTAAATAGAATTTCGTGTCTAAAATAATTCATCTTTAATATATTAGGGTTTAGGTCAATTTAGACTCTAAAATATGCAAGATAAGAATTGTATTTGGCATAGTACTATTTTAGGAAATAAATTCATTCGAAAATAATAATAGAAATTCATCCATGCCACGTCATCCATGCCACGTCATCCATGCCACGTCTTCATCTTCGCCATGTCATCTACGCTATGTCTTCATCTTCGCCATGTCATCTACGCTATGTCATTCATCTTCGCCATGTCACTTTAGATTGCATTTTAGCTTAAATTGCATAGTAGAATTGCATGTCTTGATTTTAATTAATATATCACGTAGTTAATTAAATCATGGTCCCATTTGTGCATTCATTTAATTTGCATGTTATCTAGTTTAGTCTTACATGTAATTCATATCATTACATCATAGAATAATTTCACGCATCACATATAAGATTGTCTTTCACGCATTCATATAAAAATTAAAAAATAAAAATAAAGAACTAACTTGCGTGGCGCATGCTCCTTTGATTATATTGATTTCTGGATGTTCTATTAATTGATTGTGCACCCGCATGATAGCCTTTGTTAGTGGCTTAGATTAAAATCAATCAGTATTGCCTTCTCAAATGATTTTTCATGAAATAAAACGGTACCGAAAGGGCGTTAGATTAATCTAGCGTAATCAAGTCCCCGGACTCTTAATCTCTGGTTCGTAGGAATAAAATAGTTCTCCCACTATTTTATTTAGGTTTCTAATCGACCTACCATAAATGATTAGTGGCGACTCCAAATTCAAAATACAATGCATGTTAATCAATTGAATCTTAAGTTGCGATTTGGTACGGACTTGGGAGAGTTCGAGTTAGGTTAATTATTTAATTAACCTAATAATCCATTAGCCTGGAAATCTATTTTTAGGTCGCGACAAACAGGAATGTGGAAAACCTTTAGTTGAGAGAAACATGGGTGGAGAAAGCTATTCTAGAACAAAAGATTGCTTTTTTCTTTGTTTGCGGTTGAAAGAGAAACAAGTGAGAAAGAGTGTTTCCTACACTTTGAACAGCATTTTTTTAAGAATAAGCTTGAAAATGTGTTTTCAGACTTGAAGAATTTCATAGGGGTCAACCTGACGTATTATTTAGTTCGGTGGAGCGACCATCTTGGATATATTTTTTAAAAAAATCAAGTTCCTTCAGTATGAATGATTGTGCCAAAATTTTGCAACTTCTAGTCCTGGAGATGAAACCACAACAAGAATTGAGGACAAATCTTTCTGAATCTGAGGAGGATTTTGTGGAGTCTGATAAAGAAAAATAAAAGGCAATATTAAGGGTAGATATTCTATGTGGCATACTTGTAATTTACTTCTCAACTTTGTATGCCCTAGACTCCTGTTATATATTGGGGTGATATCTTTTGTATCTGTAACGTTGAAAACTGATAGTGGAGAGATTGCCTAGTACGGCACCGTGATTTTTTTCCCTTTCTAATTTAGAAGGGTTTTCCCACGTAAAAAATTCTCTTGTCTTCTTCTTCTCTACTTTTTCTTCTCTTCAAAGATTCGCGTTCCTTACAACTGGTATCAGAGCCTGATTTGGCGAAATAGTGGGTGCGACGAATATGGACAAAGGAAAGGTAAAGATCGATCGGTTCGATGGCAAGGATTTTGGTTTTTGGAAGATGTAGATCAAGGATTTACTGTATCAAAAGAACTTGCATGAGCCTTTGTCGGAAAAAAAAAAGGGGAATCGATGAAGCAAGAAAAGTGGGAATTGTTAGATAGGCAAGCTTTGGGTGTGATTCGTCTCTCATTGGCGCGGAACGTCACCTTCAACATCGCTAATGAGAAGACAACGGTAGATTTGATGGCGGCCTTATCCAACATGTACGAGAAGCCTTCCGCATCGAACAAGGTATATTTGATGTGTCGTCTTTTCAATCTGAAGATGGACGAAAGTGCTTCTGTGACAGATCACATCAACGAATTCAACGTGATCACGACTCAGTTGAGTTCGGTGGAAATCAAATTCGACGATGAGGTAAAAGCTTTAATTTTATTTTCTTCTCTATCTGAAAGTTGCAGTGCAACTGTGACTACAGTGAGCAATTCGTCTGGTAATAAAAAATTATGGTAATAAAAAGTTGGAGCTTCAAGCAATCGAAGATTTGATTCTTAGCAAGGATATTTGCAGAAGAGAGTCAGGTGAATTTTTAGGTGCTGCCTTAAATACAGAAAGCAGAGGGAGAAACAATCAACAATGGCGGAACCAGAATCGTGGTAGATCGAAATCTAGAGGAAGAAGCAAATCGAGACCTCGTGGTGAAATAACTTGCTGGAATTGCGAAAAAAATGGGTCATTTGAGACGAGATTGTAGAGCCCCAAAGAAGAAATTTCAGTATGGCGATCGAAATCAAGAAGAAGAGAAATCAATGAGTGCAACTCTTGAAGAGACGATTGATAATGATGCTTTAATTTTGAGCATTGACAGTCCAATTGAATCTTGGATTCTAGATTCAGGTGCGTCGTTTCACTCTACTTCTTGCAAAGAATTAATGCATAATTTTGTTGCTGGAAAATTTGGAAAGGTTTATCTTACTGATGATGAGCCTTTGGATATTATAGGAAAATGTGATGTTTATATTAAAACTACTAATGGATATCAATGGAAGTTGCATGATGTCAGATATATTCCGGGACTTAAAAGAAATCTGATCTCTATAAGTCAATTAGATAGCACATGATACAGAACTATTTTTTGGGATAGCTCTTGGAAAATAGTTAAAGGTGCTTTGGTTGTAGCACGGGGAACAAAATCGGAAACACTGTACATGACTGAAAGCAGTAGAGAAATGGCAGCTATTACTAAGTTGAAAACGGATTCTAATTTGTGGCACTGTAGGCTTGGACACATGAGCGAAAAGGGGATGAAGTTGTTAGCTTCTAAGGGAAAACTGCATAATTTGAAGTCCATAGATATTAGTCTATGTGAGGATTGCGTTTTGGGTAAGCAGAAACGTGTTAGATTTTCGAAAATTAAGAAAGAACCAAAGAAAGGAAAATTAGAGTTGGTGCATACAGATGTGTGGGGACCAGCTCCTCTACATTCCCTTGGAGGCTCGCGATATTATGTCACGTTTATTGACGACTCCACCAGAAAGGTATGGGTTTATTTTTTGAAAAATAAATCTGACGTGTTTGCTACTCTTAAGAGATGGAAAGCTGAAGTAGAGAATGAGACTGGCCTGAAGATTAAATGTCTTAGGTCTGATAATGGTGGTGAGTATGATAGCAAGGAGTTCAAGCAATTTTGTGCAGAGAACGGAATCAGAATGACAAGAACTGTTCCCAATAGACCGCAGCAAAACGGAGTTGCTGAGAGGATGAATAGAACTTTGAATGAGCGTGCAAGAAGTATGAGAATGCATACAGGATTACCCAAGATGTTTTGGGAGGATGCAATTAACACAGCAGCATATCTGATCAACAGAGGACATTCAGTTCCACTTGATTTCAAGTTACCAGAAGACGGAGTTGCTGAGAGGATGAATAGAACTTTGAATGAGCGTGCAAGAAGTATGAGAATGCATACAGGATTACCCAAGATGTTTTGGGAGGATGCAATTAACACAGCAGCATATCTGATCAACAGAGGACATTCAGTTCCACTTGATTTCAAGTTGCCAGAAGAAGAATGGAGTGGAAGAAAGGTAAATCTCTCCCATCTAAAAATTTTTTGACGTGTTTCATATGTCCACATAGATTCTGAAAATAGAGATAAGCTTGATGCAAAAGCCAAAAAATATTTTTTCATTGGATGTGGTTCTAATTCTTTTGGCTATCGATTTTGGGATGAGTAAAATAGAAAAATAATAAGAACCGCTGATGTTACATTCAATGAAAACTCGTTGTATAAGGATAGAGATATGGTAGAATCTAGTGTGAAGAAGCAAACGATGGAGACTAGAGAGATTGAATTGGAAGGGGGTTTCTAATAGTGATATGGCTAGAAATCTTGAAACTGTTGCTGTAGACTCTAGTGAAAATTTAGAACAAGAATATACATTCCTAAGCCCACTTTGAGAAGATCTAGTAGAACATCTAAACCTGTACAGAGGTATTCTCCGTCATTGAATTATTTGCTTTTAACTGAAGCTGGCGAACCAGAAATTTTTTTGGAAGCATTGCAGGGTAAAGATTCTATTAAGTGGGAGTTAGCAATGCAAGATGAGTTGGATTCACTCAAGAAGAATAGAACTTGGGTGTTAACTCAGTTACCAGATGGGAAAAAGGCATGGCAGAACAAGTGGGTGTACCGGGTCAAAGAAGAACTTGCTAGCAGCAAGAGATACAAAGCAAGGCTAGTAGTAAAAGGTTTTCAGCAAAAGGAAGGTATTGATTACATAGAGATTTTCTCTCCAGTTGTGAAATTGACTACTATCAGGCTAGTGTTGAGTATTGTTGCTGCTGAGAATTTATATCTAGAGCAGTTAGATGTAAAGACTGCATTCCTCCATGTTGACTTAGAGGAAGATATATACATGGTACAACTAGAAGGTTTTCAGGTCTCTGGAAAAGAAAATTATGTTTGCAAGCTGAAGAAAAGTCTATATGGCTTGAAACAGACTCTTAGACAGTGGTACAAAAAATTTGATACATTTATATGTGGTAACAACTTCACTAGAAGTGAGATAGATCACTGTTGTTACTTCAAGAAATTTGATGACTGCTATATTATTTTACTGTTGTATGTGGATGATATGCTCATTGCAGGATTTAGCATAAGAGAAATCAATATATTGAAGCAGCAATCATCAAAAGAATTTGAGATGAAGGATTTGGGCGCAACGAATCAGATTCTTGGGATGAGGATCATGTGGGATAGATCCAAAGGAATTCTAAAGTTATCTCAAGAAAAGTACATCGAGAAAGTACTGGATAGATTCGAAGTTCGGAATGCAAAGCCTAGAAGTACTCCTTTGGGAAGTCACTTCAAACTGTCAAAGGAGCAGTCACCAAAGACGGACAAGGAGCAAGAATATATGGCTAAGGTGCCATATGCGTCAGTTGTTGGCAATTTAATGTATGCAATAGTGCGTACCAGACCAGACATAACTCATGCAGTAGGAGTTATGAGCAAATACATGGCTAATCCTGGAATAAAGCATTGGGAAGCCGTAAAGTGGTTATTAAGATACTTGAGAGGCACTTCAAGTATGTCATTATGTTTTACGAAAAACAGTGTAACTTTACAGGCCTTTGTGGATGCAGATCTTGGTGGTGACTTGGATAAGAGGAAGAGCACCTCGGGTTATGTTTTTACTTTAGATGGCACTGCAATCAGTTGGATGTCTAGACTTCAGACGTGTATGTCTCTCTCAACCACCGAAGCAGAGTATGTTGCTATATCGGAAGCTGGTAAGGAGATGATTTGGTTGAAAAAATTTCTGATTGAAATAGGCAAGGAACAAGATAGCGGTGTTCTTTTCAGTGACAATCAGAGTGTTATCTGTCTTGCAAAGAATCCGGTGTTTCATTCAAGAACAAAGCATGTTGAGTTGAAGTATCATCATATCCGTGAGTTGATAGATGATGAGACATTGTCATTGAAGAAGATTCTTGGTGCAGAAAATCCAGCAGACATGTTAACAAAGGTTGTCACCATTGAGAAACTGAGGTTGTGCATTGCCTCAGTTGGCCTCCATGGATAGTGATGAGGGAGGCTGCCGCACTAGGACAATTTCGGTTACAAAGAGGGATGAAGACTATGAAAGATTATTGTCGTATTGAAGATCAACCTCCAAGTGGGAGATTGATGGATTTTGTGAAGTCTGATAAAGAAAAATAAAAGGCAATATTAAGCGTAGATATTCTACGTGGCATACTTGTAATTTACTTCTCAACTTTGTATGCCTTAGACTCCTGTTATCTATTGGAGCGATATCTTTTGTATCTGTAACGCTGAAAACTAATAGTGGAGAGATTGCCTACTGCGGCATCCGGTTCTTTCCCTTTTTGATTTAGAATGATTTTTCCACGTAAAAAATTCTCTTGTCTTCTTCTTCTCTACTTTTTCTTCTCTTCAAAGATTCGTGTTCCTTATAGTGGAAGCGTCGAGCTCCATCGATTCGCTCTCAAGTTCAACTCAGTCCTCGTTGGTTAATCCAAATAATAATGCAGAAGCAGACGATTCTAAGTACCATCCATAAGTTCCAACCATAGTTGTTAAGGCGACAAGGCGAGCAAAGGCCTCCAAAACGCCTAGGCGATTAGGCGCCCGCCTAGTCGTCCGCAAGGCGATAAGGCGACAATGAAGCTAAATTTTTAAATATATATGTATAATTGTATATTTTACATTTGTACTTCAAAATTTACATTCATGATTCAACAGAGCAAATATATGCATGAAAGATTATTAAAAATAAATAACTATCAAATATATTTAAGACATAATAATCATAAAATGAAGTAGGTAAATTATCAATGCAAATGAAAGAAAATTATCAACTTTCTTCATATAAAATTATCAACTTGTTTTGGGCAACAAATGTCATTCAAGTTTCTTATTAAAGTTTACTTGTTTGTCTTAATTAATTTATTAATTTTTAACTTACAATTTTTTTAACCTAGTTGAGAAGGTCTTCGGCACCGTTTGATAGCAAAGAGCAATTAGCAAATACAAGAGGAAAACCTAATGGGTTTGGATTTAACCTAATCTAGTGGGCTCAAAATAAAAGGGATTGGCCCTTTTGATCTTGGCCCACCGTCCATGTTGGCTCGAAATAAACAAAAAAAAAAATACTGGGCCTTGTCAAGACGCCCAAGGCGTCGCCTAGGCGCTCAAGGCGCCCACAAGGCGACGCCTAGACAACCAAGGCGCCCGCCTTGAGGGCAACCAACAAGGCGACGGGACGCCTTGGCCATCAGAGGGTGCCTTGTCGCCTAGGCGACGCCTTAACAACTATGGTTCCAACATGGTTCCGTCGACTTGTCAAGCGACATCAATGTCTATTCAAGCCAAAGCAGATTATGGTCATAACTTATTTTGGTGGGATCAAGCTCAATTTGTCGAAATGAAGATAATGGAGATGTCGACAACCGGGTTATATATAATGGAGATGTCAATGACCAAGATGTCGACAATGGAGTTACCGATGAAGGAGTTGCTAATTCTTCAATGCGAAATACATTTTAAACTGTCGATTCTTGTCCTTGCCGATAAAGTTTCGTTTCACCAAAATAGTTACCGATTTGGAAGCGAACCAACAACATATCAATGGGTTGCTATTTTGAGCCACCTTCTTAGTTATTCGCTGATCTCCAAGATATGAGATAAGTATATTACAAGTGCCATAACTTTTGTATAGCGTTCACTTAAGTGCCATAACTTTCAAAACGTTCACTTAAGTGCCATAATTTTTAAAAAGTATTCACTTGAGTCCCAAAGGTGATGTGGCCGCAGGACATGCTGACGTGGCGTCGGTGAAGCCATTTTTTGGAATATTTTATTGTACACGTGAAAATTTTTATAATTTTCTTTTTTAAAAAATTTGCTTATTTTGAATATTAAAAAAAACCATTGGTTTCTCGGTGGTGGCCGGCGGGGTGGTGGCCAGCAAGGGTCGCCGCCGGCCACCACAGGCTGGCCTAGGGGCAAGGGTCAGCTCACCTTGGGCCCGCGTGAAGGCGACGGTCGGTGAATGTCTTTGGAGAGTGGATAACTCCTTGGTCTCTTTATCCTTGGAGAGTGGATTACTCCTTAGTGGTGAGCCAAAAAGCCATTTATCCTCGGTTGGTGAATGTCCTTTAGGCCTTATTGGTGAGTTTCCCTTTCCCAAAATCCTTTATCATTGGCTGGTGGCTCGTCCTTTAAGCCTTGGTTGTGAACTTCGTTGATCTCGATCTGTATTGTCAGCTGGTATCGCGCCCTTTATGTCTCGGTGTAGATCGCATTTATCCTGCATTTGCATCCATCCATCGGTGTCCATCTTCTATACACTTTGTCCTCGTTTCCTCCCTCCATCACTCAAGACGATGCCCCTCCCCCTCACACCCCTGCACACATAAGTTAATTCCTATACTAATGAGTTTGCTACTCTCTCAATGGAAATAACTTTTCAGTAGTAATCTTTAAAGGATTGAACAATATAAATAGAATTAGTAATTTGATTGATGACTGAAATATAAAAATAATAAAAATAAATGACACCATATGTGTCAAAACTTATGTACGACACTTATTTTAGTGTCCAAATTTTTTTTGGATCACTTAAGTGTCATTTTTTTTAAAAATGATTACTTAAGTGCTAACTCTTATCAACATTGCTGAAAATCCAATGTAGACTTTTTTATTATTATTAGTATCTGATGCCGATATGGCTCATCGGACGTCCAATTAGCATCTAAGGCATAAAACAACGTCATTTAGCTCATTTCCTTAGCTTTTTTTTTTCCTCCCTTCTTCCTCTGGCCACCGACAGGTTAGAGGGAGGGCTGGCAAGGTCGGCCTCGCCATGGCTGGGTGAGCCATCATAGTCGCTAGGTGAGGTCGGTTTCACCATGTCATCGGCCCTCCGCCCTTCCTCTAGCTGGTCGCTGGTCCGACGATAGACCAGAGAAAGAAAGTAAGGAAAAAAAGATAACTGACATGTCACTTAAAAAAGGAAAAATAAATTAAAATGCCATGTCACTTAAAATATTCAATTATAAATGACATATATGTTTGTTGGCCGGAATTTCTGCCTATTGACATTTAAGTTATGTTTTTTTTTTTTCGATTCGGGTACTTAAGTGAGCCGGCGAAAAGTTTTGACATTAAAGTGATCTCGCACACAAATTTTGATACTTTTGATGTCCTTCTACCTCAAAATAACAAAGGCAAGCTTGCTTTTTGTTTGGATGTGATTGATGACTGTCGACTGAAACATAACAGAGTGAGTAATTTCGTTTTCATAATCATACAATGGCATTGGGTCACGACGTGTGTGATAAGAAGAAAAGGGGTCCGACCAGTTGAGTGTGCCCAGCAACTCATTCCCTTCATTGAACAACTTCTTCAATTCGTCCGATCTAAAATCTGCATCCAAACACTGGGAAGTGGGAACATCATATGGTGGAGCGACGCTCGTTGGAGGACTTGGTGAACAGTGAAAGCTTGATGATTGTTGTGGCGACTCAACAATGAAACCATCCTGGATGCGGTTGCAAGTCTCTAATCCTCAGAAGCCTTTATTTGCTTCGGACAAAAGAAATGGGTGGCAACGATTCTGCTCAGCCAGAAGTCTCTAGTAGTCACTACAAGAAGCAATCATTACCTTCAATTGGGTCAAATTGACCTAGTTTTGCCAGTATTTAAGATTAGATTAGCTATTTCATGTCATTATCTAAGACAAGATCGGCTCTAGTTCCTTTCTTAAGAAAATTCCCCCATCTAGGCTCTTATTTTAAATTTTCTTGACCTGAATTGTCCCATGTCTCTGTCTCTGTCTCTGTCTCTGTCTTTGTCTTTGTCTGTGTCTCTCTTTTTCGTTTTGGTTTTGTTTCTTCGCCGCCGACTTTGCACGCGGAAGGAAAGAAAAGGAGGGAAAGTCAACAGAGCAGGAAAATTCAAATTATTAACGCGGAATGGCGATTTTACCCTTCAAACCAAAACTACGCAACTTCGGATTTCCTTCTTGGTCATTCTCCTCTTCCCCCCATTTGCCGAGCCAAAATCGCCTCCGGTGGTCTGGAGTTCGCAGGCGCTCTGCTTCTTCTCCTCCTATCTCCAAGGAAACTGAGGGAGAGAGAGAGAGTAACTCGTCGTATATCTTCACCTGCGACCGCGTCTGCACGGCCTGATGATGTGATGGGGGCTGCGGTTGCGAAGCTTGGCCTGAGCCAACATCCTCCGAGTCGCGACCACCGTACGTCACCATCCGTGAGTTCGCTTCTCCAAATCGTTCTGTGGCTTAAAGTTTCTCTCGAATTTGACTGGGAAATCAGACAAAAAAATCCCCTTTTGAACCTGATTTTAAAATTAACGAGAGAGAGAGAGAGCGCGAGAGCGAGCATACTCTCGTAATTTTGGATAGAAATCGTGGGGATTTGGAGGGTTGAATTCGACAAAATCTGTCCAGGATCACAAAGATCTTGGGCTTGAACAATATACACAGTGCCCCAGTTCTTGCCTTCCAGCATTCGATACTACTACTTGACTTCTATAGTGTGATGAAAGTGGGTTTTTGGTGATTTTGAGGGCGCTTTTGTTAATGTCAATTCACATTGTTAAATGGCTATGTTTCTTCAGGCTCTGGCACCATTCAGTGGTGATGTTCCTACAGCGCTCTGTTGAACGGCTGCATACAAGTCCATTTTGCTAGCGGCTAGTCCAATTTTCCCGTACACGTGGGTGTGACGCAAACTAAAATCTCTAAATGCCAAGAAAAAGAGCGAAGAGAACTGTTAAACAACCTGCTCCACCACCTGGTAGAGATGATGAAAGGCCATTAGACAAAGCCCAAGATGAAGGTTCGACCGACATGGAAGGTGCATGGTTCATATCTTCAGCTGCATTACTTCTGTTTATTACAATCATTTTCGCTGTTGTGTCAGCTTTTCTAGGCCTTCAATTTTAATGGCTGTTATCCTTCTATGATGTTATAGCTTCTGGAGCTTTTGACGACTTCAATATGTGGTTAGTTAAGTTACCAATGGTAAGACTAGATAATTGTTAAGTGTTGGCTCAAGGATTCTTAATCCAAAGTATATTGATTGATCATATAGGTTTACATTCAGAGGTAAAATACAACTGATTCTTCGCTAATATTTAAGGGGAAACTTGGAACTGCAGCAGGCAGCATCTTATATCAGTTTGGCTTTGCCTAAACTGTTTAAGCACCTATCCTGGCGGTTTTTCCTTGTCTAAGTAGTTTTTCCATGAGAAGTTGAGATGGGTTGTCCTTCAAATATTTGAGGTTGTATAATTGTATCCTTGGGTCTTTCCTTATGCTCTTGTCACCTGATGGATGTCCACAGTGGAAAAAAGAGTTGCAGCAATCAGAGCTATTCGTGATGTACAGATTGAGCATTTGCTGACTGAGTTACGTCTACTGCGCTCTTGTATGACTGAAGAACAGATGGGAAGTCCTGTGCTACAGTTTTTCATGGAAAATCTTCCACATCTATCATTTGACCTGGACAGAGAAGATGGGCAGTTCGAAGTCCATGGGGGAAACAAAGATGGAAAATTATGTGTAGAAAACACTGATGGAAAAGCTCTACATGCTTCACTTCTCCACCGAATGTCCATAGCTCATCCTAGAAACTCTGATGCAGTTACATACTTTGGTGGCTTTGAGTTTTCCAGTAAAGGTGGTACATTTTGTTTCTTGAAGCATACATAACATAGGAAAGATATTCAAAATCCAACTCCTATATCTACTTGATTGTTGCAGGGAAAGCAGGCCTTCTTAGTTTGGAAAATTTGCAAGTGAGGGACTTTGTATGTTCTTTCAAAGCTTTCATCCTCTAGCTTTTGGCCGTATTAGATGACGGGGCTTAAAGAGAGGCACCCTTAAGAATCTTTTACCTCTTAAAGCTGCTGTCTTCTCCTTTTTTGATGGACAACCAATAGATACTCAAACCAGTCTGCAATGATTATTCCTTTTTTGTTTTTGTTTTAGTTAGAGACTGTTCCGATATAGTAATCTCATCTCGATAAAGGTGTAAATTTCGAATTCCACCCTTTTACAAATATCAGTTCAAGTTCATTGAAGGACAGTAGGGAGTCTATAGAATCTTGTACCTAACCTGACTTTGCTGCTAACTTCACTCATGAATTTCATGTTATGTTTAAAACATCGTTAGGTTTTGGATGAGCCATCAGAATACCAGATGCTTGGGCTGCCGGATACTCTTAGAACTCCTGGGGTTAGTTTCTAAATAACTGTTCGGTACCTGCCTCCTCCTCTCTCTCCCTCACCCCCCACCCCCCCCCCCCCCTCTTCCTCTTTTTTTCCTTTCTCAAATCTTTCTTCGTTTAAGATGAAGTTGTTGTGATTGTCACATTAAAAATCCATATCCTCAACCACTTTTGATAGAAGATATCATGTGTTTTAAGTTGCAAGTATAAAATCTATGTCAATTTGCAGCTATGTAGATAGTATCATTTATACTCGAGGCCAGTGAGAGATTCTATCATTTATACCTGATACCATTGAGCCTTTTCCAGGTTGAATTGTAACCTCAAATTTTTTTTTATTTGAACGTAAAGTTCTCTGCAATTTTTAGGCATAAAGCGTATAAACAATGTCTCTTAGGAGGTATGATAGAAACTGAGGACCTTATTGGAACTTATGATACTGCTGCAGAATGTGTGTATCAGAGGTTTGACAGGCATTTTATGCAACTGTGGTGACATTATTGCCCATGTAAAACCGATCAGTAAATGATGCACCAAGTTTCTATGTTCAGTTAATACTTGTAATGTGTACCTTTACATGTGCTTTTAAATGGTTTTTTCACTGATAATTATTCAACAAAATAGTGTCTTTTAACGTAATCACATGTACTGAATTACATGAGTGCTTTTTTCAGCACTGATGCAGTCATCAAATAATTAGTGCCCTCCGCTACTTTTGTAGTTGAAACTCGTCAGCTTGATATGGTATGTAATTCTCTTTCACCTCGTTGCTTGCCCTCTGCAGCTGAGTAGCCAAAGGCTCTCCATTGGGATGACACCTAAAACCTTAAGGTTGCCTAAGCCTGGGGAGATGCTTCTATCCGTTCGTGGTTCTCCTCTCGGTGTCTACAAAGAAGAGAACATGGGAGTGATAAATGGTAAGATTGGATCCGTGATAGAACCTTTTTTCATTGAGATGTTAAGACAAAGAATCTGTTTAATCAGAAGGGTCAAATGGACTAGCTGCAGATGGAGGGATATTGGTTTCTTAAGAGAGGGAATTGTCCTCTTTCTCTGACTTGTTTTTCTTTCGTCAATTGCAGAATCCGATGAAGATTGACTCGATCCAAATCATGCTTTAAGAGTGGCAGTGAATTGTCGATTGAGTCTAATTGCCACTGCTATAATAGAGAAGCTTTTGCCATGATAAGCGAATCTCAGCTTGTATCGAAGATTGAATCGCAGTTGCTTATCTCCCTAACATCGGAAATAGGTGCTCATCAACTGCACCGTCTTGTTTCTAGGGATGTAATCTTCTTTTTCACGACGATGGGTCAAGTAGATTATTGAGCTTAATTCTGTTACATGCACCATCAAGCGTTTCTGATGCATAGCTAATGACTTGGCTTGCTGATCCATTTCTTTTGCTTGCCAGTCTCCCACAATTCTTTCAAGCCTGAAACATTTCAACTGCATTTTTTTCTTTTTGGCGGGGAAAGAAACTTTTATGGCATGATTGGAAAACCATGACTTCCCATCTAGCATGTGAGCTAGGGGTGTCAAAATCGAACCGTGAATCGAACTAAATTGAAAATTTGTGCATTTCAATTTGGTTCAGTTTTTAGTTCAAGTAATTAAAAAATAATTGTTCTTTTTTATTTTAGTTCGGTTCGGTTCGATTAATTGAAATTCTCCAAAAAAACAGTTCTTTTTTTTTTTCTGTTTTTTCTTTTTTTTTTCGTTTTCTTTTTTCTCATCGGCTTCCTCCTGCTTCCATCTTCCTCTACAAATCTTGTCCTCCAAACTCCCTTAATCTCTCCCGGTCGACCTCACCATCAGTGCCCTCAACCTTGTCCGCCACCACCCTCGGCAGCAATCCAGCCTCTTAGTCGTCATAGGGTGGTCGATTTGAGCCCTAGATGGAATCTGGATTTGAGATCCAGATCTCGTCCTTATGGTTGAGCATGGTGACGGCGGAAGATGAAGCTCAGAGGTGTAAAGCCATTAACTCCATTCACTCGCTGTCCTCCTTACTGCTAGAACTCAAGAGTGGTGAGATACGTTCGGCTCGATGCCAGATCTGGAGAAGCGAGGATGTGGCAGCGCTCATCGGCCATGGGCGAGGGCCGCCAGCGCCTCACCAGCCTTTGCACCAAAGAAAAAAAGAATTGGAGAAAGAAAAACCAAAAACTTAACTCAACCAAATTGGATCTTTGATTCGGTTTATATTCAATTCAGGGCAAAGTTCAATTTGGTTCAACCTTCCACCGTAATAGTTCAATTCGATTCGATTTTTCAAGAAAATCAAATTGAGCTGAACCATTGACACACCATGATCTGATGTGAGCCCAATTGTATGATGTGTTAGTACTAGTACATGAATGCACTGTTTTGCTGAATTATCCGGCTCAACGATATATAATAAATTCCATTATGGACATACATGATTAAGAATGGAATCAACTAGTGTACATTCTCTCTGTTCTCATTCCTTACCAATCACAACTTGCACGTATATGAAGATCGATGACTAGATTCCATACCAACCAACAAGTTCTTGATGGATCTAGCAGGAGGACATGTTCGGAAACCAAACCTGATCTTCGGGTTCATGAATCGACCGATCAAGCAAATCATTGCCATTGACCCTACCAGGCTATAGCCCATGATCGCCCACCCAATGGTTTTGGCCAACACAGTGTACATGCCCGAAGCGAAGGCTAGGACCATACCTAGAACAGCAATGTAAATACTGACTCCAGCAACATGCACATGTTGCTTCCCCATGGGCTCGAATTCGCCGGTTGGAGACAAATCGAACTGGATGTAGATTGCAAGGACCGAGAAACAGAATGCTGTTGTGTTGAACACCACAAAGGCTTTGAAAGCCGCTCGTCTGGCGAGAGTCGCTGTCCCTTGGTCGGGCCCGTCGTCGTTGTAGCCCCCAGGTATTGTGAATGCCGCCGCAAAGGTGACCGTGGCGATAAACATTGCGATGAGCAGATAATTGTCATGCACACATCCTTTCGGTTTATCGAACTTCTCTTGGTAGACGATATTCCCTTTGGCTGTGGAAATGCTTGATCTTTCCTCACCATATCGCTTCTCAAGTCTCTTCACCTGTTTAATAACCCGGTCTTGCATATCGTTGACACAAACCCATGCTTCCAACAAGTACTGAACTTTTGCAGCTTTAAAGCCAACCTAAATGCACAGAATACAACCAATCAATCAATTATGGCATTTCTTACATAGGTGAAGGCAACATCTGATTAACTGCTTACAAAATGATCGTTGAAAGTGGATGTATAAGATGTTTCGGACTAGTTGTTCACCATGTCAAAATCCTACTTAAGTGATCGTTTTGAAAGTCTTGGCACTAAAGTGAATTCTGTACACAACTTAGAGTACTTCCGGTGTACTTCACCGAGATGAAACTGTTAAGTTTGTAGAACTTACTCTAGTGGAAGATCAGTTTGGCATTAAATTCAACTCTGCACATTGGCTTAGCAAAGCATGGTGTTGATGGAAAAGGAGAACCTACTCAGCAATGCGTTTAAAGGATAAACTCGAGGGAGAAAAGTGAGCTCAATTTGGTTATTATGTGCGCATTCTTCATGACTGGCCCTAATGCCGAATGCCGAGGTTTCGCTTAGACTACAATGTAGAAATCGACTATAAATAGTGAGGCGAGAGAAGGGCTTGAACAGATCTCTCAAAACCATCATTAGAGAACAGCATATTGTAAGCATTCTGAATATTTCTTTCAATTAGGTCTCAACGTTTCCCGGACATGAGGAAAATATTTCTCACTCCTATTTCGAGTAGATCCGAAGAGGGATGCATATGATGGACACAGAAGTGAAATCAGTATGAGCTGCATCACCGTTCAAGAAAACGTACCTTTTCATGACCGTCGAAAATGCCTAGGGCTGTCAAACGTTCCTTGTTCGTGGCTCTGATGTCGACTCTGTTGTCACGAGCTAGGATGTTCATCATGTCGTAGTCTCGGCAAAGAGCAGCCAAATGGAGAGCGGTGTTTCCATCTCTATCTCGTACATTTATAAGATCCTCCAGGTTCGGCGTCTCCAACATGTGCCTGACGACCTTTATCTGTCCGCCTAATACTGCGGAGTGAAGAGCGGTTTGTCCTCTGCTGTTTATCGAATCACAAGCGTCGGGACAGAATTTAATCAGCTCGTCCATTACATCAGAATGGCCTACGAGCGCCGCAATATGAAGAGCGGATGCGCCGTCTTTGGCTAACAGGTATGCAGCACAGACCTCATGCCGCAGTAGCATTCGAACTGCTTCAACTTTGCCAAAGTGAGCAGCATAATGAAGAGGAGTCCACCCAATGTCGTCTCCTTCACTGATCATGTGTGGTCTCTTGTTCACTATCGTTCTCAAGCAATCGTGCCCTTCACACAGATTATAACCAAGAGAACCATCAAAATCTGTTAGGACAGATTTCCTTTGCACTTTGGAATAACTATCATGTTCAACATGCAACTTGAAAAACTCTTTTCATTGGGTTAAGTACAGATTTGGTCCTTTGAAGTTTCAATGTTCGTGCGGTTTGATCCTCTAATTTTATTTTGTTCAACTAAGTTCGGTAACTTTCTTTTTATTTGTGCAATCTGGTCTTTTAAGTATAATTTTTTTTTACAATCAAGTCCTCTTAACTCTTTGGATTTGTGCAATCAAATCCTTTTGTCAACCACTCTCAACTAAATCGTCAAATTAGTTAATAATGTGGCATTGCTCATGTGATTGAAATGACACCTGATGTTAATTTGCTAGCGAATGACTAGATCACAAATAGAACGAAAAAAAAAACATAATTTGAAGATATTAGTTATCGTCGGTAAACAAGACACTTGATTGTACAAATCAAGAAAATTAGAAGATATAATCGCACAAAATAAAACTTTGAGGACAAAATTGTACGAATCAAGATATTTAAAGGACTTGACTGCACAAAAGAGTACCCAGTTGCACAATGGTTAACACTTAAAAAACTAAGGGGTAATGACATAAATGGTTTCTGAACTTTGGCCCAGTGTACAATTTGATCCATGAACTTTTAGTTTGTTCAATGCAGTCCCTAAATTTGTAGTTTGTTCAATATAATCCCTCAACTTTTGATACATGATCAATGTAATCCCCGAACTAAATGAGAATGTACAATGTTGTCTTTCTATTCATTCAAGATCAGGAACAACATCACTCCTCCTACTATTGTCCATGTCAGTCAACGCCACTGTGGAGCTTGTCGCTATTGACAAAGTGACAAAGCTCGATGCAGCATCGAGTTCCATATCGGCTGCCGATGGCGAGGATGGTGTTGGTGGTGGTGAGAGCATGAACACATTGAAGTCTCTTCTCTAAGTGACCCTATGGTGGTGAGGGAGCATCTCCATGAAGAAGATCCGAGAAAGAAGATGAACCAGAAAAATAATAATAATAATAATAATAATAATAATAATAGAGGGATAAAAAATATTAAAATATTATTTAAATTTTCCCCGTCAATGTCATCCGACGTCCACATCAGTGCTGGCCGGATGGACTGAATTGGCACAAATGCAAGAGGATTAGGACTGAATTAGCACAAAAAAAGATTTAGCACTGAATTGCCATAAATGCTAACGGTTTAGGACTGAATTGACAAACTTTAATGATTTATGACTGAATTGACAAAAGTGCAATATGTTTAGGACTTTTTTAGAAAAATTTCCAAAAATCCAATAATGTCCCACATATTTCAAAAGGATTTTCAAAAAGAAAACGATGTGTTAAACTCAATTAATGTAATGCATCGGAACTGGTCCTTGTTAAGCTATGAATGAAAGAAAAAAGAATGAAATATAATTCACGAAATCATTGGTGAAGTTTGAAACTTTTATGAACCAAGAATTTTTTTGTGAATTATAATTTTCACCAATTACATTACACTCCAAAAATGTTGTTCAACGCGGTTTTGCGCTAATAGGCCATGTGTGTGCCTAGTTTATTCTTAAGTGCTATAGAGATTTTAGCCAAATATTCTTATAGGAGCGGCCTCATTCCACACTTATATAGGTGATTCCATCAAATATATTCTTATGTTAAATACACCACCAACAATGGCTATTAAATTCATTATGAGCTTAGCTCAACCCTTTTTCCATTGCAATCTTGTACTATTCTCACCTTGAGAGGGACGATAATTTTAATAGCACATTACCTAATCAACAAGCAACTTGTCGTCATATGAACCTAATTCATGGGATCACCAATCATATAGGTTGGGTCACCATCACCGTTGATTTTCTTCAACTATCTTCAGTCCATACCCCTCTATGAATATTCAGAGGATCAATCGAATCCATTATGACTTCACATAATCAATTGACATAATTCCATCTTTAATCAATTGCTTTACCGCATCATGTTTCAATGGGACTTGTCGCTTTTAACCATTGAAAGTTGTATTCTTTGCAATGACTATTGTCACTTTGAAACGGCTATTGACACTTGACAATCACAATTGATAGACATGTACGGTGTCAATTGCATTCTCTTTCTCAAGAACTTGAGCAGTTCCGAATTATCAAAATAAATAATTTCTTTGCCTTTACTAGAGCTAGGAGGATAAAGCACTATGTTTTTACATAAATGCCGGGTAGCACCTGAGTCTACCACTCATTCTTTCACATTGACCACAATATTGGCTTGAGAAATAACCGCAACAAGTTCCGTCATCAGAATCATCTGCTTTAACCAACTCGACTTTTGGTTCAGCAAGATTGTCATATCCTCCATAATTTTGATTGGTTGATTGCCAAATTACAGCACCACAAAGGTGAACACATATCAAGTAGTGGATTTTGTCTCATATGAATCAAATTCAATTAGCATCATTGTATCCTTTCAATACAGTGGAAAATCCACTACATAAAATATTTTTTTAAGCAAACTCTCCACACAATGCTATTTCTAAGTATTAGACCACTATTACTTATCATGAGTTTTTTAAGTTATCAAAGCAAAAAAAAAAAAAAAAAAAACATGCAACGGTTTGTAAATGTTTGATATCAATGGCCCAAAAACATCAGCAAAACCACACCTAACTGGAGATACAACATTGCCATTTGCTCAGACCACATTAAGTGACCATCATTTTTCACAATCAATTCCAGAAATTATATGAATTCTTCCTCTCACGCTTACACTTTGCTCCAAAGAAATAAACGTGTATGCATTTCTTCGCTAAAGCAAATAATCTCAGACTCAACAAAAACAAACCAATGAGACTAACATCCACAGGAAGAAGAACAATACAAGTGTCAAAAGTTTCATCCTGATTACTTCAGTATCAAATTTTTTTGAAAAACGATCACTTAAGTGCAAACTCCAATATACTTGGTCGAAAATCCGATGTGGCATTTTTTATTAATATATGAAGCTAAAATAAAAATACGAACTTAATTAGTTTAAAAAAATAAAAAAGCTAAAGTTCAAAAAAAGACATGTCCAATAGAGGTTTTAAAACTTGTCGGGAAAGCAAAATTAGTCCTAAAATTTACAGAAAGTGTGATGACGTTTTTTAATGTTTTCTCTCTCTTACATGGTAATTATATGGCTAAGACGATATCAATTTGATTCAAATTCGATTATTAATTCAAATTTTATTTAAATTATATTTCAGAAAAGAAAAATTAACTAATTTTTTTAATACACTTTTTTTCATTTAAAATAAAAATGAAAAAATAAGCTTAAAAATTTAACCAATATATATTTTAAAGAACCGGGATGGATAAGCAGGCGGCGAAGGCTGTGGCGGGCTTCCTCGGAAGAGCTAGAAAGATTGGACGCAAATGAATTGTGAATCAGATACAGGAGCACATACCTTGCGGAGTGTAGTAGATGGCTGCGTGCAGCGCTGTCATGCCTTTGGGGCCTTTGCTAGAGGATGACGACGATGGCGACGACGGTGGAGAAGCGTCCAATATGAGTTCGGCAATATCAAGAAACCCCTGCGCAGCGGCGAGATAGAGCGGGGACTCATCATCACAGTTGGAGACGTCGCACAGTGTCGGATCTGCTTCGACCAGCAACTTCACCGCCGAGGAATGGCCGTTCCTCACTGCTTGGTGCAGCGCGGTTTCCTTGTCGGCGTTCCCCTTCCGAAGAAGATCGACCAGCCCACCTCCTTCGATGTCGCCGGGCGGCGAACTTCTCAGATAGTCAATCACGGCTCGAACCATATCCACGCACCCGACTCTCGCGGCAGTATGCAGCGGAGTGTGACCTTTGTAGTCCTCCTGCCAGAGGAGAGAGCCTCCAGAGGGGTGCCGATAGATGAGCTCCTCGACGAAACTCGCCTGCCTGTGCCGCGCCGCGATGTGGAGAACGTTGTTGTCCATCGGCGTCTTCTGGTTCAAGATGTAGTCGGAGGGACTGTTGTCCGACAGTTCCATCAGTGAATCGAAGTCTCCCGACATTGCAGCCTCGTACAGTTCGGGCTGCATCTCTCTCTCTCTCTCTCTCGGACAGCAAGTGTTCCTTGTCTTCTTTCTCGGTGGATGAAGATACTGAGCGTAATCTAGACGACCAAGGCGAGAAACTTCCGAGCGATTTCCTACGAAACTCTGGAGTCAATGACTCTGGTCAACACAATGAAGCATGAGACGGGACAGGTAACAAGCATTCAAGGGGAGATGCAGAAAAAGTACCATCTTGACTTGACATGTTCGGACACCGCTCACGGCCAACATCTCAATTCCAATATGGCAATTAAGGGTGGGCATGATTTTAGAATAAAACCTGAAATTTGGATAATCGGATTGATGAGGCATAGAGGTGTTTCGGTGGAATTTAATTTGTAACAAACAACTTTCTTCAGCTTTTAATTGAAGGATATCGGGTTCTATGATGATTCTGGATAGGAAATATCCAAGCGAGTATAGAGATCAATATAGAATTGTATAAACATAAACTAAACTAAAATTTCACTCGACGAAAAAGTTTAGAAAGTACACCGAAAATAAACTTCGACGGAGTTTGACTCGATGACGAAGCTTGAAAATATGGTGGTACTACGGGCCAGTTTGGTTAAGCATTTTAGATGAGCATTGAGGCTTTAAAGTCTCTTGGCCAAATGCAAATACTGTTTGGTTCATTTTTTGGCTCATTTTGGGCAGATGCAAATGCATCTCAAATGCTCTCTAAAGGCATTTAGGTCAAAGTACCCCTGGAGGTATTTTGGGAAGTTACATCTCAAATGCAACTTTTTTTTAACTTTGTCACATTCACCTCCCAGATGCGTCCGGCAGCCACCGCTGCCGCCCGTCGCAGACCACCGTCGCCGCCCTTCGCCACCGCCGTCCGTCGCCGCAGCCTCCGTCGCCGCCCGTCACCGATTGCCGCTGCCCGTCGCCGCCTCCATCACCAGTCACCACCCGTCGCCGCTGCCCCTATCGCTTGTTGACACCCGCCGCCGATCGCCCCCGCCGCCGATCACTGGTCGCCTTCCGCCGCAGGTTGCCGATCGTCGCCAGTTTCCCCGCAGTCGTCGTCTATCGCCGCTGCCACCCATTGCCTATCGCCGCCGTCGGTGATCACCCGTCGCCACTTTTTTTTTTATAAAAAAAGAAAAAATACTTTACAAAATATATTTTTCACCAAACGGCATTTACACCAAAGTTGCTTTCAAATGCGTTTTTAAAAAATACTTTGCCAAACACTACTTGCATTTTGGAAAATGCCTTTAGCCCAAAGGTATTTATTATATTTACTCAGAGTCCCTTGATCAAATGCTGAACCAAACAGGCCTTACGCCGAGGTTTGAGTCGACGATAAAGTACCAAGGATAAAGATCCAAATCGGAGTTTGACTCAATGACGTGAATCTGAGAATTACAAGTACATATAAGGAAATCTAAAATGCAGTAAACATAAATATAAATTGATAAATTTAACGTTGAGTTCTGTTGTTAATAGGAGAGATAGCTTTACAAAAAGCACACTTGGGGTATTTATAATTTCATACAATCGGTTACAACTTTAAAATTCAAATAATAGATAACTTGGCAGTTATTATCGCTCATGACATCCTATTACTCTACATCAAGTAACCACTCTTATATGTAAGTAGTTTTGTTGCTGACGCCAATGCTCCCCAACTATCGGTAAGTTGTCAACGTAAATGCTCTGCCAACACCAATGCTCACTGACGCTTGTTCTTGTGGCTTTCATCCATATGTCAATTTTGGGTATCAACATATACCCCCTTAAAAGAATTGAATGATTTACTAATCATTTGATTCTTTTAATTTAGAGAACCAAGAGTCTTTAATTTCCCTCTTGCCATCGGTAACTATTTTGCTACTTAATAGAAGCCGAATTAGCATTAAATAACATATCGGGAACTAATCATGATGGATTCACTACCGATTGATCATCTGGACTTGAAGCTCTCTTATCAACTCCAACAATACCCAAACACCACGATGGTAGGATGTAGAAACATACCGTGATGGAGGCCTTCAATTGCCTATGTTGCCAGAATGCACTCAATTAGCTTGGTGTTGCTTGTCTCACTCAAAAGTTCATCATATTCAACTGTTCTGCACAGACTCAAGATGCCAACCACCTTTCCGTGGTACTATGACCCTTGTAATCCTTCCTGAAACTGGTGAACTTGATTATTAAGTCTTATCATCCGCAACAATTACCATGACTACCTCTTTCGGCACACAATTAATGGTTTCGAACATCCTCCTTATAGCAACCATCATGACTGAGTTCGGCTCCAATTGCCTTCTCTGCTCATCGGTAGTTTCTTTGGGATGTCAACACCTCCATCTCGTTCTTGTTCCCACTGGTTGTGCGGTCGATGACTCAGAATGCTACCAGGATTGTCAGAATCAAGTTGATTCCTAGTACATACCATTGTATTTCCTCAAATCAGCCACACTGGTCCCACTGAGCGTGACATTTGTTTCGCTCGAATTTAATCCGTAACAAAACATCTTTCACCGAAAATAGATCTTCGGCTTTTAATTGAAGGATATCGGGTTATGTAGTGATTCCGGACATAAAATATCCAAGCGAGTATAGAAATCAATATAGAATTGTACAAATATAAACCGAACTGGAGTTTGACTCGACATAAAAGTTTAGAAAGTACAACAGAAATAAACTTTGACGGAGTTTGACTCGACGACGAAACTTGAAAACGTGATGATACTACGCTGGAATTTGACTCGATGACAAAGCGATAAAGATTCATAACGGAGTTTGACTCAACGACGTGAATCAGAGAATTACAACTACATCTAAGGAAATTTAAAATACAGTAAACATAAAGATAAATTGATGAAGAACGTTGAATTATGTTGGTGATTGGAGAGAGGGCTTTACAAAAAGCACGTATTTATAATCTCCTCAAGCGATTACAACTTTAAAATTTAAATAATAGATAATTTGGCAGTTATTATCACTCATGGCCTCCTATTTTCTAGGCACCGTCCGTCTTGTAAATGGTTTTGTTGCTGACGTCAGTGCTCTCCAACTATCGGTAAGTTGCCGACACCAATGCTCACCAACTATCGATAAGTTCCCAACGCCAATGCTTTCCAACACCGGCTCCCGTGGCTTTCATCTGTGTGTCAATTTTGGGTGTCAACAAGGGGTAGGTTTCAGGCTCCAAAAATTAGGGAATCTGTTTTGATGGGTAGGTTCCAGGTTCTAGAAGGTGGAACCTGGAATCGGAACCTGAAACCTAGAGCAAGTTTTATATTTTTTTCTTAGTATATGTCTTCGCGTCATCCTGAAGTATTTCATAAGGTCCGATAATGAGTATGTAAACTGGAACCACTTTACAATTGAAACTTTTACTTTGTTATTATTTCATTTTTTTCATGTGTCTAAATATGAGTTATGATTAGTAAATTTTAGTAGTAGATGATGATCATTAATATAATTAGTCAATGAAATCATTCAATTATGAATATATGTGGAACTTGGCTGAAACCTGAAATCGACCTTGGAACTTGGAACTTGGATAGGTCATCTCGTTCTAAGATCTTGGGTATGACATTTATGCACATATTAGGCTTTTGATTTGTGTACGATTCCGTTTTATGTTTTACATGAACGCGTTTACGTTATCGCGTTTAAGTTTACAGTTGGTATCAGAGCATTGGTTGAGAACTTGTGATTTTCCATTGATTGAATGTGTTTACGGTCCTTAAGTTCGGTACGCGAGATTTACGATTCGTATGATGAATGCGTTGACAATTGTGGTGTATGATGCCTGGTTCTGTGCTAGGGAAACCTGCAATTAAATATATATATATTTTTCCTAGAAAGCCGTAAAACGCTGATCCTTATGGTGAAGGTGCTTCACAGCGTGTTTTAAACGTGAGAATTTGTTTAGATCCATCCATAGGGCTCACTGGATGTGGTTGAATAGAAAGGCACTTTTCCTTTGTTTAATGGGACGCGACCACAAGTGGAGCAGGATGAAGAGATTTGAAAAAAAAAATGAGGGCTTGGCTTATATTACTAAAGCTTCTGTGGTGATTTTTGACCGAGTCACATGAATAATGTTAGTTTGTGTGAGCTCTTCTTGAGGATAACAATGAAAAGAAAAGGAAATTGAAGATTCGATTTCGATTGAGCGTAAGAATAGGCAAGTCCGAGATTTGTTTGATTGATTGAATCACATCTATTTCAAGTAAAATTCAATTGAATCTTGGTGCAATATATATATATGTCGTGAAACGATTATGGTTATGATTATTTAATTTGATGTCTACATTATGTATAATTCGTTAGTCACCAAAGTGGCCGAATTAGAAAGTTTCACGTAGACGTCATATTAAATAAAATTCAATTACTCATGCTTATGTGATGCTACTAATGAGATGACATTACGTTATATATTTGTTTGTCATGAGTAATTTGAAATTCGTTGATTATAAAATATTTAAGGATCGCCCAAAGGTTGATCAGTTAGTTTTATAATCATGAACATAATCGTGGTAAATTAGCATACTTGATTAGAAATGTTTAGCATATCCAAAGATAGCGAGCGTGTCTAATCGGAGTACATAAAATTATCAATTATTGAACATTAAATGTAAGCATCAATTATGTTTTATGTTTGTACATTGTTGTATCACCCAAAGGAGAACTTCGATGTACATTTAATGTTATATAATTGTTGTCTGAATCTGTATTATGTATTTAAGTTACGACTCAAGGCATTAATGCGTGAGCATTTTATACATTTTGTAGTATCTGTTTCAGTTTCTCTTCATTCGCAAGTTTCGTCTATTATGAAGTTCAATGGGCTTAACTTTTCTGAATGGAGTGAACAGGTCAAGTTTCACTTAGGTGTTCTTGATCTTGATTTAGCACTCTTACATGATAAGCCTGCTGCTCTTACTGTTACTAGCGTCGCTGAAGAAAAATCTTTCCATGCAGCCTGGGAAAGATCAAATAGACTAAGTTTAATGTTCATTCGGATGACAGTAGTAAACAACATTAAGTCAACCATTCCTGAAATTGATAGTGCTAAGGAATTTATGAAGTTAGTGGAAACTCGTTCTCAATCTGATTCTGCTGATAAGTCAGTTGCTGGGACATTAATGGGTACGTTAACCACCATGAAGTTCGATGGTTCTCGTACCATGCATGAGCATGTTACTGAAATGGCAAACATAGCAGCAAGATTAAGTTCCATGGGAATGAGAGTGGATGAAAGTTTCCTTGTGCAATTTATCATAAATTCCTTGCCTCCTGAGTATGGTCCATTCCAAATAAATTATAACACTATAAAGGATAAGTGGAATGTGACTGAACTGCAAAGTATGCTCATTCAAGAGGAAGCAAGACTTAAGAAGCAAGGAATCCACTCTGTCAATCTCATGGGTCATCTAGGAGCTAAAAGAAAACCAGGGAGGAAGAATGGAAAGGGCAATAAAGGACCACTAAAGATTAATGAGTCATCTGCCCATATCCATAAGAATGAACAAAAGGAAGATAAGTGTCATTTTTGCAAGAAACCTGGACACTATCAGAAAGATTGCCTGAAACGTAAGGCATGGTTCGAAAAGAAAGGTAAGCCTAGTGCTTTTGTATGTTTCGAATCATACTTGGCAGAAGTTCCTTATAATACTTGGTGGATTGATTCTCGTTGTACCACTCATGTTTCAAATACGATGCAGGGATTCCTTACGACCCAAACCATAAATTCAAATGAAAAGTTTATTTTCATGGGAAATAGAGTCAAAGTTCCAGTTGAAGCCGTTGGGACATTTCGTTTGATTTTGGACACTGGACATCATTTAGATCTTTTTCAAACTTTTTATGTTCCTTCTATTTCTCGAAATTTAGTTTCATTATCGAAACTTGATACAGCTAGATATTCTTTTAAGTTTGGAAATGGATGTTTCAATTTATTTAAACATAATATTTTATTGGTTCCGACGTGTTTTGTGATGGTTTATACAAACTAAAGCTTGATAATTTATTTGTTGAGACTCTATTGACCTTGCATCATAATATTGGTTCGAAACGTGCCTTAGTGGATGAAAGTTCAGCTTATCTGTGGCATAAACGTTTGGGTCATATATCCAAAGAAAGAATACAGAGATTAGTAAAGAATGAAATCCTTCATGATTTGGATTTTACTGATCTTGGCATTTGTGTGGATTGTATTAAAGGAAAACACACAAAACACACAATTAAGAAAGCAGCCACAAGAAGCGCACAGCTCCTTGAAGTAATACATACTGACATCTGTGGACCTTTTGATGTTCCATCGTTTGGTAGAGAAAAGTATTTTATCACATTTATTGATGATTTTTCACATTATGGTTATATCTATCTGTTGCAAGAAAAATCTCAATCGGTAGACACATTAGAGGTGTTTATCAACGAGGTTGAAAGACAGTTAGACAGGAAGGTGAAAATTATCAGATCTGACAGAGGTGGTGAGTACTATGGACGGTATGAGGAAAGTGGGCAATGCCCTGGTCCGTTGCTAAGTTCCTTGAAAGACGTGGTATTTATGCTCAATACACAATGCCAAGCACACCACAACAAAATGGCGTTGTAGAAAGGCGTAACCGTACATTAATGAATATGGTTAGGAGTATGTTAAGTAATTCTTTTGTACCCTTATCATTGTGGATGTATGCTTTGAAAATCGCCATGTATTTGTTAAACAGGGTTCCTAGTAAGGCAGTTCCAAAGACTCCTTTTAAACTGTGGACAGGAAGAAAGCCCAATTTGAGGCACCTGCATGTTTGGGGTTGCCCGGCGGAAATAAGCATTTATAATCCTCATGAAAAGAAATTTGACTCAAGAACAACCAGTGGTTTCTTCATTGGTTATCCAGAAAAATCCAAGGGGCATAGATTTTATTGTCCTAACCATAGTACAAGAATTGTTAAAACTGGAAATGCTAGGTTCATTGAAAATGGTGAAATAAGTGGGAGTGTAGAACCACGAAAGGTGAAAATTCAAGAGGTTATGGTACAAGTACCTTTAACTATACCTCATTATCAGGTTGTTGTTCCCATAGTTGTCGAACGGCTTGACAACATACAAGAACAACAAATAAATGATCAAACACTCCATGATGAAGTTGCCACTAATGAACCTACAGTAGATGAATCACATGAAGTGGCATTAAGAAGATCTCAAAGGGAAAGAAAATCAGCCATTTCTGATGATTATGTGGTTTATTTACAAGAGTCTGAATTTGACTTAGGAATTGATGAAGATCCAGTTTCGTTTTCACAAGCCATGGAAAGTGTCAATTCTCCTAGATGGTTTGATGCCAAGAAAGAAGAGTTAAAATCAATGGATCACAATAAAGTATGGGACCTTGTTGATTTGTCTAAAGGTTGTAAAAGAGTCGGCTGTAAGTGGGTCCTTAAGACCAAACGCGACTCTAATAGTAATATCGAAAGATACAAGGTTAGACTTGTTGCCAAAGGTTTTACTCAGAAAGATGATGTTGATTATAAAGAGATCTTTTCTCCTATGTCTAAAAAGGACTCTCTGAGAATTATTATGGCTATGGTGGCTCATTACGACTTAGAGTTACATCATATGGATGTGAAAACCGCATTTCTAAATGGGAATTTAGATGAAGAGGTTTATATGGACCAGCCAAAAGGGTTTTCAATTGAAGGAAAGGAACACACGGTATGTAAACTCAAGAAGTCAATATACGAACTTAAACAAGCTTCTCGACAATGGTATCTTAGGTTTTATGATACTATCACTTCCTTTGGATTTAAGGAAGACACTGTTGATCGGTGTATATATCTGAAGGTCAGTGGGAGCAAGTTTATTTTTCTGATTCTGTATGTTGATGATATCTTACTTGCTACTAATGATCTTTGTTTATTACATGAGACCAAGAAATTTCTCTCTACGAACTTTGAAATGAAAGATATGGGTGAGGTATCTTATGTGATTGGAATTGAAATATTTCGTGATAGATCACAGGGATTGTTAGGATAGTCTCAGAAAGCATATATTAATAAAGTTCTAGAGAGGTTCAAGATGGAAAAATGCTCTGTAAGTATTGTTCCAATTCAGAAAGGAGATAAATTGGGTCTTATACAATGCCCAAAAAATGAATTGGAACGCAAACAAATGGATCAAATTCCTTATGCATCTGTTGTTGGGAGCTTGATGTATGCTCAGACTTGTACCAGACCGGACATCAGTTTTGCTATCGGAATGCTGGGCATGTATCAAAGTAATCTAGGATTGGATCATTGGAAAGCTCAAAGAAAGTATTAAGATACATGCAAGGGACAAAAGGTCATATGCTCACTTTTAGGAAGTCCAATCATCTTAAGGTGATAGGATATTCAGATTCAGATTTTGCTGGATGTGTGAATACAAGAAAATTCACGTACGGATATTTGTTCCTTTTAGCTGGAGGAACAATTTCATGAAAAAGTGCGAAGCAGTCTGTCGTTGGTGCATCCATTATGGAAGCTGAGTTTGTGGCATGCTTTGAGGCTACTGTTCAAGGATTATGGCTGCGGAACTTTATTTCAGGTCTTGGAATCGTCGATAGTATTGCCAAGCCGCTGAAAAATTATTGTGATAATGTTGCGGCAGTCTTCTTCTCTAAAAACGACAAGTATTCGAAGAGTGCTAAACACATGGAATTGAAATACTTTGCCGTTAAAGAATAAGTTCAGAAACAAAGAGTGTCAATTGAGCACATTAGCACCAATTTTATGGTTGCGAATCCATTAACTAAAGGGTTGCCGCCAAAGACATTTAGTGAACATGTCGAAAGAATGGGCATTATTGAAAACCATTATTGACATTATGTTAAAGTTTTATGCTCTTCATGTACTTGATACTTTGATATCATTTACGTATTGTTTCTGATATACTTATGCATTCTGTCTACTTATGTTGGTATATACATGAAAGAATTATGTAAATATTGACAGAATTTATTTCTGAAAAAGAAACATTATTGTTGGACCATTATGTTATATCTCATTATTGATCATGTTAAGTATAGGACTGATACTGTGATACATGGAAGGGATTGTGTCGATCTAATGACGTACAACCGACATGATCCTTATAAGTTCTTACTTAATAATGAATTGAGATTAGGCCAATTTGAGGAATGATTTAGCTTATACTCTGCACATTATGTTTTATTATTAAACCTTGAAGTTAAATAATAATATCACATGGGCCAAGTGGGAGAATGTTAGATTTTATTTGTGGCCCACATGATTAGTAGCCCATATGTTATTTCGGTTTAATAATTATTATGTGCTAAATTCCTATTGGTCAATAGAGATGTGTATTTTATCTACTGTACACCGTGATGGATGGTGTGACTATAAAAGGCTCTTTTAGATTTGGTCCTCTCTCAACTCTAGAAAAAGACGACAGTTTTCTCTCCATCAAGAACGTCAGAATGCTAAAGGGGTCAAAAGAGAGAAACCTATTTCTACAATCGATTTCTCATCTATAATCGATCTCATCGCAAAGAACTATCATGGATCGATGTATGTCTCTTATTGATTACAATATTGTGAAAATCATCTCGTTCTAAGATCTTGGGTATGAAGTTTATGCAAATATTAGGCTTTTGATTTGCGTACGATTCCGTTTTATGTTTTACATGAACGCGTTTACGTTATCGCGTTTAAGTTTACACAAAAATCAAGAGCGGCGTTTGGAGGTGGACACGAGGCCCTTGTTTTTCTTTCTTCTCTGCGCTTCAATTGGCAACACTGAACGGTAAGAAGCCAATGAGGAGAGAGAGAGAGAGAGAGAGAGAGAGTTCCTCTCGAAGCAAAAAAGCTTCAAAATGAGAGATGGAGATGACGAAACCCTATAAAAGCCCAGCGGAGCGAGAGAGCAAAAGGGATGAAGGTGATTAACGTCTCGCTCTGACTTCATATTTTAAATGGTTCGGTTTAGTTAACTGAACCAAATAAAAAAAAAACTGAACCAAGAAAAAAAATTTAGTTCTTCCTACTATTTGAATAGAGAACTGAACTAAACTAAAAATGTACGAAATTTCAGTTCGGTTCACTTTTTGGTTCAATTTTTGGTTCAGTTTTGACACCCCTAATGGAGATCCGGATCGTCTAATCTTCCCTCAGAAGGTTAGGCATTTGTCTTTGGGATCCGAGCCGTTCGTTTTTAGACGGACGGTCCAAATCTCCTATTTTTATGGGGTAATTTTTTGAATTATATATATATATATATATATATATATATATATATATATATATATATATATATGTTAGTAATAATATGGGCCGTTTGTGTCCATTCATAACACGGACGGCCCGGATTTCAAGGGCAGGACCTAACCTTCTAGGAAGGTGAGGCGATCCATTTCCTCCCTAATGGGTAAATTTTAGATTCCATGTAAAATTCTAAAATCGCTCACCCCTAATGGCAATTGGAAAGCTAGTAGAGGGATCTTTTGTAAAACTTTCTGATATTTTCCTCCCTTCAGGAAAAGAGAAAACTAATTTGAAAAAAAAAATAAGGTATAAAGCATGACACGCTAAAATAAGAAACGGGTCCAGATCAATCAAGCACGGCAATCAAACATTTCGAAATGAGGGGACGCCCTCTGAGAAGGTCGTAGACACGTGTTGGCCATCTTTCCTTGGGCTGATCCCCGTCCAGTTTGACCAAGTTGCCGACCAGTTTGGTTTTTTTGTCCAATATTAATTGGTGTACCTGTTTGTCTCCATTATTTTGGCTTTTGATTAGAGGACTCAGGCTTATTGGGAGTTGACTTGTCTGACCCACCGTTCTGTTAGACTGGCCTCGACAAAGCATCTTTCGCAACATTAACAACTATTGTCCTAATCACTTTCCACATTTGACTTACAATGTAATTAGCCATGTCATTTTGTTGTTTTTTTAGCAATCTTCCCGTGGTTGAGACTATGTTAGAATTTGGAGCGACATATCTTATATGCTCTTCAATAAGATGCCTCAAGATATCTTCTTCTCCGGTCGATTTCTTTCCGCCGCTTTCCGAGCATTTGAGGATTCGGGCTGTGCAACATCCACATCACCGGTTAGGGGCACTGAGATTGTTGTCGCCGTCAGCATCATCGGACTCTTGTCATTTCAGGTTTTTGCCTTTGTAATATCCTTGAATCAACAAAACGTATCATGTCGGGTGTGCTAAAAAGATGTTTTACCAAAATAGTGAAAAAAATCTTTCGAATATTGTTGACACCTGTTTTTCGATCAGCCTTTTTTCTTTTATTTTTGAAAAATTTATAGAAAATTAATAAAAAAGTTAAAAAATTGAAAAATCAACTTTGGTAACCTTGTTGGCCAAACTAAAGGAACCATTTTTGACAAAAAAAAAATTATATTTTCATTTTAACTCCCCCTTCATTTTGACCTCAGAAAAGGTCGAGGAATTATTCAGTGGTTAGTGATGACCAGGTCATCAGCCTACGCGGTGGACGTGCGCCATTTAAATTACGACACGTGTCCCTCGACAGAGCAACTGGAAAAAAAATGAAAACAGGAAAATGTTTTTTATCCTCTCTTCTGATGGCTGACGGGCTGAAAAAAGGTTTGCAATAAATGTTAACATTGAAACTCCCGCTCCCACTCCCACTTAATACTTTCTCTCATCTTTTTCAAGTTTTCAAGGGCCCTCTGTCGAGGAACAACCAAGACACCCTCCCCCTCCCTTCGGTCCGCTTCCACCGCCTCACAGTTCAGGTATGCACGCATTCTTCCTCTTCCTCCTCCACCTCCTTCATTGCTCATGAATAGTATTTTTTCGATTGCATGAGCTGCGTGTGGTTGGAGCAAGCTTCTCTTTCTGGCTGCGACCACCTACGACGTCCACAAATTCATCAAGAACAACCAGACCCTGCCTTCCAAGGAACAGCTCCAGGCCCTCGGCGACTACCTTAGTTCCATCTGTCGTCCCCCTTAAACAAGTCCGAGACTGAGAAGATGGAACGGAGGAGCAACAACAACAACGACGGGAACAGGGACGACGACACGGAGGAGAAGACCAAGATGATTCACGATGCGGACTTCCCAATTCACAACCACGTGAGGAAAATCGGGCAAGAATCGAACGCGACGGCTGTGGACTGGTCAATGGTCCAACCGGAGACGAGGCCTGTTCTCAGAGCTAGGGAGGTCATCAAGTGGCCGCGCTTGCGATCGCCGCTTGGTCTGGCGGCCGGACGACCCATCGCCAAATTGAGGACCAACGATCAAATCTTTTTTCTTTTTTTTGTATATATGAAGTGAGTTAGACACATAATGCCATGTTGGGTGGTCTTGAGCCTCTCTCAACCCAAAAGCTAACTCAAAGGTTGAGGTTTTCCCTCACACTTATAAACCGACCACCAGCCTCTTCCACAACCGATGTGAGACAACCCCAACAATCTCCCCCTCACACATCGGGCCATGGGTCGGAGGGAGTGACAACCCGTATCTCTTCCGTGTGCCTATTGGGTCCAGAATTGTTGGTAATCTGAGCTCTGATACTAGTGTTGGGTGGTCTTGAGCCTCTCTCAACCCAAAAGTTAAGTCAAAGGTTGAGGCTTTCCCTCACACTTATAAATCGACCACCAGCCCCTTCCACAACCAATGTGGAACAGCCTCAACAATACAGCAGCTTCAAGATTCGTGTTCTTGATTCTGTACAGTTGGATCGTGATTTGAAGGTATTTACTGTAGCTGTTCGTGGGTATTTCGGGACTGCATATTTTAAGGGTGATTTTCATCTGGTTCTCTCGTTTAATGTGTTGTTGCTGCTTGATCTCCACTTATAGCTTTGTGATTTTATTGTCGTTGTATTCAGCGAGTTTGTGTACCCAAACGATTAATATATATAGTAGAGATTCAGGTAGACTCCGTGATCGGTCTCGTGGTTTTTATCCTTCGCATTGAAGGGGTTTTCAACGTTAAAATTCTGGTGTTGTTTTTCTTTCAACTCGCATATTTCCATTAGTTGTACTCGAATCGATTTCTCACAGGTTTAGTCAATGAGGAAAAGTTTTATCCGCTGTCTGTTTTTCCCAACATAGTGGTATCATAGCATTATTTTTTGACTGAACGATGGAACCGAGGAAAGATGGAAACGGTTTCGCACATTATCATGTGTAGAGAGGAAAGATGGAAGATCTACTATATGTGAAACGGTGGCATTTATCAGTGTTTGCTGATACTAAACCTGATAATATGAGCGATGCCGATTGAAATTTTGAGCACAAAATTATGTGTGAATTTATTCAACAATTTGTCGATGATAATGTTTTGAATCACATCAGCAAAGAATCTCATGCTAGGACATTGTGGAATAAGCTGGAGTCATTATATGCACGGAAGACTGGCAACAACAAAATATATTTAATTAAATAATTTATGGAGTTGTATTATAGAGATGGCCAATCTATATCAGATTACTTGAATGAGTTTCAAGGAGTGATGATCAACTTTCTGCCATGAATATTAAATTTGATGATGAAGTGCATGGACTTTGGTTGCTATGTACCTTGCTGAAATCTTGGGAGACTTTTCGTATGTCTTTAATTAATGATGCACCTGATGGTATTGTTACCATGGATTTTGCAAAAAGTGGTGTTCTGAATGAAGAGATGAGAAGAAAAACACATGGTTCTTCCTCTCATTCGGAAACTCTAGTTATTGAAAACAGGGACAAAAGTCAGAGTAGATGTCCGAAAGGTAGATACAAGAGCCGAAGCAAGACAAGATCATGAAAGAAGACTATTGAGTATCATCACTGTGGTAAGATGGGTCTGTCGCGACCCTCTCGAGCGCTGACGGGCTCTCGTGGGCTAATGGGCCGCCCAATATCGTCTGATCGGACGCGGGCCTCTCCCAAGGTCCATTACCCAAATCGCAACGGCTGGATATACGTGGTCGACCTTCGGTGCGATCTGGTGACATGTGATATGTGTACACGCCAAGGAGTCGCCACCAATCGTTTCGTGGAGGGTACGATCGGAAACCCTATCGAATAGTTGGGAGCGATCTATTCGATTCTGCGAAAATAAGAGAAGTAAGATCGGGGACTTTGTTACGACAACTGTCAGAGTTGACGCCCTTTCGGCACCAAACTTGAACGATTTATCTAATCCTACGATTCATGCAGATGAGTGGGGGACAAATCCTAAATCTAGGAGCTCATGCAAATAGGAATGACTACATTATCACTCACAATCAGTAAAAATAAATGCGTAAATCAAGGATCCAAAACATGCGGATAAATCACATGAAAATAACATGTCATCCCTAGTAAGGCCCTATCAGCCTAGAGAAGTGTCAATCAAGGCTTAAAAGTGATTTTGACATGATTCGCCCTTGAGGGGTGAAATCGTAATTTTGAGAAGTTTGGGGATAATTTACCTCAAAAGGGCAAAATTGTCAATTCAAATGAAATGTGTAATAAAAAAAGATGGCAAGAATAGGATTGGCAACTCAACCAATCCATTTCTTATTTTTCGGGAATTTTCAGAATTTTTTCTGGAATTTAAAGGTGATTTTACCCTTTGATGGGGTAAAATCGTCATTTTCGGTGAAGACGAGAAATGAAAATCTCAAACATTACGATTGGTCAACCACCTGACCCAAATCCTAATTTTAAGCAATTTTCAAGACTCGATTAGAATAGGGACGACGATTTACTCATTGAGGGGTAAAATCGTCATTTTGAAGAAAAGACGAGACTCGAGAAACCAAGCAGAAGGATTGGTCACCTAACTGACCTTATTCCTCATCTTGGAATCCTCGACCTATCTCGTATACAAGGCCGAGACGGTTCACCCCTAAAGGGTAGGATCGTCCAATTCAGAAAGAACGGATAAGAAATCCCAAAAATAGGATTAACCAGTTGTATATGGTCATTCCTCGATTTTTGGGAACTTCTGGAGTGTCCAGGAATTTCTCACAATTTTTCTTTTTTTTTTTGTATTTTCTAGGATTTTCTAGCATTTTTGAGAATTTTTTCGATTTTTTATTTTATTTTTAAAACCATTTTTTATTTTTTTTATTTAAAATATGATTCGGACCGGGTCGACCCGACCCACTCGGGTCGGAACCCGGCCCAGACCCGGACCCGCGCGAACTCAAGCACCAAAACGACGGCGTCCCGTGTTCTTTTTATTTTTTTATTTTTCGGATTTAATCCGACGGTTCCTATTGAACCACATGGCTACTCCACGGCTGTTGCATGATCTGACTGGAATCTACAGTCTAGATTAAAAGTTGATTATTCCTCGACCGTTTGATCGAATTACTTAAACCTACGGTCACGATTAGAAGCCAAGACTCGATCCAGATTGTCCATCTCTACTAACCTAAACGACGCCGCTCGACCACTAACCTAAATGGTGGCGTTTCAGTCCGTTTTAATTTTTCAATTACGAAATCATTTCTGGATATTCCTAACTTCTAATCGGACAGCCACTAAAATTTAAACTCGATTTATCTGAGCCGTCCGATTCGATTATTCGAATAACAGACCCTAACGGCCATGCTGACTAGGCAACCACGTGGACCAATCCTAGGATGACACCAAATCCTTTGACTCCTTGACCGGCCACGTCATCTTCGTCTTCAACCTCACGATCGCCTTTGAACAGACGGTCACGACCCTCCGGCGATGATCCAACGGTGAAACCTTGAAGGAATCGAGCAAGGCCGGCGGCTTCGCACGCAACATATCGTAGGATCACACGACTTCACCCACAGAATCGAGAGCAAGGAAGCTCGAACTAGTACGTATATAGCTACTCTAATAATGTGATTCATGGCATTTTAGGCTAATTCATCAACACAGAAGCATCATTCAATGTTCAGAAGACTTACCTCGAGCTCTGATTGAGCTCGCTCTGCCTAGATTTGGCTAGGCGACTTTGAACAGTGATCGACGATGGAGGTCAAGTTCGAAGACTCGATTCGAGGTATTCAAGCGAAGTTGATGCAAAATGAAGATGCAATGGTTGTCAGTGACATCCAAGGAACAAAACACACACACTAATCGCAAGAACGAACGTAAAATAGGCGAGTCGCCATTGGTGCACAGTGAAGAGTTCAGAACTTCGTCTCACCTATTCCCGCGGTTTCAGGCGGCGCGGCCGGCGGCGATTGCTTCTATGAGCTTCGGGTGCGCTCGCGACAACCTTCTTTGGCTTCGGTTTGGCCGGAGACGGCCTAACCAGCGCCCTCCAAATTTGAGCTCCAACCCTCGACAATGGCGATAGAGGGTGAGCTCTCTCTCTCTTGTTTTCCCTCTCGCTTGATTCCGTTCCCCCTCTCAACCGAAGCAACCAACCTCCTCGTTCTAGAAGGATCAATTGGCCTTTTATCTCTTCGAAATTTTTGGCACCGAATCGAGGGGAGTTCCCCTTTCTTGAATTGCACGTGCAGTCACGTGCTTTTAGGTCCAAACGGCGTCGGGGGGGATGGGCATTCCGTCCAACTCCGTTTGGTCCTCCGGCAAGCTCTACCTTATGTGAATTTGGCACGAATTTGGTATGTTCTTGACTTTGTTGACATTTGCAGGTCCCGCGAGATTGACCGGCTGATTACTCCTTGCTCTGGCGACTATTGGTCGCGATTCCGGCGTCAATCGACTGGGAATGGTTCAGAGAATCAAACCCCCACCAATGCTTCTTCAATCGTAGCCGATCGCTCGGTCAATTTTGCCATCAAAATTCGGCCTTTCACTGTTCATCTGCACGGGAGTCTGAGGAAGACGACAACACTGTAGCGGACCGGTCCGACTATATTTTCCTCAAAATTAGCTAGAATATATGGAAATTTTTCAAAATTAAACCTCATAATCAAACTTAGAACATGAATTATATCAAAAAAATGTGATTTTACCCAAAAGTTCATGTCAATTTTCACAAAAGCCCCAAATTTTCATTTAATTGCAATTCAGCAAATCGTGAAATTGAGGGCTCAAATGATCAAATTGGATCAAATCACCTATGCCAATCGATTCAAAATGATGAAAAACATTGGGTAGTGACTGTTGACACCTAAATTTTGATCAACTTTTTTTATTTATTTATTTTTATTTTATTTTTTTTGAAAATTCATAGAAAATCCATAAAAAGTTGAAAAATTGAAAAATCAATTTTGGTGACCTTAGCCAAGCTAAATGAACCATTTTGACCAAAAAAATAATTTTCATAATTTTCATTTTTTTAATATATTTTCGAAAAATACAAAAAAAAGAAAAAAAGAAAAAGAAAATCAAGAAAAATAATATTTGAGGTCACAAATAGTCGGTATTTTTTATTTTTTATTTTCTTTACTTTAGGACCTCATAAAACAGTAAAATTCAAGTTCGATTTCGGGTGTTCTCTGATCACCATAAAATTGAATTTGACAAAAATATTAGTAATGATTAAAAGGAAAACGAGTGAAAACATCATCATTTAAAAGAAAAATGGGACTAATCATTTTGTCTTCACTTTTGATTATTTTATTATTATTTTTACTTTTTAATATTTTATTATATTATTATTATATTACTATTTCATTATTTTATTTTATTTTTATTACTATTTATACTCCCCCCCTCATCATCCGTAGGTTCTTCTCCTCCTCCTTCTTCTTCTTATTCCTCTCCCACGCTCATTCCATATATTCTCTCTTCCATTTTTTTGTCATCACACTACCACCCTCCACATTTCTTGCGTTTCCGGCCGATTGGACCGTTGGATCGAGCTGAATTTTTGTGTACAAGGTCTTCTTGATCCCTTCTTCATATCCACCGTTCGGATCTTTAGACAAATCTCTCAAAGTGGTCGTACAACAGCCAAATCAGAAGCTGTTCCAGGCGTGGGAATTGTATACCCGCCGACATTTCTTGAGTTTCCGACCGATTGAGCCGTTGGATCGAGCTAATTATTTGTGTACAGGGTCTTCTTAACCCCTTCTTCATATCCACCGTTCGGATCTTTAAAAAGATCTCTCCAAGTGGTCGAACAGCAGCCAAATCAGAAGTTGTTCCTGGCGCGGGAACTGTTCATCCGCCGGTATTTCTTCAGTTTTCGATCAATTCGACCATCGGATCGAGGTAAAATTTTGTGTATAATCTCATATCAATTCTTTCTTCATCTTCACCGTTCGGATTTGTGAAAATAGTTCAACGTCCTCCTCATCCGAGCTCGGATTATTGTTTATTTTGTATTTTTTCGTATTTACTGTGTATTTACTTTATGTCATAGCAATTCTATATTTCGCATAAAAGACCCAGAATCGGAAGGCCGAGCCTCCTGTTGGTGTCTAAATATTTACTGTGTATTTACTTTATGTCATAGCATTTCTATATTTCGCATAAAAGACCCAGAATCGGAAGGCCGAGCCTCCTGTTGGTGTCTAAATATTTGCTGTGTATTTACTTTATGTCATAGCATTTCTATATTTCGCATAAAAGACCCAGAATCGGAAGGCTAAGCCTCCTATTGGTGTCCAAGGTGTTTTATTTATTTATTTTCTGTAAATCATATTGTGCTACCCCAGAATCGGAAGGCCGAGCCTCCTGCTGGTGGTTTATACCCCCACACATTGTTGCACGAGCACCGACGGACTCCGACGTCGTAGAATTCACCGGATCCCATCTCCTTTGCTTATGTTTATGTTGTATAATGACTTAATATCTTCTTTATTTATTTATTTTTTTTTTGCATTGTGTTGCGTCCTATAAAAACAAAAACAAAAACAAAAAATGCTAGATTGGATGGCTGCAGATGAGCCACGTGTCGTGATCCGATGATTTTCAGAATAAAAAATATTTTTAACATTAAAAGAAATGAATTTCGAATTTTACAAAAATTAAAATGATTCGATTGTCACCGAGACGCCACGTGGCGAGTTAGGGACCGTCAGTTGGGATTTATTTTCAGAAAATTTATAAAATAAAAAAATTCAAAAAAAGTGAATTATTAAGGAAAAATTCAAAAAAAAATTGAGAAAAATTGCAGAAAATTCAATCAACTTAGGTACCGAAAGGGCGTCAACTCTGAAAGTTGACGTAACTAAGTCCCCGAACCCATTTCTCTGGTTATCGCAGAATTGAATAGAAACTCCCGACTATTCAATAGGGTGGTCTAATCATACCCTCCAAAAAATGATTGGTGGCGACTCCATGGCATGCACACTTAACACATGTCACTAGACCACACTAAAGGTCGACTACGTATACCTCCGTTGTGATTTGGGTAACGGGCCTTGGGAGAGGCCCGCGTCCGACCAGACTGGACGGCCCATTAACCCTCGAGAGCCCACATGCAACCTCGAGAGGGTCGCGACAGACTGGCGACTCCACTGGGGACTTTAGAGAACTTGAGCCGATTAAAAAGTTGATTGATTTTTCTAACATGTTTTATGCAGATGCTCTTCAAGGTGAGGTACGTACTTTAACCCTTGAAGTGTTAAATGTTTTTGCAGATTGGAGAAATAAGGGGTGGAGTACTTGTTAACTCTGCTTTATGCAGGTAGGAGTTTTGGATGTATGATTGTGTGGATGTTTATATTGAAGCGGTGTTTTCTAAATGAAATGCAGTTTATTGCTTTAGCACGACACAATGAACACACACAGCCGCGCCTAAAACCCCTGGCGCCCTTTTTAGGAAAACAATAGAAGGAATTGAAAATGGAATCTCCATGAGGAAAAACATGGGGTAATCCACTTTTCAATTCCGCTCACTTCGAACTATGAATCGAGTCCCAATGTAACGATAGCTGTGCAATGGAATCGGCTCTTTCTAGAACTCGAGGTGGGAACCTTGACCTTAGGTGCCAAATTCTTTGATTTTTAGAAGTTTTATCCTCACTTGTCTCATGTGCATGTCTTTAGATGGTTGATATATCTAAAACCACCTAAAAAAAAATCGGTGATCCTTGAGTCACATCTCGAAGACTGGAACTGGGGCATCTCCAAGTGTTCGGACCACATTCCTTTGATTGGTTTGGCATTTTTAGTTCTCTTGTATAAGACTAATTTTGCTTAGGTCCTCTCTATCTCGTCCCTTAGATTGATTGTATTAGGGATCTATTTGTATTGTATACATCTCGATAATGCTCATTTCTATCGAAAATAGGGGCAAATTCCCCAAACCCGTGGAGCATAGTGGAATTCGTCTCTTCAGTGTAAAATACATTTGGCCGCAGAGCCACTCGTTTGGTAAAAGGACGTATCGTTCCTAATTGATTTTTAATCAGATCTGGGGATAAATTTTTCTCCATTTTTTTTATCTCAGGTGATAAAAGAGACAATGCACCCAAAAGCTCATGCATTCAAATGACAAACCAGACGTCGCCCAGCTGGGGCAAATGGACCGTAGGCGTTGCAAATACCTTCAAGCACGGATAGAGGAATTTGATAGATGTTGTTCATATCAATACACAACATCATAACGGAATGCAAATCAAGAGTAAAGTCGTATCGTCCCAATTTATCTTGGATTTGGGAATATGAGTTAACACTTGTTATTTATCCTTGATAGGGACTCGCCATCAAGGAGGACAGATTTTCACAACCTGTGTGCACTCGCAGGGGCACACGACCAAGGGTAAGATGTATCGTTCTAATTTTTTGAAAAATTCGTGAACGTACAATAACATGTTTCTTCCGCATTTTCAGGGATCTCCAACCGCGGGGGACAGGTAAGTATCCCTTTCCCCAATCCATTGAAGATGTTGAATAAAAAACTGAGAAGAAAAGAAAAGCTTTCAGAATCTAATGTCTGAAAAAGACATAGAATTCTAACTTCATTGGCATTCATGTTTTGAAACAGGAGGTTGTCTGAACATGAATAAGAACATGCATGGTGCATCATAAAATCCACTTGACGGGTAAATTTTTTGGAGAAAACGAAAAAGATTTTTTCAATCAAAAGTTGTTCAAAACTTTCAAAAGGACGTTTTCTCAAAAGACGAGAGGCAAAGCCTAGTCCAAACACGTCCTATACACACTTAAGAGAGAAGTGGAGCGGATAAGACAGCAAAATCTGGACCTACGGAAGTAGGGACCATTCGCAGCAATTACATGGGTTGGGACGACGGAGGCATTCGTTTCTGTTGACACCTAAATTTTGATCAACTTTTTTTTTTTTGAAAATTCATAGAAAATCCATAAAAAGTTGAAAAATTGAAAAATCAATTTTGGTGACCTTAGCCAAGCTAAATGAACCATTTTGACCAAAAAAATAATTTTCGTAATTTTCATTTTTTTTAATATATTTTCGAAAAAAAGAAAAAAAGAAAAAGAAAATCAAGAAAATTAAGAAAAATAATATTGGAGGTCACAAAAGTATATAAAAATAGTCGGTATTTTTATTTTTATTTTATCCATTTTCTGACCTCATAAATAGTAAAATTCAGGTTTGATTTTAGGTGTTCTTTGATCATCATAAAATTGAATTTGGCAAAAATATTAGTAATGATTAAAAGGAAAAGGAGTGAAAACATCATCATTTAAAAGGAAAAGGGGACTAATCATTTTGTCTTCACTTTTGATTATTTTATTATTATTTTTACTTTTTAATATTTTCTTATATTATTATTATATTACTATTTCATTATTTTATTTTATTTTTATTACTATTTATACTCCCCCTCATCATCCGTAGCTTCCTCTCCTCCTCTTCCTTCTTCTTCTTCTTCTTCTTCTTCTTCTTCTTCTTCCTCTCCCACGCTCATTCCATATATTCTCTCTTCCATTTTTTTTGTCATCACACTACCACCCTCCACATTTCTTGCGTTTCCGGCCGATTGGACCGTTGGATCGAGCTGAATTTTTGTGTACAAGGTCTTCTTGATCCCTTCTTCATATCCACCGTTCGGATCTTTAAACAAATCTCTCAAAGTGGTCGCACAACAGCCAAATCAGAAGCTGTTCCAGGCGTGGGAATTGTATACCCGCCGACATTTCTTGAGTTTCCGGCCGATTGAGCCGTTGGATCGAGCTGATGTTTTGTGTGCAGGGTCTTCTTAACCCCTTATTCATATCCACCGTTCGGATCTTTAAAAAGATCTCTCCAAGTGGTCGCACAGCAGCCAAATCAGAAGTTGTTCCTGGCGCGGGAACTGTTCATCCGCCGGTATTTCTTCAGTTTTCGATCAATTCGACCACCGGATCGAGGTAAAATTTTGTGTATAATCTCATCTCAATTCTTTCTTCATCTTCACCGTTCGGATTTGTGAAAATTGTTCAACGTCCTCCTCATCCGAGCTCGGATTATTGTTTACTTTGTATTTTTTTCGTATTTACTGTGTATTTACTTTATGTCATAGCATTTCTATATTTCGCATAAAAGACCCAGAATCGGAAGGCCGAGCCTCCTGCTGGTGGTTTATACCCCCACACATTGTTGCACGAGCACCGACGGACTCCGACGTCGTAAAATTCACCGGATCCCATCTCCTTTGCTTATGTTTATGTTGTATAATGACTTAATATCTTCTTTATTTTTTGCATTGTGTTGCGTCCTATAAAAATAAAAATAAAAACAAAAACAAAAAATGCTAGATTGGATGGCTGCAGATGAGCCACGTGTCGTGATCCAATGATTTTCAGAATAAAAAATATTTTTAACATTAAAAGAAATCAATTTCGAATTTTACAAAAATTAAAATGATTCGATTGTCACCGAGACGCCACGTGGCGAGTTAGGGATCGTCAGTTAATCAAATAAAAAGATTTCAAAAAAATGAATTATTAAGGAAAAATTCAAAAAAAAAATTAAGAAAAATTGCAGAAAATTCAATCAACTTAGGTACCGAAAGGGCGTCAACTCTGACAGTTGACGTAACTAAGTCCCCGAACCCATTTCTCTGGTTATCGTAGAATTGAATAGAAACTCCCGACTATTCAATAGGGTGGTCCAATCATACCCTCCAAAAAAATGATTGGTGGCGACTCCATGGCATGCACACTTAGCACATGTCGCTAGATCACACTGAAGGTCGACTACGCATACCTCCGTTGCGATTTGGGTAACGGGCCTTGGGAGAGGCCTGCGTCCGACCAGACTGGACGGCCCATTAGCCCTCGAGAACCTCACGCCGAACCTCAAGAGGGTCGCGACAGACTGGCGACTCCACTGGGGACTGGTTATTAACCATTTAGTGGACTTGAGCCGATTAAAAAGTTGGTTGGTTTTTCTGACATGTTTTATGCAGATGCTCTTCAAATTGAAGTATGTACTTTAACCCTTGAAGTGTTAAACGTTTTTGCAGATTGGAGAAATAAGGGGTGTAGTCCGTGATTAACATTGTCTTATGCAGGTTAGCGTAGGAATGTATGTTGTGTGGGTGATTTGAAGCGCTGATTGATAAACTGTTATGCATGACTTGCATTTTGATGATCACGACACCTGAACACACACAACCGCGCCTAAAACCCCGGGCGCCCCTATAAGCAAACAATAGAAGGAATTGAAAATGGAACCTCCGTGAGGAAAAACACGGGGTAATCCATTTTTAATTTCGCTCACTTCGAACTATGGATTGGGTCCCAATGCAACGATAGTTGTGCAATGGAACCTACCCTTTCTAGAACTCGAGGTGGGAGCCTTTAAGCCTCAGGAACCCTACCATTTAGGTGTCAAAACTTCACAAGTTTACATGCGCATGATCGATGTGTTTGACATGTCTTACCCCCTTCAAAAGGTCTGTAAGTATCATTCCTTTCACCTTTTGAACTCAGTATAACTTTTTTCCATATGCTAACACGTCTTTTTACCTACCACAGGGCAGGTAGCTTTAATCACGGAACCAAGAATAACTCGTATTATAACTCGTCTCCGAGCCAGAATGGATCAAGAGGAGTTGGGATCTCGCGTGAATAGTTTGGAAGGTCAGATGGCGTCAATGGCCACCATGCTAGCAGAAATGAAAGCCATGATGGTGGCTGCACAAGAAAGAAATCATGACCCCAGCCAGGATGCTCCGCCCGCACCCCCCAATGCTTCGAATGTGGCGCGAACTCGGGAAGAGAATGTGGCCGAGAATGTTAATCGAGTGTTAGCAGCTGATGCACTACCGAAGGCCGCGTCTGTAGCCATCGACCTAGAAAAAGAAAAAAAGGAGAAACCCCCGGGCAAAATCGAAGAAGGCGCAAAGAGGCTAGCGAAGATAGAGGAATGCCTAAGCAGCCAAGGATATGAGTTGGCTCGATTTGACAAGATATCACCATTTGCAAAAATTGAAGCGCCGTCAGACTATAAAGAACCCGATTTCGTCAGAAAATACAACGGGACGAGCTGCCCTCGAGCCCACTTAAAATATTACCTACGCAAAATGGCACTTTTTTCTGACTACGTACCCTTGCTGATGAACACATTTCAAGAGAGTCTGGCGGGTGCTGCTCTGGCTTGGTTCATCGAATTAGATTTGGAGGACTATGATGGATGGGAAGACCTGGCGGAGGACTTTCTACATCAATATAAGTTCAATACTGCTACAGCCCTTTCTAGAGAAGAATTGCTGAGGACCACAAAAGGGAAGAATGAGGCAATCCGCGCCTACGCTCAAAGATGGCGGGCCTTAGCAACACAAGTCAAACCGTCCATTCCAGAGGACGAGCTGGTCGACCTTTTCTTAAGAGCGTTGCCTTACGAGTATTTCGATAGGCTGAACACATCTGGTTGTCAAACATTTGTACACCTCATAAAAATCGCAGAAAGGCTGGAATGGGCGATGAGGGAAAGGAAAGCACCAGAAATCGCAACAAGACGCCAATATCCAGCCCGAAGGGAGAAGGAGGCTGAAGTTGATGTGGCCTTCGTACCAAACCCACCCAACCCTAAGCAGTTCTCTAATTCAAGTACGGTGCAAGGAAACTCGTCGATGTCGGTACAGAAACCATATGAACTAAGGAGGAAGTTGCCTCCCAAGCAGTTCACCCCCCTACCAAGGCCGTTATCGAAATTACTTCCTATGTTACTAGAGGAGCACTTAGTGGCTAAAGAGCCTCCAAGGCCGAATCCGGTGAAGTTTAACGGGTACGATGAAAACCAGTCATGTGCCTATCACATGGGAGAGAAGGGCCATAACGTAGACAATTGCATTGTTTTGAAGCACAAGGTGCAAGCCCTTATCGATAATTGCATCCTTGAATTCGACAAAACAGAGCCGAACGTGCAAAATAATCCACTTCCTGATCACCAAACCGTGGGGGTGATCTTCGACAACAAGTTCGACCGGTTCTTCTCCAAGGATTCCAAATGGTCGAAGGACGAGGGGATAAAAACGACATCGGAGGAACTTGATTTGACCAGCTTGTCTTTGGGAGATTTTGTCAAATCACTCGACGGCGACGCTCCTACCATGGAGTAAAGAGATATCTGTCTCTCTTCGACGCATCTAAATCCACATTAGGCGCCTCAGGCTTTTTCTTACGTGTTGTATTGTAATAAAAAAAAACCAAAAAAAAAAACCAAAAAAAATCATCAAAAATCAAAAATCAAAAATCAAAAACGGGGACGTGTGGGAGCCACAAATCGGTCAATGACGAAAAAAAAAAACTGAGACCTGATTTACCACATGTCTCTTGGTTTGCAAAGTTTTGGGATGCGAGGATGCCCAATGATATGAGGGCTAGCTCCCATCCTACCCTTTCAATTTTTCTTAAGACGTATCCCAAGGAAGTTTATCATTACATGAACTTTCTCTATTTTATAACCGTCTTTGTGACACTTCAAGCATGTCATTCCAAGCATACATAGCAGTTGTTAAATAACTCAGGTTCCCGAGGAGAAGCTTCCCTCCTAAATGGGGAATAAAACGATGCGGAGCCATCCATTCCAGCGACGATCAAAAGTAGGGGAATCAGATGGCAGTGCTTCCAAATGACGAAGCAAGGAGTACCCCTTTTCATAACATAATTCTGACTGAGTGTTTTCAAGAGCGTTCTAATGGCTCAATTTGTGAACAAAATCTTTGAGAAAACCTGAAAAAGTTTCTCATCACCTGGAAATCTCTGTGAAAAGAATGCTTGAAAAGAAAATCTCAAGTTTTATCAATTGGCACCTCTGATAAAAATACCTTCTTTGAATAGAATGAAAAGCACGAATTCATAGATGACCAGGATTGGCAAAACTCGTGTGAGCAAGTCTCTCCCTTTTCTCCGAGAAGCCCAGCCAGGAGCAAACTCTCATGATCCCCCGCTAAAAGTGCAACAGACCATGGTCATCAAATCCAAAGAGGACAAACAGCAAAACCGGCCTCACCGGGGCAAATTGCTCGAAAAGTGCGTGGACTCCTTCAGATTGGATTAGAAATCTCCAACAAAAGCGGAAAGCGTTAAGGCATGACTGGGGCATGCGAATCAATTTTGCCCTGGGCAAAGAAGGATGTTTCTTCTCTGGCAAAATCCGTAGACGCAATGACAGAGTTATCCGCATCAGAAATAAACCCCATGATACAAACCTAGAGGCGGTAACTTTGTATCGTTCCAATCTGATCTCCATAAATCCCATGCTTAACATGAGTTTTCCTCATTTAACAGGAAGTCGTTGGCGCCAAAAGCCACAAAAGAAAAGAACTCGCCAACGAGGAGGCGAATAAAATTATTAACCTTGGGAGTCAGCACTCCAAGGAAAGGTCTTTGATTATAAGATCAGGTGGAGGAACTATGAAGAGTGACGCTGGAATGCGCCCAAAAACACAAATGGATCTCCTCTGGGGCAAATCCTCGAGAATGATTCATCGCCAACCAAACGGAGGGATCAAGACCGCAAGATAGAGGGCCAAATCCTGCAAGCCGCAAGTTTGTGTTCAAATGGAAACACGAAGCAAGAACAAGGCTGTATCGTTCCAATTTGTCTTGAATTTTGGAACGCAAACTGACAACTAATTCCCGTCTTTGACAGGGGATCGCCATCAAGGTGAAACAGGTTTTCACACCCCATGAATTACCCGTTGGAATATACGACCAAGGGTAAGATGTATCGTTCTAATTTTTTGAAAAAAATTCGTGAACGTACAATAACCTGTTTCTTTCGCATTTTCAGGGATCTCCAGCCGCGGAGGACAGGTAAGTATTCCTTTCCTCAACCCATTGCAGATGTTGAATAAAAAATAGAGAAGAAAAGAACAGTTTTCAGAATCTAATGTCTAGAAAAGACATAGAATTCAAATTTCATTGGCATTCATGTTTTGAAACAAGAGGTTGTCTGAACATGAATAAAGAACGTGCATGGTGCATCATAAAATCCCATTGATGGGTAAAATTTTTGGAAAAAAAAGAAAGAGATTTTTCCAATCAAAAGTTGTTCAAAACTTTCAAAAGGATGTTTTCTCAAAAGACGAGAGGCAAAGCCTAGTCCAAACACGTCCTATACACACTTAAGAGAGAAGTGGAGCGGATAAGACAGCAAAATCTGGACCTACGGAAGTAGGGACCATTCACAGCGATTACATGGGTTGGGACGACGGAGGCATCCGTTTCATATTCCCCAAACACTACAGGTGACCGTTGACAACCCCTTTGAACGGCGATTTTCATTCTTAACCTTGTCAAGAACCACCCCACATCGGGGCAAAATGGAGATGAGTCCAGCAGCATCAGGAGAAAATGGTTAGAAATTTTCTTGCTCGGACTAACATTAATCTTTGTGTGCTGTTTATATGGTAATCCAAATGCCATAGGATGACGAGAAGCATTCATTTCTCTATCCCACACACCTTTACCCTTTGCACAGCCAAGTTGAGCCTGCAAAATCATTTCATAAACCCGTTGGTGATCATTGCACATTCCAAGACGAATACAGCATCACTTCAGAAACAAAGGAGTTCAAGACTTAGGGTTTGCAAAAAAATTCCTAAGTTAATGCTTAACCTTGTTAGACCTTTGATCGTAGGTCTAACACGATCCCATGAAGATAAAAAAAAAATGGGATTTCAAAAGTGAATGAGAAAAATCCACGGCATCAAGAAAAAGCAAAGTGCCTGGTAAAAGCAAGGCCGATGCTCGTGTAAGTTGTTTGATTGATCCGAAATGAAGCCGGATGGGAAAAGAAGAAATCCCTGAAGGAGCCAAATCCAAAAGGGTTGCTCCCCAAATGGTGCCGAGCGCAGAACAAAGACATAGAGAGAGTTATCGTTCTCTGAATGCAACAAGAGAGGCTCTCTAAAGAATTGGTGCACACCTCAAAATCGATTGCACACCTCAAAGACTAAAGATGCATAAAGGAAATGACAGGAGGCAAATCAGCAATGATCACCAATGTCAAACCCGTCACGAATTCTGGGCCAAAAACAAGCCTTTTTTCGGTCCCCAATCCTACCAATGTTACAACCCTGAAACAGTCTTCTCTGACTAAGACACTTGGGTTAACATATAACTTAGCTCGAAGAAGTACGAGCAAGACTATTTCTTTCTCATTTTGCAGGGTTCTTGACTTGTAGACCCGGAGCAGATGGTGAAAACTTTCGTTCAATGGCCTCGACTCCAAAGCGGGTCCCCCTTGGAAACCAATATCCAAGCCCAACATTACGATCCCGTGGAAGACCTCCCGACCGGTCAAAATGTATGCGCTGCGAATGAGCCTAAAACCTAGGCACAGGTTAGTAGGGAATTGAGTGCGTCCCCTATAAAAATCACTATCTCAAAACAGGTGAGAAGACCCCCTTGTTGAGAAATATTCCAGTTGATGTTTTGAACAAACTCTTTTTGGAATTTTCAAACTGTTGATCCAAATTTTCCATGCAAGGAATTTGTGATCACATTTACATGTTGTAAGAATGCTTTGGATAACCTCCAGCATCAAAATGCACATTTCATGACCAAAACTTAAGTCATAAAATTTTGTCAATTGGACAATTATTGTCTTCCCAAAGATTATTAATATTTTCTTGGTGAAGAAAAATCTTTCAGGCTCAAACTTCTGCAGGATACCTGGAGAACCCAGCTCCCAGAATGTCACCACAACAGACCCAAGTGAAGCTTTGTCAAGATAAAATCTTTCACTGCTTCAAAACTGAATTCCCGACAAATTTCGGGATCTTTCAAAAGAAGGGATGATGATATAACCCTTTTTCAAAAGAAGTCGGCAAACTGTCCCAGCAGACGTGGAGAACCCCCGTCCCGGGACCCTTTTTCAAAATCAAGCTGTCCTAGCTTGACGAGGAGAACCCTCGTCCTAGGACCCCTTCTCAAAAATCAAGCGGCCCTATCAGACGTGGAGAATCCTCGTCCCAGGACCCATTTACCAAAAATCAAGCAGTCCTAGTTTGACGTGGAGAACCCTCGCCCTAGGATCCCTTTGCAAAAATCAGGCAGTCTCATCGGACGTGGAGAACCCTCATCATGAGACCCTTTTTTCAAAAATATCAAACAGCCTCATCGGACGTGGAGAACCCTCGTCATGAGACTCCTTTTCAAAAACCAGGCAGTCTCATTGGACGTGGAGAACCCTCGTCATGAGACCCCTTTCAAAGCAAACAAAGGTAGACATAGCCTGAAGGGTCAAAACAAAGGTAGATACCGCCTGAAGGGTCAAATTCAAGGTAGATACCGCCTGAAGGGTCAAAACAAAGGTAGATACCGCCTGAAGGGTCGAAACAAAGGTAGATACCGCCTGAAGGGTCAAAACAAGGTAGATACCGCCTGAAGGGTCAATCAAAGGTAGAAACCGCCTGAAGGGTCAATCCAATAGTGAAAATCACTTAATGGTCAACTCAATGGTCTGATCCACCATACGGATCAAAATCCTTAGCAAATCCCAAATGGGACGCGTCTTCCTTAGATTCCTATCAGTTAGGAATCCCATTATGGTTTGACCTACCATACGGGTCAGAGCTTAACCTCTCTAGGATACTCTAGTAACGAGTTCCTAGAAATTCTCTTGAATCCATCAAACACCGCGAAAATCGCACAAACATCGAACAGGTAAGTGGCAGGTATGTCTCTCTATTATCTCACTCTCTCATGTCAAATGAATGTTTCCCCCTTCAAGAAAGAGCATACATGGACAAGCATGAAGATTGGATGTCATGACTCATTTTCCTTTAGTTTCCCGAGTCGAGTCGATCAGGACTCAGGTGTCACCTTATCTTTGAGAGAAACCTCTAACGAGATTCCTCTCAAAGAGGGGCAGCTGTTGACACCTAAATTTTGATCAACTTTTTTATTTTATTTTATTTTATTTTATTTTTTTGAAAATTCATAGAAAATCCATAAAAAGTTGAAAAATTGAAAAATCAATTTTGGTGACCTTAGCCAAGCTAAATGAACCATTTTGACCAAAAAAATAATTTTCGTAATTTTCATTTTTTTTAATATATTTTCGAAAAAAAGAAAAAAAGAAAAAGAAAATCAAGAAAATTAAGAAAAATAATATTGGAGGTCACAAAAGTATATAAAAATAGTCGGTATTTTTATTTTTATTTTATCCATTTTCTGACCTCATAAATAGTAAAATTCAGGTTTGATTTTAGGTGTTCTTTGATCATCATAAAATTGAATTTGGCAAAAATATTAGTAATGATTAAAAGGAAAAGGAGTGAAAACATCATCATTTAAAAGGAAAAGGGGACTAATCATTTTGTCTTCACTTTTGATTATTTTATTATTATTTTTACTTTTTAATATTTTCTTATATTATTATTATATTACTATTTCATTATTTTATTTTATTTTTATTACTATTTATACTCCCCCTCATCATCCGTAGCTTCCTCTCCTCCTCTTCCTTCTTCTTCTTCTTCTTCTTCTTCTTCCTCTCCCACGCTCATTCCATATATTCTCTCTTCCATTTTTTTTGTCATCACACTACCACCCTCCACATTTCTTGCGTTTCCGGCCGATTGGACCGTTGGATCGAGCTGAATTTTTGTGTACAAGGTCTTCTTGATCCCTTCTTCATATCCACCGTTCGGATCTTTAAACAAATCTCTCAAAGTGGTCGCACAACAGCCAAATCAGAAGCTGTTCCAGGCGTGGGAATTGTATACCCGCCGACATTTCTTGAGTTTCCGACCGATTGAGCCGTTGGATCGAGCTGATTTTTTGTGTACAGGGTCTTCTTAACTCCTTATTCATATCCACCGTTCGGATCTTTAAAAAGATCTCTCCAAGTGGTCGCACAGCAGCCAAATCAGAAGTTGTTCCTGGCGCAGGAACTGTTCATCCGCCGGTATTTCTTCAGTTTTCGATCAATTCGACCACCGGATCGAGGTAAAATTTTGTGTATAATCTCATCTCAATTCTTTCTTCATCTTCACCGTTCGGATTTGTGAAAATTGTTCAACGTCCTCCTCATCCGAGCTCGGATTATTGTTTACTTTGTATTTTTTTCGTATTTACTGTGTATTTACTTTATGTCATAGCATTTCTATATTTCGCATAAAAGACCCAGAATCGGAAGGCCGAGCCTCCTGTTGGTGTCTAAATATTTACTGTGTATTTACTTTATGTCATAGCATTTCTATATTTCGCATAAAAGACCCAAAATCGGAAGGCCGAGCCTCCTGTTGGTGTCTAAATATTTGCTGTGTATTTACTTTATGTCATAGCATTTCTATATTTCTCATAAAAGTCCCAGAATCAGAAGGCTAAGCCTCCTATTGGTGTCCAAGGTGTTTTATTTATTTATTTTCTGTAAATCATATTGTGCTACCCCAGAATCGGAAGGCCGAGCCTCCTGCTGGTGGTTTATACCCCCACACATTGTTGCACGAGCACCGACGGACTCCGACGTCGTAAAATTCACCGGATCCCATCTCCTTTGCTTATGTTTATGTTGTATAATGACTTAATATCTTCTTTATTTTTTGCATTGTGTTGCGTCCTATAAAAATAAAAATAAAAACAAAAACAAAAAATGCTAGATTGGATGGCTGCAGATGAGCCACGTGTCGTGATCCAATGATTTTCAGAATAAAAAATATTTTTAACATTAAAAGAAATCAATTTCGAATTTTACAAAAATTAAAATGATTCGATTGTCACCGAGACGCCACGTGGCGAGTTAGGGATCGTCAGTTAATCAAATAAAAAAATTTCAAAAAAAATGAATTATTAAGGAAAAATTCAAAAAAAAAATTAAGAAAAATTGCAGAAAATTCAATCAACTTAGGTACCGAAAGGGCGTCAACTCTGACAGTTGACGTAACTAAGTCCCCGAACCCATTTCTCTGGTTATCGTAGAATTGAATAGAAACTCCCGACTATTCAATAGGGTGGTCCAATCATACCCTCCAAAAAAATGATTGGTGGCGACTCCGTTGCGATTTGGGTAACGGGCCTTGGGAGAGGCCTGCGTCCGACCAGACTGGACGGCCCATTTGCCCTCGAGAACCTCACGCCGAACCTCAAGAGGGTCGCGACAGTTTCATATCCCCCAAACACTACAGGTGACCGTTGATAACCCCTTTGAACGGCGGTTTTCATTCTTAACCCTGTCAAGAACCACCCCACATTGGGGCAAAATGGAGGTGAGTCCAGCAGCATCAGGAGAAAATGGTTAGAAATTTTCTTGTTCGGACTAACAATCTTTGTGTGTTGTTTATATGGTAATCCAAGTGCCATAGGATGATGAGAAGCATTCATTTCTCTATCCCACACACCGAATCCTTTGCATAGCCAAGTTGAGCCTGCAAAATCATTTCATAAACCTGTTGGTGATCATTGCACATTCCAAGACGGATGCAACATCACTTCAGAAACGAAAGAGTTCAAGACTTAGGGTTTGCAAAAAAATTCCTAATTTAATGTTTAACCTTGTTAGACCTTTGATCATAGGTCTAACACGATCCCATGAAGAGGAGAAAAAAATGGGATTTCAAAAATGAATGAGAAAAATCCACGACATTAAGAAAAAGCAAAGTGCCTGGTAAAAGCAAGGCCGATGCTCGTGCAAGTTGTTTGATTGATCCCCAATGAAGCCGGATGGGAAAAGAGGAAATCCTTTAATGAGCCAAATCCAAAAGGGCTGCTCCCCAAATGCTGCCAAACACAGAACAAAGACATAGAGAGAGTCGGTCTCTGAATGCAACAAGAGACGCTCTCTAAAGAGCTGGTGCACACCTCAAAATCGGTTGTGCACCTCAAAGACTAAAGATGCAAAAAGGAAATGACAGGAGGCAAATCAGCAATGATCACCAATGTCAAACCCGTCACGAATTCTGGGCCAAAAACAAGCCTTTTTCGATCCCCAATCCTACCAATATTACAACCTTGAAACAGTCTTCTCTGACTAAGACACTTGGGTTAACATATTGCTTAGCTCGAAGAAGTACGAGCAAAACTATTTCTTTCTCATTTTGCAGGGTTCTTGACTTGTAAACCCGGAGCAGATGGTGAAGACTTTCATTCAATGGCCCCGACTCAAAAGTGAGTCCCCCCCTTGAAAACCAATATCCAAGCCCAACATTACGGTCCCGTGGAAGACCTCCCGACCGATAAAAATGTATGCGCTGCGAATGAGCCTAAAACCAAGGCACAGGTTAGTAGGGAATTGAATGCGTTCCCTATAAAAAACCACTATCGCAAAACAGGTGAGAAGACCTCCTTGTCGAGAAATATTCCAATTGGTGTTTTGAACAAACTCTTTTTGGAATTTTCAAACTGTTGGTCCAGATTTTCCGTGCAAGAGATTTGTGATCACATTTGCATGTTGCAAAAATGCTTTGGATAACCTCCAGCATCAAAATGCACATTTCACGATTAAAACTTAAGTCATATGGTTTTTGTCAAATGGACAGCCGTGGTCTTCCCAAAGATTACTAATGTTTTCTTGGTGAAGAAAAATCTTTCAGGCTCAAACTTCTGCAGGATACCTGGAGAACCCAGCTCCCAGAATGTCGCCTCAACAAACTCAAGTGAAGCTTTGTCAAAATAAAATTTTTCACTGCTTCAAAACTGAATTCCCGGCAAATTTCGGGATCTTTCAAAAGAAGGGGTGAGGTTAGACCCCATTTTCAAAAATCAAGCAGTCCTAGCATGACGTGGAGAACCCTCGTTCTAGGACCCATTTTCAAAAATATCAAACAGTCTCACCGGACGTGGAGAACCCTCGTCATGAGACCCTTTTTTTAAAAAATCAGGCAGTCTCATTGGACGTGGAGAACCCTCGTCATGAGACCCCTTTTTAAAATCAAGCAGTCCTAGCATGACGTGGAGAACCCTCGTCCTAGGATCCATTCTAAAAAATATCAAACAGTCCTAGCATGACGTGGAGAACCCTCGTCTCTGGACCCCTTTTCAAAATTTAGGCAGTCTCATCGGACGTGGAGAACCCTCGTCATGAGACCCCTTTTCAAAGCAAACAAAGGTAGAAACCGCCTAAAGGGTCAAAACAAAGGTAGAAACCGCCTAAAGGATCAAATCAAAGGTAGAAACCGCCTAAAGGGTCAAACCAAGGTAGATACCGCCTAAAGGGTCAAAATAAATGGTAGAAACCGCCTGAAGGGTCAATCAAAGGTAGAAACCGCCTGAAGGGTCAATCCAATAGTGAAAATCACTTAAATTGTCAACTCAATGGTCCAATCCACCATACGGATCAAAATCATTGGCAAATCTCAAATGGGACGCGCCTTCCTTAGATTCCTATCAGTTAGGAATCCCATTATGGTTTGACCTACCATACGGGTCAGAGCTTAACCTCTCTAGGATACTCTAGTAACGAGTTCCTAGAAATTCTCTTGAATCCATCAAACACCGCGAAAATCGCACAAACATCGAACAGGTAAGTGGCAGGTATGTCTCTCTATTATCTCACTCTCTCATGTCAAATGAATGTTTCCCCCTTCAAGAAAGAGCATACATGGACAAGCATGGAGATTGGATGTCAAGACTCCTTTTCCTTTAGTTTCCCGAGTCGAGTCGATCAGGACTCAGGTGTCACCATATCTTTGAGAGAAACCTCTAACGAGATTCCTCTCAAAGAGGGGCAGCTGTTGACACCTAAATTTTGATCAACTTTTTTTATTTATTTATTTTTATTTTATTTTTTTTGAAAATTCATAGAAAATCCATAAAAAGTTGAAAAATTGAAAAATCAATTTTGGTGACCTTAGCCAAGCTAAATGAACCATTTTGACCAAAAAAATAATTTACATAATTTTCATTTTTTTAATATATTTTCGAAAAATACAAAAAAAAAAGAAAAAAAGAAAAAGAAAATCAAGAAAAATAATATTTGAGGTCACAAATAGTCGGTATTTTTTATTTTTTATTTTCTTTACTTTAGGACCTCATAAAACAGTAAAATTCAAGTTCGATTTCGGGTGTTCTCTGATCACCATAAAATTGAATTTGACAAAAATATTAGTAATGATTAAAAGGAAAAGGAGTGAAAACATCATCATTTAAAAGGAAAAGGGGACTAATCATTTTGTCTTCACTTTTGATTATTTTATTATTATTTTTACTTTTTAATATTTTATTATATTATTATTATATTACTATTCATTATTTTATTTTATTTTTATTACTATTTATACTCCCCCCCTCATCATCCGTAGGTTCTTCTCCTCCTCCTCCTCCTCCTTCTTCTTCTTCTTATTCCTCTCCCACGCTCATTCCATATATTCTCTCTTCCATTTTTTTTGTCATCACACTACCACCCTCCACATTTCTTGCGTTTCCGGCCGATTGGACCGTTGGATCGAGCTGAATTTTTGTGTACAAGGTCTTCTTGATCCCTTCTTCATATCCACCGTTCGGATCTTTAGACAAATCTCTCAAAGTGGTCGTACAACAGCCAAATCAGAAGCTGTTCCAGGCGTGGGAATTGTATACCCGCCGACATTTCTTGAGTTTCCGACCGATTGAGCCGTTGGATCGAGCTAATTATTTGTGTACAGGGTCTTCTTAACCCCTTCTTCATATCCACCGTTCGGATCTTTAAAAAGATCTCTCCAAGTGGTCGAACAGCAGCCAAATCAGAAGTTGTTCCTGGCGCGGGAACTGTTCATCCGCCGGTATTTCTTCAGTTTTCGATCAATTCGACCATCGGATCAAGGTAAAATTTTGTGTATAATCTCATCTCAATTCTTTCTTCATCTTCACCGTTCGGATTTGTGAAAATAGTTCAACGTCCTCCTCATCCGAGCTCGGATTATTGTTTATTTTGTATTTTTTCGTATTTACTGTGTATTTACTTTATGTCATAGCAATTCTATATTTCGCATAAAAGACCCAGAATCGGAAGGCCGAGCCTCCTGTTGGTGTCTAAATATTTACTGTGTATTTACTTTATGTCATAGCATTTCTATATTTCGCATAAAAGACCCAGAACCGGAAGGCCGAGCCTCCTGTTGGTGTCTAAATATTTGCTGTGTATTTACTTTATGTCATAGCATTTCTATATTTCGCATAAAAGACCCAGAATCGGAAGGCTAAGCCTCCTATTGGTGTCCAAGGTGTTTTATTTATTTATTTTCTGTAAATCATATTGTGCTACCCCAGAATCGGAAGGCCGAGCCTCCTGCTGGTGGTTTATACCCCCACACATTGTTGCACGAGCACCGACGGACTCCGACGTCGTAGAATTCACCGGATCCCATCTCCTTTGCTTATGTTTATGTTGTATAATGACTTAATATCTTCTTTATTTATTTATTTTTTTTTGCATTGTGTTGCGTCCTATAAAAACAAAAACAAAAACAAAAAATGCTAGATTGGATGGCTGCAGATGAGCCACGTGTCGTGATCCGATGATTTTCAGAATAAAAAATATTTTTAACATTAAAAGAAATGAATTTCGAATTTTACAAAAATTAAAATGATTCGATTGTCACCGAGACGCCACGTGGCGAGTTAGGGACCGTCAGTTGGGATTTATTTTTAGAAAATTTATAAAATAAAAAAATTCAAAAAAAGTGAATTATTAAGGAAAAATTCAAAAAACAAATTGAGAAAAATTGCAGAAAATTCAATCAACTTAGGTACCGAAAGGGCGTCAACTCTGAAAGTTGACGTAACTAAGTCCCCGAACCCATTTCTCTGGTTATCGCAGAATTGAATAGAAACTCCCGACTATTCAATAGGGTGGTCTAATCATACCCTCCAAAAAATGATTGGTGGCGACTCCATGGCATGCACACTTAACACATGTCACTAGACCACACTGAAGGTCGACTACGTATACCTCCGTTGTGATTTGGGTAACGGGCCTTGGGAGAGGCCCGCGTCCGACCAGACTGGACGGCCCATTAACACTCGAGAGCCCACATGCAACCTCGAGAGGGTCGCGACAGTGACTTTAATTTGTAATGGTAGTTCTTGAATTGAAAGTAATTTCAATTATACCCAAATTCAAGGACTAAAATGCAATTAAGTATGCAATTTTGCCCAATTCTTGCAATTGAGCAATTTGTGCAAATAATTGGGATAAATTGTAATAAGACACAATTAGATTGAACGTAAAGATCCTAAATAATGTCAAAATTACAAATTAAAAGACTCGATTGACATTTTTTTTACCAAATTCAATTATATGTGTAACAAAGGAACACCTAAAATTAAATTTGAATCTGGACTTTTTATGAGGTCAAAAATACAAAGGATTTAAAATAAAAATATTGACTATTTTTTTCATATTTTTGTGACCTTGAATGCTATTTGTCTTGAATTTTCAAGTATTTTTCTATTTTCTAAAAATACTAAAAAATGCTAAAAATATTAAAAATTATTTTTTGGTCAAAAATGGTTCCTTAGGTTTGGTCAAGGCCACCAAAGTTGATTTTGTAATTTGTTAATTTTTTATGGATTTTTTATGAATTTTATAAGAATAAGCTTAGAAAAGGCTGATATGAAATTAGGTGTCAACAGCTGCCCCTCTTCGAGAGGAATCTCATGAGAGGTTTCTCTCAAAGACAGGTGACACCTAAGTCTAGATCGACTCTACTGGGGGGAACATGAAAATGGATCTTGACATTCAATCCTTCTTGTCCTGCTGGTGAACGCTCTGCTTATCATTCTTTTTTGACGTGCGAGAGAGATTGAGATACTTACCTGTTACCTCACCTGCCTGATGCTCGTATGGTATGCGCGGTGTGTAGAGGGTTCAAGTGAATACTTAGGGACTCGTCTCTTGAGTATCCTAGGGCGGTTAAACTCTAGCCCGTATGGTAGGCCAAACGAGAGTGAGATTCCTATTTGATAGGAACCTATGGATGACGCACCCGTTCTTTAGGGGTTGTCAAAAAAAATTTATCCGTATGGTGGATCAAACCATGAATAGGACTCATCCCTGCTAGGAACCTATGGATGACGCACCCGTCCTTTTGGGATTGTCAAAAATTTTGATCTGTCGGGGGATCAGGCCGTGAATAGGACTCCTCTCTGCTAGAAACCTATGGATGACGCACCCGTTCTTTAGAGATTGTCAAAAGTTTTGATCCATCAGGGGGATCAGGCCGTGAATAGGACTCCTCTCTGCTAGGAACCTATGGATGACGCACCCGTTCTTTAGGGATTGTCTAAAACTTTGATCCGTCAGGGGGATCAGGCCGTGAATAAGTCTCATTTCTGCTAGGAACATATAGATGACACATCCGTTCTATAGAGATTGTAGACAACTAAGCTGATCCTACACTTTGAGGAATCAACGAGAGTCTACACAAGTGAGGTGTACCTAACTTTTAGGCTTACCAAAGGAGCTATTCTGGGCTCAGGGACTACCTAGAACCTTACCTAAAGCTATTTATGAAAATTATCCTTTTTGACATGCAAGGCTTTATTCTGGGACTTGGGGACTCCGAGTATCCTACAAAAAACTCAAACCTGCAAAAATATTGATAAGATTTTTCTGGGACCTAAAATCTCGCAGAAAGACGATTCTGAAGCTCTTCATCGCGGAGCAAAGTGTACTTCTTTAACTTGGGGCTGCCATGAGTTTCATAGAAGTTTAGACTTGAGAGTTCATTTCTCATTTGAAAAAGATATCAATCATCTCGAGGCAATGATAATTATAATGCAAGCAAAGCTTTACTTTGACCTACGCAATTACGCAAAATGACTTAGGACGCTGGAGGTTATCCAAGACATCTTAAACCATGCGAAGATGATCAAGAATCCCTGTAAGGAAAATCTTGGATCAAACAATTTGAAGTTTCCAACCAAAGCTTACTTTCAAGCATTCTATTGGAACGTCTCCGTCAAAGAGGGCTTCTTACCAATTCTTTGACTTTGGTCTTTTATAACAAAAGCACTCGAATTTCCTAATAACCTGTACCTGGGTTTTCGGGGCTATTCGCAGCGCATACATTTCAATCGCTCGGGAGGTCTTTACAGGACCGTAATGTTGGGTTTGGACATGGTTTCCAAAGGGGGACTCACTCTTTGAGTCAGGTCTTTTTTAACGAAAAACTTTCTTCAACTGCTCTGAGTCTACAAGTCAAGAACCCTGCAAAAATGAGAGAGAAATAATCTTGCTCGTACCTCTTTGAGCTAAGGTATATATCAACCTAGGCGTCTTAGTCGGAAAAGACTACAAAGGTTTGTAACGCTGGTAGGATTGGGGACCGAAAAAGGCTTATTTTTGGCCCGGAATCACGAAGGGTTTGGCATTGGTGATCATTGCCGATCAGTACTCTGTTCCATCCCGAATTGATAATTCTTCGAAGGACGACTTTAGTCTTCTTGCTATTACGCGTCTTGAGAATGAGTCTATCCTTTGAAAGACATTGCTCGCCGTTTTGGCAGTTGGCTACAATTCCATTTGAAGGGTAGCTTCTTATTACACAAGTCCTAAAGGTTTTTCTTCATCTCGAAATTTGTTGGGGAGGTTGAAATATCCAGTAATCCCTTGATATCCCCCAATATCCTACCTTATGATCCTCCAGTATTTTGGTGGAGGTCAGCCCTGTTCTTGTCAGGCTTTTGATTTCTTTACTAATATATGAGGATTCGGTTTTTTCTCTTTTTTTTTTTCGATCCCGCCTTTTCCTTGTCCCTCTTTTTTTTTTAAGGAACTAGGATCTTTGTTCATCTAGTGAGGTGCGTGGCTTGAGCCTCATCCTATCTTGAATACCTCACTTTCTGAGACTCGCATGTAACTCCTACTTTTGAGCTTTTATGTCCACCAGTGCCTTGGTCATTTTTACCCTGGGACTGTACAATGATCACCAATGAGGGTATATGAAACAAATGTGTAGGCTCAAATTGGTTATACAATGGATATAAGTGTGTAGGGTAGAGAAACGAACATCTCTTCGTCTTCCTAAGGCGCCTGGATTAATACATATCAACACACGAAGATTGATGTTAGTCCGAGCAAAAAGATTTCTAACCATTTACCTGTTCAAGCCACTGGGTGGCTTCTGTGTCACCCCAATGCGGGGTGGCTCTTGACAGGGTTGAGAAATGAAAACCACTGCTCAAAGGGTTTGCTAATGATCACCTGCAGTGATTATGGAGAAGAATGAATGCCTCTGTCATCCCAATCCATGTAATCGATGCGAAAGGCCCTTATATCCTCAGGTTCAGGCTTTTATATCCTCATACCTCTCTCATCTCTCGAGTGTGTGTAGGACGTGTTTGGATTAGGTTTGCCTTTCATCTGGAGGAACATCCCTGCTAGATAGTCTAAGCAAGCCGTGCTTTGGAAAAATCACTTTGTTTTTCTCTAGGTATTTTACTCCACAAGGGATTTTAATGATGCATCACATATACTTTGACTATGCTTGGATAACCTTTAGTCTTGACAGGTGTGCACTTAGTGTCGGGAATTCATTTTTCGAAAGCGGGGTTCATTCCTAAGTTTGACCATATGAATGTTCATTCTCCTGGTCCTTTTATCTTACATGGGGTGAGAAACTTTACAGCGTTTCTCCTTTGTTGTCTTCTATCTTCATCAGGTATTCCTGCATGTAAACCGAATAGACATTCCTATGAGTGAAAGATGGTTTAACTCTTGATAGAACAGATACATATCACCTGGTTCTCGATGTCAAGGACCCTCCTGCCCAGGGTTCCATTTGAATGAATCTGATTCTGAGTCTACTTCTCGGAATCCTGGAAAACAGAACACATGCTAATGTATGCATGGATGTATGATATGCTTATGTAATGACCGTCACGGCGACTCGGATCGTTCCGGGACAAGTCACATGGTCAATATCTGATTTCATTTCAAGGATAATACTTCTTCACAGCATCTGAATTTACAGGGTGTCACAATTCTTCTCCTTCAAAATTTACAAGAATTAATGTCCCTCCTGTGAGAATTTTCTTAACAATATATGGGCCTTCGTAATTCGGGTAAACTTGCCTTCCGGATGAACGGAATTTTGCAGAGTTTTCTTTACTACCAGGTCATCCACCTCGAAACTCCTGGCTCTAACTTTCCAATTAAATGACTTGGCCACCCTCTGCTGGTAACCCTGGCCATGACAGATTGCTTTAAGACGTTTCTCGTCTATCAGATTCAGCTGTTCATAGCTGTGCTTGAAATACTCTGCCTCGGAGAGTTTAGCCTCTGATAAGATTCTCAAATAGGGAACCTTAACCTCTATGGGTAAGACAGCTTCCATCCCATATACCAGGGCATAAGGAGTTGCCCCTGTAGAAGTCCTGACCGAAGTTCGATACACCATCAAGGCAAAGGGTAGCCTTTCATGCCAATCCCTATAATTCTCTGCAGTCTTAGCCAGGATCTTTTTGATATTTTTGTTAGCCGCTTCTACTGCTCCATTCATTTGTGGGCGGTAAGGGGAAGAATTAAAATGTCGAATACCAAAGTGATTCAGCAGATCGTTGACAATCTTGTTGTTCAGGTTGGATCCATTATCCGTGATGATTGCTCGAGGGGTACCATATCGAGAAATTATGTCCCTCTTAATAAACCTCGCCACATTTCTTGCGGTGACATTCTTGTAAGAATTGGCTTATATCCAATTTGTGAAGTAATCGATCGCCACCAAGATGAAGCGATGACCATTTGAAGCCATTAGATTGATAGGCCCTATCATGTCTGTCCCCCACATAGAAAAAGGCCAAGCTTCAGACATCTGATGAAGTTCGTTCGGGGGCGCATTAATCTTATCGCCATATATTTGTCATTGGTGGCATGACCTGACATGCTGACAAGAGTTTGATTCGATGGTCATCCAATAATAGCCAAGCCGCATGATCTTCTTAGCGAGAAGATGGCTATTCATATGTGGCCCACATATACCTTCATGGATCTCCTTCACGAGAGCATTTGCCTTTTTAGCATCTACGCATCTTAACAGAGTTGAGTCAAATGACCTTTTGTACAAAACTTGCTCACTGAGGAAGAATTTTCTAGCCATCCCGGCTATGTATCTCCGGTCTCCCGCCTGACACCCTTCAGGAAACTCCCTCTTTAAAAGATAATTCTTGATATCATGGCACCACGGTTCTCCGTCAAATTCTTCTTCAATCATCATACAGTAGGCCAGTTTTTCAACTATGCCGATCCTTATTGGTTCTATTTCTAACCCATCAGTTATTCGCAACATCGAGGCCAATGTGGCCAATGCGTCTGTAAATTGGTTATGAGATCTTGGCAGGTATTCAAATGATATTTTTTCGAACTTAAGTGTCAACTCTTCAAGATATTTATGATAGGGGATAAGTTTTGCGTCTTTTGTTTTCCACTCCCCTTGCGTCTGTAAAATAATGAGCATGGAATCTCCATAAACTTGCAGCATAGGTACTTTCATGGAGATGGCCAATCGTAGGCTTAGAATACACGCCTCGTATTCTGAAATATTGTTGGTGCAAGGGAAAGTCATCTTTGAAGCAACAGGATAATGTTGACCATCGGGGGATATCAGTACTGTCCCTATACCAGCTCCCGACCGATTAACAGCACCGTCGAAATACATGACTCACTTATCCCTTGCCAGGTTCAGAATTTGATCTTCCACCTTTGTCTTTCCAAAAGATGTACAACTTTGCGAATTCTCTACCAACATATCAGTTAGGGCTCTCCCTTTTACAGATTTTTGAGGAGAACATCTGATGCCAAATTCGGACAACATCACTTGCCATTTTGCTAACTTCCCAATCAGAGCGGGTTTCTCCAGAAGGTATTTGATAGGGTCATTTTCTGTTACCAGCTGAATATGGTGATGTAAGGTATACTGCATCAACCTGTGAAGCACACATACTGTCGCTACGCAAGCCCTTTCGACAGGTACATAATTCGTTTCAAACGAGGTGAATTTCTTGCTTAAGTAGTAGATGGCTCTTTCCTTACCATCTACCAGGCTTGTTTGAGCGAGTAAGGCTCCCAAAGATTCCTGCTGTATAGTCAAATACAAGGTCAAGGGGTGACCTGGGATGGGCGGCACAAGTACTGGTGGAGTGACTAGATAGGTTTTGATCTTCTGGAATGCCTGGCTGCATTCTGTGTCCCATGTCACTTTTGCACCTTTCTTGAGCAGTCTAAAAATCGGTTTGGCCACATCTGATAACTGATTGATGAACCGGGCAATATAGTTTAATCTCCCTAAAAGACTCCTTACCTCCTTCACTGTTGAGGGAGTTGTTAGGTCATGAATAGCCTGAATCTTCGAAGGGTCAATCTCAATGCCCCTGTTACTGACCATAAATCCAAGAAGTTTCCCAAATTTTACCTCAAACACACATTTGTTAGGGTTCAACCTCAACTTGTATTTGCGTAGTCGCTCAAACAGCTTTCTTAGCACCTGAATGTGATCATGTCCCTTCTTGAACTTGGCGATCATGTCATCGACATACACCTCGATTTCCTTATGGATCATTGTCGCGACCCGTCCGAAAAGCGAACGCGGCTAATGGATTACCGATCGCGGGTCTCGGATCGGCGCGGGCCCTCCCAGGCCCATACCAAATCGCAGCGGGAGTATTTTTCAAAGGATTCGACGATAAGAGTCGATCGCTTTCGACCTTCAGTGTGGTCGTGGTGACATGTGCAAATTGTGCATGCATTTGGAGTCGCCACCGGTCTTTCTTGGAGGGTAGACCGGAAACCTTACTGATCGATTGTGAGAGATCGATCAGTTCTGCGGAACCAGAGATTTTGGGTTCGGGGACTTGGTTACGCTGGTGTCATTACCAACGCCCTTTCGGTACCTAACGCGAGTGATTTTCCTGGCTAAGAATTCATGCAGGCGCAATTTTAGGTGAGGTAGGCTTGATTCAGGGATTCATGCAGATTGGAAGACTATTCCTATCAATCACAATCAATTTAAATGACAGCACAAACAAGTGCATAAATAAATCTCATCGATGCACATCAATTCAAGTCAATGGCTTCCTAGCATAGCCATAAGGGCTTATGAAAGGTGTGATTTCGGGTCGGGGTAAAATGGGAAGATTTGGAGACGATTTAGCCCGAAGGGCAAAATCGTCAATTTTTGGAAGACTTGGATACCGAATTAACCAAAATATTTCATGGCCAGTTGATTGTGGCCATTTCCCATTTTTGAGAATTTTTTTGGAATTTCTTGATTTTTCTTCAATTTTTGGAAGACGATTCGCCCGAAGGGCGAAATCGTCATTTTTAAGAAGGGTCGGGGTTCAAAACACCCGGAATGAGTCTTGGCCAGTTGTTTGTGGCCATTTCCTATTTTTTGGGATTTTCCTGAATTTTTAGAATTTTTTTGGAAGACGGTTTGTCGGAAGGGCAAAACCGTCATTTTTGGAAAGATCGGGGGTCAAAAGACCCGAAACAGGTCGTGACCAGTTGAATGTGGCCATTTCCTATTTTCTGGAATTTTTTAGAATTTTTCTGAATTTTTCGAATTGTTTTGAATTTTTTTAGGATTTTTCAATTTTTATTGAATTTTTGAATTCTTTATTATTTAATTATTTTCTGGATTTTTTTAATAATTAAAATTACTTCCGGGCCGAGTCAGATCCGGTCCACGACCCGGACCCGCGACCCAGGCTCGCACGCCCACAGCCAAAACGACGCCGTTTTTGGTTTTCTTTTTTTTTTTATCATTTTCTTAATTTAGCAAACGGACGCCCCAGATTTTGCCACGTGGCTGCTCCTGGTGCGTCCGATCTTGGACTAGATCGGACGATCCAGAGATAGCCACTTGGCAGATTCTTGACCGTCGGATCATTTTTAATTAATATCCGAAAATCATTTAATAAAACCGAAAAAACCGAGATCGCGACACGTGGCACACTCTCCACATTCGGATCTGATCTTTATTTTATTCGAACCGGCCCCACCGCTGACGTGGCTGCCTACGTGGCATGCCACGTCAGCATTTGACCGTTGACCACCGGCGACCTCGCCGGAGAAGACGATGAACAGTGGAATTTCCGGCGAGGTCGCCGGAAATCTCGCCGGAGAAACACGAACCGGCCCCAAAAATAGGTATTTTTCGCCCGTTCTCACGGCGATCGACTCCCCACCGGCCCGGCATCGATACTCAACAAAAACATGGCATATTTTACGTCGAAAAACGGCCAAACTGACCCCACCCGAACTGGCGCCGGCGAGGGGATTTGCAGAAAATTTTTTTTGCTCCAAAATCGATTCTGCTAGATCATACGGCATCCAAATGGAGTTTAGGAGCTTACCTGAATTCCCATTGGTGTCGGCGATCGCACGAATGTCCACGTCGAGCTCGCGGTCCGAGTCTTGGCCGGCGAAGCTCGGAGGCTCGGTTTCCACCGCGATTTAATGCAAAAACAAAGGCAAGCAGAGCGGAGACTAAGCTCTAACAAAGCTTAAAGGTAAGTTTCGCACAAATAAGGCTCGGGGACAGTTCGGCCGAGGGTCCAAAATGAAAAACCCATTGAGGCATTTCGTCAAACATCTAGCATGCACAGAGAAAGAGGTAGGAGTCGGGGAGATACCGACCTTTTTGGAGCTCCTCGACGGCCGCCAAGCTCCAGTGATGATTCATCAATGTCGATGAAGGTCTGGGATCGCCGTTCGTCCGTTGGTTTTCCCCCAACTTTCTCTGCCAAATTTTTTTCTCTCGGCCCGCTCTCTCCCTCAACCGAGAAGATTCCCCTCGCCTTTTGTCCGTGGCCAACCGTCCTTTTTGGTCGTGGACTGTCCACCCGCGTCCACCACCCATTGGCATTTGCTTTTTACTAAAAAAATGGCAGCCTCCCCCACGTTTGATACCCGCTCTTGGTGCTTTCGGCGACGTGGGTCTGCAACAAAGTTGCAGACCCGGTCGGACCGGGTCGGGTCGGGCCTGACCCGACCGGCCCGGTTCGACCAAATCAGTCCAAATAGGCCCCAAATCGACCCATTTTTATAAAATTGATGGCAAAATCGGATTCCCCAACATGTTTTCTATCGAAAATGGGTATTTTCATGAATCAATTGATTGAAATTTAATGAAAACCTCAAATTGCCCTTAGGATCCGAAATTGATTTTTGCTTAATTGACGATCCAAATGATCGAATTAGCCCAAATTGAGGCCACCAATGGATTTGGCATGATGAAAACTATAGGGTGGAGGTGTTTAATTTCAATGGGTATGCTCACATGAAATTTAATTTCAAAAATTGAGAAACCGGGGACTAAATTGAAAGATTTTTATGCGATTAAGCCCTTTTGGTTAAAATTGATCAAATTAGAGGGCCAACTGACCTAATTGCACTTCAAGACTTTAGAATCTAATGTCATAGCTTATAAAAACCAAGAATTGAAAATTAAAAGACTCGAAAAGGATTTTTTTTAGGCTCGGTTCGGGATTATGTTTGTGAAGGAACCCCATGAATCGAGTCAAATTTCCCTAATAAAAAGTGAAAATATTAAAGAGAGAATTAAAACAAAATTATTGAATATTTTTGTGTATTTTTATGACCACGAATGGTATTTTTCCGATTTTTTGGGTATTTTTAATAATTAAATAAATTCGAAAAATTATTAAAAATTACGAAAAATATTTTTTGTTCAAAATTGGTTCTTGAGGCTAAGCCAAGGCTTCCAAAGTTGATTTTGTGATTTTATGACCTTTTTTGATATTTTTAATTAATTTTAAAGAATAAAAATCACAATAATAAATGGTCAAAAATCAGGTGTCAACAATCATGTCATGAAATAGTGTGATCATAGCCTTCTGATAAGTGGCCCCAACGTTCTTCAGTCCGAAGGGCATAACCTTATAGCAAAAGTTTCCCCAAGGCGTGGTGAATGCAGTTTTTGGTTTTTGGTTTGTCTTCCTGCTTCATAAGGATCTGGTTATATCCGGAGAATCCGTCCATGAATGAGAATAATTCATACCCCGTAGTACTATCCACCACCACGTCAATGTGAGGAAGTGGGAAATCATCTTTTGGGCTCGCTCTGTTCAAATCTCGATAGTCCACACAGATCCGAACTTTGCCATCATTTTTCATGACGGGGACTATGTTTGCAATCCAATCTGAGTACGGGATAGCTTCAATAAAGCCTACCCTAAGAAGTTTCATCACTTCTTCCTTAATTTTGTCTTCTAACTCGGCTTTCATCCGTCTGCTGCCTTGTCTGACAGGTTTAACACTTGGATCTGTGGGTAATGCATGTTCCACAATTTTGGGATCCAAACCCGGCATGTCAGCATATGATCATGCAAAAACATCTTGATGTTCTTTCAGTAATTCTGTAAACCTGAGCCTTTCATCCCGGGATAAATGCCCACCGATCATGATTTCCTTGATATCTGCAGAGTCACCCAAGTTAATAACAACTGGTTCTTCTGAAGTGGGAGGCATTGACTCTTTGAAGGCACTCCATTCTCTACGGATGGATGCATAACCTTCATCCTCATCTTCCTCAATGTTGTAGGAGCAATCGGCATGGCGATCCGAATCACATAACAACCTAGTATGTATGCTTGAAATGATATGCCTGAAATGTCATGAGCATGGTTAGTCTACACTTCATATAAAAATGCCATGCATGAGTGTAGAGGATCTTTTCAAAAGAGATTTCAAAATAAGTGCAGGCATAAATGAAACTAGTCCTCATATCTTAGGACATCCTTGTTCCTCAGAAATCTTTTGGAAATCAGGAATCATATGGAAAGCCAGGCCTCAAGCTTCCGTGTGGAAGACTAATATCATCATTGGGGGCTGATTTGTGGTTTCATAGGTTCTTAACAAAACTTGTGTGATTTTATTGAATGCAAAATGGGCCGCATTACAAGTTATGCTGTTTGGATCAACGGCCAGAGATCCAAAGGCATTTTCCTACTTTTATTTCAAACAACAAAAACTAAAAGTGCAACGAAATGCAGGAAATTTAAATGCAGTACTAAAAGCAGGGAAGATGTTTCTTTACTCAGAAGTAGTGGCTTCGTTACTTAGCCACTCTATGATGACGTTCACGAAATTATCTTCCAAAAATGGGTTCGTCAGATCTAATTCTGCTGCTGGAACTACATCTTCTTCTAACAACCACCTAGAGTCCTTGCTGAAATACTCGTTCAAAGGGCTATTGAACATCTTAGATTTACCTTTTCAGGTTGGAGAACCAATGAAGGAATCTTTCTGATTTTTTCGGCTTCCATGGCATCCCTGGCTCTTGCCTCGGCCTCGGCTTGCTATCTTAGAGGTAGACTCACCAATGCGGATTCTCTGATATCCCAAGCTCGTCTTATGCTCGTTGGATTTCAACTATTGAGGAGTACTCATTCCTTGACCATACTTGCCCAGACCCTCTCCTGGGTTGTACCCGTATGCCAGTAGCATCTTGACTGATAAAAGGTTGGTTTCGGAGATACAATGAGTTTTCGATCTTGCCCTCACGGGAGTGTGTACCGCTGCCACCAGCTCTAGGGAATGATAGCTTGCTTCCATCTTAACTTCGGGTTCAATGTAAGGAATAACGCTGCTCTGATATGTTAGGAGATCAACTTCTCCATGTATGGTAACCATCTTCCCATCCACTACGAATCGTACTTTCTGATGTAGACTTGAAGGTACAGCTCCAGCAACATGGATCCAAGGCCTTCCTAATAGGAACCCGAACGCGTTCGGCAAATCCATTACTTGGAAGTTTATGGAGAATTTGGTTGGGCCAATGAGTACATCCAGCTCAATCTCGCCTACCACTGTCTTCTTCATCTCATCAAAAGCTCTCATGGCTGTTTTGGAGGTTTTAATCATCTCCTCTTTGATGCTCAAACTCCTCAATGTAGCTAAAGGGCAGATGTTAAAAGCGGATCCGTTATCGATTAGCACGTCCGCTATTCTCTTTCGGTTGCATTGTGCCGTAATATATAAGGCCTTGTTGTGTCATCTCCCTTCCATGGGGAAGTCTTCATCTGAGAAGCTTAATTGGTCTTTTAGAAGGATCGCCCCCACAAAGTCCCCTAACTGCACATCATTAATAGTTTCAGGGACATGCGCATCATTTAGTATCTTCAACAGTGCATCTTTGTGTTTCTCTGAGTTGATGAATAAATATAACAGAGATATTTGGGCCGGCATCTTCCTTAATTGCTCTATCACTTCGAACTCACCGGTTTTAATGATGGACATGAGTTTTTCTGCGTCTTCCTTTGAAACTTCTTTCTTTTTGGACTCACCTTCCTTAGGGGCGTATAATCGTCCAGACCTCATTACAGCATCTACTTCTTTCTTTTTGGACTCACCTTCCTTAGGGGCGTATAATCACCCATAGTCCCAATGGACTGCCTTAGGGTCGTAATCTTCTACCGGATGGACTTTTATAGTTACTTTCGTCAGGCAAGATGCCTCTGGTTCAGTTCTATCGTCTGCTTCATTTTTCGGCAATCGAATCACAATAGGTTTAATCGGACAATCCTCTTCCTGACTCAAGCTATCAAGTTCTTCTAGTTTAATCACCATAGTTGTAGCAGCTTCAATCATTGCCACAGTGCCACTAAGGTCTTTTGTGATTGTTTCATATTCCAGCTGACAATGCATGTCATCATCGCTAGTTCTGCTGTCATCGCAAACTTCGGAGGCTTTTTCATTCCCTTGAATGGTCCAACCAAGTTTTACTGCTGAGCTTTCGATCTCTCTACCCTGACGTACTGCTCTGTGTTAAGCTTGGCATCTATCGTCTGGTCAAGCGAGGATTCATGTTCCTTCGTGAAAGGCTTTACCACATCCTTCGGGATCTCTGGTTGAACGGGATCATCCTTACCTCCCCACCCATCGGGTATGATATCTTCCATTCTCTGGTAGAAACTAGGAGGAGTAGAATATTTCACTTTAAAATTATATCTTCCAGAATCTTCACCCAAATTGTCTATGACTTCGCCCGTTTCTAGTGCTTTAGCGATAAATCTGCGATCTGCCAGACTTCGCTTGCTAGTTTCCAGTTCGTCCTCGTCAAGTTCTTCTTCTGGTTTGATAACCAGCTCAAGATCGCCTACCAGACCTTCATGCGGGACATTCCATACGCTTCCTTGTTCAGTTTCAATCACAAACGGGTTCCATTCCATGCTTATAAAGGCCTTAACTCCCTCGAATCTTTCATCAGTAACGTTCGACATTATCCCCAAGCTCATCATCTTGGCGATACACAACTTCTTCCTGTCAACGGATATTTCTCCCTCCTTTGGATATAATGAAGCGATCGCCAGAATGTAAGTTAACTTAGGTATATTCACTTTTAGTTCAAGGCGATTTTCCTCTTCATCAGTGAATATTGCCCCTACTGTTTGGTGATCAAGAAGCGGGTTCTCTTGTACGTTCGGAGCCATATCTCGAACTTCAAAATCTGACTGTCGATCAAAGCTTGCACCTTCAGCTTAAAGATATAGCAATTGTCTATGTTGTGTCATCTTTCACCCATGTGATAGACATAGGTCTGGCTCTCATCAAAGCCAGGATATTTGACAGGATTTGCTCTGGGGGGTTCTTTTGCCACCAAGTGTCGTTCTAGCAGCATCGGGAGCAGTCTGGATAAGGGTCTTGGGAGCTGAGAAAACTGTTTTGAGGGTGCCTCTTCCTAGGCTCTTGCCCTTTTGGCGTTGACCATGAAGATCCTCCCTTGGTCTGATTAGAGTTATTAAACACATTGGGCTTATGGGGGTCTAGTATGAAGCCTATGTCGAGCCCAGTTGTCGCGACCCTCTCTCGAGGCAGAGCGGGCTAATGGGCCGCCTGATCGCTGGCTTGATCGGACGCGGGCCTCTCCCAAGGTCCATTACCCAAATCGCAACTGCTGGATATACGTGGTCGACCTTCAGTGTGGTCTAGTGACATGTGATGAGTGTACATGCCAAGGAGTCGCCACCAATCGTTTCGTGGAGGGTACGATCGGAAACCTTATCGAATAGTTGGGAGTGGTCTATTCGATTATGCGGAAACCAGAGAAGTGGGTTCGGGGACTTAGTTACGCCAACTGTCAGAGTTGACGCCCTTTCGGTACCAAAGCTGAATGGTTTATCTGATCTAGGATTTCATACAGACGAGTGGTGATGTGAATCGCTGCGGAAACTGATCGTTCTATGAAGAACCAAGGGTTGCGAATTGCTAACCTTAACCCCCAATCGAACCTGTGATTGGTAACCTCGGTATGAGCGTGACCTGTTGACGAACCTGTGTCAACCAATCCACGCTATAGACGCCACGAACAAGAAAATTCGCGATCTTGCTCGATAAGTCGATCGATCGCCACAAGGAAGCCTTGATAAGATCTTGTCTTCAAGAGAACTTGAAGAAGAGAAAACCTCTCTGTATAAAATTCTGAATTAAAGTTATCTTTTCAGAAACTCATAAGCACCCTTATATATGGTGCTAACCCTAAAAGGCAAAAATTACAAAAATACCCTTAATTAATAAAAATTCGACTAAAAATAGAAAAAGGCCTAAAAGTCCATCTAAATGATGCCGAATGGTTGAAATTCATCGCAGTTCATGGCCAAAGGCCATGAGTATTGATCAGGATGCCGTTTCTCTTCAGCTGACCAAATTTGAGCTCATTCGGAGCTCGTTAGCCCTAAATCCGTTCAGAATTCGCGAGGTTAAATGTAATTATGTTGCACCAAGGAGCTTCAGAATCTTCAATTCTCGAATCAAGATCACCTCCATTCCAAAGATCTTGAACCATGATGTCGATAGCTTGCTTGAATTCCCTCGCTCTCGCTCGAGTAATTGGACCAAGCAGATAGAGCAACGAGTCCCTAGCACCTCCTCCTCGATATGGTTCGATGCCCACATCATTCCCTCCGCCGTGCAAAGGATTTGCCCTCAAATCATCACCTGCATCAAAAAGAGTCAAGTCAGTAACATTAAAAGTAGCACTAATGCCATACTCACATGGAAGATCAAGCTTGTAGGCATTGTCGTTGACCCTCTCCAACACCATGAATGGTCCATCCCCGCGCGGTAATAACTTAGAACGTCGTTGCTCGGGAAAACGTTCCGTGCGCATATGAACCCGAACCCAATCGCCGGGTTCAAACACTACTTTCTTACGCCCTTTGTTGGCTTGCTTTGCATATTGTTCTGTCTTGTGTTCAATATTCAGCCGTGTCTTTTCATGCAATGTCTTCACAAACTCGGCCTTCTTAGCACCATCTAAATCCACACGCTCTTCAACAGGCAAAGGAGTTAAATCTAACGAAGTTAATGGATTAAAACCATAGACAACCTCAAACGGTGTGAATTTAGTAACAGAATGCACGCTCCGATTATATGCAAACTCAACATGCGGTAAACAATCTTCCCAAGACTTAATGTTCTTCTTAATGATAGCACGTAACAATGTCCCTAAAGTCCTATTAACTACTTCAGTTTGACCATCAGTTTGTGGATGACAAGTAGTAGAGAATAAAAGTTGTGTACCTAATTTCTTCCACAATGTCTTCCAAAAGTAGCTAAGAAATTTAGTATCTCGATCAGAAACAATGGACTTAGGCATGCCTTGCAAACGCACAACCTCACAAAAGAACAAGTCAGCAACATGTGATGCATCATCGGATTTATGACATGGTATAAAATGAGCCATTTTTGAAAACCGATCTACAACCACATAAATAGAATCCTTACCATGCTTAGACCTAGGCAATCCTAACACAAAATCCATAGAAATATCAACCCAAGGATGCGTCGGGATAGGCAAAGGCGTAGACAAGCCATGTGGTTTAGTTGTAGACTTAGCCTGTTTACATGCAATGCACCTTTCACAAATACGTGTGACATCTCGTTTCATATGTGGCCAATAAAAATGTTCATGCAGCACTTCATAAGTTTTATTGATTCCAAAATGCCTCATTAAACCACCACTATGCGCCTCTCGCACCAACAACTCTCGCAAAGAGCATCTAGGCAAACATAACTTGTTTTCACGAAAGAGATAACCATCATGCCTATAGAATTTTTCAAACGCAGCATGCTCACAAGCTTCAAACACTCTTCCAAAGTCATCATCATCAGTATATATCTCTTTGATAGGCTCAAAACCTAGGCACTTTGCTCCTAAAGTAGTTAGAATTGCGTACCTTCGAGAAAGTGCATCGGCTACCACATTTTCCTTACCTTTCTTGTACTTGATTACATATGGAAAAGTCTCGATGAACTCCATCCATTTAGCATGTCTTTTGTTCAACTTTTGATGTCCCCTCAAGTACTTTAATGTCTCGTGGTCGGTGTGGATCACGAATTCTTTTGGCCACAAGTAATGTTGCCAAGTCTCCAAAGCTCGCACCAAAGCATACATCTCATTATCGTAAGTTGGATAATTCAATGTTGCTCCGCTTAACTTCTCGCTGAAATAAGCTATGGGACGTCCTCCTTGCATCAACACAGCTCTAATTCCTGTACCAGAAGCATCACATTCTATTTCAAAAGTAGCACTGAAATTTGGTAAAGATAACAAAGGAGCATTAGTTAGCTTATCCTTCAACAGATTGAATGCTCTCTCTTGCTCTTCTCCCCACGTGAAACCCACGTGCTTCTTGATGACCTCGGTTAAAGGTGCGGCGATGGTGCTGAAATCCTTCACAAATCTGCGATAGAAACTGGCTAAGCCATGAAAGCTGCGCACTTGTCCTACAGTCTTAGGTGTTGGCCATTCTTGGATCGCTTTCACCTTCTCTTCATCAACCTGTATTCCATCAGCTCCAACAACAAACCCTAGAAATACTAATTTATTAGTCACAAAAGAGCACTTCTTCATATTAGCATATAGTTGCTCGGCCCTTAAAACCTGTAAAACAGCTCGCACATGTTCAATATGGTCATCAAGCCTTCGACTATATATCAAAATATCATCAAAATAGACAACCACAAATCGACCAGTAAAAGCACGCAGAACATGATTCATAAGTCGCATGAAAGTACTAGGTGCATTAGTTAAACCAAATGGCATAACTAACCACTCATACAACTCATACTTGGTCTTAAATGCAGTCTTCCATTCATCCCCTTCTTTCATTCTAATCTGATGATAACCACTTTTCAGATCAATTTTAGTAAATATGCAAGCTCCATATAACTCATCTAACATGTCATCTAATCTAGGAATAGGATGTCGATACTTTACCGTAATATTGTTGATTGCTCAGCAATCGACACACATTCGTCAAGTCCCATCCTTCTTTGGCACTAACAAAACAGGAACAGCACACGGGCTAAGACTTTCTCGCACATATCCTCGTTCCAGTAATTCACTAACTTGCCGCTGAAGTTCCTTTGTCTCTTCAGGATTACTTCGATATGCGGGTCGATTAGGTAATGGCGCACCAAGTATCAAGTCGATTTGATGCTCTATGCCTCAAATCGGTGGTAGACCTCCAGGAACCTCATCAAAAAAGACATCATCAAATTCCTGCAATAAAGACACGACAGAACTAGGCAAACTCGGGTCAAGATCGTTAGTAATAAACAATGCATCCTTGTACAAAAGTACAAGCATCGGTCGGTCCAGAACCAAAGCTCTCCTCACTTCGCTCGATCTTGCATAGAAATTCTTTTCTCTCTTTTCTTTTCTCTCTGCTTTTCCCTCGGCTTTTACCACTCTGTTTTTCTCTATCTCTCCTTTTCCTTGCGTCTCAGACTCTCTACGCAAGCTCTCAGTTTTCTCACTTTTTTCTCTCTTTCTCAGCCTCACGTTGTAGTTTCAATTGATCTTCATACACCTCAGTAGGTGTCATTGGCACCAAAGTGTAAGTCTTCTGATTCATCACCAATGAATATCGGTTAGTGTATCAATCATGATGTACCCTCCGATCATACTGCCATGGTCTACCAAGTAAAAGATGTCCCGCTTGCATAGGTACAACATCACACACCACCTCATCTTTGTATCGCCCTATCTCAAATGGAACTAGGACTTGCTTCGAAACTTTCACTTCACCACTATCATTCAACCACTGAAGTCTATATGGTCTAAGGTGCTTTGTAGTTTTCAATCCTAGTTTCTCCACCATAGTACAACTTGCCACATTTGTACAACTACCTCCATCAACAATTAAACTACAAATCTTACCATTCACCAAGCATCTTTTATGGAACAAGTTATCACTTTGCTGGTGATGCTCCTCCTCCTTGACTTGCACACTAAGAGAACGTCTAACCACCATCAATTCACCTTTGACTGGCATCTCGACATCGCTACAGTCCTCCAATGGCGGCATGACATCATCATCTTCCTCCTTGTCACTTTCAGATTGAACATCTCCAGGCCCAGTCATTATCATCACCCTCCTATTAGGGCATTGATTTGCCATATGACCCATGCCTAAACACTTGAAACATTTAATTTCACGAGTTCTAGTGTTAGGATTTTCAGTTTTACCTGAAACCGGATTCGAACCAACTCTGCCATCTCTCCTTCTCCCTTGAAGTTTCAACCTTGGCGTTGTTTCCCTTCCAGTTCGGCTTCTCGTCTCTCTTCCAATTTGGTTTCCAATTCGAGCTTGAACCTCCACCACTCTTGTAATTTCGGTCCAACTTCAATTGCCTCTCTACTTTGATAGCTTTGTCCACCAATTCTTCCAACTCGACATAATGTTGCAGCTCTACCACTCTTGCTATATCTCGGCTCAAACCACATAAGAATCGTGACATAGTAACTTCGCGGTCCTCTACCACATTAGCACGGATCATGGAAATCTCCATCTCTTTATGGTACTCTTCCACGCTCTTGTTACCTTGTGTGAGATTTTGCAGTTTATGAAACAAGTCTTTGTGGTAATGACTTGGTATGAAGCGCTTCCTCATCACCGCTTTCATCTCATCCCACGTTTCTACCGATCTCTCACCATTGCGTCTCCTGCTATTCACAAGTTGATCCCACCAAATTATAGCATAATCAGTGAATTCAACAGCTGCAATTTTTACCTTCTTGAGCTCCGAATATCGCTGGCAGTCAAATACCATCTCCATTCGTTTCTCCCATTCTAGGTATGCATCAGGATCATTCTTTCCTTGGAAAGATGGAATCTTCATCTTGATATTGCTAAGCTCATCATCTTCTCGATGTCTGAACTCTCGGCGTCTGTTTCTCCTCCCAAATCTGCCATCTCGATCATCTTCTGTATCAGACACATATTCATCGTCAAATTGTCGCTGCCATCTGGGTTGCGCCCTAGGCTCATCTCGCTGATTTTGTGGCCTCCCTCGTGGTGGCTCTTGTTCACCATCAAGCCTCGTCTCACACCTCACAACTCGGTTGCTAATGGCTTCAAGTTGTAAGCTCAACTGCTGAATGCCTGCTAAAATCGCATTATCCCTTGGATTGGTGCCATCCTCCCTTTGATTTACGCTTTCTTGGTCTGCCATGATTTTTTTTTAACCTGCAAGAAAATGTTAGAAATAAAAGAAATCTCACCACACTCCGTCACGTGTTTCGCTCAAGATGTTTGTCACTTCCCTCGTGTTTAACTCAATCTAGGATTTTTCTTCCCTCAATTAAACTTACACACTCTTGCCTTTTTCCTCTCGTTTCTCTTCTTTCAAGCTCTTTATCAGACTAGAATTCCATTCTCACAAGCTCCTTATAACAGTCGACTAAACCACCAAGCAAGATCAATTCAGTAATATACTGCTCAATTCAGCAATTCAGCAACTTTTGCTAGATTTGAATTCAGGTTAATGTTTGCTGCTATTTTTTTTTCCTATTCGGTCCAACTAACAATAATAATAATAAAAAGAAACGAGTCGTCCTCTTGATTTTTTTTTCAGCCTCTTTTTTTTTCAATTTTTTTATCGGTTTTTTTTTCATCGATACTCTTTTTTTTTGTTTTTTTTTTACTGATTTTTTTGGCTGAATTTTTTTTTTTGACGAACTCAATACAATAAAAACAACTAGGACCGAAAACCTTAATTTTATAAACCCTAGATCCCCAATTCAGAATCCTAATTCGATTAGTAACAGATCCTCAATTCTATAAGCCCTAATTTTATAAACCCTAGATTGCTGAATTAAAATCAGTAAAAGTAAGATAATAACTAGATCTTGTAGAACCAGCTCTGATACCAGATGATGTGAATGGCTGCGGAAACTGATCATTCTACGAAGAACCAAGGGTTGCGAATTGCTAACCTTAACCCCCAATCGAACATGTGATTGGTAACCTCGGTATGAGCGTGACCTGTTGACGAACCTGTGTCAACCAATCCACGCTATAGACGCCACGAACAAGAAAATTCGCGATCTTGCTCGATAAGTCGATCGATCGCCACAAGGAAGCCTTGATAAGATCTTGTCTTCAAGAGAACTTGAAGAAGAGAAAACCTCTCTGTATAAAATTCTGAATTAAAGTTATCTTTTCAGAAACTCATAAGCACCCTTATATATGGTGCTAACCCTAAAAGGCAAAAATTACAAAAATACCCTTAATTAATAAAAATTCGCCTAAAAATAGAAAAAGGCCTAAAAGTCCATCTAAATGATGCCGAATGGTTGAAATTCATCGCAGTTCATGGCCAAAGGCCATGAGTATTGATCAGGATGCCGTTTCTCTTCAGCTAACCAAATTTGAGCTCATTCGGAGCTCGTTAGCCCTAAATCCGTTCAGAATTCGCGAGGTTAAATGTAATCATGTTGCACCAAGGAGCTTCAGAATCTTCAATTCTCGAATCAAGATCACCTCCATTCCAAAGATCTTGAACCATGATGCCGATAGCTTGCTTGAATTCCCTCGCTCTCGCTCGAGTAATTGGACCAAGCGGATAGAGCAACGAGTCCCTAGCACCTCCTCCTCGATATGGTTCGATGCCCACATCAAGTGGGGTACAGATCCTAAATCTAGGAGTTCATGCAGATGGGAAATGCTACCCTATCAATCTCAATCAATAGAAATAAGTGCGCAAATCAAGGATCCAGTACATACGGATAAAACACATGAATGCAGCATGGCATCCCTAATGAGGCCCTATTAGCCTAGAGAAATATCGATCAAGGCTTAGGAATGATTTTGGCATGATTTGCCCATGAGGGGCAAAATCGTAATTTTGAACAATTCATGGACAATTCATCTCAAAAAGGGGAAATTTGTCATTTTAGATGAATCGGGAAGTCAAAAGATGGGGAAATAGGATTAGCTATCAATCCAATCCATTTCCTATTTTTTGGGAATTTCCAGGATTTTTCTGGAATTTAAAAGCGATTTTACCCTCGGAAGGGTAAAATCGTCATTTTTGGACAAAGATGAGAACTGAAAATCTCAAATATTAGGTTTGGTCGTCCACCTGATCCAAACCCTAACTTTAAGCAATTTTAAGAACTCGATCGGAACAAGAAAGACAATTTTCCCAATGAGGGGCAAAATCGTCATTTTGAAAAAAGAGGCGGGACTCGAAAACCCAAACCTAAGAATTGGTCTCCTACCCGACCCTAATTCTTACCTTGGCATTATCGGCCTTATCTCGCGTATACAGCAGAGGCGACTTACCCCTAAAGGGTAATGTCGTCAAGTCTCGGGAGAATGGATAAGAAACCCCAAAAATAGGGTTGACCAGTTGTCTGTGGTCAATCCTCGATTTTTGGAGATTTCTGGAGTGCCTAGGATTTTTCCACAATTTTTCCACATTTTTTTGGAATTTCCTGAAATTTTCTAGCATTTTTTTTATTTTCTAGGATTTTTCTGATTTTTTTTATTTTTTAAATCATTTCTGATTTTTTTTATTTAAAAAAAATGTGATTCAGACCGGGTCAACCCGACCCACTCGAGTCGGAACCCGGCCCAGACCCGGACCCGCGAAACCAGCTTCCGTGAAACGACGCCGTTTATCCCTTTTTTATTTTTCTAATTATTTAGACTTGATCCGACGGTTCCTATTGGACCGCGTGGCTAATACATGACCGCCGGATCAGATTACTAAAACCTACGGTTTAGATTAGGCGAAGAGTCGATCAGGGCCGTCTGATCGGACTATTTAAACCTACGGCCACGATTAGAACCTAAGTCTTAATTTGAACCGTCCAATCCTACTAATATGAACGACGTCGCCTCTCGACTAACCCATACGGCGCCGTTTCCATCATTTTTTATTTCTGATTTAAAATCATTTTTCGAATTATCCTAAATTCTAATCCGACGGCCACCATTTATTAGACTCAACTAATTTCAACCGTTGGATCTACCTATTCGAATAACAACCTCCAACGGCCGAGCTGACTAGACTGACACGTGGACCAATGGCCGATTGCCACCTAAGCTTCTTGACTCGTTGACCGCGCCACGTCAGCTTCGTCTTCAACCTCGCGACCATTGCTGAACGAATGGCCACGACTCTCCGACGATGATCCGACGGTGGAATCTGTCACACCCCAAATTCTAATAGAAAAAGGGGCACGACACGGCCACCCTTCTTCACACCTGAAGGATGCAGCCTCACAAGAAAACAACATATCAGAGTTTCCATAATCCAACAACAAGTATAACTAGCTCTCCAATGCAAGCCCAAAAACTCAACTACCAAAGTTTCCCATCGATAACGCTCTCGTACTACTCGTCGTTAGCTGAGGAACCTGAAAAGATTGGGAGGAAAGAGGGGTGAGCAAACCACAGCTCAGTGAGTAATACTTTTCTTCTAAGCGGATCGAACAATCACTATGCACATTTAATATCAGAATATAACTCATTTATGTCAAACTCGAAACATCGCAAATCTTCACAATCCAAAATGAGTTATATAGTACCATAACGCAATATATTTATAGCAAAAATACTTATTTTGAAACACAAACACAAAACGAATATCAATGGTCAAACCCATTGATCAATGTCATCCAAAAACACGTGCCAGTGGTCTATCCACTGACCAATCTCATCAAAAACACAAGCCAATGGTCTATCCATTGGCCAATCTCATCAAAAACACATGCCAATGGTCTATCCACTAACCAATCTCATGCTTAAGAGTCTAACCATGGTCACGTATAACGCCCGTGACAAAAGACGACCAAGATTCCCCCCTTGGCAAGGTCTCCACCTACAATGCCGGTGGCTCGGCCCACAAGGATATCCTAACTAGTATGCGCATACCCACAAACCCCTCAACCGGGTTCACAGCCATCTTGAGCATCACATCAACATCTCCTCATAAATCAGAAAATATATCCCAACCAACTCAATCCAGCAACTCAAAACCGTGTCAAATAGACAAAAACAGCAGTAAATGTTTAATCATGTTTTATGCAGCAAAAATACTATTTTCTCAAATGATAACACATATAGTATATCTCTTCAAAATATGCACTTTTCAACTCACAGAAGAAATAGTATCTCTCACAATTCACAAAACCGATTCAGAATCAATATCACAAATGGGTTTCACAAACCCAAAATCCATATCCTTTTCGCAGAAACTCATCCGCTATACACAACGCATTATCTAAAATCATTCTCAAACCATCCACAAATAATCAAAGGTAGTAAATGTCCGATCCGAAGTTATGCATCAAAAATGCCAAAAATATCACTCTTGCCATTAGAACGAAATCACATATTAACATGTCTTACTCTTTTCGTTTCAAAATATGCCTTTAGAAATTCAAAGAAGAGATAGCACCACTCACCTGAAATGCCAAAGGCAATTTAGAAAGCTTACTCGGAACGATGCGTCCGAACCCCTATCAAAAGTATAATAAACGGATCAAAAACTAAGTAATAAGCTATTCTAAAGCATGACTCAACTGAATAAGGCCTATTTGTCACTAAGAAGACAACTACGCACCGATAAAACACTTGTTTGTAGCAAAAACACAAGTTTTCCGCTTTGCGCAACTTGCGCGATAAACTTCAACAGTCCATAATTTCCTCATCCGAGCTCCGATTTAAACAATCTTATAGTCCAAAGAAAGCTCTTTTAACGTACAACAATAACCCCAACATAGCTTGTCCAAAACCCATTCGAAAATTGGTGAAACTGAGCGAAAACTGTACTGGTCGCGTACTGTTCACAGCGCGCACCAAATTCTCTCGAGCCATAACTTTCGCTACAGTAATCCATTTTAAGTAACCTTATAGTCCACGCGAAGCTCATTCAACATACTACAAATGTCTCAACAGATCCAACCTCATCCGATGAAAGGAAGATAGTGAAATCAGGCCCCGAAACGAATTATTCGCGTTGTACTGTAGCGCGGCAGATTTGGAAAATTCATTCCGGGAAAACCGCAAGTCCAAATCAAGATCCGTCAAATACTACGGCTTCATAACATCCTAAAGTTTCATTTCCATGCAAACGCACCGCTAAATGACCAAGAAATCAGACCCGGCGACTTATATTCAACCAAAACCCCAAATAGAGTCCTAACTCCGAACATCCATTCGATCGGAGGAAAAAGATGTGCGAATACTTACCGATGGTTGCTAGTCGAGGCCGAGGTAACTTGGCGAGACAACTCGAGGAAAGCCCTCTCTCATCTCTCCTTTCCCTCTCTTCTTTCTCTCCTTTCTTCTTCTTCTGCTGTTCTCTTCTTCCTCTTTTCTTTTTGCGGTCGTGGAGCAGTTGAAGGAGAAAAGAATAAGGGGTTGGAGTTGGGCTGGGCTTCCTTTCGGGCCAAATATTACAGAATCTTAACGGATTGGAGCGAGACCGGCGGCAATCGACTCGCGATGACCTCTATTTTAACATATCTAATAATCGCAACATTTTATTCACAGAGTCGCAAGAATCATGCAAAATGCCGAGTACGGCCATGGGAGTTCGATCTCGTAATTTATTTAAAATCATAGCAATTCAACCACAGAATAGCACCAGTGGAGGTTCAGAAAACTCACCTCGAGCTCCGATTGAGCTCGCTCGGCCCAGATTTGGCTGGGGAAGGATGAACAGTGGTTCGACAATGGAGGTTGGATTGGAAGACTCGATTGGGTGTGTTAAGACAAAATCGATGCAAAAAAGATATGCGACAATGGTCAGTAATGTTCAAGGAGTAAAACGCACATAGTAATTGAAAGAATAGGCAAGAAATGCTAGAACTGCCATTGAAGCTCAGTTCAAGAATCAAAGCTCGGCCTTACCTGTTCTCGCGATTTCGTGGGGCGCGGCCGGCGGCGATCGCTTTCTGGCGGTCTGGGCGAACTTCGAACTGTCCTTTCTGGCTTTGGTCTGGCCGGAGACGGCCCAACCGGCGCCTTGCAGTTGAGCTCGAGTTCTCGACGGCAAAGGGCCGGAGAACGAGCTTTTCTTCGCCTTCTCTCTCTCTCGCACGTTTTAGTTCGTCCTCCACCAACTGAATCGACCAACCTCCTCAACAGAAAGGGATCACGAGCTTATATAGCTCTTGGGAATTTTGGCGCCGAACCATGGAGCTTCAACCAACTCGGTTTGCAACGTGTAGTCACGTGCAAATAGGTCCAAACGACGTCGGGGGAGGTGGGTATTTTCGCTCAATCCTGTTTGGTCCTCCGGCGAGCTTTACTTCATGCGAATTTGGCATGAATTTGACTTGCGTTTGGTATTTGCTGACTTTTGCAGGTACCGCAGCTTTGACTGACCTCGCCGGAGCTCGTCCGGCGGCCATTTGTTTCGGGGCTGGTCTCGAGTCAAAGAACAAAACGCCCACCAGTACTTCTCCAATTGTAATTGATTTGTCAATCAATTTTCTCTTGGAAATTACATCTTCTACTGTTCACTCGTGCACAAGCCTGATGAAGAAGAAGACATTGTAGCGGACCGGTTCGACCGGTCCAACCGGCGGTCTGACCGGTCCGAACCGGTCCCGACTTGCAATTTTCCAAATTAAATCCAAATTAACAGGAAATTTTTGCAATTGAACGTCATAATCGAATTTAGGGCATGAATTCTATCAAAAAATGTGATTTTTCCCAAAAGTTCATATCAATTTCAACAAAAACCCCAAATTTCCTTTTAATTGCAAATTGGGGAATTATGCAATTGAAGGTCCAAATGATCAAATTGGGTTAAATTACCTGTGCCAATCGATTCAAAATGGTGAAACCCATTGGGCAGCATGTTTAATTTGCAATGATAGCCCTTGAATTGAAAGTAATTTCAATTATGCTCATTTTCAAGGACTAAAAATGCAATTTTAGTATGCAATTTTGCAAAATTCGTGCAATTGAACAATAAGGGACAGTTAGAATGGATGTCAAGATCCTAGAAAATACCAAAATTGCAAATTAAAAGACTCAATGGATATTTTTTTTCTCAAATTCAATAGTATGGGTTACAAAGGAACACCCATAATTGAATCTGATTTTGAACTTTTTGTGAGGTCAAAAATACAAGGGATTAAAAAGAAAAATATTGGCTATTTTTTCATATTTTTGTGGCCTCGAATGCTATTTTTCTTGATTTTTTTGAGTATTTTCCTATTTTCTAAAAATACTAAAAAATATGAAAAATATGAAAAATTATTTTTTGTTCAAAAATGGTTCCTTGGGCTTGGCTAAGGCCACCAAAGTTGATTTTGTAATTTTTTTTACTTTTTATGGATTTTTTGTGATTTTTCAAAATAAAGTTGAAAAAGACTTGGTTAAAAAATCAGGTGTCAACACCAGTCTCTCTTTCTTTTTTCGGAGGGTATTGCTTCCTCGTGGAAGTTTCATGCGGCTTCTTTTCTCTTAAGGCTCACTCGAGTCTCTCGGCCACTTTTATCAAATGTGTAAAGGTTTGACATCCTGAGGTGTTCAACCTGTCAAAGTATTCGTACGGAAGCGCTTTTAAGAACAAGTCAATTAACTCCTCCTTTGGGATTGACGGTTTTACTTGGGTCGCCAAAGCTCGCCACCTCTGGGCGTATGTTTTGATTGTTTCACTTCTTGCTTTTAGAGTTCGTAACAGGTCTTCCCTTGTCGGGGCCAGAGTTGTGTTAAACTTATACTGCCTAAGGAAATCTTCTGCAAGATCTTCCCACCCATCATAGTCATCCAGGTCTAACTCAATGAACCAAGCCAGAGCGGCGCCAGCCAAACTCTCTTGGAACGTATTCATCAGCAATGGAACGTAGTCCGAATATTGCGCCATTTTACGCAAGTAATATTTGAGGTGAGCGCGGGGATAGCCTGTCCCATTATATTTCCTCACGAAGTCTGGCTATTTGTAATCAAGAGGGGTCTCTACCTTGGCGAAAGGATATATCTTGTCAAAACGGGCCAGCTCATAACCCTGGCTGCTCAAACACTCTTCGATTTTGGCTATTCTCTTAACCTCTGCTTCAATTTTCATAGTCTGTTTTCCTTTTCCCTCCTTCTCAAGGTTAATGATAAAAGGGGGTGCCTTCGGTTGTGACTGGATATTCGGCATACGGATGTCTTCCTCGGCACGTTGGGCATCTTCTGCCGTCTCTTTGTCAGCCATATTGGGTACAGAGGATAGACCTAAATTGTTCTGGTTAGGAGCCACTGTCTGTCTGGCTGGCTTGGGAGGCTTCCAACATTGCCTTAACGTCAGCCATCATAGTCACCATAGCAGTCATTTGAGTTTCCAGCATGCCTACTCGTGGGATCAACTCATGTTGTTCCATTCTTGTCTAAAGTCGAGTACGAAAACGGTGCTTTGGTAGTTCCGTGATTAGAGTGCACCTGTTTATTTAAAAATAACAAGTAAGTATTTCTTCAGAATTGACAGAAAAAGTACTTGATTCTTCTAATTGCATGTTTTCTATTGATGAATGAGAAAAAGGACTACCTTGTGAGCCTTAGTCTCACGTGGGCGGTTCTTTTAATCATTCTCCAAAAGAATTCATGAAATTAAAATAAGCGTAATCTTTGACGATAGTTTTTATGCATTTATAAAACATGTTTACGCTCATGCACATGTGTCTAAAGTAATATTCAATACAAATGTGTATGCTAAAAAGGTATCATAATGTTTGCTCATTTTACACTTGACAGAATAGTTTATTCAAGTCTAGGACGTTTGAGGTCTAAGGTATCCTCGTCGCCCCAACAGAGATCAATTCCTTCAATCTGGGATTCTTCATCTTCTGAATATGATGACGATCCCATGTCTTCGGGTATATACGGCTCTACTCCCGGCACGTATGGTACGATGTATTCAGGTAAATAAGGCTCTATAAAGCTGCGTCTAGTCGCCTCAAAGTGTTGAATATATTCTCCTTGTGAATATTCTCCTCACGAGTCATCTCTTCTGGCCATCTCATGTCTTCAGGCTGGGAGTTCTTCAAAGAGCGTATAATAAATTCCACCTTGGCTTCAAATTGTTTCTTCTTTTCTCCAGTGAGAGTCTCCCTCGGCATGTCAAATGAGAAGATACCTGGTCGCGGCGATGAAGGGATCCCTTGCAATGCTCCAAACTGTCGGATAACCATCTTTGGATAATACACTGTAGCGCCTATGAATCCTAACAAAGGGACTGGGTCTTCGCCATTACATGCGAGCCTGACTTTGCCCAGTGTTGGCAATCTTAACCGACATCAGAGTTGTTCTGGTTTTAGAGTTCCAAGGAATTTCTTCCATTCTCTAAAGTTGAACTTAGGAATACGTGTATGGGTTCTGATGAAAGTTTTAAGGGGATGGGCATCGGAGCTAATCTCAGTGAAACCCATGCGGATGTGAAATTGTCTGATATGGGATGTGAACCACAAGTATAGGAGATCGCTAGAGGCTCTAAAGATTCCTTTCTTGCTTTTCTTGAAGCGGTTTAGGGAAAGGAAAGTTTCAGCAAGATAACGTTCGAATAATCCCATCCACAACAAACTTGTCTAACCACTACAGCCATAATAGGATCGAAAGTAATAGATGAGATGGGGAATAGCACAAAGCTAAAGAAAACCAAGACAAAGGCTCTACCAGATTTAGTTCCTTTGGTAGCAGGGAGGCTAGGAAATCTGTCTAGAAGGAAAGATAGGGAGATCCATCTAGAATTACTTTTGGCATCTGCTTTAATTTCATTGAGATTTGTGTCAAGGAATTCAGCTAGTTGACTCAAAGGTTCAAACCCTATTGGAGGTTAGACTAATAAGTGAGTAAACTCAACTCCAATGGCGGCGTTGTACTCTTCAAGAGTAGGGGTAACTTCCAGTCCTTCCATGTAGAACGTAGCAGTGGTAGGATCCCAATAGAGCACCATGGCTTGGATAAAGGCAGGTGGACACTCAATCTTCAGCAGTTCCAATAGATACCCCAATCGTAATCTGGCATATTTCTGGCTAGCTTCGCCCATGCTATCCCACCATGCTAGGAGCTCGGTTCGGGGGATTTTGAACACTTAAATATCATTCTTTCCCATCAAGTCTAAAATATGCAAATGATTTTAAAAAGTCAATCGTCAAAAATTACTTTAAACATGTGACTATGCAAATGCCATGAAATATGCATAGGCTAACTTAATTGCATAGTTCAATTGGAGAAATGAAAATTAGAGCCTTTTTCAGGTATGGAAGACCCGACATAAAGTCTAATTTGAATTTCAGGCAAGTGAATTATGCAATTTAATCAGATTTACTCCAGTGACTAAAGGAAATAACAAAGTCTCATTCCATTGGTCAATACATCGCAATACATCGGATGGGAGTAGAACGGAGTGAATCCCTTATTATAACCAGGACGCCTAATGAAAGAAGGGTAGAGAGAGACTTTGCAAGCAAGAAAGCCATAAAAGGCCCATGGAATGTGAGGATCAAAGCTATCCCTCCCCAAAGGTTTAATCTTCTTCAGAATGGTAGTCAGTTGGGAACTCCTCCCTAAATGCTTCTTCATCTGTCTCCCTTTCAGGACATAGCTCGATAGTTGGGAACTCCCCCATAGTTGAGTGTTTCTTAGAATGTAAGAAGTTGTCTTCAATGGATCGATCAAGGCGTCTCAGCTCCTCTGGCCATTCTCTGGTCCATGGTATAATAACTTCATGGGTCTTCTCGAGTTTCTCCTTTTTGAGCACGATGTGCTTCGGCTTCGTCTTGGTTGCGGGCGTCTTTTCTTTCTCTAAAGAGTGATCATCGGTTTGTTCTCCTTGACATGACGTTCAGCTTTTCGACGGGCATATGCGTCCCTAGCTAGGCGGTTGCGATATTGTCTATTCATCTCCAAGTAATCCTTGAACATTTCGTCCGCTTGTCGCTTGAATCTGAGGTTGTCGACATAGTAGCGGGTTTGACAATCTTCAGCGTACCCCAATTTGCGTTCGGTTAGCTCTCGGCCATGTACAAATCTAGTAAAGTGTAACCTTGTGTTTGGTCCAGAACGAGTGACTTTCCTCAGGTATTCGAAGGTCACCAACTCTGTCGAACCTCTAGGAAACAGCGACATCCTACCCTCTTATCATCGTTATTTCAATTAGTCACCTGAGTGATTTCATGATGTATGCAATGCACGTAGATGTATATAACGCATGAACATACTGTGAAACAAGGAATAGTGAAGTACATTGAAAGTAAATGCCTTACCAACCAAACTCGGGGAATGTCAAATGTTCCCCTGTATCAATGGGTGGTTTTAGGTATACCAACCTTCCATAGACATGCGCATGAGACAAGTGGGTATACTCTAAAAATTGAAAATCAGGTGAGAAACCTATTGCTCAGGCTCTCACGATCCAAATAAGGTAGATTCCTCCCCAAGAGTACCCACCCAAGAGGGCTAGATATCGCCAATTTGGATTGTGAGCGGGAACGAACACGAAAGTCTCAGGTGCCATCAAACACGAGATCCTTTCGTACCCTTTCCCTATCTAAGGTAACCTAGAGGTGGTTGCAGTCGGGGTTTGACCGCCAGTGTGTGCGATGTGTAGTGATCATCACAATGCAAGTCATGCACAGCAGTTTGTATCAAACACCGCTTCGATACATGCGTAAGATAAACATACATTCCCAACTACAACCTGCAAGAAAAATGTCAACAATCACTCCACCCCTTATTTCTCCAATCTGTGAAAACATCTAACACAATGGTTAGCGTACGCACCTTAGCATCTGCAGAAGGTATGGTTAGGTAAACCAATCAACTTTTTAATCGACTCAAGTTTTCTAAAATTCCTAACCAGAGATTCTGAGTTCGAATAAGTCCCCAGTGGAGTCGCCAGTCTGTCGCGACCCTCTCGAGCACTGACGGGCTCTCGTGGGCTAATGGGCCGCCCAATATCGCCTGATCGGACGCGGGCCTCTCCCAAGGTTCATTACCCAAATCGCAACGGCTGGATATACGTGGTCGACCTTCGGTGCGGTCTGGTGACATGTGATATGTGTACACGCCAAGGAGTCACCACCAATCGTTTCGTGGATGGAACGATCGAAAACCCTATCGAATAGTTGGGAGCGATCTATTCGATTCTGCGAAAATCAGAGAAGTGAGATTGGGGACTTTGTTACGCCAACTGTCAGAGTTGACACCTTTTCGGCACCTAAGTTGAACGATTTATCTAATCCTACAATTCATGCAGATGAGTGGGGGACAGATCCTAAATCTAGGAGCTCATGCAGATAGGAATGACTACCTTATCGCTCATAATCAGTAAAAATAAATGCGCAAATCAATGATCCAAAACATGCGGATAAATCACATGAAAATAACATGGCATCTCTAATAAGGCCCTATCAACCTAGAGAAGTGTCAATCAAGACTCAAAATTGATTTTGACATGATTCGCCCCTAAGGGGTGAAATCGTAATTTTGAGAAGTTTGGAGACAATTTGCCTCAGAAAGGCAAAATTGTCATTTCAAATGAAATATGTAATAAAAAATATGGCAAGAATAGGATTGGCAACTCAACCAATCCATTTCTTATTTTTCGGGAATTTCTAGAATTTTTTCTGGAATTTAAAAGTGATTTTACCATTTGAGGGGTAAAATCGTCATTTTGGGTGAAGACGAGAAATGAAAATCTCAAACATTAGGATTGGTCGACCACCTGACCCAAATCCTAATTTTAAGTAATTTTCAAGACTCGATTGAAATAGGAACGGCGATTTACTCATTGAGAGGTAAAGTCGTCATTTTGAAGAAAAGACGAGACTCGAGAACCCAAGCAGAAGGATTGGTCACCTAACTGACCTTAATCCTCATCTTGGCGTCCTCGACCTATCTCGTATACAAGGCCGAGACGGCTTACCGCTAAAGGGTAGAATCGTCCAATTCAGAAAGAACGGATAAGAAATCCCAAAAATAGGATTGACCAGTTGTATGGGGTCATTCCTTGATTTTTGGGAACTTCTGGAGTGTCTAGGAATTTCCCACAATTTTACTTTTTTTTTTGGATTTTCTAGAATTTTTTCGATTCTTTTTATTTTTAAAACCATTATTTTGATTTTTTTTATTATTTAAAATATGTTTCGGACCGGGTCGACCAGACCCACTCGGGTCGGAACCCGGCCTAGACCCGGACACGCGCGGACTCAGACACCAAAACGACGTCGTCCTGTGTTCTTTTTATTTTTTTATTTTTCGGATTTACTCCGATGGTTCCTATTAAACCACGTGGCTACTCCACGGCTGCTGGATGATCTGACTGGAATCTACTATCCAGATTAAAATTTGATTATTCCTCGACCGTTTGATCGGATTACTTAAACCTACGGTCACGATTAGAAGCCAAGACTCGATCCAGACTGTCTATCTCTACTAACCTAAACGACGCCGCTCGACCACTAACCTAAAAGGTGGCGTTTCAGTCCGTTTTAATTTTCCAATTACGAAATCATTTCTGGATATACCTAATTTCTAATCGGACGGCCACTAAAATTTAGACTCGATTTATCTGAGCCGTCCGATTCGATTATTCAAATAACAGACCCTAACGGCCATGCTGACTAGGCAACCACGTGGACCAATCCTAGGATGACACCAAAGCCTTTGACTCTTTGACCGGCCACGTCATCTTCGACTTCAACCTCGCGACTTCCTTTGAACGAACGGTCACGACCCTCCGGCGATGATCCAACGGTGAAACCTTGAAGGAATCGAGCAAGGCCGGCGGCAATCGACTCGTCTCAACTTCGCACGCAACATATCGTAGGATCACACGACTTCACCCACAGAATCGAGCGCAAGGAAGCTCGAACCAGTACGTATATAGCTACTCTAATGGTGCGATTCTTGGCATTTTAGGCTAATTCATCAACACAAAAGCATCATTCAATGTTCAGAAGACTTACCTCGAGTTCCGATTGAGCTCGCTCGGCCTAGATTTGGCTAGGCGACTTTGAACAGTGATCGGCGATGGAGGTCAAGTTCGAAGACTCGATTTGAGGTATTCAAGCGAAGTTGATGCAAAATGAAGATGCGATGGTGGTCAGTGACATCCAAGGAACAAAACGCACACACTAATCGTAAGAACGAACATAAAACAGGCGAGTCGCCATTGGTGCACAGTGAAGAGTTCAGAACTTCGTCTCACCTATTCCCGCGGTTTCAAGCGGCGCGGCCGGCGGCGATTGCTTCTATGAGCTTCAGGTGCGCTCACGACAACCTTCTTTGGCTTTGGTTTGGCTGGAGACGGCCTAACCAGCGCCCTCCAAATTTGAGCTCCAACCCTCGACAATGGCGATAGAGGGTGAGCTCTCTCTCTCTCGTTCTCCCTCTCTCTTGATTCTGTTCCCCCTCTCAACCGAAGCAACCAACCTCCTCGTTCTAGAAGGATCAATTGGCTTTTTATCTCTTCGAAATTTTTGGCGCCGAATCGGGGGGAGTTCCCCTTTCTTGAATTGCACGTGCAGTCACTTGCTTTTAGGTTCAAACGGCTTCGGGGAGGATGGGCATTCCGTCCAACTCCGTTTGGTCCTCCGGCAAGCTCTACCTTATGCGAATTTGGCACGAATTTGGTCTGTTCTTGACTTAGTTGACTTTTGCAGGTCCCGCGAGATTGACCGGCTGATTACTTCTTGCTCCGGCGACTATTGGTCGCGATTCCGGCGTCAATCGATAGGGAATGGTTCAGAGATTCAAACCCCCACCAATGCTTCTTCAATCGTTGCCGATCGCTCGATCAATTTTGCCATCAAAATTTTGCCTTTCACTGTTCATCTGCACGGGAGTCTTAGGAAGACGACGACACTGTAGCAGACCGGTTCGACCGGTCAGAACCGGTCCGACTCTATTTTCCTCAAAATTAGCCAAAATGTGTGGGAAATTTTCAAAATTAAACCTCATAATCAAACTTAGGACATGAATTATATCAAAAAATATGATTTTTCCCAAAAGTTCATGTCAATTTCCACAAAAGCCCCAAATTTTCATTTAATTGTAATTCGGCAAATCGTGAAATTGAGGGCTCAAATGGTCAAATTGGACCAAATCACCTATGCCAATCGATTCAAAATGATGAAAAACATTGGGTAGTGACTTTAATTTTTAATTGTAGTCCTTGAATTGAAAGTAATTTCAATTATGCCCAAATTCAAGGACTAAAATGCAATTAAGTATGCAATTTTGCCCAATTCATGTAATTGAGCAATTTGTGCAAATAATTGGGATAAATTACAATAAGGGACAATTAGATTGAATGTCAAGATCCTAAAAAATGCCAAAATTGTAAATTAAAAGACTCGATTGATATTTTTTTTACCAAATTCAATCATATGTGTAACAAAGGAACACCTAAAATTGAATTTGAATCTAGACTTTTTATGAGGTTAAAAATACAAAGGATTTAAAATAAAAATATTTAATATTTTTCCATATTTTTGTGACCTCGAATGCTATTTTTCTTGAATTTTCAAGTATTTTCCTATTTTATAAAAATACTAAAAAATGTGAAAAATATGAAAAATTATTTTTTGGTCAAAAATGGCTCCTTAGGCTTGGCCAAGGCCACTAAAGTTGATTTTGTAATTTTTTGACTTTTTATGAATTTTTTATGAATTTTCTAAAAAGAAGCTTAGAAAATGCTGATCCGAAATTAGGTGTCAACAGGGTCATATGAAGAAAAATTACTTCCAGCTGAAAAATGAGATGAGGAATGAGAAGAAAAATGGCAATGAAAATAACGAGAGAAGAAATAATGGTAGTGATGATTGGGTGGCAACTGCTACTGATAAACTTGTTATTGTTTACTATGATGATAATGTTAATTTTGCATTTGATGATTCAAACTGGGTTATTGATAGTGGAGCTTCTCTTCATATTACCTTCAGGAAAGAGTTCTTTACATCCTACAAGGTCAGGAAATTTTGGTACCTTAAGGATGGGTAATGACGGTTTGGCTGCTGTTGTTGGCATAAGAGATGTGTGGTTGGAGACTAATACCGGAGCAAAACTAAATCAAAAAGATGTCAGACATGTTCCTGATATTCGTTTGAATCTGATTTCGACTAGAAAACTTGATGATACAGGATTTTGCAGTACTTTTAACCATGGATAGTGGAAACTCACTAGAGGCTCATTAGTTGTGGCTAGAGGTATGAAACAATCTTCCTTATATTTATTTCAGGCTAAGATTTCCAAAGACATGTGTAATGCTGTGGAAGATGAGAATGCAACTATATTATGGCACAAGAGACTTAGTCACATAAGTGAGAAAGGAATTGGCTTGTTAGCTAAAAAGGGTTTACTCTCTGGAGTAAAGAGTGCAAGACTTGAGAAGTGTGCACATTGTTTAGCAGGAAAACAACGAAGAGTTTCTTTCAAGAGTCATCCGCCTTCGAGAAAATCAGAGTTGCTAGAACTAGTGCATTCAGATGTTTGCGGTCCAATAAAACCACTAACACTTAGTGGTGCAGCCTACTTTGTAACCTTCATTGATGACCATTCAAGAAAATTATGGGTTTATTTCTTGAAGACGAAGGATCAAGTGTTAGATGCATTCAAGCAGTTTCAAGTTTTAGTTGAAAGACAGATTGGAAAGAAGTTGAAATGCATTCGTTCAGATAACGGTGGTGAGTACATCGGACCATTTGATGAATATTGCAGGCAACAAGGAATTCGACATCAGAAGACACCTCCTAAAACGCCTGAGTTAAATGGTGTAGCGGAAAGAATGAACAGAGCACTGATTGAGAGAGTCAGATGTTTGATTTCAGATGCAAAATTGCCAAAATCTTTTTGGGGAGAGTCTTTGAGTACAGTGATACATGTTCTTAATATTTCTCCCATTGTTGCTTTAGATGGTGATGTTCCAGATAGAAGACCTCCCGATCGATCAAAATGTATGCGCTGCGAATGATCCTAAAACCTAGGCACAGGTTAGTAGGAAGTTGAGCGCATTCCTTACAAAAGACCATTATCACAGAACGGTGAGGAGCCCTCTTGGATGAGAAATTCTCCAATAGATGTTTTGAACAAACTCTTTTTGGAAATTTCAAATTGTTTGATCCAGATTTTCCGTGCAGGGGATTTGTGATCACATTTGCATGTTGCAAGAATGTTTTGGATAGCCTTCGGCATCAAAATGCACATTTCATGATTAAAACTTAATTCATACGGTTTTGTCAAATGGACAGCCGTGGTCTTTCCAAAGATTACTAACGTTTTCTTGGTGAAGAAAAATCTTTCAAGCTCAAACTTCTGCAGGATACCTGGAGAACCCAGCTCCCAGAATGTCGCCTCAACAGACTCAAGCAGTCTCATCGGACGTGGAGAACCCTCGTCATGAGACCCCTTTTCAAAGCAAACTGATGGTAGAAACCGCCTGAAGGATCAACTCATGGTAGAAACCGCCTGAAGGGTCAAATGAAGGTAGAAACCGCCTGAAGGGTCAACCAAAGGTAGAAACCGCCTGAAGGGTCAAATTAATGGTAAATACCGCCATAAGGATCAACACAAAGGTCCGATCCACCATACGGATCAAAATCATGGGCAAATCCCAAAGCGTGGGTGTGCTTTCCTTAGGTTCCTACCAGTTAGGAATTCCATAATGGTATGACCTACCATACAAGTCAGAGCTTAATCTCCCCAGGATATCCTAAATGATGAGTCCTAGGTATCTTCTTGAAAGTCGTCGCAACCGGCAGCGTCCGACAGGTGAGCTTCAGGTAAGCCTCTCTCACTCCGGCCCATGTTCAAATTGTTAGAGCAAACCGGGGATTAATTTGGGCTTTCATCAAAGACCCTTAAGGATTCAATGTCATAGCACTTCTTCTCTCATTTTCCCAGCTGAGTCGGTTAGGAATCAGGTGCCACCTTATCTTTGAGAGAAACCTCTAACGAGATTCATCTCAAAGAGGGGCAGCTGTTGACACCTGATTTTTATTATTATTATTATTATTAGTCTTTTCCAATCTATTTTTAGGAAATTCATGGAAAATCTATAAAAAAAAAATAAAAAAAATTGAAAAATAAACTATGGTAGCTTTGGCTGATCTAAAGAAACCATTTTTTATTAAAAAAATATAATTTATTATTATTTTTCATATTTTTTTATTATTATTAAAAAAAAAAAAAAGAAGCAAAATACATGAAAAATAATATTTGAGATCATGAATTATTGAATTACCCATTTGCTCCTCAGTAATCCACTACGAGCTAAATAATTCAAATTCCCTAAAGTGGGCCCCACCTATCATTATCCCACCAACCAACCACTCATTGGTCAAAGGTCAAAAGCCCCTTCTCTCTTTTTTGACCAAGAATCTCTCTCTCATCCACAGGGGGACGCACGACGGCTTCTTGGTTTTTCAGAGGTTCTTCTTCATGAGGAGAGCATCTTCTTCTGGTGTTTTTTTTCTTTTTTCCGTGGCATCTCCCCCTGCCGAACGCGCCACCACCAGCCAGTCATCTCCCCGTCACGCCACCGCTCCGTCGATGCTGCCACCTTAGCTCGTTGCCAGTCAGCCGCCGTCGAACCCGCACCAACCGCACGCCCGGTTGCCGCGAGCTGTTCCCGCCAGATCCGAGCCTGAAAACCCTTGCCCGCCGATCCTTCGTCCGAACCCTTGCATCCTTCCCCAGCCAGCTCTAGCCACCACCTGAGGCTCTCCCGATGTCGCGACGCCCTCGGAGCCACCTCGGCCAGCCCGTCGCCGTGCGTCGCTGTCCTAGCCCGACCATCGTTAGCCCTCGCTCTCACGACCAGCCCTCATCCGAACCACCAGCAGCCTCTCGGGACTCGTCGGCCTCCTTTCCAGCCTCTTCGGCCTTCGTCGTGCCGTCGCCGACTAACCCCAGCCGAAGCTCCTGCCCGTGTCCTGTTTGCGACCGGGCCATGGCCTGTTTTGCGGGCCCGTGTGCTGGGCCGCGGGCCGAGCGAGTTGGCCGAGAGCCTGGGCCGCGTGGCCGAGATGTTGGGCCAAGTGACCGGGTTCATGGCCGAGAATTTGGGCCATTTGTCCGAGGAAGTTGGCCTGTGATCCACCGAGCCGAGGCCGTGGGCCGAATGTCCGTGATCCTGGGCCATGGCCGAGCCCATAGCCGAGGCAGTGGACCGAGTCCGTGGGCCGAGTGGCCGTGAGACTAGGCCATGGCCAAGCTAATTGGCCCGTGTCCGGGCCCGAATTTTATTATTATTATTATTATTATTATTATTATTATTATTATTATTATTATTATTTATTGCCAATTTTAAAACTTATAAAATTGATTGTTGACATTCTGATGTGGTGATCGACAGGTGATGCGCATGGAGACAGTCGCACGTTGGGGCTGGGCGATTGAAGATCGGTGTCTAATCAGGTATATTTTGCGTACTCGTTTCGTATATCAAAATCATTTTTCTAAAATATTGACATCATAGATTTGAGTCGCATGTATTTATTTCAATCTAGTTGTTAGTTTGTTTATTTGGTTAAGTGTCGTAGGTTGTCGAAGAAAGTATTTTCGGAAAATAAAAAAATCAATAAAAAAAAATGGAAAATCATAAAACAATTCAAAAAAATTCGGAAAAATCAAGAAATTCCAGAAAAATCCCAAAAATGGGAAATGACCACAATCAACTGGCCATGGAATATTTTGGGTAATTCGGTATCCAAACCTTCCAAAAATGACGATTTTGCCCTTCGGGCCTATCGTCCCCAAATCTTCCCATTTTACCCCTGGTCCGAAATCACATCTTTCCTAAGCCCTTATGGTTATACTAGGAAGCCATTGATTTGAAGTGATGTGCATTGATGTGATTTATTTATGTACTCGATTGCGCTTTCATTTAAATTGATTGTGATTGATAGGAACGGTCTTCCAATCTGCATGAACCCTGAATCAAGCCTACCTCACCTAAAATTGCACCCGCATGAACTCTTAGCTAGGAAAATCACTCGCGTTAGGTACCGAAAGGGCGTTGGTAATGACACCGACGTAACCAAGTCCCCGAACCCAAAATCTCTGGTTCTGCAGAACTGATCGATCTCTCCCAATCGATCAGTAAGGTTTCCGGTCTACCCTCCAAGAAAGACCGGTGGCGACTCCAAATGCATACACAATTTGCACATGCCACCACGACCACACTGAAGGTCGAAAGTGATCGACTCTTATCGTCGAATCCTTTAAAAAATACTCCCGCCGCGATTTGGTATGGGCTTGGGAGGGCTCGCGCCGATCCAAGATCCGCGATCGGTAATCCATTAGCCGCGTCCGCTTTCGGACGAGTCACGACAGCTGGCGACTCCGCTGGGGACTTTGTTCTAGAACCTATCGTTCTAGACCTCAAGTGGACTTAAGCCGTAATTAAAACGCTGAGTGATTTTTCTAACCATGCAGGCGCTCTTGAAGGTGAGGTAAGTCCGCTTATGGTAGGTGTTATATGTTTTTGCAGATTGGAGAAATAAGGGGTGTAGTCCGTGATTAACATTGTCTTATGCAGGTTGGGCGTAGGAATGTATGTTGTGTGGATGATTTGAAGTGCTGATTGATAAACTGTTGTGCATGAATTGCATTGTGATGATCACAACACGTGGACACACACAACCGCGCCTAAAACCCCGGGCGCCGCCTTTAGGAACACAATAGAAGGAATTGAAAATGGAATCTCCGTGAGGAAAAACACGGGGTAATCCACTTTTCAATTCTGCTCGCTTCGAACTATGGATCGAGTCCCAATGCAACGATAGCTGTGCAATGGAATCGGCTCTTTCTAGAACTCGAAGTGGGAACCTTAACCTTAGGTGCCAAACCCTCTGATTTTTAGAAGTTCACCATCACTTGTCTCATGCGCATGTCTTTGGGCGGTTGGTACACCTAAAACCGCACATAAGTCGACGAGTTTGGTTGGTAAGACTCTCTATCCCTCAAATCTATTACAGTTCATGTGAATATAGGCATTTCATTCATTGCATTCTGGTGATTAGATTAAATGCCATTTCAAGGATAGATGTGTGTGTTTTTTTTCCAAACGTCCTTGATAGAAGACGAGGAGGGTGATATCCCACGACGAACACCGAGTATGCGAGGAGCATACTGTGGACATTATTGAGGTATCATCCAACGAAGATGACGAGTTGGGGCAAGTGATCCTGAAGACACAGATCGAAACTGGGGCATCCTTAAACGTTAGGATCACATTCCTTTGTTTCATTTTTCATTACTAGTCCTCTGGTATAGGGTTTATTTTTACCGAGGTTTTCTCTATCTCACCCCTTAGAGTAATTGTATTAGGGATCTATTGGTGTATACATTCAGATGGAACTTGGTTGTATTTCTTTTGACGGGTCATGGGAGTGTGATGGCATTTTCTCTAATCATCCGAATACTCCCAAGTCAAGTTTATAATTCCTTTAGAGGAAATTATTTCTCTAGAAGGAATTATACACTTGAATTGTTTCGTGCATGTTTTACGTCGCTGGTAATCCACGATAATTGACCGAGAATATCGGCGTTGTTTTGAATTTAATGACGAGATAGATGTCCAAATTACTCTCGTTCTTAAACGGCCTTGATTTGGATGCCGTACCTTCAATTAAATTTAAAACACGTCATTATGCCTTGCGCTTTTGACCAATTCGTTCTCCTCGAAATTGATCAAAAGCGATTATCGTGAATTACATTCCTTTCAATAATATGCTTTCCTTCGAAGAATACTGATAAAAAACTTTTTGCGCAAGATTAAAACCCTTGTAAAAGTTTTTGTCCTTATTAATCACGAGCAAGCATAAGATTGAAAGGGGTTTATGCTTTCTTTTTCAAATTATTCCTTCTGATTCAGTCGTTTCATTTGCAGGTAAAAAAATAGGTAATAGAGAGAAATCTTCTCCTGGATAAGTCTGAGGCTATTCTCTCATCTGATCATGAGCGAGTTATAAAATCAGGACATATTTGCTCGGCTTATTGATATTATGGTTCGGCTCACCCAAGTTGAAGATGTTCGGATGCTCGAAGAAATGAACCATACAGAAGTTAAAACACACACATTTATTTTGCTCAGTGGAGGGTTTTCAAAAGCAGGTCATACAACTCGGGGTGGAAAAGTAAAGCCAAAGTGAGCCCTAATTAACGACACAAAGGAGCCCAACTGACCCTCCATGTTGTTAATGCTCTGCCCGTACTCACGACTTCGCATGTCCTGGTCCGCAAGCTTGAGGAGAAGGTTTCTGCATTCGCCCTTAACCTCAGTGACCTTGACCTCGTGTTCCTCGGTGATTATTTCCAAGTCCCGAACTAATCCATTCCCGTGAGCTATGTCTGCGGTTATTTTGTCAAGCCGTTCTTCCTGCCAGTCGCTTTGCAGCCTCAATAGGACATTGTGGCGGTCGTGCTCGCCAGCGGTCAGGGATAGGGCCAATTGATCCACCAGGTTCCTCCTCTCGCGAAGCAGCGTCGCGACCCTCTCATTGGCAAACTCGACGGCCTTTTTGTGACTATCGGCCAGATAGTTGGTCAGCACCAAATGATCAGACCGATCCTTGTAACGAGCCCGCAAGACGCGAGCCACGAGAACCTCCCGATCAGCAACACGGTAGGCCTCTAAGGAGTGTGCGAAGAGGGTCGGGAAAGTTCTATATTCCCTCCCCAGCGTAGTACCTTCGAGGGAAGTGGTATCTAAGTCCTCGAGCAGGACACGGATTTCATCCGCGGTTGCAGAATGATCGGTTATGTGCGCGTAACCGCGACCCAATAGGTTATAAAGCTTTTCCCACTGGGCCAAGACATCAGTCGAAAAAGTGCGCACGGGAGAGGAGGCCATTTGCGTTGGGTTGGCTTGAGAATAAGACGAGGCTAATAGAGAGATTAGAAGGAAGAAGCTGATTATGCGAGAACGCTAACCTGCCATACGTTAATCCCTCATTTTATAGCAACTCAAGGATGATGAAGGGTCTCAGTAATAATGCTGGTGGAGCCCAGTTAGGAGGTAAAGCAGGAGGTCCCCTCACGTGAACCATTGGATTCGTCTCGGTCCGCGATTTCCGGCTTGTCAATTAAAAGATGTAAAAGATTTGTCGGGATCACCATTATTAGAGTTAGGTGGGAGGTAAGCGCAACTATCGAAGAAAACCCTAACAGGATTTAGCAGTCCCATCATGTTGAAAAGCTAAGCGCGAAATTCAAGGTCTTGAGGGGGAACGTTTGCCTAATGATGCTTGAAGAGCGTCTCCTGAACGTACAAAGTCACTCGAAGAAAAATTTATAGGGAGTGAGCATACAGGAGAGAGTAGAGAACTCTGAGTGGGCAAGAACCAATCAAACATTTCTCAATCCAACATATTTAAGAGGTTACTGTCAGCTGCTAGAGGCGACTGACTCAAAAATCTCAGAAATTGAACTACTGAGGGATCTCGAAGATTCCAAGACCAAGTCTAACACCAAAACCATGGAGCCCAACACTTCTGGCAGCGGAAATCAAAATCACGGCGACGACGACAACGACATCCACGATGCTCAACTCGAGAAAAGAAGACGTCCTCACCAATACTCTCAGGAGGAAACCCAAATGCTGGAAACCCTCTTCAGTAAAAGCCCTCACATGAAAAAGAAGTGGAGAATTGAATTGAGCCGAGAGTTGGGGATTAATCAGTCGATGATCCAGTTTTGGTTTCAAAATAGGAGATCCAAATCGAAGGCTCAACGCAAACGTCAGGTGGTCGAGATTTTAAAGGAAGAAAACCAAAAGCTGCGAACAGAAAACATGAGGTATGAAGAAGCTCTCAATATTACCGTTTGCCCTCATTGCGATAACCCCATCGCCCTCGATTTTGCCGGAGTCACGCATGAGCAGGATGATCCTACGAAGACGATACAAATGCCTCCTGGGGGATGGGATTTGCATCGCTTTGATTGGAGCTACAGTTTCAAGGAGCTGGATGTTACCGCCGACCAGCTCAAAGCATATCAGCCTCATGCACAACAATTTTCGATAGGGTCGGGTCCTGCTGGAGATGAGTTAATCAGTCGTCAAGCCATCGATGCAATTTTGGGCCACGATAAGAGGAGGTTCGCTTGGCCCCCTGAACTGCATTTCAGATTCCTAGACGTGGTTCACCAAATGGGGATCGATTCAGCAACTCCGACGCGCATATTTAAGGCCATGAATGTACCGGGGCTTAGTAAGGAACTGGTCAGGAATCACCTTGCTGCCTACAGAAAGCGATTAAAACAGCGTCGAGCGGAGCTAAACCGGGAGGAATCCGTCTCGAGCTCAAAAGCTAGGGGCGACCGCCATTGTAATGCTCAGGCATCAAGAGATACCCGGCCAAATCTAAGCGTCAATCAAGCTAGCAACCCGACCACCGGCAAATTGAAAGCTGATCAGAATGTCCTTCCGGGCCATTTCAACACTTTTCAAGAGCGCGTGTCACAAGTACAGCGAGTGCGCACTCCTCCATTCGAGCAGCAGTCGGCTGGTGCTCTGCCTGCCGCTGGTCAACCCACGACAGACGATTTCTTTGATGATGGGCTCGATGCCTTGTTCAATCAATGGGAAGCTGGCATGCTTGGACAACCATGATCTAGCACCTGACTCGGGGCACGATGGGTTGGTCGCTACGATCACCCATAGAAAGAAGAACATGTTCACGAGTGGATCATTCTTTTTATCCATTGTAAAGTTCCTATGGGAACATTTTTCTTTAATGGCTATAGTTAATTGTGTATGAAAACCAACGCTATCGACGAACATCGTCATGCTCAGTTGCGATGATCCCTTGTTAGATTAAGTCTGAAACCAGAGACGGTCTTTAAAATTTTGAGTGGCCACGAACTCATTCCTCACCAAGCGCCCGGGATGCTGAAATGAAGAGTAACAGCATGCACAGGGAAAATGCCACTTTCGTTGAACGATGAAAAAGGGGTTGAGAGAAGATCGTAGCGTTAATTCCCTTGGAGCTAAATGAATTAAAAGGAGTCATTAATTGCGGGTCCACCGCTGTTCCCCACGTTCTCGGGCCTAGCAAATCATAAAAGGCGCCGAAAGATTGTAGACCCACCACTTTGAAGACTGAACTAGGGGACGAGCGCAATACTCGATGAAACCGAATCAATGCAAGAGAGTTTGTGATCCTATCACGAGGAAAAAGAAAGGGGAAGACAGACGAGGAGTAATTGCAGGGTCTCGGGAGGAGCGCTTGCTTGCTGGCCTTCATATGCGGCCTGAAGGATGGTTCTAGGACACGCACAATCACTTGAGAAAATTTCTAGAGTGAGCAAACACGTAAGAGTGAATAGAGAAAGCTGAGTGAACTAGATCAGCCCGAGATACTCCGATCCATCATGTTTAAAAGCTATTCCCATCTGCTAGAAACGCCCGACCTGGACATTTCTGAGCACGAACTGCTGGGAGACTTTGAAGATCCTGGAGCTGAATCCTGCCAGAAGGCCATGGAGACTGACTCCTCCAGTGATGAAATTCTAGGCTTCAGCTACGAAGAAGGAGTATACAATGATGACCGGAGCCGGAAAAGGAAGCAACTGCAACGCCACACTCCAGACCAAATCCGAGAACTCGAAGCTTTCTTCAATGAATGCCCCACTCCAAGCAGACAACAGAAAATGGAGTTGAGCCGAAAGATAGGATTGGAGCTTTCGAAAGTCAAGTTTTGGTTCGCCAACAAACGAACCCGGGTGAAACAGCAATACGCAGACCATGAGTTACTGGTCCTGAAGGAGGAGAATGAGAAGCTTCAAGCTGAAAGCGCGAAATATAAGGAAGCTCTGACCAAGGCCACCTGCCTTAATTGTGGTAATCCTGTTGTCCTCGGCGAGGTGTTCCTCGATGAACCATCCCTGTTGACGAATAACGCTCAGCTGTTACCGTATTCTCCACAGCGTTTTCCGACACAGCCAGATACCGTCGGAGATCTGCATGAGCAAGTCAACACCATAGAGTCAACACCAATATCCTCTGAGAAATGAGATATGAATTATCACAGGTGGAGTTCTCTCAATGACGAACTCGCTGTCGCAGCCAGCCAATCCAAAGTCAGTGAGTCCCTCCCTGGACAACTTTTGAAACGACTAGATCCCGTAGAGAATAGCTACCGAAGTATTGACGATATTTTGGGTGATAAGAGAACAAGGTTTTACTGGACCTATGAACTTCACACCAAATTTGTTGATGCAATTCGAGAGCTGGGAGTTGATGCGGCTAGCCCACTACGCGTACTCGAGATTATGAACGTGCCAGGGCTCTCTAGAATTAACGTTGAGTCTCACCTCAAGTACTATAGGAGATTACTAAAGGATGGAAGGATAGCGTTAAACCATCATAAAGCCGGTTGGAGCTCAAGTGCTGGGCAGAGTTACAACCATGATGATTGGGGAGCCAAGAGCACCCAACCGTGTTTCAGCAATGACGGGACCAGCAGTCGTGTCAGCAACTCCTCTAACCCAAATCAGAATGCTCCGCCGAGCTATCTCAATACTCATCAAGAGTATATACCACAGTTCCAGCACATAGGGATTCCTCAGTTTGAGCGCGAATCGGTCATTAATGCTGTCCCTGAAGCGGATCTGGCATTGGTAGAGAGTGCACATATAAACCTGCCGGTCATCGGAGGAAGTTCCAATTCGATGGGTCAAATTGCTCACGGCGAGAGCAAAGAGAGGAATCCCTCACCTGCAGTCGACGACACCCAATCTGGGCATCAGGGGCTAGAAAGAGCAGGTGATTTCCTTGATGAGGAGCTGGACACTTGGATCAATACTCTTCAGGAATGTATGTCTCAACCCCAACAAGGCAATGATGAAGGTTCCAGCTCAAAGACTCCAGTCCCTCACAACGAAGGCAATGAAAGAAATCTGCCCCCAACAATCGTTGATACCCAACTTGAACATCAATGGCTCGAAGACTCGAGCAATTTCCTTGGCGATGAGTTCAATCTTTGGCTCGATCAATTTGGAGCCGGAGGACCATCGCAATGGTGACGCAAAGCCGGTGATCAAACGTCTGATGCAAGGCATGGCTACTCGATGAAAAATGCTTAGAGAAAAGGGGTTGAATACTCCTATTGAATATGTTGTTGATCGCACTGTAAGGTTCCCACGGGAACATCTTTCATTAATATCTAGAACTAATTGCGCGTGAGTGTCAACATCACCCTTTGAGCATCTTCAAGCCGAGGGCCGTGGATTAGTCACTTAATCCGTGGAGCAAGTTCCATGAACAATGACTATCACCCGCGGAGCATAATGGGATCTACCCCTTCAGTACGAAATACGTCTGGCCGCGAAGCCACCCATTTGGTAAAACGATGTATCGTTCCTAAACGATCTCCAATCGGATACCGAAATCATGTCTTCTTTCTTTTCCTTCTCAGATGATAAACATGGATAAATCACTTAAGGAGTCATGCGTTCAAATAGCAGAACAGACGCTGCCCAGCTGGGGGCAGATGAACCATTGATGTTACAAACACTCCAAGCATGGATAGGTGGATTTGATAGATGTTGTTTATATCAATACGCAACATCAGAATGGGATGAAAATCAAGAGTAAAGTTGTATCGCCCCAATTTGTCTTGAATTTGGGAACATGAATTAACACTTATTGTTTATCCTTGACAGGGGAGTCGCCTTGCAGACGAACAAGTGCTTACATCCCATGTACTACTCGTTAGAGTACATGACCAAGGGTAGGATGTATCGTTTCGATTTTTGGAAAATTCGTGAGCATACAATGATATGCTTCTTTTACATTTGCAGGGATCCGCGGCTGCGACGGACAGGTAAGTATCCCTTTTCCCAGTTAGTTGGAGATAAAAAAAATGTCAGAATCCTTTCAGCCGGCATAAAGATTTTCCAATGCATCGATATTCATGATTTAAATCGGGAGGTTACCTGAAGCATGAATAGAACATGCACGGTACATCACAAAATCCCCTCGACGGATAAATTTTGGAGAAAAGAAAATGATTTTTTCCAAAACATGATTATTTTTCAAACCATTCGAAAGGATGTTTCCTCAAAAAAGAGGCAAGCTCAAATCCAAACACATCCTACATACACTTGAGAGATGAGTGAAGCGAATCAAATAGTAAAATCTGGACCTACGGAGGTATGGACCATTTGCAGCGATTACATGGATTGGGACGACGGAGGCGTTCGTTTCATATCATAAACACTACAGGTGACCGTTGGCAACCCATTCGAACGGCGGTTTTCATTCTTAACCCTGTCAAGAACCACCCTACATCGGGGCAAAATGGATGTGAGTCCAGCGGCATCAGGAGTAAATGGCTAGAAATTTTCTTGCTCGGACTAACATCAATCTTTGTGTGTTGTTTATATGGTGATCCAAGTGCCATAGGATGACGAGAAGCATCCATTTCTCTATCCCACACACTATATCCTTTGCATAGTCAAGTTGAGCCTGCAAATTCGTTTCATGAACCCATTGGTGATCATTCCAAGACGGATGCCGCACCACTTCAAAAATGGAAGAGTTCAAGACTCAGGGATTACGAAAGAGAAATCCCGGACTGATATTTAAAGCATGTTTAGGCTATATGTCTAACACGATCCCATGAAGAAAAAAAAATGGGATTTCAAAAGTGAATGAGAAAAATCCACGGCATCGAGAAAAAGCAAAGTGCCTGGTAAAAGCAAGGCCGATGCTCGTGTAAGTTGTTTGATTGATCCACAATGAAGCCGGATGGGAAAAGAAGAAATCCCTGAAGGAGCCAAATCCAAAAGGATTGCTCGCCAAATGGTGTCAAGAGCGGAATAAAGGCGCAAAAGAGAAAGGACAGGTAGCAAATCTGCAATGATCACCAATGTCAAACTCTCCAAGAATTTTCGGCCAAAAACAAGCCTTTTTCTGTCCCCAATCCTACCAATGTTACGACCTCGAAGGAGTCTTCTCTGACTAAGACACTTGGGTTAACATATAGCTTAACTCGAAGAAGTACGAGCAAGACTATTTCTTTCTCATTTTTGCAGGGTTCTTGACTTGTAAACCCGGAGCAGATGGTGAAGACTTTCATTCAATGGCCTCGACTCCAAAGTGGGTCCCCTTTGAAAGCCAATATCCAAGCCTAACATTATGGTCCTGTGGAAGACCTCCCGATCGATCAAAATGTATGCGCTGCGAATGATCCTAAAACCTAGGCACAGGTTAGTAGGAAGTTGAGCGCATTCCTTACAAAAGACCATTATCACAGAACGGTGAGGAGCCCTCTTGGATGAGAAATTCTCCAATAGATGTTTTGAACAAACTCTTTTTGGAAATTTCAAATTGTTTGATCCAGATTTTCCGTGCAGGGGATTTGTGATCACATTTGCATGTTGCAAGAATGTTTTGGATAGCCTTCGGCATCAAAATGCACATTTCATGATTAAAACTTAATTCATACGGTTTTGTCAAATGGACAGCCGTGGTCTTTCCAAAGATTACTAACGTTTTCTTGGTGAAGAAAAATCTTTCAAGCTCAAACTTCTGCAGGATACCTGGAGAACCCAGCTCCCAGAATGTCGCCTCAACAGACTCAAGCAGTCTCATCGGACGTGGAGAACCCTCGTCATGAGACCCCTTTTCAAAGCAAACTGATGGTAGAAACCGCCTGAAGGATCAACTCATGGTAGAAACCGCCTGAAGGGTCAAATGAAGGTAGAAACCGCCTGAAGGGTCAACCAAAGGTAGAAACCGCCTGAAGGGTCAAATTAATGGTAAATACCGCCATAAGGATCAACACAAAGGTCCGATCCACCATACGGATCAAAATCATGGGCAAATCCCAAAGCGTGGGTGTGCTTTCCTTAGGTTCCTACCAGTTAGGAATTCCATAATGGTATGACCTACCATACAAGTCAGAGCTTAATCTCCCCAGGATATCCTAAATGATGAGTCCTAGGTATCTTCTTGAAAGTCGTCGCAACCGGCAGCGTCCGACAGGTGAGCTTCAGGTAAGCCTCTCTCACTCCGGCCCATGTTCAAATTGTTAGAGCAAACCGGGGATTAATTTGGGCTTTCATCAAAGACCCTTAAGGATTCAATGTCATAGCACTTCTTCTCTCATTTTCCCAGCTGAGTCGGTTAGGAATCAGGTGCCACCTTATCTTTGAGAGAAACCTCTAACGAGATTCATCTCAAAGAGGGGCAGCTGTTGACACCTGATTTTTATTATTATTATTATTATTAGTCTTTTCCAATCTATTTTTAGGAAATTCATGGAAAATCTATAAAAAAAAAATAAAAAAAATTGAAAAATAAACTATGGTAGCTTTGGCTGATCTAAAGAAACCATTTTTTATTAAAAAAATATAATTTATTATTATTTTTCATATTTTTTTATTATTATTAAAAAAAAAAAAGAAGCAAAATACATGAAAAATAGAGAAAAATAATATTTGAGATCATGAATTATTGAATTACCCATTTGCTCCTCAGTAATCCACTACGAGCTAAATTATTCAAATTCCCTAAAGTGGGCCCCACCTATCATTATCCCACCAACCAACCACTCATTGGTCAAAGGTCAAAAGCCCCTTCTCTCTTTTTTGACCAAGAATCTCTCTCTCATCCACAGGGGGACGCACGACGGCTTCTTGGTTTTTCAGAGGTTCTTCTTCATGAGGAGAGCATCTTCTTCTGGTGTTTTTTTTCTTTTTTCCGTGGCATCTCCCCCTGCCGAACGCGCCACCACCAGCCAGTCATCTCCCCGTCACGCCACCGCTCCGTCGATGCTGCCACCTTAGCTCGTTGCCAGTCAGCCGCCGTCGAACCCGCACCAACCGCACGCCCGGTTGCCGCGAGCTGTTCCCGCCAGATCCGAGCCTGAAAACCCTTGCCCGCCGATCCTTCGTCCGAACCCTTGCATCCTTCCCCAGCCAGCTCTAGCCACCACCTGAGGCTCTCCCGATGTCGCGACGCCCTCGGAGCCACCTCGGCCAGCCCGTCGCCGTGCGTCGCTGTCCTAGCCCGACCATCGTTAGCCCTCGCTCTCACGACCAGCCCTCATCCGAACCACCAGCAGCCTCTCGGGACTCGTCGGCCTCCTTTCCAGCCTCTTCGGCCTTCGTCGTGCCGTCGCCGACTAACCCCAGCCGAAGCTCCTGCCCGTGTCCTGTTTGCGACCGGGCCATGGCCTGTTTTGCGGGCCCGTGTGCTGGGCCGCGGGCCGAGCGAGTTGGCCGAGAGCCTGGGCCGCGTGGCCGAGATGTTGGGCCAAGTGACCGGGTTCATGGCCGAGAATTTGGGCCATTTGTCCGAGGAAGTTGGCCTGTGATCCACCGAGCCGAGGCCGTGGGCCGAATGTCCGTGATCCTGGGCCATGGCCGAGCCCATAGCCGAGGCAGTGGACCGAGTCCGTGGGCCGAGTGGCCGTGAGACTAGGCCATGGCCAAGCTAATTGGCCCGTGTCCGGGCCCGAATTTTATTATTATTATTATTATTATTATTATTATTATTATTATTATTATTATTATTATTTATTGCCAATTTTAAAACTTATAAAATTGATTGTTGACATTCTGATGTGGTGATCGACAGGTGATGCGCATGGAGACAGTCGCACGTTGGGGCTGGGCGATTGAAGACCGGTGTCTAATCAGGTATATTTTGCGTACTCGTTTCGTATATCAAAATCATTTTTCTAAAATATTGACATCATAGATTTGAGTCGCATGTATTTATTTCAATCTAGTTGTTAGTTTGTTTATTTGGTTAAGTGTCGTAGGTTGTCGAAGAAAGTATTTTCGGAAAATAAAAAAATCAATAAAAAAAAATGGAAAATCATAAAACAATTCAAAAAAATTCGGAAAAATCAAGAAATTCCAGAAAAATCCCAAAAATGGGAAATGACCACAATCAACTGGCCATGGAATATTTTGGGTAATTCGGTATCCAAACCTTCCAAAAATGACGATTTTGCCCTTCGGGCCTATCGTCCCCAAATCTTCCCATTTTACCCCTGGTCCGAAATCACATCTTTCCTAAGCCCTTATGGTTATACTAGGAAGCCATTGATTTGAAGTGATGTGCATTGATGTGATTTATTTATGTACTCGATTGCGCTTTCATTTAAATTGATTGTGATTGATAGGAACGGTCTTCCAATCTGCATGAACCCTGAATCAAGCCTACCTCACCTAAAATTGCACCCGCATGAACTCTTAGCTAGGAAAATCACTCGCGTTAGGTACCGAAAGGGCGTTGGTAATGACACCGACGTAACCAAGTCCCCGAACCCAAAATCTCTGGTTCTGCAGAACTGATCGATCTCTCCCAATCGATCAGTAAGGTTTCCGGTCTACCCTCCAAGAAAGACCGGTGGCGACTCCAAATGCATACACAATTTGCACATGCCACCACGACCACACTGAAGGTCGAAAGTGATCGACTCTTATCGTCGAATCCTTTAAAAAATACTCCCGCCGCGATTTGGTATGGGCTTGGGAGGGCTCGCGCCGATCCAAGATCCGCGATCGGTAATCCATTAGCCGCGTCCGCTTTCGGACGGGTCGCGACACTCACTAAAGAGAAGTATGAATTTTGTCGGCGTCAGGCCGGCATGGATTTCTGATGAATTCTTTTATGTCGAGATCTCCCTCAATGGGCTGGAGGGGGAGATTTGTTGGGTCTTTTTAAAAGTAAGTCCAGCCCATTGCCCTTTGTTTTTAATTGATACCTAGGGCAGCAGCAGCAACTAGCAAAAAACACGTGAGAGAGAGAGCAGCCACTGAGAGGAGCAAAAACAAAAACGCAGAAAAATACTGCAGTTTTTCTTGGCGTCCATCGAAGATCAAATCAACGATCGGAGGTCTTCCCGTGGTCCGATTAGGCTAAAATTTTGACAGCAGCTTCAAGATTCGTTATTCTTGATTCTGTACGGTTGGATCGTGATTTGAATGTATTTACTGTAACTGTTCGTGGGTATTTCGAGACTGCATATTTTGGGGGTGATTTTCATCTGGTTCTCTCGTTTAATGTGTTGTTGCTACTTGATCTCCACTTATAGCTTTGGGATTTTATTGTCGTTGTATTCAGCGAGTTTGTGTACCCAAACAATTAATATATAGTGGAGATTCGGGTAGACTTTATGATCGGTCTCGTGATTTTTATCCTTCGCATTGAAGGGATTTTTCATGTTAAAATTCTGGTATTGTTTTTCTTTCAACTCGTATATTTCCATTAGTTGTGCTCGAATCTGTTTCTCACAGGTTTAGTCAAGGAGGGAAAGTTTTATCTGCTGTCTGTTTTTCCCAACATGCCCTTCATGTAAATCAGGTTTGGATATAAATGAAGTTGTTTTCTGGAGTCACTTTCAGATTGATTCAATTAGGACAAGTTGGCTCTTGGGCATTCTAAGAGTTTGTGAATGTCATGTGTTGGATAATCTTTGTCTCCAGTCTATCATCGTTCATCTACTTTTCATTTATGTAAAGGGTTTTGGTCAAACCCAAGATAGGAGGGGCTTCTCGCTGTGCAAGCTACAAAATGTGGAGTAGTTTGCAAAAAGTCTGTTAGGTTAAAGATGAAATTCTTTTTCAATTGGAGTATATTACAGCGGGACAGAAGCGAGAAAGTTACCCTGTTTTCATGGTTTTACTACTGCAATTTGAAAGTTAATATGATTCTATGAAATCATGAATCAAATATTTTGCAAAGTGAGAGGTTAAAAGAGAAGAAGGGGATAAGAAGGGCACGCTAGTTTCTATATTCCGTTATAGTATGTACAGAGAGGTAACAAAATAAGGGAGCAATAAAACAGAGCAAACTCCATATTTTTCCAAGGAAATTACCAAAATATTGCCACCAACAAATCAAAAAGCTCCCCTTCCATCGTTATCGTCGTCGTCCACAAGTATAATATCATTACTGGGATCACACATAGACCCGGATGAGGATCAAGGGTCTCCAATGGAGATGGGTCGTCCGGCCGCGAGGCCCAACGGCGACCACAAGCGCTGCCGCTTGATGACCTCCCTAGCTTTGAGAACAGGTCTCGTCTCCGGCTGGACCGTTGACCAGTCCACGGCCGTCGCGTCCGATTCTTGCTTGATCTTCCTTACTTGGCTGTGAACTGGGAAGCCCGCGTCATGAATCATCTTGGTCTTCTCCTCCGTGTTGCCGTCCCTGTTCCCGTCGTTGTTGTCGTTGTTCCTCCGTTCCATCTTCCCGGTCTTGGACTTGTTCAAGGGGGGACGACAGATGGAACTGAGGTAGTCATCGAGGGCCTGGAGTTGTTCCTTGGAAGGCGGGGTCTGGTTGTTCTTGATGAATCTGTAGACGTCGTGGGTGGTCGCAGCCAGGAAGAGAAGCCTGCTCCAACCACACGTAGTTCATACAATCGAAAAAACACTATTCACGAACAATGAAGGAGGAGGAAGAAGAAGAAAAATGCGTGTATACCTGAACTGTGAGGCGGTGGGAACAAACCAAAGGGAGGGAGAGGGTGTCTTGGTTGTTTTTCAACAGAGGGCCCTTGAAAACTTGAAAAAGATGAGAGAGTGTGTTAAGCGGGAGTGAGAGTGGGAGCGGGAGTTTCAATGTTAGCATTTATTGCAACCCTTTTTTCAGCCTGTCAGTCAGCCATCAGAAGAGAGGGAAAAAAACGTTTTCCTGTTTTCATCTTTTATTTTCCAGTTGCTGTGTCAGAGGACATGTGTCATACTTTAAATGGCACACGTCCACCACGTAAACTGATGACCTGGTCATCACTAACTACTTAATAATTTCTCGAAAAAGTCAAAATCCAAGTTCGAATTGCATGTGTTCCTTTGTTTCATATAGAGTTGAATTTGGCTAAAAAAAAATGTCATCTGAGTCTTTTAATTTGTAATTTTTGCATTTTTGGAACCTAGACATTCAATTTGATTGCCATTTATTGAAATTTGATTTAGTTATCCACAGAATTCGCTCAATTGCATGGGTAGGATAAAATTGCCAACGATTTTTGCAATTTAGTCCTTTGATTTGGGTCAAAATGAAATTAGTTTGAAATCAAGAACTACGAGACAAATTGAAGCTACTACCTTATGTTTTTCACCCTTCTAAATCGATTGGTCAGAGTAGTTTGATCTGATTTTGCCAATTAGGGCTTAAAATTGAAGAATTTCACAAATCGGATCTTGAAAAATTTTGGGGTTTTATATATATATCAATTTCGAGGTAATTGGTCATGAAAACTACATTTTCAAAGGTCATTCATCACGAGGAATCCGATTTTGGGGTCAAATTCATGATTGGAACTCATTTAGGCCTTTAATTTGGGGAAAAATGTCGAACCGTGTCGATTGGGTTAAGCTGACTCGATTCGGTCAACTCGGTTGACCAAGCCAAACTCACGGAATGCTCTTTGGCTCTGTTCTCGTGCGATGAAGATAAGGGAGAGAGGGAATCGAGTTAGATGGCAACTAGGGATGGTCGGCCATGAAGATAGTGGCTGGAGATCGTGGAACGGAGCTGGAGAGCACAAATATCGTGGAGGTGGTGGTCGGAGCATTAAAAAAATCGGCAATGGGACTCTATAAAAGGGAGGCTCGGCTGAGGACTTGAGGGAGAGGAAAGGTCGACAGAGAACAAGTAGAGAGCGAAAAAGAGAGTAAGGAGGAGCTTGTGGTCAGACAAACCCATCGCCACGCCGTCACATTGCCGCCGACGAGCAAAGGTTAGTCCCTACCTCCTGTTTTTGCTCTGTTTTTGTTCATTGTTTTTGCTCGGTTTGCTCTCGAACAAATCGAGCCAAATCAAAGAGTCTAAGATAGTGATTGGGGCATAAATGATCTAAAATTAACACTGGTTTCACGATATTGGGTCTGTGGATTGAGGTTGATCATTAGTTTATGCCTTGATTTTTATATTAATTCCTTATGATCTTTTAAAAACGTTGCACTTTTTCGGACAAAGCAGTTTTACATATATGAAGAGTTGTGTCTAGGAGTGAGCAAGATGGACCGATCGGATAGAGAATCGCTCCGACCGGATCGAACCGACATGTTTGTTTAGATTCTGGAGGTTATCGGTCCAGTCCCCGGTACTTCAAGGTAAAACTGATATCCGGTAGTCCGGTTCCCGTTTTAGGGGGAACCTGACCAGCGGACCGTCCACCCAGACCAATAGATATTTAATATTCTCAATACACAATTAAATTCTGACAACAAAAAAAACTTAATTCTGACGACGACGACAGCAACAAAATTCGTCTCTTTGGCATTTAAGCAAGTATCTGACATAGAGAGGGAGGACTTACCGGAAAATATGCGCCGCTTCTTGACGAAAGACCAGCCAAATGGAAGGACTAACTCGAACAAAAATATAAACATAATTTAAATGCTCAATTATATATAATAATTAAAAAAAACAAAAGTTTAAGGACCTGGGCAATTTGAAAAGGTTCAACAAAGTTTCATATCTTTCTCTCTTTTACAAAATAAACACTCGTCGTTCTTTATTTTATAATTTTTTAATCTCTTTATTTTTGTTCTGACCCCAAAAAAAAAAAAAAACTCTTTATTTTTTGTGGAGGGAGAACTTCGAAACCCTTGTAATAATACATGCGCAACCCCGAAAGCCTGCCGACAACATCGAAAACAGACAGCTACAGAGCTCCACTCGATCGAGGGAGACAGCAGCTTCCCGAGACATGCGCAGAAATTTCCCCGCACGCATCCCCCATTCCACCTTGCTCTGTTAAAAAACACCTACCCCCTACCCCCTACTTAATATTTAATATATCAATGGAAGAAAATCAAAAAATTATTTTCGAAAAGAAAAATCCAAAATTTCTATTGGAGTTTTGAAATTCATACTTTTCTTCACGTGTTATCTTCACATACACACTCTGATTTCTAGAGAAAAAATCTATTTGGTTACGTAATTTTTGAAACAGAAATCCGTTTGATTACCCACACTTTTTTTTCTGCTCGTAGAGCAAATTTTTTGTTTTTTTTTGCTCCAAAGATAGTTTCGGAACCATTTGAAAAAGGACAAAAGAAAAATCATTTCTCTCAAGAAGTAGAAAAATCAGCTTCTGACTTTTAGAACTACGAAATGCTTCTCCATGGAATGTTGGAAGCGCTAATTTATTTCCACGACAAGAGGACTCGCGATATGGGTTTGCCCATCCAATTCGTGTCCAACATTATGTAACGAAGAAAAAACACTGAATATATTTTACGCGATAATAGCATACCTATGTTGCGGATCTATCCTGGAACCAAAACCAAGAACGTGCCCGGTAACTAGGGGATTGGGCAAAAGGTGCTTGGAACTAGACCGATCGGTCCGGCCAAGTTCCCGAGCGGTCCAATGAAACCAACCACATGCTCTTAAAATTGTATATTCACATTTTGAAATCTTCGTCCGCCGGTTGCAATTGCGTTAATTCGCGACCGAAATTCTCAGTTAGTTTAGCTCTCATGAAAAAAAAAAAGGAAAAAAAAGGGCCAACCCGCAGTTATCGGGTCATTTAAGTCTAATCATCTTCAACCTCTCGCCAAAAAGCTGCTCTCTCTCTCCTTTCGCTTCCCCATAAACACGCTCACCTCTGTCTCACACTCTCTCTCTCTCTCTCTCTAGCCTCGAAGATCTCCACAGTGACGACTTATAGAGAGAGAAACAGAGAGTGACTTAGAGAGAGAGCGAGAGAGACAGAACGCGAGCCCGAGTGTCTGTCGTCATCGTCGTCAATGGCGAGCGGGGGAGGCTACGGGGATGCCAGCCAGAAGATCGACTACGTCTTCAAGGTGGTCCTGATCGGGGACTCCGCCGTCGGCAAGTCCCAGATACTCTCTCGCTTTGCCCGGAACGAGTTCAGCTTGGACTCCAAGGCCACCATCGGCGTCGAGTTCCAGACCCGGACGCTCGTCATCCAGCACAAGAGCGTCAAGGCTCAGATCTGGGACACCGCTGGCCAAGAACGGTGATTCTTTCCTCCCTCTTCCCCCGCTCGCTTCCCTTTAGTCGATGCCCTCGTGGGTTTGTGTAGTTTCTGGATCTTGATTTGAATGGGATCTGGGAGGGAAACGCGCGTGGTTTAGGCTTGAGAATCTTGTGTTTGATGGCTCGCATTTATCCGATGGGTTCGGTTGCCTTTTGATAATGCAATTGTGGTTCAAGTTCCGGGAAGCAAAGCAATTGCTGGATCAAAGTGTTGAACAATGTCAAGATGTAAAGCACAATCTATGGCCAGCTTAAAGCTGTTGTTCTTAGTTCAGGAGTGGAATCTTCCAAATAACTGGTGGTGCAGTCATTTTGTAAGTTTCAAGAGTGCGAAGAAATTTTTAAAGTGGGAGACTTAGGCATATATGGTAAAGACAGATACATATCCGTAGCGGCTTGTGTGCGCGTGTAAGATTCGTATGTTTTCCTCTGTCAAGAGTGGATGACAGGGGAGGGCTGTTTGGATGAGTTTTTCTATCCAACCATAGTAAAATTAAGTAATTTTGTCAAAGCTGCTTCAATGTTCAATTGGAGGAGTATGATGTCACTTTTTTGTTGAAAGATGACAGTGTATAGTGCTAATAAGCTGGAAAGAAAAACAAATACAGTACATGTGATATTATGTCCATTTATGGCTAGAGGAAAGCACGGTCTAGCTGTCTTCTGATGACACTTCTTATGGCAGAAGATGCAATTGTGAAGCATGTGCTGGTGCATATGGTAGAACATAGAAACTGTTTGTGGTTCTCTTCCATCGAAGAATAGATGGATTAGTTCTCTCATTTTTTTCTTTGCACAAACTAAAAATTTATTCCATAGCTTATGTTATTATGTGATCTTCATCATCAGAAAAGGATGATACTTGATTGAGTTTGTGATTATCAATGCGGTTTTAACACTTATGCAAACAGTACACAGATTACTAAATATCAAATTAGCTCCAAACAAGGTTTTCAAGCTTCGAATCACCACCCAATGCCTTCCCCAAGTATCATGACTTGAGGACCGAGTGAAAACAAAAAGATCGAACTTCTTTGTTTCATAATTGTAATAGCCATTGGAGCTAGTGGGCGCACTCTCTTTTTCAGACCTGGCACATAATAACTTATTCGCACTGTTAATTTTGTGCACTAAAGCGAAACTATTTTCCTGCTGATCAAATCTTTCTTTTGTGGGTAATGAGCAGATATAGAGCTGTTACGAGTGCATATTATAGGGGTGCGGTGGGGGCAATGCTTGTTTATGACATTACCAAACGGCAGAGCTTTGATCACATACCTCGCTGGTTGGATGAGCTGCGTGGCCATGCTGACAAGAACATCGTCATCATTCTGGTCGGTAACAAAACCGATCTCGAGAACCAGCGTGCAGTGCCTACTGAGGACGCCAAAGAATTTGCCCAGAAGGAAGGGCTCTTCTTTTTGGAGACCTCTGCATTGGATGCTACCAATGTCGAAAGCGCGTTCTTGACCGTCTTGACCGAGATATTCAACATCGTCAACAAGAAGAGCCTAGTTGCCGGAGAGAGCCAAACCAATGGCAATCCTGCATCTTTGGCTGGCAAAAAGATCATCATCCCCGGTCCTGGCCAAGAAATCCCAGCTAAGAACAAAATGTGTTGTGGATGATCATGGTGATACTTTCGACCCCTCTTATGCTCTAGCAATTTTTTTCCCTTAGATGTGTCGTGTGCTTTTATATTCGATGTATATCTACATGTTAGAAGAGTGCTGGGGTTATACTGCTGATTGTAATGGTTTGTTTCGTGAGGTCACAGAGCCAATAGACCTAACTGGGATGCATATTCATTGAATGATTTTTGTCTTCGATAGTGATGTTTCATGCAATCTGCCATTTTGGCCCTTTCCGTACATTTTTTGACGTATAACTAGACCTGTCAAATGAATGGGTCGGATCGGGTCGGGTTATAAATGGTCCGACCTAATTGACCCTTCTAAGTTTGTTTTTCCTTCTCTTTTCTTTATTCCCCTTCCTTCCTCCCTCCGTCCACCCCACCCATTTGAAAACCTCGATATTGAATTTGTTGTTGGGGGTCCATTGGCGCCATGGACCCTCTTATTACTGATCCAATCCTAGTGTTGCCTCTGTTATTTGTGATTAATTTTGTGAAGTTTGGGATTAACTGCGCTAATCTATAGGACAAATTAAGATATCTATCTCACATGACGAATGTTTGTTTGGCATCTTGGAAACTCACGTTACAAGAGCGACGGCGACGGCATCAATTTACTTTTCTAAGACAACATCGGCTAATGTTAAAATCATCAGATGGCGCGGTACGTGACAGTTGAAAAATGTAATTAACCTCGTTCTCAAAATGTAGGTGCAAATCACATTTAGAGGAAGAGCAGGTGAGTTGTCAAATTGGGTTTCACATCATTGATCTTCATATATACAATGGTAGATGCTACGTTGCTCATAGCAATCCTAAATCAATATCAAATACACACGCGTGAACCCCCCAAAAAATTGAAATTCTCATTGTTCATATCTCTAAAAGGCCCGAGAAACTTAAAAAAAAAAAAATCGTGAAATCACCTCGCGAGCCTCATAAACTTGTCAGAGTCCGGGTTTTTAACCCATGCAAATAGTTCCGAGTCAGAGGAATGTGCATGTAGTTTATGAATTTGCACAAGTGACATTGAATTCTTGACTAAGACATATCCTTTCTGACCAAAAATAAATAAATAATAAGACATTTATCGTCATGGTCAACCAAATAGAACCATCTCAAAACATTTTTAAAATCACAAAGCTCTTCCTTCTGGTGTTAAGTTGCTCTCTTTAGTGGGGTCTTCTGTTATTGAGGAAAGGAAGGGATTTCGAAAATACCGCTCGACAAAATTTTGAAGCTTTTCCCTCTCGAAACTCTTTCTGAAGCACCGTGTCAAGAAAACGGAATGATCACTTTCGATTTGCCGGCTCTGAAACCCATAATACCAACAATCTGCTGAAGCTGTCGACAGGAAATCCAAGAGGCAAACCGACGCCCTACTATTTGCTTTTGTTTATCCTTTTGCCTGCTTCCAGTAACAATAAGGAATGCCTGTCTACCAAAAGGGGGCTAAAAAGATACTTCTTGCTACTTCCATCAGAAGCAGATCGCAGAAGCTTCGGAAAAACACAACGGACATGACGCGGCCGATTGACGAGACATCAATTTTGATAAAAGAAGAGATTAGTTATGATTCATCCTTGGTAGGGAGGCAAATGATCGACAAATGGTATCCAAGTCAAAAGAATCATGGCCCAAGTGGCTAGAGAAGTGAAATAAGGAAACAAAAGGACTGACCTTATGTGATCAACAGGTAGGACAAAAATTTGCAGAACCAGAGTAGACAGTGCATGAGTTCAAATAAGTCAGCAGACAGTTCTATTTCTGGCATGTCCAATATCTTCAATCATATTTAGGTCTTTCTTTTCATTGTCTCCATCTGAATTGTCAGTGGGCTTGTTAACTTGTAGAGGAGACTCCTTTCCGGTTCCTTCACATAGTCGAAGCCTTTGTAGTAGTTCCTGGCAGTCATCGTCACTGGCCATCACATTCAAACAGAACTTACCCTTCCAGCATGAAATTGCTACCGTGGATTCATCCACCCGAGTGTCACTGAATGGCGATTCACCATCTGCACAGAAAGGAACATTCAAATACCATATACGGACATTTCGAATACTAAAGCAAGAATTGTAAATTGAATCTAATGACCTTTGTTCAGGACAACCACACAGCAACCTGGCTTTAGCTGTGATGCCTTCTCTCCAAACTCAACACTGACGAAATTTGTGAATTTCCTGCTCTTATAGAGCAAAAGATACCTGAAGTCTATGGGCGAAGCATGCAGGATTTGTTTAGTGATGTGTGGGAGAATAATGGGCAATCCTTCAGAAGATATCCGGAATATGCACGAAGCCGAAGGATCTTCTTTTGACTTCTTTTTCTCCTGTAGTTTTAAAGAAAAAATCAGTTTGATGTTTCTGGAAATAGCGTTCCTCAGTTTTTCTTCTGTTTGTTGCCAAGCAGGCACCTTGACGCACAAGTACAGATTCAGAAGAGACAACCAACGGCAATATTGCATGACACCAAGCACATATGCAACATATTTCAAGAAGAGAAATCTGCTAACTCAACATCAACCGCAACACTGGAACAAAAAGGAAACAGAAAGGTTCCATCTCATCAAGTGCAATATGAAAATTGAGAACTTTTTTAAATAGTCTTCAATTTCTGTTTTCCTCCAAACTATTCGGTACCTGAATCATGGACATTATATTCGAAAATGAAAATGACAAAATGTAAAACTTAAGCGTCAATAGATGTAAATAATTTGGGAAAAGTACACCTAGAGTGCCTTAACTTTCGTACGGTGTGCACTTAAGTGCCTTAACTTTCAAAGTGTGCACTTAAGTGCCTTAACTTTTAAAAAGTGTTCACTTAAGTGCCTATGCTGACGTGGCCGCCAGAAAAGGTGAGGTGGCTGCCGAAAATGCTGACGTGGCGCCGGTGAACAGTGTTTTTATTAATATTTAATGTACACGTGGATTTTATTAAAATTTCAGAAATTATTAAAAAATACAAAGAAAATACACGTGTACACTGTTCGCCGGAGTTAGCACTCAACTGCACACTTTTACTCTGATTAGGCACTTAAGTGCACACTTTGAAAGTTAAGGCACTTAAGTGCACACCGTACGAAAGTTAAGGCACTCCAGGTGTACTTTTCCCAAATAATTTGGTAGGATGTTCTTGTGAATTTATTATCTTCTAACAAAAGCAATGGAAAAGCTTATCCCACTAAATTCTAATTTCCACTTTCTTAGTTCGGCTAAAAGTTGTCATCGGGGGAGTTGGAGAGAGCACTAAAATAGATACTTTTGCAGGGAGCCTCCTATCATCACTAAGAAGCCATGGTTGAGATGAATTTTTCTCCAAAGAAACCATGAGGTCAACAACCCTCAAAAGTAGTTAAGGTTTGAACCAAAAGGGGAAAAGAAATGTATGTGCATGCCCACAAATGGGCAAGAGAGAGAGGGAAAGGGTAAGCAAGCGGCTTTTATGTGTAATCTTGGTCTCAGTCTGTACAGCGAAAGTAGAAAAGCACAGCATGAAAAGGAAGTGGGATCACATAGATAACTAGAGGCTTGGTCATATAAGTTATAAGATCGTTATCATTTGGTCTCTTCAGATCATAATGAAAACATGGAAAACGGGTTGCAGATGCATTCCAACATTAAGCCAGTAGAAGTGAATGTTGCATGCTTTTCCACTAAAAAGGTTTTGAAATTTCTACCATTTTCCAATGGAAATAAGAGAGCAGAAACCGAACCAGATACCACTTATTACTCGATGGATTCATTGCATTAGATTCAGAAGAGTCTTTAGAAGTAACAAGATAGAGTTTTATCTGGAGTGGACCCTTTTTTTTAAAAAAAAAAATTCTGTGAAGTAGACCCCTCAAGGTGACCATTATGTAACAAGCTATAAAGCCACCTAAAATGACCTGCTTTCACATGATATAAGCAAATGCTGCAGACAGATTAAGGAATAGACGAAGATATGAAGTAGATACTTACAAACATCTTCTGCCCTACATAAGTTATCTTGAGTTTCTGCCCGACTTGAAAATTCAATTCCAGGAGATCCTTGACCAACTTAGAAACATAGTAAATTCTCTTCACAAGGTCAGACTCAGCATTTCTTGTCACAAGGTGGCCACTCAATGGGAATGATTCATCAATACCATAAAATGTCCTGATACTGTTGATAACGACTTCATCTTTTAAGAAAACAACAGGATCAACTCCATTCCACTTGCTTTCATTCTGGAACATTGTTTTATCTTCTGCTTTTTCTTGGTCATTAGAAGCCTTGATCTTTGGAGGGTTCTGCTCCGTGCAAGTATTGCAATGGCCAGACTTGAGAGCAGACTTATCAGGGCCATCAGTGAAATCAGTCTCCAAAACTGATTTCGGAAGTACTTCAGGCTGCAAACTCTCTTGAAGGACCTGATATGGAAATTCTGGAAATTTTTTTAGCTTCCCACTGTTTTCAGTGAATAGTGCTCCTTGTGAATTTGTTGGTTTTACATGTATGGCTGCAGAAAACAAGCAAGCTCAAAAGGTAGATCAAAGAAACACTTAGTTCTTCTTAAAAACAATTGATGTGATTCTGTAATGCTAATTTGAACTATCTCATAAGTACACAAGAAACAAAAAAGAGACTATGTGTTGAGAGAAAAAACTGAACTGAATGCTTGGTTAGGTCAATGTGACCCCAAGCTATCTATTTATAATAAAGCCAAAAGGCCAAAAATTACAATATTGCCCTTATTGCAGTTATTCATAAAATAATAAAGAAAATAGACAAATAAGCCCTCATCGGCTAAATACTCTCAACACTCCCCCTCAAGTTGGAGCATAAATATCACACATGCCCAACTTGACTAAAATAGGATGAAACGATTTACTTCCTAATCCTTTAGTGAACACATCAGCAAGTTGATCACCGGACTGAACAAATGGCATACAAATTAATCCACTCTCCAACTTCTGCTTGATAAAGTGTCTGTCAATCTCCACATGTTTTGTACGGTCATGTTGTACAGGATTGTGAGCAATACTGATGGCAGCCTTATTATCACAATATAGCATCATAGGAAGATGAATGGATACATTAAGATCTTCGAGTAATCCTTTAAGCCATAACAGCTCACAAACTCCCTGTGCCATTGCACGAAACTCTGCTTCAGCACTAGATCGAGCAACCACATTCTGCTTTTTGCTACGCCAAGTCACAAGATTTCCTCCTAAGAAAGTACAATACCCAGAAATAGACTTCCGGTCTGGAGATCCAGCCCAATCAGCATCTGTATAAGCTTCAATCTTCAAGCCATCATGAGGAGATAAAAGAATCCCTTTCCCAGGAGTAGATTTCAAATACCGAAGAATCCGAAGAACAGCATTCATATGAGTAGAGTATGGATCATGCATAAATTGACTCACTATGCTCACAGCAAAAGCAATATCAGGTCGGGTGTGGGACAAATAAATCAACTTGCCTACTAACCGTTGATAACGACCCTTATCCACTGGATCACCATCTTTTTCTCGAAGTCGAGTATTGGCCTCAATAGGCGTATCAGAGGGATGACATCCCAATAACCCAACTTCCGTCAAAAGATCAAGGACATACTTCCTTTGGGATAGAAAGATACCCTTTGAAGATCGGGCAACTTCAATCCCAAGAAAGTACCGAAGCTTTCCAAGATCTTTTATCTCGAACTCTTGGCCGAGAAATTTCTTCAACTGGCTAATCTCATCATTATCATTTCCTGTGACAACGATGTCATCTACATAGACAATGAGAATAGTGATTTTAGTACCTGATTTCTTCACAAACAAGGTGTGATCAGCGTTGCTCTGTTTATACCCAACAGAGACCATAGCTCTCTGAAACCTACCGAACCAGGCTCGAGGTGACTGCTTTAAACCATAAAGTGCACGTTTCAGCTTGCACACTTTACCTTGAGTTTTGTCACAAGAAAAACCTGGAGGAATCTCCATATACACCTCTTCTTTTAACTCTCCATGAAGAAATGCATTCTTCACATCTAACTGTTGAAGATCCCATCCCTGATTAACAGCACATGAAAGTAATACTCGAACAGTATTTAACTTGGCAACAGGAGCAAAGGTTTCTTGATAGTCAATCCCAAAAGTCTGAGTAAATCCCTTTGCCACTAACCGTGCTTTATATCTATCCACAGTACCATCCATATTTTGTTTGACTACAAACACCCACTTACATCCTACCGATTGTTTCCCAGGAGGAAGAACAACAAGATCCCACGTGTCATTTTTCTTTAATGCATACATCTCCTCCACCATTGCTGCCTTCCACTTCTCATCTGCAAAAGCTTCCCGCCAATTTTGCGGAATAGAAACAGAAGATAGAGAAGACACAAAAGTACGATAAGAGCTGGACAAAGAGTCATATGAGACAAACTGGGATATAGGGTGTTGTGTACAAGTTCTAGTACCCTTTCGAAGTGCAATAGGAAGATCAGAAGAAGAAACCATACCAGGAGTAGTAGAATCCGGATCCGGAAATGATGATTGAACAGGCAATGTATCAGTGGTCTTAACCTGCTTGTTGGTAGTGGGCTCTCTACGACGATATGTCTTCATTGTCTTGCTTCTATCGACAGTTTGCTTAACAGGAGTAGGGGTAGACTCCCCCTGAAGTGGTTGTTTTGTTATCTCCTCTTGTGGTACTGTATTATCCTTCTCTTGTGTTGCATTATTCTCCTCTGGGGAAGGAGTAGAACCTGTGTTCTCCTCTTGAGAAGAAGGAGAACACTCTTGGGAATGAGGAGAATCATCAGAGAGTATAGGAGAAAATGGGTAAGTAATATCCAAAGTAGGGAACACCTCTACACTAGGACACTCCCCCTGAAGAGGTGGAGCTGAATAATAGGAATTAGACTCGTGAAAAACCACATCCATAGATACAATGGTGCGCCTAGAAGGAGGATGATAACACTTATAACCCTTTTGAGTAGGTGAATACCCAAGAAAAATGCAGCGGAGACCACGGGGTTCCAACTTACTCTTAGAGTTGGTGTTACGAGCATAACAAACACAACCAAAAATTTTTGGGGAAAGAATAAAAGTCGAGGATCCCTGCAAAGCATCAATAGGTGTGCGAAAATCAAGAATTCTCGTAGGCATCCGATTTATTAAATAGGCAGCAGTTAAGATAGCATCACTCCAATACTGAGCTGGGACATGGCGGGCAAACATAAGAGACCTAGCGACCTCTAACAAATGTCGGTTCTTTCTTTCGGCAACACCATTTTGTGCAGGAGTATCAACACAACGGGTCTGATGAATAATGCCATGATCAGAGAGATACCGTTGAAACTGACACTCAGTGTATTCAGTGCCATTGTCACTGCGAAGAATTTTCAAAGTAGCATTAAACTGAGTTTGGACCATTTTGTGAAAATTTCGAAAACAGTGAAAAACGTCACTCTTATGTTTCAACAAATAAACCCATGTTGTACGAGAATGACAATCGATAAAAGTAACAAACCATCGGTGACCGGAAATAGAAGTATGCCGTGAAGGACCCCACACATCAGTATGAATCACATGAAAAGGGAAACGGCTTTTATTATTTGAAGATGAATAAATTGAACGAGTTTGTTTAGCCAAAACACAGGCTTCACAAAAAAAATCATCTTTATTACAAGCTGAAACGAGACTAGGAAAAACTTTTTCTAAAGTTCCTAAAGGGGGATGACCTAATCTGCAATGCCACTGATGAAGATCTGTCAATGCCGAATTAACTTGATGAGGCGTAGAAGACAAAGTTGAAGTAGAAACACCACTACCCTCGAGCAGATAAAGACCACCATCCAATCTACCATGTCCAATCTCCTTCTCCGTTACCAGATCCTGGAAAACACAATAAGAAGGGAAAAAGGTTACTTTGCAGTTTAAATCTCGAGTCAGACTACTGATAGAAAGGAGATTAGTAGAGAATGATGGAATATGTAAAACATTTGATAATGGAAGAGTAGGAGAGCAATGGATAGACCCTTTTCCAGCAATGGAACAGAGGGTTCCATCAGCTACGCGAACTTTGTCTCTACCGGAAGTAGGGGTATATTGCTGAAAGAGATTAGAAGAACCTGTCATGTGATCTGTAGCCCCTGTATCAATGATCCAGGGGTTGGAAACAACAGAGGTATTAAACCCCCCAAAGAAAATACCTGAAGTGGCTAGGTTTGAAGCAAAAGAAGATGAATTGGCAACCGTGGGAGAGGCAGCAACAGCAGAAGCTTTCAATAGGCGTCGAAATGCCTGAAGTTCTTCCTGGGATAAACCGATATCAGTAGTAGGTGCAGCAGGAACAATTTCAGAATGGTTTGCCATGTTTTTTCCCTTCTTTTGTGCCCTTTTTGCCTCAAAATCTGCAGGTTTTCCATGTAACTTCCAACAGGTAGCCTTAGTGTGATACGGCCTATGACAATGTTCACACTTCACAACCTCTTTAGAGATATCAGACCGAAAGGGCGAACCGGATTTGGCAATAGTACCAGCACTGGTTTGTAAAGCAGATCGATCAACAGTAGAAGGATGAAGCATTGCTGTCCTACGGCTTTCTTCAGAGTGAACTAGGGCATAGGACTGTTCCAGAGAAGGGAATGGAGACCGGCTAAGGACTTGAACACGTATCTGATCATATTCAATGTTTAATCCCGCCAAGAAATCATAAACTCTGATCTTGTCCACATGTCTCTTGTAGGCAGCAATGTCCACATGATTGGTTGGGTGATAATCGGTATAATGATCTAGCTCTTGCCACAAACTCCGAAGCTCAGCATAATATTGGGGTATAGTCATCTCTTTCTGAGTGGTGTCATGAACTCGTTTTCGAAGTTCATACACCTGTGCATCATTCCCAACTTGACCATAAGTATCCCTTGCAGCTGACCAAATCTGTGCCGCAGTATCAAGAAGCAAATATCCTTTTGCAATATGTGACTGCATCGAGTTAAGCAAAAAAGACATTATCAAAGAGTCATTCGAGATCCACTTTTCCTGAGTAGTACCTGATGTAGCCGGCCTCACAGAAGTGCCGTTGATATGTCCTGTAAGCCCTCGGCCTGCGATGGTCAAGAATGTCGAACGAGACCACATCAAATAATTTGTGCCGTCAAGCTTCACAGGGATCGCAGCAAAATTAATATAATCTATACGGCCATCTCCTGTAGGCCCAGAGTTCACAGTTGAGTTCTCAGACATTGTGTCTCAAAAAACAACTCGAAAAAAGCCCAAAAAAATTGGGTAGAAGTCCGCTGATAGTTGGCTGAAGTTGTCCTCCAAAAAACAGCCAAATCAGATCTAAGGGAAGGCAAAAAAACGATTTTTTTAGGGTTTTCAAAATCCTAAAAAAATTCCGTCGATTCTGATTTTTTCCCAAAGAATCTAAAAAAAATAAATATGGTGGTCCACGAACTGCAGTACTTTGGTCTTCACACGCGAGAGGAAAGGCCAGCGGCAAGGCAGAAACAATCTCAAATAAGAAGATCCAAAAAATCGCAGAAGGGGTTGAACCACCTATCGCAAATTGTAAAGAAATTATATCATAGAGGTGAGATTTAGGGCAGACACTAGATTCAAAGAATCACCTCATTAGTGCCGCCCTATGCTGTGAAAGAGAGCAAAGAAGGTGAGAACGAGCTGCGGTGGGAAGTGAGAGAGAGAGAGAGAGAGAGAGAGAGAGAGAGAGAAGAACGATTGGGGTAGAAGAAATTAGGGTTAAGATTTCAGTTCAGCCCTTGCTCTGATACCATGTTGAGAGAAAAAACTGAACTGAATGCTTGGTTAGGTCAATGTGACCCCAAGCTATCTATTTATAATAAAGCCAAAAGGCCAAAAATTACAATATTGCCCTTATTGCAGTTATTCATAAAATAATAAAGAAAATAGACAAATAAGCCCTCATCGGCTAAATACTCTCAACACTATGTCTCACCAGATTAAGAACCGCGATTACAAAAAAATTGCATAAAACAGTTGATTGATGATGTTAAATACCCTATGAATTTTCAGAACTACACACGTTACCCTTCTCAGGACTTGCTAGACAAACCTTTGTTGTTGTTAATGCCCAGACAATATGCAAATGTCATAAGGTTCATATTCAGCAGTATCAACAAACAGATCAGCTAACAAGGGTAAGCTATCAGCTTCGAAAGCCCGTTGAAGATGTCTGAATGGCCTCAAAAAAAAATGAGAGGCAATTATTATAAGATACTATAAGCAAGGACTTAAGTTTTAGCTATTCCTGAAATTGATATATCTCTTTAATACACTACAATTACCTGGTGAGGCAGCAAGTTTTCGGAAGACAGCAATGAAGAAGGCACCCCCATTTTGATCATGAGGCATTATTCTCACACAGCGTTCTAAAGGAAAATCAGAAATTTCAGTATAAGCGGTGAGGCGATTCTCCACCCGCCAAAACCCATTTTCAGAATTTTTAATGTCGTTAAACTCTCGTCCAGTTGCCTCATCCATATGTGTTTTACCAGAAGGAAACATACTGGAAGCAACTCCACCTCTGCGAGCTTCAGGAACATCAAGGAAGGAATAAAACCAAGAAAACTTGTCACATACCTGCAATCCAAAGAAAAATATATAAAAATCTATCGAAGTGAAAAACTTGCTCCTGTAACTGCACTATTACAATAACTTCTCTTGTTTAGCTAAATGGACATTATCGGATGTTATAGCCTAAAGCTACACTAAGATTTCCTAGTACATTACCTAGTTCACAAGATTTCTTTTAGTTGGAGTGGGACAAAAATTAGAGTGAAAATTTCAAAAGACACATAAATACAAACAAAGTGATGCAGTCAAAATGCAGATTCTTCAACTAAAGAATGCAAACAAGTAAGTCTGATTGCAAAACCTAACCTTCCATTTTCGAAGGCCAGGGCGGCGAACAAGCTGGGGGAGCTCACTGGAAACGTCCACAAGTTCAACTGAGTCTCCACACCTTCTTAGGATCTTCAACAAAGGAGACAAAAGTGAGATTGCACCTTGTGGAAATAAAATGGTCGCACAAATACCAGCAACATGAAAAGACAACCCATAAAGCCAGAGCATGAGAAATAGGAAAAGCAAAAAAGCACACGTTGCGAGATAGAACAATCAGGAACAAACAATTTGATGAGGCCCAAGAGCTAGTAAGGTTCCTCCATTAATAAGCAGAGAAGCAACCATTCCGCCTAGCATTAGGTGAAATAGGATGATGATGGATCATCTATAAAATAGTCAAGCTGGATCCCACATAATTATAGGTACAGCACGTCCCCAACTTCAAGGGCATCTCTACCATGTTATAGCTCCCCATATGAAAACTGGAAGTTAGCACATGCAAAGAACCTTCACATTAAATTCATGCTACATAAAAGGAAGCATACAGGGTGGTTTAACTTCAAAGTTGGGCAATGTTGATCAAGTACAATGACACCTGAAAATAGTTTCTTATGCTACTGTACAATTTATGTCCATCCTTAGTTAAACTTGCAATTACGGCTTCCTAACTGCTTACAAACTTTGCTTAAGCATAAAGTCAGATTTCAAGTTTCTAAGTAGAAGTAGCAAGTTCATTTATGGCCATGAGAGAATACATATAATCTATGAATGAGCTTTCACGTAGTATACTATATTTTTCTGGGAAAGCCATGATATAGACAAGTAACCCTCCTAGCCAATGCCAATTTAAGATGGATGAACCTAACCTTATCAGCCACTGAAGACGTTATGGTCAAGTAATTTAGTAGAAACGATATAATTTGAGTCCAAGCACACCAAGGTGTTTCCCTCAATTGTAGTTGAAGAACTACTTGAGAGAAAGTTTTGCATAAGTATTACCACAGTTGATAATTATAAGACAAGAAAACCAGACATTTGATGCAATACCAAAAATAGAATGATGGGTAAATATAAAAGGTGTCATCAAGAAAGATTTTTGGTTTTGAGAATTTGGCCCTTTCCCAGAAGTGAGACGCTACCTCCGCAACCACTGCCTCATTCTCAACCGGATTCATGGAGCAGGTTGAGTAGACCATACGGCCACCAACTTTAAGTAATGATATTCCTGGCACAACCAATATGAGTAAATATGACAGGATTGGGCATCTATGAGGACAAAAGAATTTTAAATCCAGGGAACTTGTCAAAGAAGAACGTGTCAGCAAAGAAACAAGAACATAAAAACCGGAATAAAGCCGGAAAATCAAAGATATCTATTATGTTTTGCTCCAGAAATAAAGCAGATCCAACGCTATCTACAAACGATAATCTTGCATGCACCTTTCACTAATTATTTTGGAAGAAATTTCAACTTCTGGATGAAATATTTAACAGACGCCTACATGAGAAACAGAAAGTTCTCTGAGATGAATGACAGTGAAAGAATCCAATAGAAACCTCAAAGAGTAAAGAAAGACCTCACGATCAATAAGAACATTGAAACAACATTATAAAATAAAATAAATTAAGAAACTTAACAGAAGGAAAGAATGGCATTAAAACTTCAAGTTTCCTACAGCATGTACCTCGCATGGCTATCTGCAGTTGTAGGCCATGAAGTCCATTGGCAATTCCTGCCTTCCTGCAGGACCACAGAAAAATATTTTAACAAGATGTAAGAAACTAGGGGACGGAACACCAAGGTACTTGAAGCCCCAAAATATATACCATCTCCACCAAATATTTGGAGCTTTCCTAAGTGTACCATCTCCACTGCATGGCACATCACATAGGACACGATCAAATAAGGTTTGACTGATTTCCCACTCAGATAGGCTACCCTTTTCAGAAGCATTAGAATGACTAGTGCTTGTAAGGCAGCCTGGGAAATTTTGAGCTTCATGGTTTGTGACCATTAAGTTGGCAGTGCACATTCTTTTCATTTTGTGAATAAGAACATCAGATCTTCTGAAACCAACATCATTTGCCACTATCTATCAAAAAGAACAAAGGCAACATTAAAATCAAGTCTGTGAGATTTTAAGATATCAGCATGCAGCTCAGCACAGACGAGAACAGAAATGACTGCAGACTACCAGGTTCTAATATAGGGTAAAACACCATGTTGTAAGGAAGCCTACCAGCCCCTCAGGTAGCAATCTTGAATTGGCAGACTGATTCATAATTTCAAGCATTTGATAAGTTTTTGAGCCAGGTGCAGCACACACTGCATAGAATTAAAAGAAGTTATCAGAAAGAGCTCGGATTTGGCACATTATCAAAATACTTGAGATTAATTTTATATTTTAATATACTTTCTTTTGGGGTAACAAAGTACATTTCACTTTTAACATTTAATCTTTGTGCTTTACATATGCTTCCTCCCCTAAAGAAGAAAATACTTCGATTTCCCTTTCAAAACCTCCCATTCAGGATGACTGTTTAGGGACCATGTAGAAGGTCTTTTGACGGTCTTTGTATATTTACAAGTGCTTCCTAACCATAAAAAAGAAAGCGGTACAAGATTTAAAAATGAAGAATCTATAAACTGTGAAGCAACGGCATAAAAAGAATAAACAATATGACATGAAGAACCATTTACATGGCTAAAAGGTCGAAAGCACAAAGAGTACTAGATTTTGTCTTAGGCTCCCTCTTGGTGTAACAAGAAGGGAAGAAGTGCACAATGCAATTTGAATTCAAATGAGGTCTAAAAAAATCTTCAGTCTTATAGTGTGAGAGACTGCATGGTTGTATTGCCCATTGATCTTTATATATTAATTGAGTTAATTGATTAACAAGGTTATCAGTTTGTTTAGGTTCATTGGATTTGTAAAACAGCAAGTCAGAGCCAAATTAACATCATGGTCAAATTATTCTCTAGCCCAAACCAAACAAACCCAAATCATCACTTGAGTTCGGTGCCGTCTGATTGGGCTTTATGGTTTTTGTTTCTTTTTTCAACACCTATCTCAATATCCAGAAGAAAAGCCAGAGGATGGAGGGAGTATGAAATCTATCTATGCTCAGTAGATAGCTCACTATCAAGTATGAAATGCTCCGGAGATAAATCCAGTAAAAGAGGAGGTACCTGCAGAAAGAAGAGACTATGAACCAGGAGTGAATGCAAATTTTACAATTGAAGATCACAAGAAAAGCCAGCAAAATAGAAAACAAGAAAGGCTAGGAACAATAACCAAGAATGACTAAAACTGGAAGGCTTCTGAAAACTCACCATGCTAACTGCCTCCTGTCGAGTGATGTTTCCAATTTCGTTTTCTAGCTTTAAAAACTCATGAAACCTGAAATTTGTCGGAGAGAACTACAAATGACCTTCTTATCGCAATATTTTGAGTCCATTCATAATATGGAGATAAGTAACTGAACTTGTAATCATGACAGATGCACGTGACAAATCCAGATTGAGTACTTTAGCCAGAGAAAGAGAACATATTGCGTTTCTGTGACCAAAAAAGATTTGAACGAAAATAGAGCAGGACCGAATGCAAAGTTGAAGATAAAACATAATCTTCAATATACAAGGTCAAAACTTTTAACTCAAGAAGGCCGAAAAAGGAAATTTGATATGCAAATTCAATATGGAGGTCGGAATGAACGACTAATGAGTTTTGGAGACTAAGAAAACACCGAACTCCAAGCAATCTGGTGCCTTTTCTTCCTTCTAAAAAAGATGCCGAGATAGGTGAATGGATCATCCACACAGCATAAGCATGATGAGTGCAGTACAAAGATTGAACACAAGGAGGTAAACCTTAGAAGACTAGACTAATAAGGTTTTCGGCAGCAGTTCAAAAGTCACAGCACTTCAAGATCCACAATGCAATAGAAGCCACAGCACTCCACAAACGGCATACAGGAAGCACCTCATAAGTGCTTTTGGAGCAGTGGCTTTAATGGCTTTCAAGACTTTTTTCATATATTGATAAGAATATTAAATCTCTCACTTAAATAAATTTAAATAAGAAAGCCTTCGAACATATGCCAGGAAACACATTTAACGATCACAGTTAGAGCACATCACAACACAAGATAGCTACTGTACCAAAAGCTGTTGGCTAGAAGCTAACAAGCTCTAGAAGCCCACACTGGCAAAGATGTGATTTTGTTGTTTCTCGATTCAAGAAGGCCTCAAAATTGGTAGATGACTATTTCGTTTAGGAAAGATATACCACTAAAAAGAGGCCGGCTATCACAAGACAATAATGTCTTATATTAAAGAGGCCCTTTTTTTTTTGGTAAAGTTAAAGAGGCCCTTTTTAATGCACATACTTATGAGAAAACCATGAATTTCTACTTCTTGTGCTGCTAAAGTTTAGATTCACTTTCTTCAGGCAGCCCTTTACCAAAGAAATGTCAAGACTGATTTACAAGAATAGGTTTTCAAAATTCCAATGAGCTCCATCAGCAGAGAAAGGTAAACCTAACATGTTAAAACTCCTGGACAGGAATCAAAGACGCAAAGTTTGCTAAATAACACTCAACGTTTAGGGAAGTCCCAGGATCACTAATCAATTCGGTCTGAAAGCAGATTACCTTTCAAGGTTTGGGTTCTTCCTCAATTGCTTTCGACAGAAATTTGATTGCCATGCTAGATTGTCAGGATACCAAGGCAATGGTCTGACAGCCTCTACTTCATTTCCATCAATGAACTGGGAGAAAAAAATGGAAACGGTAGGTTAAAAATAAAAGGAAAAAGGCCCATACAGTCAACAGGGTGGAAAAATATTTTCACTGGTGATGGTGAATGCAGCTTACCTCTGCCTGAAGATTATTTGAGAATTCACTCTCCAACTGAGAGCGGATGTCAAAACAGAATCGGCTACTGCAAAAGAAAATAGGCTGATTAAAAATGGATAATGAATCTCACAGCGAAGAAATTACCATACCACATTGACGTAAATGATACCAGTTCGAGCAAAAACAAGTGAAACAGAAAAATTGGGGAGATCATGTCTCAAAACAATGAAAAAGATTATTTATTACTGTTCAATTTGACCCTAAAAAACCAAAGGAAATAACAGCCCACAATGAAACACTGAATTGCTAATTGCTATCAGACATCTCACTCCCTCTAATCACAACCCAATAATCCATCTCAAACTTGACGCAAGTAGAGTAGAATGAGAGTCAGTCATTACTGGTCTACCTAAATGCTTAAACTAATAGAGAATGGAATGGTCAAATATGTGAAGTACTATCACAGTTAACCCAATGCAGGGAGTGGCATAATTCCATAATCTGGAGATGTCAAAACTAGACCATCTTACGAACTTACAAGAAAAGAGTTCGAAAGTCCCTGTTGAAGCTACTGGTAGAAAAAAAGCGTGGCTAGATAGTTAAAGCCATTTCCCATTAACAGGTGGGAGAGGATCGGACAATCACCAAGAATTGATTCTGAAGGTAGCCGGCAAAGGCTTCCGGAGATACTCCATGAAAGCATCCCACTCATCTGCTGGAACTATCCCTTGCTCCTAAAACAACACAAGCACTATAAGTCCATCACAACTGGTTAAGCCTCAGAGATATCAACTTCACTCGAATTGAAGAGCAGAACAGAGAGACAAACTTTGTAGTACTCCTCGAAAGCGCGGTTCTGAAAGGAGGGAAGCCGCCAAGGAGGAGCATCGTCGGTGCGGTCGTCATTCTCGTCGCCGGAGCCATCCGACGTCGGACGGGTCGAGACTCTCTCCCGCCTGCGATCGAACTGCGTTCTCTGGGGTCGTCCTCTGAGTCTTCCCCGACCACCCACCATCTCTGGCCTTCGTTGCCTGGGCGGCGTCGATGACCCGTCGGCCGGGGGCTCGCTCCGAGAGTGACAATGAGGCACCGTGAGTGGCGGAGGTGGATGGAGGTTGAAGAAGGTGAGAGGTTGCATTGCGGGGATGGGCTTCGAGGCCCCTCCAAGTTGCGTTCTCCAGCGACCGAGATAGACAGCTTTTTTTTTCCGCCAAAATACGTAATTTGTAAAATATAGTTTTTCTTTTTGTCAGATGTAAAATATAGTTTTTTTTTTTTGGTCGAAAGTAAAATATAGTTTCAAAAATAGTCATTTTACATGATTTACAATATTAAATTAACCCAAAAAAACATATATACTTCGGGAAAATATTTAGGGTGCGTATGGTAACATTTCTGTTCCCGAGTATAATTTTTGAACAGAAACACTTTTTTTATGTTTCTGTTCCCAGTTACGATTTCTGGAAACAGAAATGCGTATAGTAAGTAAAAAAACACTTTTTTCCGCGGTCGGTGGCGGTGGTGGCCAGCAACCTGCTGCAACGGTAGCCGACGGGTGGTGAACGCGTCGGCAGCGGTGAGTGGTGGTTCCAAAAATGTTCCAAAACTCAGAATTAAGTTTTTTTTTTGTTTCTTCAAAAGTGTTCTCCGGCACAAAAGTGTTCCGGAACACTTTTGAAATATTTTTGAACCATACGTGTTTCTGTTCTAAAAGTGTTTCGGGAACGACTTTGGAACTTTTCCTGGAGCGTTTCTGGAACGTTATCATACGCACCCTGATATAAAAGAAATGGTCCCTATCCTCTTCAAGAGGCTTTTTATCATAATATTGATTACAGGATCATTTGTAATTAATAAAAATATTTTTTAATTACCTTAATATTTCAAGCGATACAAACAATCATTTTTTTTAAAAAAATATTTTCAACATTATTTATTTTCAGCTAAGCAAATAGAGCTTTGACAAGTTAGCGAAATTCTTTTGGATAATAAGAATAAGAGAAAAATCATATAATTTGTGTAGATTTGACACTTTAGTTCTGGATTTATCCGTACATTAATTCCTAAAATCCGAGCTGTTTTTTTTTTTTTTACTTTTTTTTTGTCCATGTGGTCATAACGTAATTAACAGAGTGTCAAAATCCAAAACGACGTATTTTAACACTAACAAATATCTTTTTGTTCAATTATCATGTTGAAAATTAAATAAATTTTTTTTAAATAACTTGGATTGGATTGCACTCTTCTGGGAAGTTAAAAGGAATGGGGCACGCGTTGCTCCCTTTGTCACCAGCCCCTCGCCGAGCCACCAGTACGAGTCATTGTGATCCTTGCCTGGTGGTGGCTGGCCACTGCGTGCCTCGCCACCATCAGGCAAGAAACGTCCTCGCCTAAATTTTGACAAAAGGCAACAACCCCATCAATAGCCAATGCGAGGGCGGCGAGGGCTGACCGCCCTCTCCGGCGATAAGGGACCCCTCTCAAACCCTCATCATCCTATCTCTCTTTATGATTTCTGTCTATTTTTCTATTTTTCAAAAAAAAAAAAAAACCTCATGCAGGACCTTCCATTTGTATAAGCGATGAAAAAGATTATTAAATTCATGAGAAAACACTTAGTGATTTCAAATTACCATGCCGCGCGCATTTACCTACTAACATTCTCACCAAAAAAAAATTTATGTGGAATTCAAAGCAACCGATGTAGAATTCAAAGCAATTATTTGTGCATAGGGTTAAGCCAAATCTGGAGCGCAGTGATCGGCCATGGATGACGACTCCTCCACAATGCCCCTCATCCATAGATCTAGATGATGGCGGCTCGAATAGTCCGCCATGGACGGCAGGTCGTCCACATATCTAGTAATCTCGCCCGGGATTCCGATGACCATGGAATTGGACTGAAAAAAAACTCAGAGAAAAACAGTAGAGGCTAAATTTGAAGGAACGACTCCAAATTCAGATCCAGTCAGGCCATGGGCAAGCTGCCGAGACAAGAGCGTTGGCACGCGGTGCCTGCAACCTCGCTCGTGCACGCATTTGGCGAGGGCGGCTTTAGCAGCGACATCTTCCTCTGTTTCGTCTTCGGCTTTGTCTTCCTCCATGCGTTGGATTATCTTCAGCTTCATCTCCCTCTGTTTTTCCTTCTTGCTTTTAAGCTCATAGTCGTGGTAGCTCGTCCATGGCCGTTTGCCGGACTTGGAGAAGCTGGCCTCACCAAATTTGGAGGCACGATTCCAAATCTAGACCACCAGCATCACCAGATTTGATCAGATTTGTCATGGCTGCCTCAAGATATGGCTGCATGCCATGGCTCCAGATCCCCATATCAGCTGACGACAGCTTTGATGGCCGCGAGATGATCATCGGCTTGGATGCTACATCAGCAACTCCGCCAACGGTCATGGCAGGCTAATGTCAAGCTCGGCGACTCCAGTGAAGCCAAGAGAATTCCATCATAGAACACAGCATATTAACAATTTTGTCTATTTAATTCCACATCAACAAACATATGTCAATCTATCAGTTGATGCGAGTAAAATATGCACGCAACATCAGCAGCCTTGAAACCACTAAGTATTTTCTTCACATTCCTACAGCCTAACCTAAATCACTCCACCCGCATGTGTTCCAACTCAACTTTCTATAAATCAAATTTCAAGTTCAAAGAATTAAGGAACAGCAACAACCCCATGGTAAAACATCCCTGAATTCCAAGGCAGAACTAAAAGCTACAGATAAACACCTTCACATAAACAATTCCCCCTGAATTCTCAACTGTCAAAATTGCCTGAACTGAAATTGCTCGATCGACCGAAATCGATCAAACAGTAAAAACCACCTAAGCTGCAAGAGAAGGCTTTGAGGCAGCAGACAGCCTGGATCTCTTCTTAGCCAAGCTCTCGCTGCGGCGCTCACGCTGCTCCTTCAACCTGGTAGCAAGAAGCTTCTGGTACTCAGCTGCCTCTGCCTTTGCCTTAGCAATTCTCTTTTTCTTGTCAGAAATTCTCGCACGCTTCCTTTGTAATGTCAATGGCGTAACTAGCCTCTGAATCTTCGGAGCTTTACTGACCTTTTTCCCTGTCGAAAGATGAGAAAAGAAGAGCAGAATATGTTTATAACTCAAAATAACATTAAAGAATCACAGTCAAAACAGAATCAATGCCATTTAATAAGCCAACAGGGAAAAAAATTGAATGTAATGATGATAGAAATCCTCACCTGTTTTAGTAGTGAAGGTCCTGCGATATGTATTGACATATTTCCGAACGTCATCTTCCTTTGACAGGTTGAACAGTTTACGGATCTTTGATGCCCTCTTTGGACCTCTCATTCTTGGCTTCTCAATGTCAGTCAGACCAGGTAGATCGCTTTCTCCTTTTTTCACGATAACCAAGTTCAGAACAGATAGGTCTTGACTCACAATGCATCCTCGAACAGACTTCCTTCTCCTCTCTCCATTCCGCCTGCCATATCCACGGAAGCATGGAGTACCTGTGAGACAAATCAATTTTCAACCGACACTTTCACACAATATGGTCTCCTAATCAAGCTGTGCAACAACTTTAGAATATACATAGCTGACATAGCTTGAGCCTGGACAAGAATGGCCCATGTCATGGATATTTGCACTTGCACAAACAAACATACCTCGATAGAGCAAGAGACGAACACGACCAGGAGTCAGCACTCCCTGCTTCATTGGAAAGCCTTGCTTGTCACAGCCTCCCATTATCTTAAACACGTAGCCCTTGAATTCCTGCAACACAGAGAGGATAATCAATAATGTAACTGATCAAAGATATGGCCAAAAGCTCCATAGAACTATTTCTTACACATACCTCACCCAGAGCATCTCCACTGACTTCTTGTGAGATCCTCTTGTCGTAAAAAGCCCGACTGCATGAAAAATATTACAAGGATGTCATTAGTTCACATCCCCTTTATTTTTCTATAGAGACAATTGGCCATTAACCTCTACAGATCATGGAAGTTACCCCAGGTATATAGTCTGCCAATTATATACCTGGGGTATTGCTATTTCTGAATCAAAACAATAAGGTAAGAATTTGGACTTAGGAGATCTATTAAGTGCTTACGAATCCTTTCATATGAAATGCAAGTGATGCTGGTTTAGAAACCATACATCTAATTGCACATAAAATATAGTATGTGGCATTTTTAAGTAATTAAAAAGGATGAGGACTAATGACATCCTAACAATCATTTAGACCAAACGCCACATATAATATTGTATCCAAAATGCAGGGAAAAAATATTTTCAGTTACCTTTCAAAAGTAACATTAAATTAATAAATACAGTCCACCTGCTTTGCAGATATATAAGAAATAAAAACGTTCGGTTTTCTTTAATACTAACAAAATGGTGCAAATCTCTATGCTTAAAAGGTCACATTTTATGCGCTGTGTACTCCTGAAAAAATCAGCTTGATCATGACCAAGGCTAAAATCTATTGTAGGAATTGTACTAAAATCCAAGTTTTGTTAATTGTATTACCAATTAGATTACAAGAACACCAATTGGCTTCCAAACCCATTGTACCATCGCAAGATACCTAAGCTTCCACATTTGCAGCATAATAGACAACTCAGAGATGTATCTATCATCAGCAGCTTTCACTTTCTTTCCCTAGTTTAGAGCTCAAATCAGCAATATGCAACCTCCTTTCACATAAGTTGAAACAACCCCCAAAAGTAATCCCCGTTGGTTACCCCACCACACAATCTGGCCCTAAACCCAACAACTTATATTTTAGTATTGGCAGTTCGGGGAGTTAGATCCTACAGTTTTCGTATGGTATTCTGGCAACAAGACACATCAACCGAAACCATGACAAATCGGTACCTAAAGGAATAAATCTCAAAAACTTTATGCTTCAGATACTAAAGTCCAAAACCAAAGTAACCGTTGAAGACCATGTGAGCGCCATTTCCATTCATATAACTCGTGTGATCTCTTTATGAATACGTTCATCGATAAAGCAAATCATCCCAATCACAAGATAAATATTTATATCAGTCTCAACATCGCGCAAGCTAGGAGCAATTGATCCATCAATGAATGCATAAATCACTAGCAGGAGACACCCAAACAAAAGATACTGAACAGGGGCCAATACCCATTTGACCAATTCAACAATACACAAATAAATCCAATCACAGAGATAGATACAACAAAAAAAAGAGCTTCAAAGAATTATGGACCAGAACAGGCACAGCCCATCCAAAAGCATCCAACATTTTCACCCGACAACAGATTCAAAACTCACAGCTTCTGGTCATCGTCAATCTCAAGCTTCTTCTGGCAACCAGTGGTTGGATTCGCTATGTTGAACTTCATGATTACAGAGAGGAAACATGCACCGATCCGATTCGCACCAGGAAGCCGCTTTTCGCCGCCTGAGCAGAGCGGGCGTTTTCAGGCGGAAAAGGTTTTCGTCTGTGCCTATATAGTATATACAAGGCGGCAGGCGGCGGAATCTTCATAGAGCTACAATGACCAGTTTTCCTTTTCTTTTTTTTTTATTCTTTTGTTGTTCGTGAAATTGCAAAAACCTAGGTTGCACCGATATTGACACCGACACACGCCATTTCTCAAAAATAAAAAAATCCGACATGTTGAAGATACGTCATATTAAATATATATTTTTTAAATATAAAAAAATCCGACACGAGCCATGAGAAGTGTCTGTTCTACATAACCTATAATTAATCGTAATGAGGGAGAGAGAGATAAACATGAAATCTTTTTAAAAAGCTAAATATGACACTTTGAGATTTACATCTCGAAGAAAACATTCCCACATTGGCTGCTTAATGAGAATAATAAGTGGGATGTCTTTTTAAAATGCCAATAAACGGACATGGAGACTCATTTCAAATTATTATTAATTTTTGTGAAAAGGCCTAACATTATAGTTTAGCCCTTTTAAGTGTCACCCTAGGCCGACTTGTGTGCCAGTGAGAACACTCAAGCACTCAAGCGTTGACTAAACTTCTAAATATTGCGCTTTTTAAATCATATGTCCGACACGCCGGATACGCGTGTCCGGAACGTTGACCGTGTAATTCCCAATACGCGGTCAATGCGTGTCGTCACGTGTCGGATCTAACACCGACATCCTCACCCGTGAGGGGTGTCGGTGCAACCTAGCCAAAAACATTATAAAAATCATAATGACATAAATTGACCTTAAATTTTGATCCAATATGCAATTTATTTTTTAACTTTTAATTTGACCAACATGATCTTTCAACTTTAGCTCAATGTCAAATGTGAACCTCGAATTTTTTTTTAACATGTTCAACTTAATCCCTAAACTAGATGAAGATGTTAATGTAATCTTTTCATTAATTAAAGTTCAGGAACCACATTATATATTAAGTCAAAATTTAGGTATCATTTGTGTCACTTTTTCATTACAAAAAAAAATGCACATTTTTGTAGAAAGTAACAAGGGGAAGGCTGAGCCTAAATGATTTTAGTAAGGGGCGGATGAGCTATATCGCAACCTCAATTCATGACGGGTGGTATTAAAGTACGTTATAGAGAACGCAATTGAAAGACTTGGTTTTTCAATACCAGCAATGGTGATAACCTTCTCTCGAGCAGTTTCCAATACCAGCAATGGTAATTCCACAACCTTCGGATGAAGGTCGGTCCAAGCCTAGGACCACGATAGCATTGCTTGCTGGAGAAGAAGATGATGATGATGAGACGAAAAAAGTGTTGTGAGTCGCATGTGCTCGTTGATCGGTGGAGATTTGGCTGGCCGATGAGTTTAGGATTGTACTTGGAATAAAGTTTGATGCCTTATGATTTCACTGAGACAAGATTCACTTCAAATTCTCTTTTGATAAAACGGACCCAGTCCGATTCTTTTTGAAATTTTTGGCTTGAAAGTCAATAGTGACCTTTTACTTAATAAGTCAAAAAACACAAACTTCAAAACTAAGGAAGCGTTAAAAGTCAAATCAAATGGTACATCGGATCGGATGAAAATAATTGAGGGTTATAGAAAATATTATAATGAAAAGACAACTTGGCTTTCGGGCATGGAGATGTCGACTCAATATGGTGGGAGAATAAAGCAAGACACCCTATGATTTGACAAAAGCTTTAGAAAGCTCTCACGATAAAAATTATGTAAAAAAGTTAATAAATTGTGTGCACACTTCAAATTTTGGCAATAAGCATTATATTTAGTTATCACACGACTTACTAGAAAAATAAAATCAAAATTTCCTTTCTAAAGGACAGAAAACAGGGAAAGAAGATTTTTACAAAAGCCAAAGCCGGGCTTTCATGAATCGGAGAAAATAAGGGAAGTAGAAAATGTAAGCGTAAGACAAAACGGATGGCGCCACCCGGGGGCATCTTTGAAAACCAGTTACCCACAAGACGCTCAAGGGACCATCGCTACCTTCCTCTGCTTTGACCAGTCCGAGAGAAAACCCCAATCAAATACAGGTGTTCCAAATCGAATACATGAATGGTGTCAATTTGTTCATGAGCCCATACCGTTGTTGGAAGTGATCAATTACAGCTGTTGAAGAAGCCGATCGAGTGGGAGCTACAGGCAAACGAAGCCATATTCGCACTCTCCCCTGGGGATTGGATCCGTCGCCAAAGAGGAAAGAAGATCTGACGGACCTAACGGAAAACTCGAATTCAAAGGTAGAGCAGACAAAATCCGCCTAGTTCGTCAAGGGTGCCGTCCTAAGTGGCACATTGTGTAAGGATGGATAGTGTACTTTTCAATTTTAATCCTACAAATTAAACACAGGTTTAATCAAATGCGTGTTTTTATTACAACTCCATAATTTATCAATCAGAAAAACCACATCCAAACATGCATGCTGAGTAAGATGAGTGCACATTACACATTGAACAGTTAAGTCGACATACGCAAAATACCACAACAAAAGCACGGTCAAACGCAAATGTAATGTCAAATTAGGCCGGCCACTATTACACACCCATTTACCCAAAAGGCAACATCATTGTCCTTGCCCTTCTGAATCCACTAAAAAAGAAATACTACGGTCCTGCCCTATATCATATCATCTGAAGTCCTAGAAGTCCCAACTGAATCAAGGAAAGAACAAAAGAAACACCACCATAACACCACCACCAGATTCGATCTCCTCCCATCCCAGGAGAAGCAGTCTAGGCACGCTCCCCGCGGATTCTTCGAGCAAGCTGAATATCCTTGGGCATGATGGTCACACGCTTGGCGTGTATGGCGCAGAGGTTGGTGTCCTCAAACAGTCCCACGAGGTATGCCTCGGCTGCCTCCTGAAGGGCCAGTACAGCATGGCTCTGGAAACGCAGGTCGGTCTGCAGCCAAGAATAAGCAACCACCACATTTCAGTTTTGAGAGCAGCCTCAATTCATTTTGTAACAATCTAATGAGAGCAGACAAATCACCTTAAAGTCCTGGGCAATTTCACGGACAAGCCTCTGGAATGGAAGCTTCCTGATCAAAAGCTCAGTGCTCTTCTGGTACTTACGGATTTCACTGCAAAGAATAAATTGAATGGTCAATTGGAAGAGAAACAAACCATTGCTTAAAGACAGTGGCAACCGTTGGGATGGCTTAGCTTACCGAAGAGCAACAGTACCAGGGCGGTAGCGGTGAGGCTTCTTCACACCACCGGTGGTAGGGGCCGACTTACGAGCAGCCTATACAAAGCACCAAACGCCTCATTCACATCGAAGTAACCTTACAGGAAGACCACAACCCCAACAAAATGTGATAGGCAAACTATCATCACACAGGCATCGACATACCTTGGTAGCGAGTTGCTTCCTCGGGGCCTTTCCTCCAGTTGACTTACGAGCAGTTTGCTTGGTACGAGCCATCTGTTTGACATTACAACGTCACGTTCGAGCGTGAATTTCAGATAAACATTACGTTTCAAACAATTGAGACGCAGAAATCAAACGATTTCAGCATAAAGAAATCATGTCGGCACGAAAAAATGGAAAACAAAGAAGCCACCCAGCAATTAATCGCAAGCCAAGCCCCTAAAATCAAATCTTCCCAACAACGAAGCACGAAGCATCATCCACATATCAATTGCCAGCCCAAACCCTAAAATTCGACAGATCGTCGCTTCCGACTACGATTTCAGCACCATTAGAGATTTAAGAGACGCACAACCAACACAAACACCAGGGAGAAGAAGAAAACCCTAACCGAGAGAAGAAAAATCAGGCCACATGCAAAACCCTAGATCCCAAAGTAAAGCCCCGTGGCAGTTCCGATCAACGCAAACAACGAGAGAGGCGCACAAGATCAAATAAAAAGTTCGACCTCATCATCAACTAATCTAAGAGAGAAATCAAGCGAGACTTGCCTCTTGATCTTCTTCGAGCCTCTTCCTCCTCTGCTTCCGCTTATTCTTCAGCCAACGAAATGCTCTGCGAAAAGTTTGAAACGAAAACCGGTTGGTTCCTATTTATAGGACGGGGTGGGCAGGCGATGTTGAACGATCCAACGGGCGAGACTCGCTATCCTTGTGCTTCTTGTTTGATCAATCGCACGGTGCAGATGTGCCCACCCTGTGTTTTCTCGGCCCGTATGGACGGCGACGACACGAGGTCGAAGTGGTGCCACGGATCGTGGGGTCTGCGTGGCCCGATCTGATTGGCGGGCGGAACTGCCGTTTGACTCGGCCAAAACAACTTGAGAAGGAATTCAAAGGTAATACTCCGCGACGGAGGATCAAAGAACGCTCGCCACGTCGCCCGGTCTCGGAAATAACGTGGATTTTGCACAACTTTCTATTTATCCTTTTCCTTTTCTTTTTTTAAGGTACTAAGGACGAAGTTTCTCAATTAAAAAATACGTTTGATAACGATATAATATTTCTATTTCTGAAATAGAAATTTGTTTGATAATAGCAAAAAATTTATCTTCCCCAGCTCTATTTCCGGCGGAGGTGGCCGGCGACCGACGGCCGGCGGCGATCGGCGACCGACGTGAGACAATGGCGAGGGCGGCGGCGGCAGCCGGCAGGGATGAGTGAGAAAGAAAGAGCAAATTATTTCAAGTTTTTGTTTCTGAAACAAAAAAGTAGCTTTTTTTAACTTCTCATTTCTCATTCAAACCTATTTCTTAGCCAAAAATCTTGTCCGAAAATACAAAAATTACATTACGTTGTCAACATTTCTTTTTCAAACCTATTCTATGGAACAAAAAAACAGAAAAATTGAGAAACAGAATGACATTCATGCGCGCCCTAAGTGTCAATTCCACTACTTTAACTCTTGCTCGATCATAAATTCATAATATCAAATTTAAAAAAAAAATGAAATTTGAATATAAAAAAAAATTAGAGATGAATGATTTTCGACCACAATATGTAACCCTTTACACCTTCTGCGTAGCCAAGAAAAATACATTTTCTAGACCTTACTTCAAGCTTAGTCCTTTGCTCTTTAGGAACCCACATATAAGTATTACAACCAAAAGTGCAGAGGAAAGAATAGTCAACAGGTTTTTCACATCATACCTCTTCTGGGATTTGTCTATCAAAATCCGTTGTTGGGGAACGATTTACTATGTAGCACGCCGTACATACAGCTTCAACCCAAAAACTCTGATTCATACCAGCATAGCTTAACGTACTTCGTGCCCGATCCATTAGCGTACGATTCATACGCTCGGCCACTGCATTTTGTTGTGGAGTCCCGGGAATAATGAAGTGTACTATAAAGAGCACGAAATTCAATGCAAGGGAACTTGCTGATGAAGATGCGTTTTTAGAATCAGATTTGAAATTTTGCTAATTCTCCTTGGATTTACAATCTTTACGCATGTGACCCTTTTCTCCACATTTCCAACAAGGACCCAACGTTCGCCTCTTTGACTTGGACCTTGACTGTTTTCTCCCATTGGAACCTTTATCAATGGATCTTCCTCTGGCCATGATAGCATTACAAGAAGTGCTGCTCTCAAGAGTTTTTCTACGAGACTCTTCCGTCAGTAACGTAGATATAATCGAATCCATATCAAGATCTGCTCCAGTACTAAGGTTCATGATCAAGGAATCCCAAGTGTTAGGCATAGAACATAAAAAGAAGTGTTACCTTCTCTTCATCCTCGACGAAGAAAAATTTTGTTTGACATTGTCTTCCCTTTGTAGAGATTCTTCAGTTTGTTCCACAGACCTTTGGCCGTAGTTTCATCAGAGACATTGAAGAGGACAGAATCATCTAAGGCCACAAGTAGGTTCGCCATTGCCGATTGATCTTTCTGTACAAAACCCTCATCTTTCATCTCTGCCAGCTTTTTATTTTTGCCGGCAAGAGCAACCATACAACCGTCTTTCACCAACACAGCCTGCATTTTCAATTTCCACAATGGATAGTTTGATCCATTGAATTTCGAAACCTCGAACTTTGTAGAAGTCGATGCAGCCATCGCACAAAGATGAAACACATATGTTGAAATTGTTCACATGCGGAAAATGCTTCTCGAACCGTCGGCTTATATATATATACCACTTGTTGCGATAATTCTTCACACGTAATCGACGCTTGTGTTGGGTAAAACAAAAAACAAAACAAGTGCAGCAAAGTACAGATGGAGAGACACAGATTTACGTGGTTCGACATGTTTCCCTGTCTACATCGAGGGGGCATTCACACGGAACTCTTCTTGATAGCCAGAAAAATTACAACGATCACCTCACAACGTGACAAACACCAAACAATGAGTCACACTCTCGACAACGAACCTTTTACGGTACAAATCTCACAGCCCAGAGATATTGCACACTCAAGATTCCCCTTACAAGAGATCCTAGACCCAAAAAAACACTATTGACGCCAAAACGTAGAAAAGCACAGAGAAAAAAAAAACTCCCAGATACAACCTGTTCTTCTCTCTCTCTCTCTCTCTCTACACACATCAGAAATGGAGTGGTTACACTTTAAAAATAGTGGAGAGGCATTATAGGCAGGTTGCCCTATTTTTTCATTGTCACACTTCGCAGGGGCAACCTTCGCAGCTTTCTTCCTCGGAGACGGGAGCGAGCACCGGAGCAGTGACGGAACGAGAGCCGAAGTCGAGAGTGAGCGTCGAAGGAGAAAGCAACGGAGCCAAAAGCGAGCGTCCAAGGGGAGAGAGACACAGACGTTGATGGAGCACCAGGCGAGAGCGAGAGCGCTGGAGCAGAGGGAGAGCAAGTGAAGAAGGAGAAAATATTGGGTAGGCCGGGGCTAACACGTCACCGTGTACCCCGGCCAATCACTGAAGGCCACGCGGATCCACGTAATTGAGTGGACCCTACCGTATTTTCTGCCCAAAAAAGCTTTTTTTTTTCAATTTATAATTTCTGCTTTTTAGTAATCTGAGCACAATAAATGCACTGCTATTTTCTCTCTCCAACTTTTTCATTTTTGCCCGCTTTCTCTCCCAATCTCACGAATTCAAATGTGCGCGTCTCTCTCTCCAACTTTTCGTTTTTTGCCCCTTACCTCTCCCAATCTCGTGAATTGAAAACTGTGTGTGTCTCTCTGTCTGTCTCTCTCTCCCTCCTCTTTCACACTCGCTCTCGCCTCCGATGCTCGCTCTCGGCCCCGTCGCTCGCTCCGTCCATGCTCCGTCGCTCGCTCTCGGCTCCAAGCTTGCTCCGTCGCTCGCTCGGCGCTCGCTTGCTCGTCCAAGAGACTTCAAAATTTTGGGTCACCTTTAGCTGTCTGCTCTGTTGTTGCTCGCTCCGTTGCTCGAGGACTCTCTGCGCCTGCGCTCTCTCGTTCTCTTCTCCGGCTCTTGCTCTCGCGCTCTGCTTCTTCGCTCGAGCGTCTCTGCTCTCGTCGTCGCCTGCTCCGTCGCTCAAGTACTCTCTGTTCCAGCGCTTACTTGCACTCTGCTCCAGCCCTCGTTCCCGTCCCTGCTCCGGCGCTTGCTCACTTGCTCTCTGCTCCGGCCCTCGCTCCAGTGCTCTGCTCTGTCGCTCAAGGGTTCTCTGCTCCGTTGAGGGCTCTCTGCCCGGGCGTTCGTTGGCTTTCTACTCCGACCCTTGCTCGCTTCGGCGCTCCAGCACTTCAAGCACAGTCTGGTTCAAGCCCTCGAGCAGCTTGTTCAGCGGAAAGGTAGGTCCGGAGTCCCTCCGTGCCTGGCTTCCCTTTTTTTTTTTTTATGTTCATAGTTTCGGCACCCTTTATGCCACTGTATTTTGTTCTCTAATATACGATCCTAGTTTAGAAGTTTTGGATAACTCCCTAACGTTACTCTTTCTTGTACAGCTTCTCTGATGACAATGCAAATTCTGAAGGAAGTGTTCCTCTTTCGTATCCCATCGTGGGAAGCAAGGACGAAAGTTATGACAAAAAGGAATCGAAGAGAAAGAGCTCGTTGGAGATGGAGATTTTCTTAATGTGGTTGCTGAAGAAGGATATGATAAGTTGATAACTTACAATCACCGAGGGAAAAAGAGTATAAACATACCGATTTTCTCGCTAGATCACTATAAGCTATTCAATAATTGAGATTTTGAGCTCGAGGTGTAACTGATGGTGTGATATTACGTTTTTCAGGTTTTCATTTTGTTTTCAGTATTTTTCCCATGTACTGCTTGTGTAGCTGAGAGTATACATGGAGGGAACAGAAAGAAATGACGGATTATTGTGAAGATATATGGCTTACACTCTTCACAGTTTCATAATAAGTGTCATGGCTTGGAAGAAAAGTGTTGGAATCCACTCTGCTAGAAGTTTGAACTTTTGTTTGGATGATTGTCTGGATAAATTTGGTGAATGTTCTTCACAGTCATTTGTAACTTAATTCAGACTAAAAATTATCGATGCAAGATTTTTTCTTTTCCAGCAAGTTCTGTTCTTATTTTGCCTGTGCATTATCTTATCCATCTTTCTTACATTGAAGTTGAAGGTTCTAAGAGCAGCCACTGCAAATAGAATTGCATTTGCCAAATTTTAGCTTACATGTCTCACCAATACTTACACTTCTTAATCCTTATATCCTTCACTATCTCTAGTTCCCCTTCAAAAGTATATCGTAAAAACTGAGTCAGGAAAAAAAAATCCATTAGGCAATCAATGCTCCTGTTTTTGGCTTTTTCTTTAGCTCTCTTTTTCTATATACACTCTTGAGTATACAACTATGAAACTAGGAAAAAAATGCAAGCATTTGACACAGCAAAATTCTAAAAACATCTGAAATTTCAATACATGTAGCATCTCTGGGACACATTTCACCTTGGCTACAGATGGTGTCATAATGTCAACCAAAAACTAACATGCTCAAGTCAATTGCTACATGAAAGTAGTAAGTGTTCGGTTAAAAAAAAAAAAGTCAATTGCTACATCAGCCACTCTCCAAGGCGCCAAGACAGGCTCTCACCATACTAGCCTATGAAACCAGAAAAATGCAAGGATTTGACACATCAACTCTCTAGAATACATCATCTAAAATTTTCAGTACAATGGGGAAGGAGCAACTCCAGTACACATTTCACCTTGGCTACAGATTTTGGTAAAAATTTTCATCTAAAAATTCCTCCCTCGTCCGCTTTCAAAACCGCCTTCTCCAGGTCCTGCAACTCTTAACCGTGGAAGTGAACTGCGGAAAGATATCCAACATGCTCAATGCGAGCAAAAGCTATGTATATTTGCTCAAATGGACAAAATCATGTGCTCTAATGAAATTTAGAGTTGTCCTGTCCATTCAATTAACACTAGTAGCATCTTTCCATCAATCTTGAAATTGGTTGCTCATTACTTCATGCATTCCTTTGCACTGTGAACCCCCCTCTTTGGAAACGTTTGCACAAAAGCTCCTTTCAGACAAAGTTGGGGGAAAATAAGATGCTTACGCCTGCTGATGAATTAGGTTGCGACCACACGGCAGAATCTTTTGCCTCATGGTGAATTATGCGGCAACCATGCATTGTCATCAGAGAAGCTGTACAAGAAAGAGTAACGTTAGGGAGTTATCCAAAACTTCTAAACTAGGATAGTATATTAGAGAACAAAATACAATGGCATAAAGGGTGCCGAAACTATGAACATTAAAAAAAAACATGTGTCTAATACTCAATTGAGCGCATAATTCCGGCAAATAATGAAGTTCGCTCAGCACAAACGGGCATTGGAAACAAACCAAAAATTGAGCACTCGCTAACAGATATAACACCAAATAAGGAATATTTTCCCTAGAAGATAGTCCCACAAGAGAACAATGCAGTCATTTTCTCAAAATGAAATCAGTAGAACCACTTGCTACAAGGAAAAGAATTTAGTGAAACTAATACACCCATCCGGCAAAGTGAATAACCACGCCAAAGGTAAACAACAAAAAGGAAGCCAGGCACGGAGGAACTCCGGACCTATCTTTCCTCTAAACAAGCTGCTCGAGGGCTTGAACCAGACTGTGCTTAAAGTGCTCGAGCGCCGAAGCGAGCAAGGGTCGGAGTAGAAAGCCAGCGAATGCCCGAGCAGAGAACCCTTGAGCGACAGAGCAGAATGCTGGAGCAAGGGCCGGAGCAGAGAGCAAGTGAGCAAGCGCCGGAGCAGGGACGGGAACGAGGGCTGGAACAGAGTGCCAGCAAGCGCTGGACAGAGAGTACATGACCGACCGAGCAGGCGACGACAGGAGCAGAGACGCTCGAGCGAAGAAGCAGAGCGCGAGAGCAAGAGCCGGAGAAGAGAACGGGAGAGCGCAGGCGCAGAGAGTCCTCGAGAGACGGAGCGAGCAACAACAGAGCAGACAGCAAAAGGGTGACCCAAATTTTTGAACTCTCTTGGAGGAGCAAGGGAGCGCCGAGCGAGCGACGGAGCGAGCTTGGAGCGGAGAGCGAGCGATGGAGCATGGACGGAGCGAGCGACGGGGCCGAGAGCGAGCGTCGGAGGCGAGAGCGAGTGTGAAAGAGGAGGGAGAGAGAGACAGACAGAGAGACACACACACAGTTTTGAATTCACGAGATTGGGAGAGGTAAGGGGCAAAAAACGAAAAGTTGGAGAGAGAGACACAGACATTTGAATTCGTGAGATTGGGAGAGATAGCGGGCAAAAATGAAAAAGTTGGAGAGAGAAAATAGCAGTGCATTTATTGTGCTCAGATTACTAAAAAGCAGAAATTATAAATTGAAAAAAAAAAACTTTTTTGGGCAGAAAATACGGTAGGGTCCACTCAATTACGTGGATCCGCGTGGCCTTCAGTGATTGGCCCCAAAAATTCAAAATCGAGAGAGGGAGAGAGAAGAGTCAGCTTCGTTTTTTAGGAGAAGCAAAAAGAGGAGAGAGAAAGAGCCTGCTATGGAAATGGGAGCAGGATCCCCTGCAATCTTGGCCATTCATTAATTTCCCCCCATAAAAAGGAGGGGTGGATGGCCAAGATTGCAGAGGATCCATGGAAATGCCGCCCCAAATCCTCTTCGGATGACGTGGCCGAATCTCAACCGTCGGATGCGAACAAACGGCGGAGATTAGAAGTATGTCACCCATTTCAGTATGTCATGGGATCCGAATCCCTTTTGGTTTCCCCCTCAGTCTTCACCACATCACGAAAGCCTGCTTCTATGGACGGGAGTTAAACTTAAGTTTTTTTTTTTAGGTCAAAGGGCCAAACTTATTTTTTTTATTTTTTTTTTGTGTCAAAGGCTAAACTTAAGTTAGGTAAGTTAAATAATGGGAAATCGGGAATAAATTGTTTGTAAAAATCCCTTGAAGAAGCGTCGATTTTGACTATTATGACGTTATGACCTTTGATGCTTCACTGCCAGGGAACGAGAAGAAAGTGGCGCGCTTGTGGAAGCTGGAGGGAGCGAAAGAGAGACTCCGGCTGGTGAAGTCGGATTTGATGGAAGAGGGAAGCTACGACGATGCGAGGGCGTGTTCCGCAACGCCTCCCCTGCACTGAAACCTTTCACAGATCCAAAGGCAAGTTTATCGATTTGTCTTCTTAAATATCCTGGAATCAGTGTAAAACGAATGCTAAATTCTAGTAATTAAATCAACATCCTCCACGATTCTGCCTTCTTTCACTACCCCACCGCTAAGAAACTTCTTTGGCAAATGCTGCGATCACAAAGATCTCCGCTCCCTTTCCCTTTCCATAAACTCATACTCTTCTTCACCTCATCAGTGTCGTTCCATTCTTTGCCTTCACAATGGAATTTCCACATTGCCAGGCTAAAAAAGTTCTCTCGAAGCAGTTTGCACTTTGTTATTTGAGAAAGAAACTTAAATTATCAATGGGTGCTTAGGGATGCCAAATTTAGTGCCATTGGTGGTCCAACACTTTCCAAAACTTGAAACTGGAATTTTGATCGGTAAGGTCTGATCCGTGAAGAAGTTAAGCCTAAGATACGGGAAAGGGGGTTCTTTCTTTACTATCGCCACACAAACTGATGATAAGTAATTGCTCTACCCACATAAGAACCAACGAAGTAGATGCATTAGGCCTAAAGGGGCAATTCTCTGTAATGTTTGCGATACTCTAATGTAATATTAACATTCCAAAAGGTAGCATTTTAGAGTCGAATTCGCATGGTCGCAGAGGCCCAACCTATCCTAGACTAGATGCTGGACCTGGGATCGAGCCTCATTACGGCGTATCCACCTTACATAAAGTCGCAAGAAAGTCGGCAACTGCAGCGAATAACCGAATAACCGGCAAGCTGGAGAATGCTCCAACCTGCCGACAATTTTAGAATAGGCGACACAAATTAGCGTAGTAACAATTTTACGAGGACATCTAACTAGCTGTGGCTATACGGTTCTACTCCGTAAGCATGTCTTGACTCTTTCCATTATCATCCGTAATGGCAAAAGCGGCCGGCCAAGCAAGAGACCACAAGCAACTAATGAAATCTCAGTTTTCCCATAGCCGTTTCTTTTCGGCGGATGCTTTCCGATCACATGCCTATGCAAAGCTATCAATGGATGCCAGAACCCAAGATATGCACATAAATCACTTAACAGAGTGGATTAAACACGCACGCGTCCCAAAAAAAAAAAATTCTAATTGAGCCGCTAAAACCTACAACGAAACGAAAAGGAATGACCGAGCTCCGTCTCTGACCAAAAATGGGTACAATGGCGAATAAGAATTGATAACCCAGGTTAAACAACGGAGAGAAAGCACGATGCGAGAGCGACATAAGCAGAGAAATCTCACGGAAACTTCTAGAAGCGAGGAACTAGCATCGCCGAACGGCGGCTCGCTTCGATTAAGCCCTCGATTCTCAATCGCCCCGCGATTCGCAATGGAGCAACGACGATCGACGGGGCGGGCATTACCGGCGGAGGAACCAAGCCCGGCCGGGCCGGGCCGGGCCGGGTCGGGTCGGCAATCAACTGGAGGAATCAGAGCGAAGAATCGTCCCGCAAGTGTGCACGGAGGAGTGAAGGATCCTGCAGGCGAGAGAGAGAGAGAGAGAGAGAATAAGAAGAAGACGAAGGCCACTTTATTACTAGCGAGCTCTCGCTTCGCCCCCTCCCATTTTTCTGAATTCGAAATTTCACCGACCAAGGGCAATCATGTCAATTGTCATTGGGCAAAGCCCTTCAATTTTTGCTCTCGCTTTTTCTCTAATTTATTTTAATTTACGTGATGGTAACCGTCCGTCGTACAAAGACACTTCAAATCTTTTTCCCGATCGGAAGAGACGAGAGTCCGAGCAAAACGAAAAGTGCGATCGCCCTTGTTCAATTTGAATTGTTTGTGTATGTGTCCCGAGTTGGTTACTCAACCGTCGTCGTGACCGTCGCCGTGACGTACCTCATCTTCTTCCGTGCCGCATCAAGGAGAGACGCGAGCACGGGAGCCCGAGCAAACGGTGGCTAAAAGAGGAAAGTGTGCGCAAGGAAAAAAAGAGTAGAACATCGACGATAAAAATAGAAAGATGCTTCTTATAAAGGGACGCTCGATCGAGACATGAAATAAATGCCTGTCCAAAAAAAAGCACATTCATATCTTTTCTTTCTATAATCCGGGGGAATGAGGGTTGGATAAGATCGGATAGGATTTCTCTTATCCGTCATATAAAAGCTAATTTTTAGAAACTCTATCCCTTCATGCACGCACTCCTTCACTCACGCTACAGCTTGCTTCTGCAATTTTTGTTCACGTTTATCGCTTGCTTCTGCAATTTGCGAAGGTGTGTATTCCCCGTTTTGGTTCTTTGATGATCACCATTTTGGTTCTTTTTGTTCTTTTCTCGCTGCACCGCGACGTGATACTCGAGAGTATGAACTCCGTGTGACGATCCTTTGCGATCATTTGTGGATCTCACGATTTTCTGGGGTTTGGTTCGGACAAGCTGCATTATGTTGAATTTGCCTCATGGAGCGAGATGGCGCTTGGGAATCAAGGCTTAGTACCGTAGCTATGGCTCGAGGTTTCGGATTTCGTTCAGCTCGTCACTCATACAATCAATGCTAACAAAAAGAGAAAAGGAGATCAAGTCAAGCCTGCGTGCCAGACGATGCCTTCATCTGAATAATAAGATCATTCGCATCTCTATTCCCAGAAGTAGGCAACGCTTCATAAGATCCCATCCCCCTCACACCTACACTCATGGCCACAGCAGCGTAAACAACCATCACATTGACCACCACAAACATGCCACGAAGCACAAACACCAGATCAAGAATGGCGACGGCCCTCATCCTCGACTCCTCCAAATCGCACTTGGTAGATCCCTCCACCCCACTGACCACATCGAGCAGCTTACGACACCCTTCGGGGATAAAAGCCTCGATGTAGAGAGAGAGCCCTCTCTGCAGCGACTAGAGGCCCTGAAGGCAGAGGGAAGCTCCGAGGGCGACGTCGGCCACGAAGAGGCAGACGAGGGCGAGGCAGAGGAGAGAGGAGAGGGCGGAGACAAGGGTGGAGACGAACTTCACTTCAGTTCATGGGAAGTCATCTAGCCTTCCTTGTGTGGTATCACCCCAGGCACGCACCACAACCGCGTTGAGCCAACTGGCCTTAATTTTGGTGAAGCCGCTGACGCATATAAGCCATCTTAATTTGCATTGTAGAGTTTGGCAGTCACAGGCTGGAGAGAGGACAGTTGACATATTGCTTCTGTATATCTAGTATTTTATCAGAGCCGGTAATGAAGCATATAGTTCTGCCAAGCATTGAAAAACCCAATTCAGGAGTTGCTCTCTTGGAAGCTCCAAAAGCAGCTCGGCCTGCATTACGTTACACATGAGATGGATAAATTGATCGATAATCAACAGCAAAACGAAATCCAAAGAACTAGGTCAACCTCGAAAGAAAACTCCACCTTCTGTCTGGCCTAGAAATTCAAAAACACAATCTATAGATTCAAACAACGTATAATCATACGGGTAGGGACATCAAGCTGATAATTCCTACGAAAGAGACAGGAGGCAATCAAACATGCAGTAACTCGCAAACCTGATACATCTAATTATTTGACTGGCGACTTGAACTTTGAAGAAACATGAGTAATGTATGCCCTCACATATCCAGAGAACATTAATGAATATATAGGCTTAATGTTTGGGTAATTCCATGAACTTGATAACTGTACCGCCGAAGATTGAGAAGATCAAAGAACCCAATGTTTATCGCCATCTGGTATTTTGTCAAGATAAATAAGATTTTAAGACCAAAGCCAGCCAAACCAGCATAGAGGCATAGTAGAGAGCTCAATGTGTATCCCCGACTAACAATCGTTTTCAATGTGGTTGTACATATAGGCAAGCGGAAGAATTTACAATATGTGAGATTCTTCCTCGTAAAAGACGGAGAAGTGAAAAAGGCAAGTTGACTGAAGAATACCAGAACCAAACATGAGAAAGAATGAATGCATACCTTAATGTGGTCTCCCTCATATACCAATGAATTTCTGTGCATATCACAGACCATCGAATCTGTCAATAGTTTGAAAACCTGCTTAGTCATGTTTGTTTTCTTCCAACCATATTTCCTAAAGCATAGATCCTCCAAATTCCAAGGTCTGCTGCCATTCTTCTCACGTAAAGCTTCTTCAACAAAATCTTAATGGAACGAGGCTCTTTTCCATATTGCCGGCGCAAATTTTCTGTAAACTGCATCAAGCTCCATATGTCTTTCTCAGCAGCTTTCTCGGCTTCATCTAAAATTTCCATGGGGTTCTCAAGATGATTTATGTACTCCAAGGGAAGATGGGGATTTATACTTATATCAATCCAGTAAAGGCCAACACTGAACAAAAGTCGGACTATGAAAGTTAAGGCTATTTGACATGCCAGACTATGAAAGTTCATTTTCAATCAATCAAAAGTTCAGTCAGCAACTATAATTCTCCAATCAAAGAATACCCAATTTACACCCCTAATGGAGCAACTTCTCCCCTTTGTTCATCATAGAAGCCCTAAAACTGAGGTACACAAATCAATCTCATTCTGCCTCCTGCTTTTTTCCTTTTCCATGGTAATGTGAAATGAATTACTAGAAGTACACAATCGAAACCCACCCAAGCAAATACAACAGACCACAAAACTATAATGCTCAAATGGATCAAAGAACAAATCGAACTCAGATTGGTCTATAACCTCTTCTCTAGCAGTGTACCTCTACCACTCCCAAAAGGCAGCTCAACTGATGGGATTTGTGTGAGAATCTCACTGTGGTGCTCAGTATTTATGGGTCGTGTCTGCATGCTGGTTTATACATCAGTGAAGTGAAAGCATTCGGCAACCTGGAAGTGATTTGCAATCCGAACCCCACCAGAACGCACAATCTCGGATGTGGAGAGAGTGACTCGGGAAAACAGGGTAGGCAGACCGGCAGATACTGTTCCTTGTTTTCTGAAGGACAAAAGAAGAAAAGAACGGACCTGCAGAACACGAATCTGCAGTACCTGACACCATTAGTTTGCTTGTCATACTTATCAGATGTGCTTAACGTCAAAGGCAGCAAAAGATCTCCTAAAGGCTAGAATAATCACAAGTTTCCATATGGATGTAAATGTTAAAGACTGATCAATGGTACAAATAATCAACCTTAAATAACCAGTCAACTTAAAGGATAAACAAACAGTTCCTCTCCAGGAAAAAACCATGCATACCTCAATATTAGACGGCGGATAAATGGATCTGATAGAACTTGAGCCCAAACCAGATCCAGGTCAGCTGATGTACAAGGAGTTACTTCCCATCCAGAGAAGGCAGAGGCAAGTATGTTCTCAGCATCCTTATATGCATCCTAACAAGGAAAAGAAATCTAACAAGAAACCTAGATCATCAAGCGTTAGACGTGAAATCTAATAAGAAATCTAAATCATCAAGCGTTAGACGAAATCTTCTTACCAGGGAATTATGCAATACCTCATTGTGACTGGATGAAGAGAGACCTACTAATTGGCAACATGCTAGGAGAGGAGCCATCAAGGTAAATTGGCTGCCGCTCTCTCCTGCATCAGCACCCGACATATTCTTGTTTGCAGATCGTAAAGGTGAAAGAAACAGGGAAGCAGTCTCTCCTCTCTCTGCACCATGAACAATCTCGAAAACAATCTCCAGCAAGTCAGAAGCATCAAAGCATCACATGGACAAACATGCCCCAGCTATGACCCTTCAAAGAGTTTTAAAATGTTGTTAATTGCTCCATCAAACATCTTCATTCATAAACGGAAAGCATTTTGATTCGCAGTTTTCCAGAAATTCACTCTAAACACATTTGACAGTGGGAATCACCCTCAGTAAAACTTGCAGTTATCAATGATCATAATCGGTTTCTATCTTAAGAAAATGCCTCGATTCCCCTAATCACTCAGCAGGTGCAGATGTCGTCCTTCTTTGATGTGATTCCCGTTGAGATGTAGTGTGTATCCAGGAGAAACCTAGACGATCTATTTCATTCTCAGATATAACAGAGGAAAGTGGTAGAACGAGCAACGAAAACCCTCGTCAAGAAATATGCACGACGGAGGATTTGATCACTGTGGCCATTTGGGCTTCTGGAGTGTGCAATTTTTATGTCATTGTTTGTGGGAACAAGAGGTCATGTGCATGAATCATATCTAGATGAGGTAAGATTATGAGGAAAACCTGAACCACTTGCTGTGACTGGAAAAGAGCTTGAGAATTGACAACAAATAAAAAGAACTAGGAGGGGTTGGAGTTCATCAAACATGGACAGCATCCTATTTTAACAGAAGAAGAACAGTGACTAACCCTACTGATGCCCGAGTTTTGACAAACCTGCCTTGAATGTATGGCTGTTGTCACCATCAATGATTAAAAAAAGGGGAAGATGCACAAGTTTTGACAAACCTGCCTTGAATGTTTGGCTGTTGTCACTATCAATGATTAAAAAGAGGGGCTTCCTGGTGAAAGGAATTATATCAGCAGGGTAGAGATTGAACGAACCTGAATATTTCAAAAAGAAAACAAAATTATTAAGAGCGCAAAATCAATCTCGTTGCAAAAGCTCAGAGATATTGATGAACATGCAAAATGCCACATCCATATCTCAGGCTACGAAGCAGTATCCAGTTTAGATACCTACCACCAGTTCCTCTTGGTGCTAAGCACAGACAACCTTCACAAAAGTCATTTGACATATTCTTCTCGTCGACAGAAGATTCGGATGTGGAGGAACTTTGTTGACGCGAGAATTCACCAATGAATTTGATTCTAGAAAACTTTGCCGAAAGCTTGGAGCTTTCCACCAGTGAAATATTATGATGGCCCGTCCTGCCTGGGTATGGTCATTCAGTAACTGAGTTATTACGTCATGACGTGATAACCCGCACCATGCTATCAGCAACCATTTTTTATTAAATTTAACCTGGAGCTGAAAGATATATCAGCATCATAGTATCTGGCCGGAGCTCCTCACAGATTGTAGCAATAACCTACACCAAGATCACATTGTTAAGCACCATCTTCAAATGAACAAACGTCAACTTTTCAAGCACTGTCTAAATGGTTTATGTTTCCTAACCACCAGCAAAGCATTGGCTGAACAAAAACCAAACTCGTGTAACTGTGAGATTGCTTAAGCCACGTGTCCTAGCAATGAATAACCATAATTCAGATTGAGTTTTGAATTACTTCATGTTAATTTTGTACTGTTTTATAAAGTCCTGTAGCTATCACTAAAGCATTAGCTTTCAATCAAGAAGCTTCTAACTATGCAGAAAAGATGATCAATTTCCTTCAAATTAGCAATCACGATTTCTGAAGTGGAGGTGACAAGCAAGGCAATTAGGAGCAATGCAACGAGAACTGCAAAGCAAATGCATCAGACCAAAACTATGAAAGATGGACCCAGAACTTTACTGCAATCAATTGTGTAACTGATGGACGGTATAGAATGGCCTTCTTTGGATTGCGCGGCAAGGAAGAATCAGTCAAATCCATGCCGAAGTTTATGTCAATAACCCCAGAGGCTTCAGAATGATCGATAACAGAACCATTCTCATTTGATTGGACAGGCTGTTTTTGGTAGAATTATCCACTGGGCTCCCACTCCAGACACTGCAGCATTCTATAAGTATCCAATGCAAGCTCTGCAAACTTGACCTGAATGTGAGAGTACATTATAAGGTTAGACGAATAAACAACCTATTACACGGCTAAGCAAGTCCGCATCAACAACAAATTTAAGTGGCATAGAAGATTACCACATTCCGGTGGTAGCTTGTCAGCACCGCATCTTGAAATCTTAAAATCTTTTTCGCATGAAATCGAGTTATATAAGGAAGAGACTTTGGGTGGGTATCATAGACGGTACAGTAACGTAAGGGCCGGACTTTCACCGAGGCACTTTCTACATCCATGAAGCGAATAATTTCCTGCACCACTAACCTCCATTCTTTGAAGCTAGTTTCCCGACAAGTAATAACCAGAATGAGAGACATTGGGGCAAAAATTTCAACAAATTTCATATTTTGACTTCACATATGGTAGATTGATTACTGCGTCGTCTGTTACTAATGCAGTGCGATGCTAAAGAAAGCCAATGACAATGTATGAAACCAAGCAAGATCAAGAAGCATAGAACAAGAGAAAAGCTTGGGAACCACAGAGACGGGAGATAAAATAGAGCGGCACAATGATAATATCACGATGTCCATCACAAGGCGCTATTCTGACTGAATTTGATGGCAATTCTGGCAAATCTGTGAATGCATAAAATTTGAAAAGAACATGCCTCCAAACCCAGCTTGCAGTAGGAGTCAGATCAAGTTTAAAGTTGCTGGTGTTTTCTAGTGATCAAATGGTTCTTACGTGTAAAGTTTGAAGGGGTCGCTGATAAACATCCAGCTAAAGACTGTTAGCTTTCAACTACATGTGCTCATGAAAGTCAAGGACCATGACTTTCTAGTAAAATGTAGTGTTATCATTAAAAAAAAAAAAAAAACTGGGCAGAATATGATGCGGAAAAGGGAGATAATACTGTGCTTTATACAGAAGAGAAGCTAGAGCGAGGGGTCATTATTTGTAAAACCATTCTCCCTTGACAAATTCTATAATATGTAGATCCACAAAAGAAAAACAAATTATGTAGACTCCACTGCCACTCCCAGAACTAAAGAGAATTCAGAAGGGTCAAATTAGATAATTAGTCATATCAAAGCCCAAGTCATTAGCAATTTTAGGCCACGATCCGATTTTGTACTTTAGGATGTGTTCAAAACCAACTTCTTTTGGCATGGTCACTGATATTTTACATACTGTTTCATGATAACTATTCCCTCCTTTGTTATAGCTGTTGTACTCTAATGACCTATGAAAGAGTTGTCGGATTTTCAGAGACATCAGATCTGGCATTTCCTTGTCCACTGACGCATCGCATCCTTTGTACATAAATATGAGCTAGAGTGGTAATTCATTAACCTTCAGAAGTTCACAACAATATAACCGCCCACTTATCAGAAATTAATTGAACGAAATAGCGAAGCACCAGGACATCTTGGTAATAAATTGGAAGCACACGATGCTGCTCTACCTAGAAGCAAAGTAAAGAGTTGCAATGTTCACAAAATAAACTGGAAGCATGCGATGCCGCTCTATCTAGAAACAAAGCATTTATTTGTAATGCTCAACACAAATTCAGCAACTAAATATGGAAATCCAGTTGCACACTTTATGGTAAACAGAGATGGTAAAAAAGCAGATGATATAAGATTAGATTGTCTCAGCAACTAGAACTTAGGATCACATCTCCAATAAGACACGTGACACACAAGCTGCCGGCATTTAAGCTTTTAAAGGTGCTCAAAACAAGTGATCTCATGTCATCCCAATAGTGATAGGGTTTGATGAACAATACAGAATAAGAAAGACTGGCAAGGCAAGGCAACAAACATAAGCTAAATGGGAAGCATCATAAAAGTGAAATCCACAACCATAACCTCGCTCCAAAAAGTAAAATCTATACCTTCTGCTCGCTTAGCTCAGGACAGAGTTCAGATCCGACACAAAAATGTTGGTAAGAACTAAGAACAATAGCAGAGTGCCATGACAGCGAGATATAAAAGGCAACCACCCGGAAAAAAGTCCAGGGTTTCTGAATATCTATGAACAAAATTTACAGATTTGGAATCATGTTACAAATCGAAACAATGTCGCATGGGGACATTGAGAGTCACAAATCTATTTCCCCTGTTGAGCTGCAAGGGCCATCGGCACAACGAATTCTCTAACGCTTTGGAGAGGACTTACAAAATTGCAAATGGTATCATGAATCTCTTGATGTCAAAAATTTATTTACGAAGAACCAGGATGACCAGTAGATCTCTCCTTCTTCTCCGTCGTCAAGTGGGTCTGGTTCGACATCTTCATCTACATGTATGTACGAAGAACCAGGATGATCAGTAGATCTCTCCTTCTTCTCTGTCGTCAAGTGGGTCTGGTTCGACATCTTCATCTACATGTATGTCCTTCAAGAACAATCCGAGTTTCTGCAGCGGGTTCTCTCTCCGAGCGCCGTGAAAAGCTTCCATTACCCAAGGAGAGCCCCCGCACACACTCTTGAGCTCCTTTAAAGCATCCAAATTCTCTGTAAAATCCACTGTCCGCTTCATGCTCCGGACTCTGGCTCGAGCCGCTTCTCGTTTCCGTTCGAGTTCCTTTCTAAGTTCTGTTTTCACGGACGATATTTGTTGCAAGATCCCAGACCAAATTTCCGGTTTGCTCGCCGGCTTTTTTTGAACGCGTGCCTTGCCGTCTAAAAACAACTTTGCCTTCAGGATCACGTCGCCGAACCGTTGCTTCAACTTCTCGGCTCGGAGCATCTTCTCCACATCTTGGCAACCGGCATCAGCGTAAATCATTGGTAGTTGGGCGGTCCGGGCTTTCATCACATTCTCGGAACCGTCAGAAGACCGTCTCTTTCGACTGTTTGGATCGTCCTTGTCCGTGACTGCGCGCGATCCCTGACACGCGACAGGCGCGTTCCCAGCCCTCCTCTGCTTCTTCATCACATTCTCGGAACCGTCAGAAGAGCGTCTCTTTCGACAGTTTGGATCGTCCTTGCCCTTGACTGCGCGCGATCCCTGACACTGGACAGGCGCGTTCCCAGCCCTCCTCTGCGTCTTCATCACATTCTCGGAACCGTCAGAAGAGCGTCTCTTTCGACAGTTTGGATCGTCCTTGCCCTTGACTGCGCGCGATCCCTGACACTGGACAGGCGCGTTCCCAGCCCTCCTCTGCTTCTTCATCTCGGCAGGAGTCACCACGGGCCGCGGAATTCTCCGTTTCTTGGAACCAAAATCTTCCATCCTCGACAGGAAACAAGCTTTCCGCAAAAATGACGGCGAAGGATGAAGAAGACGGCGAAGGATCAAGGACAGAAGACGTAGAATGGATTCAAAATTGTCGCGATTGTTTCAACACAGCACAAAGGAGAGAGAGAGAGATTTGGGTATTTCGGGTTCTCTCTTGGGTGCAGTGCAAGGTTTAAGACCATCATCCGAGGTTCTGCAAAGGTTTGATGAGGTTATATCGTAGCCGTCCATAAGAGAGATTATATCGTAGCCGTCCACAAGAATTGTACCGTTGGTTTTTTTTCTCGGTTTAATTCAAAATAAAAAAAAGAAAGAAAGAACGAGACGGGAGCAAGTGATTATTGTAGAGGGTCTCAACACTAACGAAAATAACCGTAAAATTATTTCTATAATTATAGTTAAAACTCTAATTTTTTTTTTGGCTATTTGGATAATGCCATGATCAATTTTTCAACCTGACGTAATCTGTCCTTGATCCGAAGGCTATCTTCGAATTAAATTATGCCAAATTCTTTTGCAATTCTATCGTTCTTGGCATAAGAATTGACTAACTTACAAGACATGAATCCAATCTACAATTTTCGATAAAAAAAGAAAGTCTCGTCTCATTTACCCCTTTTAAATAAATTTAGGCACACCGCAACATTCGAATGATACAAAATAACTCTCATTGAGATATCAAAAATGAATAAACTGATAGAAGCGGAAATACACAATTTTTCGGTGCATAAACGAATCGCATTATTTTGATCCATGCCTTCCTTTTTTTGTGTTTAAATTAGATGAGTTTGTAGATTCTTCATTTTTCTTTAACTAGAATCCTCCCAAGAGTCGAGTATTATATGATCATGATTCCAATTTAAAGGATTATTAATATTTGTTGGGTGCGATGCGATGTCTATGAAATATTTATTTACAACCTCCTTCAAAAATACAATCGCTAATAACTCAATTTCACATTCAATTAATAGTTAAAATTGTGATCTCTTTATGATAACTACTTAGATTTGAGATAGGTTAACTGATAAAGATTATGGATAATGCTCAAGCTCACGAGAAAAGAATAATAAATATAGAAATCAGTTTTAGCACATTAATAAGTAAAAAGAGATAAAATGAAGTTTGTCTAAATACCGATGGAATTTTTTTTTTTTTTTATAAAAAAAGTGGGTGGACTAAATCCACACTAATGTGATTATAACAACAATCACCAGTTTTGTGTCAATAATCAATTTAAGCACATTGTGATCTCTTGTGTCACTCGTATGATTACCTTCAAGGGTTCGGCGAAGCTAATTGTCCCTTTCCCCATTTTCATTAATAAAAAGAAGAATGTTAAACAACTCCTTCCAACTAAAAAATAAAACATGGTAGTAATAAAAATATCAATTTATGAAAACGAAAGATTTACTTTTAAGAGAGGGACAACTATAGCAAAACCCCTGAAATATGGTGCCATCCGTAGCATAAGGTCTTAAAAAGTCTGAATTTGTGCATTTAAATCCCAAAATTTGTTGTTTTACCCTATGTTAGTCTTTTCATTAGCTCCGTCAATTTTTTCATGGATGCAAAACCTACGTGGTACTTCTTTCTTCTTCTTCATCTTTTTTTTTTTTTTTGGTCAATGAGTGTAACCCGCCTGGTATCCGGAGCCGAAGCCCCGACTAATCCGGACTCGGGGATTGGAGCAGTAAAGGGTTCTCCCCTCCCAGCAAGGGTTGCTCCAGGATTCGAACCCCTGCCTTTGGCACGTAAAGTCCGCCTGGGATCTAGTCTGCTACCACTAGACCAACCACTTGTTGGTACTTCTTCGTCTTTAACTTCTCGCGCAAGGGGCACTTGACTTGGTGCAAGTGCCAAATAATCGCAATGTTAAAGTTAACAATTAAAACCAATAATTAAAAAAAAGACTAAAATAAAAAGAAAAATCAAAATAGTAAAAAACAGAGAGAAATCGCCCAAGGTTGAGGGCAAGAATGCATCGTAAAAAGTCAGGAAGATAATCGTAAATTTTAATGTATTTTGACGTGTAAGGTAAAGTCGAAGACTCCGACCAAAAAAATGAAAAAAGGTAAAGTCGAAGAGGGTTTTCGTAATTGCAGCACCTGTTTGACATCAAATCACACGATGGTCAGTATCTTATACGGCATAAAACAGGTGCTGCTCATTATTTCCATGAAGAATACCATATTTTGATACCAAAAATATGTGAAAACTCCCTCATTGCACCAAATCAAAATGAGCCATAATAATGTCCACTACCAAACCACTGGCGACTCATTTTTGTTCTCACGGGTCCCATATTCTTCAGTATACCAGCAAAACAAGCAAACTAATCAAGAAGTCATCCTCGTTCATGGAGGATGAAATTTTAAGTACCAGATTGTTTCCCACAAGTCAAACGAGTCATGTAACGATCATGAAGCCGTATTAGTCTCCCCTGAGATGAAGATTGCAATGTTCACCCATGGCGGGGAAATCAGAAGCAAGAACTAGAGAAAATATGCAAATGGACTCAGAGAGAGAGAGAGAGAGAGAGAGAGATCAGTTTCTGTAAGTTCAGTCAGCAACTATAATTCTCCAATCAAAGAATACCCAATTTACACCCCTAATGGAGCAACTTCTCCCCTTTGTTCATCATAGAAGCCCTAAAACTGAGGTACACAAATCAATCTCATTCTGCCTCCTGCTTTTTTCCTTTTCCATGGTAATGTGAAATGAATTACTAGAAGTACACTATCGAAACCCACCCAAGCAAATACAACAGACCACAAAACTATAATGCTCAAATGGATCAAAGAACAAATCGAACTCAGATTGGTCTATAACCTCTTCTCTAGCACTGTACCTCTACCACTCCCAAAAGGCAGCTCACCTGATGGGATTTGTGTGGGAATCTCACTGTGGTGCTCAGTATTTATGGGTCGTGTCTGCATGCTGGTTTATACATCAGTGAAGTGAAAGCATTCGGCAACCTGGAAGTGATTTGCAATCCGAACCACACCAGAACGCACAATCTCGGATGTTGGAGAGAGTGACACGGGAAAACAGGGTAGGCAGACCGGCAGATACTGTTCCTTGTTTTCTGAAGGACAAAAGAAGAAAAGAACGGACCTGCAGAACACGAATCTGCAGTACCTGACACCATTAGTTTGCTTGTCATACTTATCAGATGTGCTTAACGTCAAAGGCAGCAAAAGATCTCCTAAAGGCTAGAATATTCACAAGTTTCCATATGGATGTAAATGTTAAAGACTGATCAATGGTACAAATAATCAACCTTAAATAACCAGTCAACTTAAAGGATAAACAAACAGTTCCTCTCCAGGAAAAAACCATGCATACCTCAATATTAGACGGCGGATAAATGGATCTGATAGAACTTGAGCCCAAACCAGATCCAGGTCAGCTGATGTACAGAGAGTTACTTCCCATCCAGAGAAGGCAGAGGCAAGTATGTTCTCAGCATCCTTATATGCATCCTAACAACGAAAAGAAATCTAATAAGAAACCTAAATCATCAAGCGTTAGACGTGAAATCTAAATCATCAAGCGTTAGAAGAAATCTTCTTACCAGGGAATTATGCAATACCTCATTGTGACTGGATGAAGAGAGACCTACTAATTGGCAAAATGCTTGAAGAGGAGCCGTCAAGAAAAAGGTAAATTGGCTGCCGCTCTCTCCTGCATCAGCACCCGACATATTCTTGTTTGCAGATCTTAAAGGTGAAAGAAACAGGGCAGCAGTCTCTCCTCTCTCTGCACCATGAACAACCTGGAAAACAATCTCCAGCAAGTCAGAAGCATCACAGCATCTCATGGACAAACGTGCCCCAGGATGACCCTTCAAAGAGTTTTAAAATGTTGTTAATTGCTCCATCAAACATCTTCATTCATAAACGGAAAGCATTTTGATTCGCAGTTTTCCAGAAATTCACTCTAAACACATTTGACAGTGGGAATCACCCTCAGTAAAACTTGCAGTTATCAATGATCATAATCGGTTTCTATCTTAAGAAAATGCCTCGATTCCCCTAATCAGTCAGCAGGTGCAGATGTCGTCCTTCTTTGATGTGATTCCCGTTGAGATGTAGTGTGTATCCAGGAGAAACCTAGACGATCTATTTCATTATCAGATATAACAGAGGAAAGTGGTAGAACGAGTTACGAAAACCCTCGTCAAGAAATATGCACGACGGAGGATTTGATCACTGTGGCCATTTGGGCTTCTGGAGTGTGCAATTTTTATGTCATTGTTTGTGGGAACCAGAGGTCATGTGCATGAATCATATCTAGATGAGGTAAGATTATGACGAAAACCTGAACCACTTGCTGTGACTGGAAAAGAGCTTGAGAATTGACAACAAATAAAAAGAACTAGGAGACATTGGAATTCATCAAACATGGACAGCATCCTATTTTAACAGAAGAAGAACAGTGACTAACCCTACTGATGCCCGAGTTTTGACAAACCTGCCTTGAATGTATGGCTGTTGTCACCATCAATGATTAAAAAAAGGGGAAGATGCACAAGTTTTGACAAACCTGCCTTGAATGTTTGGCTGTTGTCACTATCAATGATTAAAAAGAGGGGTTTCCTGGTGAAAGGAATTATATCAGCAGGGTAGAGATTGAACGAACCTGAATATTTCAAAAAGAAAACAAAATTATTAAGAGCGCAAAATCAATCTCGTTACAAAAGCTCAGAGATATTGATGAACATGCAAAATGCCACATCCATATCTCAGGCTACGAAGCAGTATCCAGTATAGATACCTACCACCAGTTCCTCTTGGTGCTAAGCACAGACAACCTTCACAAAAGTCATTTGACATATTCTTCTCGTCGACAGAAGATTCGGATGTGGAGGAACTTTGTTCACGCGAGAATTCACCAATGAATTTGCTTCTAGAAAACTTTGCCGAAAGCTTGGAGCTTTCCACCAGTGAAATATTATGATGGCCCGTCCTGCCTGGGTAAGGTCATTCAGTAACTGAGTTATTACGTCATGACGTGATAACCCGCACCATGCTATCAGCAACCATTTTTTATTAAATTTAACCTGGAGCTGAAAGATATATCAGCATCATAGTATCTGGCCGGAGCTCCTCACAGATTGTAGCAATAACCTACACCAAGATCACATTGTTAAGCACCATCTTCAAATGGACAAACGTCAACTTTTCAAGCACTGTCTAAATGGTTTATGTTTCCTAACCACCAGCAAAGCATTGGCTGAACAAAAACCAAACTCGTGTAACTGTGAGATTGCTTAAGCCACATGTCCTAGCAATGAATAACCACAATTCAGATTGAGTTTTGAATTACTTCATGTTAATTTTGTACTGTTTTATAAAGTCCTGTAGCTATCACTAAAGCATAAGCTTTCAATCAAGAAGCATCAAACTATGCAGAAAAGATGATCAATTTCCTTCAAATTAGCAATCACGATTTCTGAAGTGGAGGTGACAAGCAAGGCAATTAGGAGCAATGCAACGAGAACTGCAAAGCAAATGCATCAGACCAAAACTATGAAAGATGGACCCAGAACTTTACTGCAATCAATTGTGTAACTGATGGACGGTATAGAATGGCCTTCTTTGGATTGCGCGGCAAGGAAGAATCAGTCAAATCCATGCCTAAGTTTATGTCAATAACCCCAGAGGCTTCAGAATGATCGATAACAGAACCATTCTCATTTGATTGGACAGGCTGGTTTTGGTAGAATAATCCACCGGGCTCCCACTCCAGACACTGCAGCATTCTATAAGTATCCAATGCAAGCTCTGCAAACTTGACCTGAATGTGAGAGTACATTATAAGGTTAGACGAATAAACAACCTATTACACGGCTAAGCAAGTCCGCATCAACAACAAATTTAAGTGGCATAGAAGATTACCACATTCTGGTGGTAGTTTGTCAGCACCGCATCTTGAAATCTTAAAATCTTTTTCGCATGAAATCGAGTTATATAAGGAAGAGACTTTGGGTGGGTATCATAGACGGTACAGTAACGTAAGGGCCGGACTTTCACCGAGGCACTTTCTACATTCATGAAGCGAATAATTTCCTGCACCACTAACCTCCATTCTTTGAAGCTAGTTTCCCGACAAGTAATAACCAGAATGAGAGACATTGGGGCAAAAATTTCAACAAATTTCATATTTTGACTTCACATATGGTAGATTGATTACTGGGTCGTCTGTTACTAATGCAGTGCGATGCTAAAGAAAGCCAATGACAATGTATGAAACCAAGCAAGATCAAGAAGCATAGAACAAGCTTGAGTACAGAAAAGCTTAGGAACCACAGAGACGGGAGATAAAATAGAGCGGCACAATGATAAAATCACGATGTACATCACAAGGCGCTATTCTGACTGAATTTGATGGCAATTCTGGCAAATCTGTCAATGCATAAAATTTGAAAAGAACACGCCTCCAAACCCAGCTTGCAGTAGGAGTCAGATCAAGTTTAAAGTTGCTGGTGTTTTCTAGTGATCAAATGGTTCTTACGTGTAAAGTTTGAAGGGGTCGCTGATAAACATCCAGCTAAAGACTGTTAGCTTTCAACTACATGTGCTCATGAAAGTCAAGGACCATGACTTTCTAGTAAAATGTAGTGTTATCATTAAAAAAAAAAAAAAAAAACTGGGCAGAATATGATGCGGAAAAGGGAGATAATACTGTGCTTTATACAGAAGAGAAGCTAGAGCGAGGGGTCATTATTTGTAAAACCATTCTCCCTTGACACATTCTATAATATGTAGATCCACAAAAGAAAAACAAATTTTGTAGACTCCACTGCCACTCCCAGAACTAAAGAGAATTCAGAAGGGTCAAATTAGATAATTAGTCATATCAAAGCCCAAGTCATTACCAATTTTAGGCCACGATCCGATTTTGTAATTTAGGATGTGTTCAAAACCAACTTCTTTTGGCATGGTCACTGATATTTTACATACTGTTTCATGATAACTATTCCCTCCTTTGTTATAGCTGTTGTACTCTAATGACCTATGAAAGAGTTGTCGGATTTTCAGAGACATCAGATCTGGCATTTCCTTGTCCACTGACGCATCGCATCCTTTGTACATAAATATGAGCTAGAGTGGTAATTCATTAACCTTCAGAAGTTCACAACAATATAACCGCCCACTTATCAGAAATTAATTCAACGAAATAGCGAAGTACCAGGACATCTTGGTAATAAATTGGAAGCACACGATGCTGCTCTACCTAGAAGCAAAGTAAAGAGTTGCAATGTTCAGAAAATAAACTGGAAGCATGCGATGCCGCTCTATCTAGAAACAAAGCATATATTTGTAATGCTCAACACAAATTCAGCAACTAAATATGGAAATCCAGTTGCACACTTTATGGTAAACAGAGATGGTAAAAAAGCAGATGATATAAGATTGGATTGTCTCAGCAACTAGAACTTAGGATCACATCTCCAATAAGACACGTGACACCCAAGCGGCCAGCATTTAAGCTTTTAAAGGTGCTCAAAACAAGTGATCTCATGTCATCCCAATTGTGATAGGGTTTGATGAACAATACAGAATAAGAAAGACTGGCAAGGCAAGGCAACAAACATAAGCTAAATGGGAAGCATCATAAAAGTAAAATCCACAACCATAACCTCGCTCCAAAAAGTAAAATCTATACCTTCTGCTCGCTTAGCTCCGGACAGAGTTCAGATCCGACACAAAAATGTTGGTAAGAACTAAGAACAATTGCAGAGTGCCATGACAGCGAGATATAAAAGGCAACCACCCGGAAAAAGGTCCAGGGTTTCTGAATATCTATGAACAAAATTTACAGATTTGGAATCATGTTACAAATCGAAACAATGTCGCATGGGGACATTGAGAGTCACAAATCTATTTCCCCTGTCGAGCTGCAAGGGCCATCGGTACAACGAATTCTCTAACGCTTTGGAGAGGACTTACAAAATTGCAAATGGTATCATGAATCTCTTGATGTCAAAAAATTATTTACGAAGAACCAGGATGACCAGTAGATCTCTCCTTCTTCTCTGTCGTCAAGTGGGTCTGGTTCGACATCTTCATCTACATGTATGTACGAAGAACCAGGATGATCAGTAGATCTCTCCTTCTTCTCTGTCGTCAAGTGGGTCTGGTTCGACATCTTCATCTACATGTATGTCCTTCAAGAACAATCCGAGTTTCTGCAGCGGGTTCTCTCTCCGAGCGCCGTGAAAAGCTTCCATTACCCAAGGAGAGCCCCCGCACACACTCTTGAGCTCCTTTAAAGCATCCAAATTCTCTGTAAAATCCACTGTCCGCTTCATGCTCCGGACTCTGGCTCGAGCCGCTTCTCGTTTCCGTTCGAGTTCCTTTCTAAGTTCTGTTTTCACGGACGATATTTGTTGCAAGATCCCAGACCAAATTTCCGGTTTGCTCGCCGGCTTTTTTTGAACGTGTGCCTTGCCATCTAAAAACAACTTTGCCTTCAGGATCACGTCGCCGAACCGTTGCTTCAACTTCTCGGCTCGGAGCATCTTCTCCACATCTTGGCAACCGATATCAGCGTAAATCATTGGTAGTTGGGCGGTCCGGGCTTTCATCACATTCTCGGAACCGTCAGAAGACCGTCGCTTTCGACTGTTTGGATCGTCCTTGTCCGTGACTGCGCGCGATCCCTGACACGCGACAGGCGCGTTCCCAGCCCTCCTCTGCTTCTTCATCACATTCTCGGAACCGTCAGAAGAGCGTCTCTTTCGACAGTTTGGATCGTCCTTGCCCTTGACTGCGCGCGATCCCTGACACTGGACAGGCGCGTTCCCAGCCCTCCTCTGCTTCTTCATCACATTCTCGGAACGGTCAGAAGAGCGTCTCTTTCGACAGTTTGGATCGTCCTTGCCCTTGACTGCGCGCGATCCCTGACACTGGACAGGCGCGTTCCCAGCCCTCCTCTCCTTCTTCATCTCGGCAGGAGTCCCCACGGGCCGCGGAATTCTCCGTTTCTTGGAACCAAAATCTTCCATCCTCGACAGGAAACAAGCTTTCCGCAAAAAAGACGGCGAAGGATGAAGAAGACGGCGAAGGATCAAGGACAGAAGACACGTAGAACGGCTTCAAAATTGTCGCGATTGTTTCAACACAGCACAAAGGAGAGAGAGAGAGATTTGGGTATTTCGGGTTCTCTCTTGGGTGCAGTGCAAGGTTTAAGACGATCATCCGAGGTTCTGCAAAGGTTTGATGAGGTTATATCGTAGCCGTCCATAAGAGAGATTATATCGTAGCCGTCCATAAGAATTGTACCGTTGGTTTTTTTTCTCGGTTTAATTCAAAATAAAAATAAAAAAAGAAAGAAAGAACGAGACGGGAGCAAGTGATTATTGTAGAGGGTCTCAACACTAACGAAAATAACCGTAAAATTATTTCTATAATTATAGTTAAAACTCTATTTTTTTTTTTTGGCTATTTGGATAATGCCATGATCAATTTTTCAACCTGACGTAATCTGCCCTTGATCCGAAGGCTATCTTCGAATTAAATTATGCCAAATTCTTTTGCAATTCTATCGTTCTTGGCATAAGAATTGACTAACTTACAAGACATGAATCCAATCTACAAGTTTCGAGAAAAAAAAGAAAGTCTCGTCTTATTTACCCCTTTTAAATAAATTTAGGCACACCGCAACATTCGAATGATACAAAATAACTCTCATTGAGATATCAAAAATGAATAAACTGATAGAAGCGGAAATACACAATTTTTCGGTGCATATACTAATCGCATTATTTTGATCCACGCCTTCCTTTTTTTGTGTTTAAATTAGATGAGTTTGTAGATTCTTCATTTTTCTTTAACTAGAATCCTCCCAAGAGTCGAGTATTATATGATCATGATTCCAATTTAAAGGATTATTAATATTTGTTGGGTGCGATGCGATGTCTATGAAATATTTATTTACAACCTCCTTCAAAAATACAATCGCTAATAACTCAATTTCACATTCAATTAATAGTTAAAATTGTGATCTCTTTATGATAACTACTTAGATTTGAGATAGGTTAACTGATAAAGATTATGGATAATGCTCAAGCTCACCAGAAAAAAATAATAAATATAGAAATCAGTTTTAGCACATTAATAAGTAAAAAGAGATAAAATGAAGTTTGTCTAAATACAGATGGAATTTTCGAGAAAAAAAAAATTTCTTCTCATTTACCCCTTTTAAATAAATTTAGGCCCACCGCAACATTTGAATGATACAAAATAACCCTCATTGAGATATCAAAAATGAATAAACTGATAGAAGCGGAAATACACAATTTTTCGATGCATAAACTAATCGCATTATTTTGATCCACGCCTTCCTTTTTTGTGTGGTTAAATTAGATGAGTTTGTAGATTCTTCATTTTTCTTTAACTAGAATCCTCCCAAGAGTCGAGTATTATATGATCATGATTCCAATTTAAAGGATTATTAATATTTGTTGGGTGCGATGTCTATGAAATATTTATTTACAACCTCCTTCTAAAATACAATCGCTAATAACTCAATTTCACATTCAATTAATAGTTAAAATTGTGATCTCTTTATGATAACTACTTAGATTTGAGATAGGTTAAATGATAAAGAATATGGATAATGCCCAAGCTCACCAGAAAAAAATAAAAATTATAGAAATCAGCTTGAGCACATTAATAAGTAAAAAGAGATAAAATGAAGTTTGCCTAAATATAGATGGAATTATTTTTTTTTTTTATAAAAAAAGTGGGTGGAATAAATCCACACTATTGTGATTATAACAACAATCACCTGTTTTGTGTCAATAATCAGTTTAAGCACATTGTGATCTCTTGTGTCACTCGTATGATTACCTTCAAGGGTTCGGCGAAGCTAATTGTCCCTTTCCCCATTTTCATTAATAAAAAGAAGAATGTTAAACAACTCCTTCCAACTAAAAAGTAAAACATGGTAGCAAAACCCCTGAAATATGGTGCCATCCGTAGCATAAGGTCTTAAAAAGTCTGAATTTGTGCATTTAAATCCCAAAATTTGTTGTTTTACTCTATGTTAGTCTTTTCATTAGCTCCGTCAATTTTTTCATGGATGCAAAACCTACGTGGTACTTCTTTCTTCTCCTTCTTCTTTTTTTTTTTGGTCAAATGAGTGTAACCCGCCTGGTATCCGGAGCCGAAGCCCCGACTAATCCGGACTCGGGGATTGGAGCAGTAAAGGGTTCTCCCCTCCCAGCAAGGGTTGCTCCAGGATTCGAACCCCTGCCTTTGGCACGTAAAGTCCGCCTGGGATCTAGTCTGCTACCACTAGACCAACCACTTGTTGGTACTTCTTCGTCTTTAACTTCTCGCGCAAGGGGCACTTGACTTGGTGCAAGTGCCAAATAATCGCAATGTTAAAGTTAACAATTAAAACCAATAATTAAAAAAAAAGACTAAAATAAAAAGAAAAATCAAAATAGTAAAAAACAGAGAGAAATCGCCCAAGGTTGAGGGCAAGAATGCATCGTAAAAAGTCAGGAAGATAATCGTAAATTTTAATGTATTTTGACGTGTAAGGTAAAGTCGAAGACTCCGACCAAAAAAATGAAAAAAGGTAAAGTCGAAGAGGGTTTTCGTAATTGCAGCACCTGTTTGACATCAAATCACACGATGGTCAGTATCTTATACGGCATAAAACAGGTGCTGCTCATTATTTCCATGAAGAATACCATATTTTGATACCAAAAATATGTGAAAACTCCCTCATTGCACCAAATCAAAATGAGCCATAATAATGTCCAATACCAAACCACTGGCGACTCATTTTTGTTCTCACGGGTCCCATATTCTTCAGTATACCAGCAAAACAAGCAAACTAATCAAGAAGTCATCCTCGTTCATGGAGGATGAAATTTTAAGTACCAGATTGTTTCCCACAAGTCAAACGAGTCATGTAACGATCATGAAGCCGTATTAGTCTCCCCTGAGATGAAGATTGCAATGTTCACCCATGGCGGGGAAATCAGAAGCAAGAACTAGAGAAAATATGCAAATGGACTCAGAGAGAGAGAGAGAGAGAGAGAGAGATCAGTTTCTGTAAGTTCAGTCAGCAACTATAATTCTCCAATCAAAGAATACCCAATTTACACCCCTAATGGAGCAACTTCTCCCCTTTGTTCATCATAGAAGCCCTAAAACTGAGGTACACAAATCAATCTCATTCTGCCTCCTGCTTTTTTCCTTTTCCATGGTAATGTGAAATGAATTACTAGAAGTACACTATCGAAACCCACCCAAGCAAATACAACAGACCACAAAACTATAATGCTCAAATGGATCAAAGAACAAATCGAACTCAGATTGGTCTATAACCTCTTCTCTAGCACTGTACCTCTACCACTCCCAAAAGGCAGCTCACCTGATGGGATTTGTGTGGGAATCTCACTGTGGTGCTCAGTATTTATGGGTCGTGTCTGCATGCTGGTTTATACATCAGTGAAGTGAAAGCATTCGGCAACCTGGAAGTGATTTGCAATCCGAACCACACCAGAACGCACAATCTCGGATGTTGGAGAGAGTGACACGGGAAAACAGGGTAGGCAGACCGGCAGATACTGTTCCTTGTTTTCTGAAGGACAAAAGAAGAAAAGAACGGACCTGCAGAACACGAATCTGCAGTACCTGACACCATTAGTTTGCTTGTCATACTTATCAGATGTGCTTAACGTCAAAGCCAGCAAAAGATCTCCTAAAGGCTAGAATATTCACAAGTTTCCATATGGATGTAAATGTTAAAGACCGATCAATGTTACAATCAACCTTAAATAACCAGTCAACTTAAAGGGTAAACAAACAGTTCCTCTCCAGGAAAAAACCATGCATACCTCAATATTAGACGGCGGATAAATGGATCTGATAGAACTTGAGCCCAAACCAGATCCAGGTCAGCTGATGTACAAAGAATTACTTCCCATCCAGAGAAGGCAGAGGCAAGTATGTTCTCAGCATCCTTATATGCATCCTAACAAGGAAAAGAAATCTAATAAGAAACCTAAATCATCAAGCGTTAGACGTGAAATCTAATAAGAAATCTAAATCATCAAGCGTTAGACGAAATCTTCTTACCAGGGAATTATGCAATACCTCATTGTGACTGGATGAAGAGAGACCTACTAATTCGCAAAATGCTTGAAGAGGAGCCGTCAAGAAAAAGGTAAATTGGCTGCCGCTCTCTCCTGCATCAGCACCCGACATATTCTTGTTTGCAGATCTTAAAGGTGAAAGAAACAGGGCAGCAGTCTCTCCTCTCTCTGCACCATGAACAACCTGGAAAACAATTTCCAGTAAGTAAGAAGCATCAAAGCATCTCATGGACAAACATGCCCCAGCTATGACCCTTCAAAGACTTTTAAAATGTTGTTAATTGCTCCATCAAACATCTTCATTCATAAACGGAAAACATTTTGATTCACAGTTTTCCAGAAATTCACTCTAAACACATTTGACAGCGGGAATCGCCCTCAGTTAAACTTGCAGTTATCAATGATCATAATCGATTTCTATCTTAAGAAAATGCCTCGATTCCCCTAATCACTCAGCAGGTGCAGATGTCGTCCTTCTTTGATGTGATTCCCGTTGAGATGTAGTGTGTATCCAGGAGAAACCGAGACGATCTATTTCATTCTCAGATATAACAGAGGAAAGTGGTAGAACGAGTAAGGAAAACCCTCATCAAGCAATATGCTCGAGGGAGGATTAGATCACTGTGGCCATTTGGGCTTCTGGAGTGTGCAATTTATATGTCATTGTTTGTGGGAACCAGAGGTCATGTGCATGAATCATATCTAGATGAGGTAAGATTATGAGGAAAACCTGAACCACTTGCTGTGACTGGAAAAGAGCTTGAGAATTGACAACAAATAAAAAGAACTAGGAGACATTGGAGTTCATCAAACATGGACAGCGTCCTATTTTAACAGAAGAACAACAGTGACTAACCCAACAGATGCACAAGTTTTGACAAACCTGCCTTGAATGTATGGCTGTTGTCACTATCAATGATTAAAAAAAGGGGAAGATGCACAAGTTTTGACAAACCTGCCTTGAATGTATGGCTGTTGTCACTATCAATGATTAAAAAGAGGGGTTTCCTGGTGAAAGGAATTATATCAGCAGGGTAGAGATTGAACGAGCCTGAATATTTAAAAAAGAAAACAAAATTATTAAGAGCGCAAAATCAATCTCGTTGCAAAAGCTCAGAGATATTGATGAACATGCAAAATGCCACATCCATATCTCAGGCTACGAAGCAGTATCCAGTTTAGATACCTACCACCGGTTCCTCTTGGTGCTAAGCACAGACAACCTTCACAAAAGTCATTTGACATATTCTTCTCATCTACAGAAGATTCGGATGTGGAGGAACTTTGTTCACGAGAGAATTCACCAATGAATTTGGTTCTAGAAAACTTTGCCGAAAGCTTGGAGCTTTCCACCTGTGAAATATTATGATGGCCCGTCCTGCCTGGGTATGGTCATTCAGTAACTGAGTTATTATGTCAAGACATGATAAGCCGCACCATGCTATCAGCAACCATTTTTTATTAAATTTAACCTGGAGCTGAAAGATATATCAGCATCATAGTATCTGGCCGGAGCTCCTCACAGATTGTAGCAATAACCTACACCAAGATCACATTGTTAAGCACCATCTTCAAATGGACAAACGTCAACTTTTCAAGCACTGTCTAAATGGTTTATCTTTCCTAACCACCAGCAAAGCATTGGCTGAACAAAAACCAAACTCGTGTAACTGTGAGAATGCTTAAGCCACGTGTCCTAGCAATGAATAACCATAATTCACATTGAGTTTTGAATTACCGCATGTTAATTATGTATTGTTTTATAAAGTCCTGTAGCTATCACTAAAGCATAAGCTTTCAATCAAGAAGCTTCTAACTATGCCGAAAAGATGATCAATTTCCTTCAAATTAGCAATCACGATTTCTGAAGTGGAGGTGACAAGCAAGGCAATTAGGAGCAATGCAACGAGAACTGCAAAGCAAATGCATTAGACCAAAACTATGAAAGATTGACCCAGAACTTTACTGCAATCAATTGTGTAACTGATGGACGGTATAGAATGGCCTTCTTTGGATTGCGCGGCAAGGAAGAATCAGTCAAATCCATGCCTAAGTTTATGTCAATAACCCCAGAGGCTTCAGAATGATCGATAACAGAACCATTCTCATTTGATTGGACAGGCTGTTTTTGGTAGAATAATCCACTCGGCTCCCACTCCAGACACTGCAGCATTCTATAAGTATCCAATGTAAGCTCTGCAAACTTGACCTGAATGTGAGAGTACATTATAAGGTTAGACTAATAGACAACCTATTACGCGGCTAAGCAAGTCCGCATCAACAACAAATTTAAGTGGCATAGAAGATTACCTCATTCCGGTGGTAGCTTGTCAGCACCGCATCTTGAAATCTTAAAATCTTTTTCGCATGAAATCGAGTTATATAAGGAAGAGACTTTGGGTGGGTATCATAGATGGTACAGTAACGTAAGGGCCGGACTTTCACCGAGGCACTTTCTACATCCATGAAGCGAATAATTTCCTGCACCACTAACCTCCACTCTTTGAAGCTAGTTTCCTGACAAGTAATAACCAGAATGTGAGACATTGGGGCAAAAATTTCAACAAATTTCATATTTTGACTTCACATATGGTAGATTGATTACTGTGTCGTCTGTTACTAATGCAGTGCGATGCTAAAGAAAGCCAATGACAATGTATGAAACCAAGCAAGATCAAGAAGCATAGAACAAGCTTGAGTACAGAAAAGCTTAGGAACCACAGAGACGGGAGATAAAATAGAGCGGCACAATGATAATATCTGATGTCCATCGCAAGGCGCTATTCTGACTGAATTTGATGGCAATTCTGGCAAATCTGTCAATGCATAAAATTTGAAAAGAACATGCCTCCAAACCCAGCTTGCAGTAGAGTCAGATCAAGTTTAAAGTTGCTGGTGTTTTCTAGTGATCAAATGTTTCTTACGTGTAAAGTTTGAAGGGGTCGCTGACAAACATCCAACTAAAGACTGTTAGCTTTCAACTACATGTGCTCATGAAAGTCAAGGACCATGAAGAGAATTCAATGCCCATCACAGTCTTTAGACCACTACCTATACAAAGGATCCAACCGCTACAATGTCAATAATGTTCTTAGGAACTTACATGCGATGTTACAATCTAATCCAGAAAGGAACAGAATGTACATATAGAATGAAGATACTCCCTAAACCAGCCTTGATAATCTGATACGTTCTTGTAGGTCTTAGCTTAAAAGCATTCATGGGTCATGAGTAACTTCTCACCTTCTCCATCAGTAAGACAACAAACACTATTCAGCATTGACATGTCAACAGTTACAGATAAATCTGTAACACAATCGACTTGATAACTATTGTAACCATGTTCATGCTTTGTAAATGCACACTTGCAGTGCAAACTTCAACAATTCAATGCAAATGCAAAAATGAGTCCTGAAAGTTGACGTCCAAGCTACACTTTGCTCATAAAAGAAATTGTATTCACAAGTTAAATAACTGCTATGTATCTACTACCATGCTTCCAGTTTCAAATGCCACAGTAGAGAGGGCAGATCATTGAGTCAAGAAAAGGTACACGGGCCTGACTTTATAGGCCGAAAATAGCTTTAACCAATAAAAAAATGAACTCGCCATCAATTAATTATTCACTCTCACTTTCAAGCGCGAATATAGCCTATAGGGGTCTTGCCTTCCTGAATCATCATTTTCTAGTCACATGTCAATAGAATGAGAGCAGAATAAGCACAAATTCATTGTTCTCCACATATTACATCTCTAATTATTTATCTAGGTTGCAATTCGTTCTCATTTTTCTCCCTTTTGAGCACCAAACACAGCATATCAACGCGCATCAGGGTATTTTGTTGCTTCCGCCGCTAAAAGAGAGAACTAATTACCCGAAAATTAACTCTGCAATCGTCGAGAACAGTCTTGAACCGCTCCACGAGCAACTTCACCATATCGGTCCGGTTTAAAATCAAGGAAACCAACAAAAACCTCGCGTAGAACCTCAATTCCTTAGCCCTCACTCCCAGATCCCTCACTTTGGTCCCCTCGAAGTACTTCCTGCTCAGGATCGCCTCGTAGAACACGTACGCCTCCACCAGGAACCTCGATTCGCTGGTCCTCATGTACTGGCTGAAATAGAGCTGCCCGATCCGGCTCGCAATCTCGCCGATCTCCCAGCGGTTCAGGCCGGACTCGACGAGCTGGGGCCGGTGCTCCTGCTGGTACTTCCAGAGGCGCATATAGGACTTGAACACCTTGGGGAAGTAGTGGTTGAGTCCCCGCTCGTGCGGCGGAAGGTCCCGCACGCGCCCGAACTTGCGGTCCGCGTTCTCCACCAGCGCCCGGAACGTCTTCCAGACGACGTCCTTCTCCGACATGGCGCCCCCCCGCGAGTGCTGCTCGGCTCGGCCCCCACTCTTCAATCACCGGAGGCGGAGGACGGCGCCGACGAGGGAGCGCGGGGTTGAAGTCGGTGGTTGGGGGTGGTGCTGGGGGACGGCGCGTGAGTGAGCTGGCATCTGCGTCGCTGCGTGTTTGTGCGCGCTTATGCGTCAGTCAGACAGAGGAGAGAGAGTTTTAGGTGGAGAGTAGGTGTGGATTTTATGTTTGTCAAAGGGAAAGAGAATATTATTAATGTTGAGGAGTTAGAGTGGCGGCGTCGGATAATAAAGTAGAGAGGAGTGGGATTCTTGGCCATATTAGGACGCAAATTGGTAACACTTCTCCGTCATGGTTCACAAGTTGATTTCTCTAATTTTCCTCAAAAGTAATATTATTTTTTTTACTTATGATCAGATAAATTCATTTGGTAATACTTTTGAAATATTATTAACAAAATCTTCGATAGCGGTGGTCGACAAGCGGACAACGACCAATTGGCGAACGACAGGCGACGGCGGCGACGACTGGCTATCGCCGGCTGCGGCAGACGACGGTCAGGCAGTGATGGTCGGCGGCCGCATCGGCAGTGGGTGGGCGGTGGTTGGCAAAGGCAAGTGTGATTCAATAAGTATTTTGGAGTCAAGAAGTTAAAATTTTTTACTTCTCAGAATTGGCAAAAAAATCCTATCAGAAGTGAAAAATCCTACCATAAGTCAATTTTTTTTTACCAAATGGATTTTTACTTCTGAAATATTTTTACCAAATAGATTTCCTGCCAGATTGACTTCTGGTAGAGAAATTGAGAAGTAGAAGTGTTATCATGTAGGCTCTTCTTGTGACAGTTTTTTTTTTGGGTTTTTGTTATATATAAGAATTTTATAATTTATTTAATAAATAATTTAAAAATATTGTTTTAAAAAAATCATTTCTATCGCCAATAAAAATAATAAACGAAAAATAATTTTGTTGTCCACGACAGTATTTAGAAAAATTATTGTCCAAAATGATAAAAAAAATTATTAATTAATTATTTCAAGTTATATAAATGATAATTTTAAGAAATATATATTCGAAATCATTCAATTTTCATGAAATCGTGGGCGTGTTTGTTTGAGTGAAGAATTTTACATGGATTAGTTTTCTGGACTTTCTCGCTTTTGATTTGCTGAAGATTATTAGTTAATGAAAAACCATTTATGGTTGAAGGAATTTCGCATGTTTAGGGTGTGCGTTTGGTAATGTTTATAATCTTGGGAACAGTTTCTGAGCATAAATAATTTTTTTTCTGATTTTGTTTCGGGAACAGTTTCTGAGCAGAAGAATGCGTTTGGTAAATGCACATAATTTATATTTTCGAAATAAAAAATGAATATAAATACTTTTGGTACTGCCCTTAAAATTTCTATTCCCAAATTTTTTTTGTTTACCTATAAAAATGTTAGTAGAGGTGGTGGGACTGGTAAGCTGCACGGGCGGTAGTGATCGGAGATTGGCGGCAGCAATTAGCGACCGGCAGCGGGAGCAGGGCAGTGGACTCATGGTTGTAAAAACGAGCATTGAGTTACAATGAACTTGTTGTTTTATAATTAATGACATTGTTTCTCTTTTTATTCCTGAGAACAAAGAAGTTGCTTTTTTATTTCTTGTTTTCGTTTCCCAAAACAAAAAATTGTTCATGGGAGCAAAAATCAACTTACGTTTCTAATTGGATTTCTATTCTTCTTCTATTGCTAGGAAAAAAAAAGAACAGAAAAATAGAAAATCAGAAACGTTACTAAACGCAAACAGTTAGGAAAATGGATTCCCTATCCTGAAAAGGGGAAAGCATTTTTATGGAAAATAATTTCCCGGAAAGTATTTTCCTTTACCATGAAATTCTCCCTGAATCAAATATGTCTTTGGATTAGAGACTCTGCGCTTGGGCACGGGAACCACAACGTCCATTCCTCACTCCTTGGCAGCGGGCCAGACTCTGGGGACCGGCCCGAGCGCGATCCCCAACCCTTAGGCTAGGGCTAGGTACATCGACGCCCAGACTTTGACACCCATGCCCACGATTCCTCAGCTGCCCATGCTTAAATCACCAACGTTCGAATAATGCATATCGTTTTAGGAAAATAAAAGCAGATTCTCCTTTCCAAACGGCAAAAAATAATTTGAAATTCATTTCATATTTCAGTAAAAATACTGGGAAATATTTTTATTTTATTCGAAGATGATTTCTTGAAAACTAATTTTCAAAAATATCAAATTTTTTTCGCGATACAAACAAAGCCTTAGAGTTTATTTGTTTCAAAGAAAGTTTCAAGATTAAAAAAAAAATTCTTTCTGAGAAATCATTTTTCAGTAAAATGTTTTCCTATTTTCATGTTAGAGAATTCATTTTCCTTACTTTGAGCATGCATATTTTCTTTAATCGTAAACTGTTTTACTTTGACTGATCATCTTCCTCGTCGATTCGGAAAACTTATTGGTTTACTTTTCTACCATCTTTCGGTCGCTTTCCGGGTTTAGACATGTCTTCCCAACCACAGTTAGCGACCATCAAGTGGCCAGGCCACAGCGGACATAATGGTTTGTGTCCGGAGATAACGCGAGATTCTCTTTTCTCAGCTGTTCATATGGGGTTGAGAGACCTGCCGGTTGAGAAAAGTAGGAGGGAATCATGACGGTGGCTGGGAGTTTCAACCACTAATATTTATAATATGTCCGTACGGTTGCTCGAGAAGAGATGGGAAATATGATGAATGTCATTTGATCGAATAGTTGACCCAATTCCTTGTTGTTTGAAGAAGAAAATTGCTTAGCTGATCGTCCCAAATCTCTGTTTGCGGAAATCGGATCACTTGTTGATCGGGTTTCGTCATTTTGACTCCCCAAATTTTTATTTTTTATTTTTACTTTTATGTGTTTTTATTGTAAGCTAAAATTAGAATACATAGTACACAAAGATAATTATTTTTCTATTTTTTGTGTTATTAAGAATTGAGAAAAACTAACACGACAGTCTATGAGAGTGACGGATTCACGCGCACTAAATATCCGTGTGATATGTTTGTCAGTCAAAAGTCACGTCTGACATGTATACATATATAGCCGCGTGATACGCTTGTCAGTCAAAAGTCCACACATGTACGGTGTTGCTCCGTTGAGTGACGATATTGTCAACCAAACAAAGTCCTTAAGAATTTTTGTTCGTAATTGTAAGAACGATATCAACTGTAATCTTTTTATTTGGACAGAGAATAATATTTATTATTTTAAAAGTTTCAACTTAGCGTTTGAATATTATCAAATGGATATGTTTCATTAGAGTCTTGATTGTCTTCTAGTTTTAGCATATAATAAAAACACGTAAAAGTAAAAAAGAAAAAAGTAAAAAAAAAAAAGGAATGTGGAGTCAACATGATGATCTGGTTCCCACAAATGAGATTTGTGGTCATAAACTGGAATTCAGATCGTCTGCCCTTTCCCAAGAAAGGCAGGCACCTGCCCTTGGGATCTGGGCCATCCGTTTTTAAACGGATGACCCAGATCTTCTATTTTTAGGGGGCAATTTTTTGAATTTTTTATTTTTTTAGTAATAATCTGGGCCATACATTTATAACACAGGTGGTCAAGATTCAAAGGGCAGGGCCTACTCTTCTAAGGGAAGAGTAGACGATCCATTCGTCATAAACTGGGCACCCCACCGTCTGACTTTGGGTGACAGTCAGTTTAGCCGGATCCTTTGAAGAAACCCTCCACTTCATTTGATATTTAAAAAAAAGGTATTTTTTATGAATATATATCCCTTATTTTTAATATTTTTGAATCAAATTAGGTTTAGAAATAGTGTGTATTATCGAAGTAAGACAAAAAAAATGTTCACATATAGCTTAAGTATAACTTAAAGCGTTAACCGAATAAGTTGCTTATTGTTACCTAATATACGTATACCATGGTATTATAATTTAAGTAAGTCCATTTAGTTTACAAATTTATTCCCTCATTATAAGTGTACAATTGAGGATCACATGTATAACTAGAGGTATGCAACCGGACCGAGTTTACCCGAACATCAATTTTGGAATCAGTTACTGTTCAAACCATTCCGTGTGTAGTTTCTAAATTTTGGGAATCGATTGAAACCGGTCTGGTTCCCGATTCCAAGTGAAGACCGCCCGAGAACTGGATCGATTTTGGAACTGATTTTTAGCTACTTTTTTTATAATAAAAAAATCAAGTCTCGTTCGCCTCACCTTATCTATTTTTGATGGATTGTAATTGTGACGCCCTGGAAATTCGACTTCTGTAAAGTGCCTGAATTCAATATAATTGATTAATATTGAAATTCAATCGATAAAATATGTTGGATCATAAGGACTTAAGAGACGATAATTGGACGAATTCTGAAGCTGTCGAAAGACAGGCTCCTATCAATAAGATATCCTGTATTTGACACTTTATGTCCAAAACTTGCACGGATCCCTTCTTACTTAATGAACTGCTAACGTTCGATAAAGGGATTTTCCTGCATCAACAATCATTTTGGGCTTCAACCTCTTGGGCCGAACCGAACCCTGAGAAGATCAAGCGGGCCCGATCGAGAGAATTTTTGCGACAACAAAACCATTTACGAATACATCAGTCCTAGAAACTTAATTTCGATACATCCGCGATCTCGTTGCAGAAAGATCATTCCCCACACTTCCGATACTGTGCAAATTTATGATTCAACCAAAATTTCTATGTATCTATCCCAATTTATAAGCTAAATGAAAAATTTAGCTTTATATCTAAGTATCATTATTGGAAACGAAAAGCTTTGGTCGTCCCAACTCCTCCATCCTTAAAAATTTCGCCCACAAAATTTAGGATTCAACCAAAATTTCTACGGACACATGGGCCACACGCGCCAGGCGTGTAATCCACACAGGTCCAAGAAGCAGCAAAAATAGTGAAGAAATTGCCCGTAATCAACCCAAACTCTGTCGGACGCGAACCCTAACCACCGCGAATTTTCATCGCTCGATTACCCTTTGGCAATCATGCAACGTACTGCCGTATTCACTTACTGGCTCGAAGCTGGGCGGCGGGTTGCCGAAATTTGGCCAAAATCGACGATTTTTCTCACAGCCAGAATTGCCCATTCAGTCCAAAAACCATTGAAAATAAAATTAGATAAATTAACGATCCCGATTTGTTATTCACGAACAAAATTGTGCAAAATTGGGAACAAATGCAGAAACGTGAAGGAATCGATAGATACTTCCAATAATTGATGAAATCAGACGAAGACGGATTGTCGCGACATGAAATTAAAAATTTCAGGTTAATGGATTATTAGGTTAATTATTTGACTAACCTAATTTGGACTTTCTCAAGCCCTATCAAATCGCAACTTAGGTTCAATTTCATACAAAGATTTATCTTAGAGTCGTCACTAATCATTTACGATAGGTTAATTAGAAGGCTAAATAAAATAGCGAGAAAACCATTTTATTTTCACAAACCAGAGATTATGAGTTCAGAGACTTGATTACATTATTTTTTTAATTAATGCCATTTCGGTACCCATTTTCATGAAAATCCTTTGATGGGTGATACAAATTAACTTTTTTAGAGTTTTCTCTTGTTAAATGTGATGCTAATGCAACTAACTATATGACGTGGCAATTATAAAAAATGGGTTAATACCGCGAAAAACCCCAAACTGGTACACTTGGGATAATTTTATCCCAAATAATTTTTTTGACCACTAAAAATCATAAGCTGGTACAACTGTGACAAATTTACCCAAAATTAATTTTTTTTACCATAACAAATCTCAAACTGGTACACATATGACAAATTTATCTTCTGTTAAATTTCGTTAAATTAAGTAATACCATGAAAAATTTTAAATTGATGCACCAATAGCAAATATAGGGTAATGTGTACACTCGACAATTGCCACATGTCATCCAATTCAGCAATTCGATGGTAAAATTTAAGGAAAACTAACGAAAGATAAATTTTTCACAGCTGTACCAGTTTGGGATAAATTTGTCACAGGTATACCAATTTGGAGTTTTTCATGGCTAAACAAATAATTTTTGGTAAAATTGTCATATGTGTACCAGTTTGAGATTTTTTGAGGTATTAACCTTATAAAATATGCATGAATGACGTACAAAATGTACATGACATGGCAAATATGATTCTAAACTATATGCTATGCAATGAGGATGATATTTTTGGTATTTTTCATGGATTTTCGGATTTATCAAAAATCAAAGTGAAAGACTACCCTAAAGTGAAATAACATTCGTTATAGCTTAAGAAATTGATTTATCAAAGTCTCAACGCATATTAAATGCTATTTTTATGCAAAAAGGTGAGGAAAATGCATGATTATTACCTTTAAAAAGGTGTCATCTTTTTGGTATTTTTACTCGCCAGATCTCGTGAGCTTGAAACCTTGCGAGTCGGCACCGAGCAACTCAATGGATCCGCGAGCTTCAAGCTCGCCTGTGGCCGGTCGCTGGTCTTCGCCTTGGCCGGCAACCGGCCAAAGAAGAAGGAAAAAGTAAAAAAAAAATGGTGAAGGAAAGCTAAAAATAAAAATCATTAAAAAAATCATTTTTTAGAAAATGAAAATAAAATAATAAAGGAAAATAAAAAAAATTATGAAAAGGAGTGCATAAAGAAAAATCCATTCCATACCAAACAATAGAAAACATTTTTTTAGTTAGTTTTCAAGTTTTAGCCAAAAATAAAAAAATATCCGTAAAGTTGGTGGCTCTTCGATTGCAGTCTACCAAAGGATGGAGTTGTTTTCATTTTCCAATCAAATGCGCTCTTAGTGGTGTCTGGATCCCCTGCTTGTATGGCAGGGGATCATAGCAATATCTACCGTTGGATCTTCTATCACTCTTAGTGGGGGGTTTTGTCCTCCCACGGCTAATTGGGTGTACATATCATGTTATTAAAAAAAATAAAAAATAAAATAAAAATATTACTAATATTTTTTTAAAATTAATCGAATAAAATAGCGAAGGGGGTGGATTACTTACGTGGCACTCCTCCAGCTGAATTTAATTCTTTCTAATGAATGAATTAGTAAATCATTAAAGGTCAAAAGATGACAGAAGCGTGAAGAAATGGGGGAAAACGAAAATGAAAAGAAAACAGCAATTCGCCTGCCTGGGGGAGTTGGATCGCATTTTCTGGTCAGGAAAGCGGGGCCCATCTCCCGTGTTCCGTTCTCTCTCTCTCTCTCTCTCTCTCTCTCGTCTCCTTTGGCTTTGGTCTTCCGTCTCGAAGGCTCTCCGCATCCGCATCTTGCGGCGGCGATCGACCGGCGTCCGTATTCCTCCTCCGGGGATAGCTTCGTCGACGCTGTATCCGCGCCACATTAGTCACAGTAGAGGGAAAGGGAGAGGGAAAGGGAGAGGGAGAGGGAGAGGGAGGGAGAAAGAGAGAGAGAGATGTGGGTGTTTTACCTGATCTCGCTGCCCTTGACGGTGGGCATGGTGGTGTTCACTTTGAGGTACTTCGCCGGACCGGAAGTGCCTCGCTACGTCTTGTTCACCGTCGGTTACGCCTGGTTTTGCTCTCTCTCCATCATTATCCTCGTCCCCGCCGATATTTGGACGGTACGCGCTATCGTGGATACGCGCCTGCGATTTGATTATGCAACACCGCCCCCCCCCCCCCCCAATCTCTCTCTCTTTCTTGCATGTGCGCGCTTTAATTCTTTGGTTCCCAATGCCGACGTTCTGCTTGCGATAGCTCCAAATCAGCGAGATTGTTCTTAATTTCACTGGTTTTCTGTAGTTGGTTGGTTGATTGATGAATGCTTCGGGAAAGCACGGTAGATGTGATATGTGCACCAATTTTGTTTGTTACATGGCTCGACTGCTTATGTGATATACTCGTGAAATTTGAGGAAGGTGAGAGTAAAATCACACAAAAGCGAGGCCTCAGCTGTGGTAGAAACGCTTTCTGACTTTGTTCTTATCTAACCTATTCTTTTCTATTACGATCTAGATTAGATTAGAGACACATTTTGGGTTTGTTGCAAATGCTCGCACATGTTTAAATGGTTAATTAAGTACTTTGAACCGTCAATTATGGAGTATCATTACATTTCTAAGGGTTACCGGTTTTATATTGTGCTGCCTTTCAATCTGAAAATGGAGTGTCTATTCCTTATCCATTGATTTGCCGACTTTATTTAGTTATTACAGTTCAATTGCCTGTAGTGACTCTTTCATTGATAATATCTTCTAGGGTGGGGCATTAGATCCTGGATCACTATCCTTTAACATTGGAATTCAAGTTCTCGATCTCGAGTTAGTATGCCTTTTCATCTGGATAGCTGCCGGTAGAAACCTGCTATGAGCTGCTAGGGAAGAGAAACCTTATATTCTTAAGAAGGATGGTCCGCTCTGGACCAATGCTTTTTATCCTTAAGCTCTCTCCTGGGGGTGAATTGTAGTTTTAATTTTCTTAGATGTCTGCTATGTTACAAAAGCGACATATATTGATGGGTTTGGATCTTTTGATGAAATCACAGATGACCTTGGTCCTTTCAAATTGTGCAGTTACCTACTCACTTCGTAACAAATCTCCAAATACTTGCTAATTGCCAAGGTGGCTGTCATATGTAATTTTTTCGTAGCATATGGTGGCTTCTAGTTGACATCTACATAATTTTCCATGCCATAGACATGAAGTATGATTGCTGCTAGCAGCCAAAACAACCAAACTTCATCAAACCTGCCTCAATCTCACAAGTCAGCGAAGTTCAAAGATAGAAAACCCCAACTGTCCCTACCCTTTTCTTATGTGGAACTATTTGAATCATCGAAATAATGATTGGTTGGAAAAACAATTTCTTCAAAATATCTGACAGCAAGGGTTAGCATATGAGAGATTGAGGAAGAAAGTGGGGGAATCAAAATGGAGAGAAAATGAAGAGCTGACCCTAGGTGGGGATACTCATTGCAACAGATGAATCAAATCCACTGGTGCAATGCAATGATTACCTAAAACAGATGAGAGTTTCCCTTTTCTGGTCTTTTTGGTCGATGACAGGTGGCACAACGAGAAGTTTCCCTATACCACAAATCAAATACTGTCACTTGCGAGATCATTTGTAATGTCTCAAGTCATCTATGATGTTGAAACGAAAAGTCAACAATGACGAATCAGTTAATCTGCATTTTCTCATTCCACTCCTTTAAACATGCTTTGAATGATGTTGAAATGAAAAGTCAATGACGAAGAATCGAGTTAATCATATAAATCTCATTGCACTCCTTCAAAGACTCTCTTTTCTGCGCCCTGAAAATGCTCTTGAATATGTGTCTTCCCACAAACCAGGAAATCTAGGGCCTCTAATCAAAATTTTAGTTCCTTTTTGGGTAAATTTTTCTTAAAGTTCCTTTCTATCACTTCTGTTCACACCAAAAGAAATCCTGGACGGTGACGGTTATGTGCCCCTCATATGTCATCCATGGATGAAGTAGTAGAATAGGATTAGCATGGTCTTATTCCTTAGAAAGTGCACATCAACTAGCACGTCTGTCTATCTCCTGAAAGCGACTTTCGAGGTGTCCTTTTTTAATCCCACACATACTTTGAGGGAGTATAATTTAGCCCAGTTGGGCCATTGTGTAATAGTTGGTGTAAGTTTTAGACTGTGAGGCAAAGTATGCACGTAATTGGTGGGACTTTGATTTTGAAGTTTCCTGTTTGACTGTATTTCAACTTTGATGCATTAAACCCCTGTATTGTGCTTTTGATATTTTAGCAGGTTAAAAGCATATCTCGTATGTTTGTCTCATGGAGAGTTGAAAAGTTTCTTAGGCTTCGCGTGAATTGCTTTTCTGTGGAAATCTAGTACTCTATTTCTGTGAATTTTAGCAACCTGCTTAAACTAGTTAGCAGCTCCTTGCATTAGCTGCTAGAATGATGGTAGTTCGGATGTACGGGCCACAGTTCCATCTACAATAATTTGTTAACGTGTTATTTTTATTGGCATTGACTTGTATTGCTGATGCAAGTATTTTTTTCGCTCATTCAGACGTATATGCATCATGGCGGTGGAGGCATTTCATTCTTCTGGAGCTGGTCATACTGGAGTACATTTTTGCTGACTTGGTATGTTATGTGGACGTAACTTATCAAAAAGGAAAAATTGCATGTTTGCACTTACTAATCATGTCATCAGTTTCAAGAACTCCCCCAAAAGAAGTGTTGGCAATCTAAAAAATCGGACTGCTGAGTTTTATAGTCAATTCCTGATTTGCTGTATTCTCAAAGTCAAAGTACTGTTTCCGTGTTTTCCAATTGGAAACCTTCCTTAAAATTGCTTGGCAGATTGCATATGTGAAACCCATCCCTTGAGTTTCCGGAGAAACATTTGAGTTGCATTAACAATGATGCCCTTAAGTTGATCCGGTTTCAGGAAATGATGTATATAGTTTGAGATGAGATGAGTAACTTCACCTTTGCCTTTTGCCCTAATATTTTAATTGAGCTGAGTTTGCATTTTGCTTATGACTTTCTTATATACAAATAGTTTTATTTGATGTGGGGATTCAAGTTCAGACTTCTTGAGTGTTTATTGCGGTGAATTTGCATGTGTTAATTCGCTGGCTTCTCAATAGACTAGAAACTGATGGCCTGGTTGGAAACAGTTTCAATATTGGATGATTAGCTCTAAAGTATGTTGCTAGAGCTTGGTCCTGGGATAGTTTTACTATTCAGCTTCCATTTTTCTTCTTTGCACTGGATTGGCTTTCTTTTCCTAGTGTCCCCTGGTTCGTAGCTTTGTAGTCTGTGGCTCCATCTAGCGTATCAGAAGCAACAGCAAAGAGCTCCAAGCCAATCACATTGGCATCTTTAAATCTTTAAGATTGAGAGTCTCCTTTTTGTGGAGATATAGATGCTTGTTACTGAATGTGGATTTAAACCCATTATCATTTTTTCTATGCAGGGCTGTAGCTCCTCTATTTCAGGGGTTCGAAGATGCTGGAGATTTTACTGTGAAGGAAAGATTTAAGACTAGCATACACGTGAACTTAGTCTTTTACCTAATTGTTGGATCCATTGGCCTCATTGGCCTCATTCTTCTCATCATGATGCGTAATAATCGGTAAGTTTGTTCCTTTCAAGCAATACTAGGTGTAAATGACGTCCATTCAATTTGATTTGCTCTTGCCGTTGTACTATAGAGAATCTCTAACCCTCATGATAGTCAGGTATAACTTATGGAGAATGCTTTTTGAGCGATTGAAATCAGTTGTAGGCATTTGTGATTGCTTCATGAGTTAATGTCAGGTAGGGGTGCATGGCCTGGAGAAGTGAGTAAAGTAGTCGTAGTTATTTAGTGATTGCTTGGAATTACTAAAGCGCTTGAGAAATATGACTGGAATATCATATATTGGGAGTTTATTTTTAGTTGCAGGTTAGAGAACTGAAAAAATCGATCTTGCGCTGGAACCGAGGTTTATTATTATTATTATTATTTTGCATAGCATGAGTGTTCTTTTTGTGATTTATTCTTGCTGTAGCTGTTTGTTGCTGCTTCTCTTTGTTTTTCCCTCTTTAGGTGTATCCTTGATGTATTGGTGTGATAATTTCAGCAAATTTACATAATTATGCCCTGTTTATTTTTATTGGCAGGCGTGGCGGTGTTCTTGGTTTAGCAATGGCCTGTTCAAACACTTTTGGGCTTGTAACAGGGGCTTTTCTTCTTGGTTTCGGCTTAAGTGAAATACCCAAAAGCATTTGGAGAAATGCGGACTGGACCACCCGACAAAAAGTTCTCTCTCATAAAGTAGCTAAAATGGCTGTTAAACTTGATGATGCTCACCAAGAACTCTCTAATGCCATAGTAGTGAGTGCTTTCTATTTTCTAGTCTTTAGAGGCCATTAATGAATTCTTCTACCTTGTCAACATTTTCTGTTGGTGAATGATCAACTTTTGAACTCATTACTCCAATTCAATTTTGTTATCACGGTTGGGTTAGCCATACACTCGTAGTGGCACTCTTTGGTCCGTTAAACCAATTGCTTTGTATCCGTCCTTGTTCTCATGTTGGTTTTAGTGGTCGTGTCGCAGAGTGTCTTCAAGTATGTAAAAGGCTGCTAATGAAGCATGATCTTGTACCATCAAGTTGTGGTTAAGTCAGGAGCATTTTCATCTTTGACATGCTCTCTCTTTGACTTCTTCCTACGAATCCATCTACCAAAATTAAGCGTGAGGTGTATGCTACCGGTTCTGACAGATATGCCTCTATACCAGCCATTTGGAGTCCATGTTTGATCAAACCAATCATCTGGGTATAGAAAGAGCGCTGGAGTGGCTTTTATGGGTAGAACCAACTTTAGTTTGATTAACTGGTTTTTATGGCCAACATTGACTGATTCGGCCACTTTGAATGCTCTCTAATCCTTCTTTAATAAGGATCTTCATCTCAATCATCAGATCTTTCTTCTTTGAAGACTTACAAAGCAGCAGTATGTTTGCTCTCAAAAGTAACTGTAGTTCATCTGATTGGGAGAAGCTAGGCCTTTAATCTAGCAGTTTATTCACTAATTTTTTTTTTTACAAGATATATAATTGGAACAATCGGTAGATAAGAGAGGAAAGTCTTTTGATGTGATGACTGTATCGGCTGTGAGCAACTCTGATGATTTTACCGGGACACCTATAGCCTGCAGCTTGTTCTTTGTCGATAGAGTATATATTGAGATTCTCTAGTTTATTGATATATATATGTGGTTTTATAGGTAGCTCAAGCTACTTCCAACCAAATGTCAAAACGTGATCCTTTGAGGCCGTACATGGATGTTATTGATGATATGTTAACTCAAATGGTAATTTCCCCAAAAATCTGATGTTCTAGGAACCACTAACTAATTCAGCGTTGTTTTTTGAGCAATTTGATTTTTTGTTTCTTTTTTCTAGTTTAGAGAAGACCCATCCTTCAAACCACAGGGTGGAAGATTAGGAGAAAATGATATGGACTATGATACAGATGAGAAATCAATGGCAACTCTTAGGCGTCATCTAAGGGGAGCTCGCGAGGAGTATTACCGCTATAAAAGGTAACCAGGAGCATTTAATTTGTGTTTGCTTCCTTTGGAATATTTTCTCAGCTTTTGGTGCGTAGGGTTCTTTTTCTTTTTCCTGCTTTTGTAACCAAGCACTCCTGGTCTGATCAAAACTATCTCTATTAGCTTTCTGCTCAACTTTAGAATAAATCAATATATGATTAGTTCCTTTAAATGGTTATTTCCTGGGCAATGTTGACGTGCTTGAAAGTCAACTTCCAAGCATTTCACGAAATAACAGTGACATCAGAAGTCATAAATCATTGCTCTAGGAAGTAGCCATGCCAAATGGGCCTAGACTTCTAGAAAATAAACTGGTTCCTGACAAGATCAGAGGTTTTTTTTTTTTTTTTTAACTTAAAATGAATGCATCAAAGATCTATTGGTGACCTTGCCATAGGGTGTAGTGTTAGCTCATCCAGCTAAGTGGACAAACATCGGTAAATAGCAATCATAAAAAAATTAACTCAACTAAATCTGATAGGCCACAATGTCACGGCCTATTTAGTTAAATAGGTCAGATGGGGCAAGTATGAGTTACAGGTTGATGTTTCAAGTCAAAAGCAACTCATTTATTAATTGCGTCAAGTACGTTGACATAATTTTGACACAATCACCATTAGCGTAAATTCCAACCTCCATATGGTGTAGAAATTGTCATCCTTGAGTTCATGATATGCAGAATAGCTATTAGGAGAAGCTGAAATTACCAACATAGAAAACAACTCTTGTAAAAAGATCTGACTTAAAGAGAAGAATTTGGATAATTTGACCCTTTTGATATGAGTAAAAAAGGACGTAAGGATGAGGAGATTATCCAGGAACGTGTTCCTCTAGCAACGAGGAAAACAACTCTTCAATGACATTGGAAGAAGATTTCTCCATTTAACTATCCTGAAAGGAATGATTGGTGAGTAGCCTGCATTTTATCCCGAATTGTAAAGCTAACGAATGCCTTTATGATTGGGTTGCTTTGACACTTTTCTGTGTTTGACACGTTGGATATACTGTCTGATTGAATGATTTCGTCGACTGCTTTGAACATCCGACTTGGTGAATGCGAATCACTTTTTTGTTCCTCTAGATTTCCGCTGAATGGGTTGTTGTGAAATCTCATCATTGCATAGCTCCATTTATCTGATGCTAGTACTTTGTTACTTGTTACTTTTAATGTTGCAGTGAATATTTGACTTGCGTCTTGGAGGCACTTGAACTAGAAGATGTAATAAAAAACTACGAACGCCGAGATGCCACTGGATGGTAATTTACGAGTATTACTTTTTTCTCCTTTTGAATTCAATCAATCCTTTTCCTTTTGGACACAAAGTAGCTAAATAATGGCATTTCCCCATTTTGCTCTCTCTCTCTCTCTCTCTCTCTCTGTGGTAGGGTAATTCTTCTTTAAAAATGTAAATAGTTAAAAACTCTGTGCATGTTAAATTTGTGGGGATGAAGAAGTGAATTTCTAGAATTAGTAGTTTGCATCCAAATATCTGCTTATGTGGGGAAAATTCAGAGGGCTACAGGAAGTTCCATTTGCTCATGTGTATCTGCTTTCTATAATTCAGGAAGTTCATCTCCAGCCTCAGACCTGCGCGATCTGGACAATTTGGGGCATTCTTGGATACTATGGGTAACTTCACATTCTCTTCTTCTAATCCGTTGGAGTGGAATTCTCAGGTTAATATGTTTAGTCTTGTTAAGACATCACTAGATGTTAGTTGTGTGTGATTGAATATTGTCAATCTCAGTAGCTTGACTGAAAAAAAGTGGAACTTTTGAATTGGTTGTTGCTGAAAGCAGTGTATGCTGAGTTCTTAATTCAACCTTTCAATCCGTAATAATATATATATTTGCTTACATAAAGCACATTTAACGTTTGACACATTTTGTGTGCCAATAAGCCACACATGAAAAATTAACTGTGCTCTCGTTTGAGTGCTTTTTCTGCATTTTCCTTTTCATTATTTTTGGGCTTTACCTTAGAACCTTTTCATTGTTTTCTGATGGTTCGTAGCAGAGCATTTGAAGTCATGTTTTGGTAGGGGACATATTATGGAGTAAATTTACTTGAAAGAGCTTGAGCACTGTAGGCATATGTTTGATTTCGGTGCTTTGTAGTTGTTTATGTGCATTAAATGAAGGGCATGCTTGCTTTTTGTCCAAATTTTCATGAAATGGGACGTCAATCTGAGTTGCAAACCAGATTTGTCATGTCAGTTTCCTGTGCTGTTTTTTGATGGGGAGATGCATCCCTTCGGTTGAGGTAAACAAGTACATGACCTCATTTAACTGCTTCTTTTCTTCCCGTCTGTGAAGGATACTGGTGTTACAGTTCAATTCTTAACAATAACTTTAACTTATTTCATAATTCATTTTTCTTTATTTTGATAATTTGCAGAATTTATCTGGCGTTGCATTTTGAGAAAGCAACTTGAGAAAATCTTTGCTATCTTTCTTGGGATAATGTCAGCTGCAATTCTTTTAGCAGAGGCAACTTTGCTCCCTAGGGGCGTTGATCTCTCTCTCATCTCGATCCTTATTAAATCGGTTGGGAAGCAAGAGTTGCTGGTGCAGGTGGATTATTTTCTCAACTTGATTGATCTCTTGTCTAAGTATTTTCTTTAAATCACTGTCCAGTTTGCAAGCTTCTCGCTACCAAAGTTTTTTTCTAGGACTTGCTTAATAATCTAATTAAACTCCAAAAACTTAATATTCAACCGTTATAGAACATAAAAACAGGTACAGAAAATTCAATCACTAGATTTCAAATATTAATAACTTCAGTGCTTAAAATAGAAACAAAATAACAACAGTTGAAATTGAATGTGAATGTCATCATTTTCTCTCCAAATATGGAGCTGTGGATTTAATTGCTAGGTTCTAGTAATATGAGTAGAATTCTAATATTCAAGAAATGTTTTAACACTGAATCCATTAAGTGATTCCTAACTCATGTGCCAATTGGTTAGCAAACTGGGCTTTTCTGCCCCTTGCTGTAAATGAGTTTACACATTTAGATAGGTCACCTCCTGGTTTAATACCTCTGCTGTTATGAGATCATAGTTTTGTTAGGAGAGTTATGATGTAAAAATTGAGCGGATCTTTCTTCAATCATCACATGTAGTGATATTTTTATTGAACTGAATCTGACAAATCACTTAATGCATTTTTAAAGAGGACCTAAAGGAAGGGGTTAAGTCATTCAATCCGAAAACTTTAATACCATTAAGACTGTTATCAAGTAATTGCTGAAACCTTCCAAATATACCTGCAGTTTTGTGTTTAGTGGAAAGCCAATGGCATTCAGTTTCAACTTTTAGCTATTTAAGCACTTAAAGTTACTTACACTTGGAATTCAATGCTGAAATCTGCAGTACTCCGTTTTATTGGACATACCTTATGTTTCTTATAGCAGGCTAGTGGGCTACCTGTATCAGAACTTATGTGCCATTTACAAATTTTTGTAAGATAGTAAATTCCCCACATCAGATGCATCATGCATTAATGTGTCGTAATTTCATTAGACAGAGCGGACCTGTAAAGAGGTGTGAGGGCCATTTGTTACCACTTATCACGTAAAATATTAAACTTGGCCTCTGAGGCCTACTTGTGCTCTGAATTAACATGGCAAAAATTGCTTATGACAGTTGGGCAGCAAATCTATGCAAAATGGATTGACTCGGTGCATTTTGCATGGCATCCTCCCATGTACTGATTGAAATAATAGCCTTTCTTTTGTGTAGTTAAAACTTACAGCATGAATAGCTCTGTGGAATGTGTGGAGTGATAATTAAATGTCCTGAAACTGTAATTAGGATTCCCATAGTTGACCCTTTAGTGATACTTCTCATTTGTTGCATCACAAAATCATGTTCTTCCTGCGTTGGCTGATATGAGAGTTCTCTCTTCCCCTTTGCTACATGAAGAAGATCATCATGGCTCAATGTAGGTTGTCCTTTTGAGGATTGGCTCTGTGGCATGTGTAATTGCTTGGGATGTTTTTTGGAAGGCAAAAGGGTGGAATCTGGAAAATATTAGTAGTGGTGCTCTAAGGAATGAGTAAGACCAATTAAAGGGTTACATGTCTTTTTCTCCTTTACTACCCTTAAGTAGTCAATTTTCCCGCTATAGCGAATCAAGCCCATGAAATTGTCTGAAATATTTCCATGCTGCCGTCATTTTGGTGAGTTAATTAAACTCCTTTTCATGTATCCTTTCCAAAGTCGGTGTAGGGGAATCACTGAGCCATTGTCAAACTTCTATTTCTCTAGTGCTTTCTTTTAGTCCTCCAGTGCCTCCATGTCTGTTGAATCAATGCGCATTCATCCTCTGGTCCATGTTCTAGAAACCTGACTGCAGTGGGTGTAAGAGAGTTAAATAGAACAGGTCTTTTGAACCTTTCATTTTCCTTCAAGTATTTATCCACAGCTGAATTTCTTACTCAAACTACCTCTGGTCCTTTGGAGCTACTTCTTCTGCAAGTTTTGTCTGAATTCTTCCTAGTCATAACTTACAAGGCTACTTTGCATCCATCATGCAGCTGACTTGGTCATAGAATGCTTCATTGTTCATACATTAGATCGGTCATTTTTAGATGGACTCTTTATTGCCGCTATATCCTTTACATTTCCACGACCAGCGCTGTATGACTTCTCACAAAATCTTGAAGATTCAATTCGGAGCTACATTGATGACATGGAAAGTTGAGGGAGTTTTTTCCTGTTGGCAGATGAGGACTGCACTAGCACTGTCACAATGTCAGCTAGTCTATCGTGGAAGGTTGAAAGAAAAAAGCCCACTTAAGTGTTTTCAATTGTTAGCAATTATTTGGGAAAGAAGTGGTTAAATAAATGTGGAAAGATTTGGAATAGGAATTTTAACCGAAACTGATACTCCTATTTCCAATTTACAGAATATGTACATTTGGTAGGGTTGTTGGACACTTCATTTTAATTATGGCTGTTGTACTTTGCTGCTGACCAGTATTGAGTTGACTGATAATGTTCATTCCCCCCTTTCTTAGGTTGTTGCTTTTATTCCTCTGATGTATATGTGTGTTTGCACATATTATTCGTTGCTCAAAATCGGAATGATGATGTTTTACTCATTAACACCAAGGCAGACGAGTTCAGTTAACTTGCTTATGATATGCTCGTAAGTCTTAAACTGCTATTCCGTGTCATTAGTGAATTTTTTAGTTCACTTTTTCCTATTGGAGTAAAAGTTGATTCAGATATGCTTTGATGTTGGCACAGTATGGTAGCTCGATATGCACCTCCAATTTCATACAACTTTCTCAATCTCATTCAACTCCATGACAAGACAGTCTTTGAGAAGGTGATCTCCATTTTAACATCCTGCATGCTAGCATTTACAAGTGTCTCTTAGTGTAGAACTTGAATTCATTCGTGCTGTGGTATGTTTGGTTTTAAGATTCAATGTGGTTGCTGACTGCTTTGTTTGAGTAATGAGACCTAGTTACTGTACTCTCTCACAGCTCCATTTACTAAACAGATGGCCCTTCTGGTCCTTTGGAATGATTTAACCTGCAACCGTACTATTAGCTTCAGTGTCGTTCTATGACCCTCCAACTAAGTTCATGCCTTTACCGCTTTTTGAGCGAATTATCCTTGTAATAACCTCTTTTGTTTCTTTTCCAAGGAAGTTGTTTATTGCTTTTTGCATGAAATGGCACTGATCGTGTTTTTGCCAAGGATTTGACATGAATATGATATTCTGATGATTTGACGATGTTCTGATGCTTTTATTATGGAATGTTTGCCATCCCCTCTTACAAAGCGGCGGCGGTGTTTCCTGAAAAGAAGGGTTTTGGGTAGAGTTTACTTGTATAGGTTCTGCTAAATGACCATGCCTATATTTTGTTCAGTATGTGGTTTGCTCAAGAAAAGGTAGGAGCGGCAATGATTGTATTGAAGTAAAAGTTGGTGTGGTTTGCATTAAGATGAGATGAGAGTTTGCTTAAGGTGGTTTGACATGCAAAAAGATGACATCTCTTTGCTCTGGTGAGGTGATCCTACCAGTCGGTGCTTGTTAATCCGAGAGAAAAACCTTGAAAGACACTGGCCATGGCTTGGAGTTTTGAGTGAAAGATTGTGCCTGCTCAGATTTGGCTAAAACCTTGATAGCAAATACAGTGCAGTGGCATCAGTAGGATCCACGTGTCCAAACTTAGTTTGAAAGTATCAGGCTTGGTCTCAATGGTAGTTTTTGATGTATTGCTTAGTCATTTAATGTGTCCTGTAGCATCCTGTGCAGGCATATAGTAGATAATCCTCCAATTGACCTTGAGAATTGATGTTGTTTCTATATCTGATTGCAGCGGATGGGCAACATTGATAATGCCGTGCCGTTTTTTGGGAAAGGATTTAACAGAATATATCCTCTTTTTATGGTCATTTATACACTTCTGGTGGCAAGCAACTTCTTCGACCGAATAATTAATTTCTTTGGCAGCTGGAAGAGATTTAGGTTTCAAACAGAGGCAGATGATACAGATGGATTCGACCCATCAGGATTGATCATCCTTCAAAAAGGTCAGCATGCATTGAGTGGTAGTTAACCGTAGAGATACTAGAGATAGAAGTTCTTGATAAACCTCTTATCTCCTCGATAGAAGTTGTATGAACTTAAATATGGCGACTTGGTCGCATGTCAGACTAAATACCTGTAATTCTCTCCTTTTGTCTTGTAACTTGCAGAACGAGCTTGGCTGGAAGAAGGTCGGAAAGTTGGGGAGCATGTAATCCCGCTGGCAAGGAATTTTAATGGCACAGATGTTGAGTCTGGTGGCTATGACAAAGTATGTATTGTTATTTCAGAAATCAGAAGCATTGTTTTCTGTTTTTCACCCCACCTTCTCTCAGCTTTTTATTATTATTATAAAAAATGGAGTTGGATGTGAACTTTTGGATGGGTGAACTCATTCGGTGACTACGTTTTCCATTAAAAATGAAAAAAAGAGGAACGTTTAAGCTTTCGTGAAGGAGCTCAGGAGAATCTGAGGAGGCTGTCCATTAGGAACATTTCTCCACAATTGGCTACTGAAATATTCTCAAAGATTTCCATCACTAACTCTTTAACGGCAGTCTATTTTAATGGTGAAACATTTCAGGACAAAGCTGTTGTTGAGATGAAGTTGGCAAGTTCAATTCATGAAACCACCAAGGAAAGTTCATCCAAGTCCACAAGAGAAGATGGTCACAGATACGGAACAAGCAGAGAAGCCATGAGCAACAAGTACGCTGCGATTAGAGAACAGAGCAGACAACAATCAAAAGCACATCCTGCAGAAAAGAACATCACCTCCGCAAAAGTATCCTTACTTGATAGTGGCAAGTCTCAGTCTGGTATCTCATCTGGAGAGCCATCTTCCGGAATAGCTGGGAAGTGGCAGTCCATGAAGACGGGTTTCCAAAGTTTCAAGGCAAATATAGGAGCAAGAAGATTTATCCCTTTGCGTGAGGCTCAGGAAAGCAGCTCGTTGGATCGAGTTTCTTCGCACGAGTCTCTTGATGAGATATTCCAGAGACTGAAGCGCCCATCCTTGGAGCATGGGAACCAAAGCGACGGGGATGAAGATGGGTCAGAAATCAGCATTTCACGACCCGGTAGATAATACACATCTTCTTTTTCTAATATAGATTTACCGTGAATACCGTGTTTTCTCTGGGGACTAAATCCCTAGATGTACAGGATTTGGGGATATGTCATGCCCATCACTCTAATTTTCTCGGACAGTCCGAATCCTCTGGTATAGGTTCATTAGGTTCTTCTGTCATACTTGTTTGAAGTATAGTTATTGCCGTCGGAAAAGTCGGATGTCGAAAAGTGCGAGAGCAGCCGCGGGGGTGTATCACCAATGGAAGAAATGAGAAGATGATCAAACGTGGTATTGGGAAAGTTTATTGTAATTGCAAACCGTACGGCAGCCTTCTGTCATATGCTTCCTGTTTTGCCTAATCGATGTTCTCTTTAGAATTTTGTTGACAATTTTCTTCGCGAACGTGATGATGTTTTGTGCTGCTCCCTTCTTTTATCCAGCCTGCATTAAGATTAGACCTGTCAAATGGGTAAAAAATAATCCGATTCATATTAATTCATTTTTTTTTTTGTCATTTTTCATGCAATACAAATTTAGCGATATAATACCTGATCCAATTCATACCCGACCTATATTGCTAGGACATTGAAGTATTAAATTCGTCAACCAGTGAACGGAGACGGATGATCGTGGTTGCCCAACTTGACCTTCCTCGATTTAATTCCATCCCTTTGCACATATATACAAGGACGTCAAACTTGACCTTCCTCTATTTAATTCCATCCCTTTGCACATATATACGAGGACACCCACCTCTTCAATCCTCTTCTCGCTTCTCACTTTTGGATTGGCGAAACGAGGTGATCCCCTCCCGATCTGATCTCGAGAGGTTTACTCTGTCGTGAACTGAGTTTCCCTCGTTGTTTTTTAAAGATGATGAGGAGTGTCAACGGGCATCGCCACCACCATCAAATCCGTCATCTCTCCTTGCCCCACATTCACCTCCACCACCACCATCAGCACCACGAGAGGAAGAAGTAAGACAGCTTGAAGGCAGTTCTTGATCCCAGTCGCTTACGTGAACCGCCCGCTGTTCGCAGACTTGCTGAGAGAGGTGAAAGATGAGTACGGGTTCGACCAGGAGGAGCCCATCAGCATCCCTTGCCATGTCGACGAGTTCCGGAACGTGCAGTACTCGATCGACAGGGACGCGAGCAAGAGCCGCCACCACGACCACCACAAGAACAACATCGACGGGCGGTGCTTTTGGACCTGCATGATGGATGATACGACGACGGACTTGATCAACATGTGCATTTTTTTTTTCTCATTTGGGTCTTCCCCGATTCGTGTAAATGGAGATTTCGAGAAACTAAAAGGATATTTTCCTTTGCAGATGTATTTTACTTCAACGTGTCTTCATTTTAATCACTGTTGACCATTTCGTGCCTACTGAGTCGATAAGCGAAGTTAGAAAAGGCAAGTAGAAACAAGCTGGGCAGAATTCAATGGCGCTGCCTCCAACTGATTTTCTTTTTTTCCGTCGAAAAGAATATTTTCATTTCATATAAAAGAGAAATACATGACTTCAAGACAAAATCAATCCCAAAGAGTTACAATGCAGTGCAAATCCAAACAATTAATGAACTTGATAAAGTCTGTGTCTCGCTCATTTCACAAGAACAGATTTGTCATAATATCATAATATCACCAAAACTTGCATCATTATCCATGATGGGCACAATGCCGAGAATAATTCTCTCTAACAACTGCGGCTTTGGCTAAAGGCGGTGTGCGCCTAGGTTCAGCGTCCCCTGCACCATTACTATGTAGAGATAATAACAGCACCCGAAGGTTGGAAAAGTACAAATAACGCCTTGTAAATTCAAATCTATATCTAGATCGGGATAGAAAAACATCCAGATCTAGAACTAACTCTAAATCGGGAGAGAAGGGATGCAAATCAGATACCAGTTGATTATAAAATTTTCAAATAAGCCCATCGTTGAACACTGCGGAAGAGGAGTTTCTGAGACTTGCGGAACACTCGACTGTCAAGAGTAAGCACATAAAGCCAAAGCGAGCAGGCAAATCCGGAGAATGGAAATTCTCGCTTTAATTTTCAGAACTCATAGGGACAAAATTTTCCACTTCAGGCCTCCAACTGATCTTTATATGGTTTTTGTTATGCATCGAATTTTCTTCTTGCTTCTTATGGTCAATGATCGAAACGTACTACAAGAAATGCTCGTACTGTGGGCAGGGCAAGCGGTGGCGGCAGGCGACGTGGGATCGGACTTTTAATTTGTTATACAAAAGAAAAAAAGAGAATAAAAAGCAAAAAAATTTAAAAAAACATATGTATTAAAACTAATTCTGTTATGTCATTTTGTAGGTTAAAAAAATTATATAATTATTGTATTAAAATTAATTCTATCATGTAATTTTGCAGGTTAAAAAAAGACACACTCAAGCTGCAGGGGCATGTGAGGCACCAGAGGAAGTAATGTTGCACAACTAAGTGCAGGCAGGGACAGCACAAATCCCCACAGAGGAGGAAACTTCAGGTAAAATTTATGTTTCCTTTGGGGCTACGACACTGCCGTTTTAAGAAGAGGGACTAGTGCTCTCTCCGTTCACAGTCATTAGGGTTCGAAATTATGATGTACTTATCCCAGCTGGGCAGAATTGAATGGCGCTGCCAACAACTTTTGTTGTTGTTGTTGTTGTTATTGTAATGAAAATTTTCATTTCACATAAAAGAGACATATACACGGCTTCAAGACAAAGCAAATCCCAAAGAGTTACAGTGCATTGCAAATATGAAAAGTTAATGAATTTAGTAAAGCCTGCGACTCGCTCATTCCACAAGAATGAATTTGTCACAGTATCACAATACCACCGGCAGCTCATCACCGAATCTTGCATCATCATCCGTGATGGGCACACGCCGAGAATGTTCTCTATAATAACTATGACTTTGGCTAAAGACATTGCATTCCTAGATTCGGCGTCCCCAATGCCATCACCATGTAGAAATAATAACAGCACCCAAAGATTGAAAGACTACGAATACCGTCTTGTAAACTCAGATCTATATGTAGATCGTGTTGGAGTTGGCGAATACTTCGGGGACCCTTGTTTCTCACACCGGGTATGCCCACGTGAGCTTAGGGAAACCAAAGTGTTATCCGACGACATGTGACCCATGCGCGCGGGATGCGGGGGTTCGGGGGCAGCGCCCCCGACACGGGTGTCCCGCTGCCCGGTCAGCGGGAGGGGCTTCCGCTGCCCGGTCAGCGAACGGTTGCCCCGCTCGCCTGTGAGCGGGCAGGGGTTCGGGGGCAGCGCCCCCGAAACCTCAACGGGTTTGGACTTTTATTTAAGTTAACCCGTATGTTATGGGCTTAATAGAGGTTTCGCTAGGTTTAGGTTTTTGGGCCCGTTTATGGCATATATATTTTGCTCGTTTTATGCTGATCATTGTAACGAGTTGAGAGGCTGTAAACCGAATATCATAGTGAAAAGCTCTTGCAGGACGTAGCCCTATTTTGGGGTGAACCTGGGTAATCTCGTGCGTCATTCAATTTTCTTGATTTCTGTGTGATCGTTCTGATTCGGTGTGCGATAAATCCCATCAATTGGTATCAGAGCCTTGTGTTCGAGGAATTAGGGTTTATCTGAGATGTCAGGAGGGTCACGGATTGAGATCGAAAAATTCGATGGGACGCGGTTCGATCTGTGGAAGATGAAGATGGAGGATCTACTTTGTGATCGAGATCTTTGGTCGGCAATCGTAACGGAAAGGCCTGATGCTGCGATGCCTGGTATCGCGATAAAGGAACCGGGGAATAATGACGATTCGTCCTCCAAAAAGGCGGATCCAAAGGAGATTGAAGACTGGGATCGGATCGATCGGAAAGCAAAGGGTTTGATCCGGCTTTGTCTCGCAGACTCAATTCTGACAAACGTGATGAGCGAACCTACAGCCAGGGATTTATGGCAGAAACTGGAATCGCTATATCAAAGTAAGTCGTTGGTTAATAAGCTATTTTTAAGGAAAAAGCTGTATAATCTTCGGATGCATGAGGGCGAATCGTTTTCTGCACATCTGTATAACTTTAACACGTTGATTAGTCAACTCGTATCAATCGGTGTTAAGTTCCAAGATGATGACAAGGCGATAGCACTACTCTGTTCACTGCCGGATTCTTGGGATAACTTGATTGTGGTGATCGGTGGTGGGGATAAAGAATTATCTTATGAGAGCGTGTGTTCGGCCTTGTTATCAGAGGAGACACGAAGAAAGGGGTCAGGAAATTCTGGTAGAGAGGCACTGACTGCTAGGGGTAGGCCAGCAGAGAAGACTCAAAATCGGAGAGGGTCCAGATCCAAATCTCGTGGGCGGTCGAAGAGTAGAGAGAGGAGAGTACAGTGCTGGAGATGTGAAGAGTGGGGCCATGTAAAGCGGGACTGTAAAAACAAGTCAGTTTTTAAGAAAGAAGCTGAATCATCCTCAGGAAAGAAGGAGGTCGATGCAGGAGATATGTATTTGGCTGCTGCATGTATGGCACAGTCAGACCAGGATATTTGGTTGATCGACACCGGTGCTTCATACCACATGACACCTCATGACACTGGTTTTGTGAATATGAGCAATATAATGGTGGAGATGTCATGCTCGGAGATGATACTGCAGTTCAAATTGTCGGGCGTGGCAGGGTGAAGCTGAGGATGAGTAATGGCACGGTGAAGACTCTTCCAGACGTGATGCACATACCCTTGATGAGCAGAAACCTATTATCAGTCGGTACGATTGCTGATTCAGGGGTTACTTTCAGCTGTGATAAGAATTCGTGCAAGATGACTCGGGGTTCTATTGTGATTGCACGAGGAGTCCGTTATGGGACATTATATAAGCTGCTCGGGGAAACGGTGACTGTTGGTAGTGGTTTCATCTCTGAAAAGACCAAGGAAGATGGATATGATACGTACATGTTGTGGCATCAGAGGCTAGGGCATATTGGTGAAAAGGGACCGAGTTAGTTTCCAACACACCGGTACGAGAGCAACAGAGGTTCTCGAGCTGATTCATAGCGATGTCTTCGGGCCTACTCCGACTCCATCTATTGGAGGATCCAGGTACTATGTATCGTTCATAGATGATTTTTCGAGATATAGTTGGATTTATTTTATCAAAAGTAAATCAGATGTATTCGAAAAATTTCGAGAATTTAAGGTTTTGGTTGAAAACCAATTGGGCAGGAAAATCAAGATACTTCGTACAGATAACGGAGGTGAATTCTGTTCAGACAAGTTCGAGCAATTCTGTGTGGACAATGGTATTGCAAGGCAGAAGACGACCCCATATACGCCTCAACAGAACGGTGTGGCTGAAAGATTAAATCGGTCACTCATAGAAAGGGCAAGATGCATGCTGAGTTGGGCAGGTTTGGGTTATGAATTTTGGGCAGAAGCTGTAGCCACGGCCAGTTATTTAAAGAACCGGTCACCGACCTCATCAGTGAAGGACCGTACACCATATGAGGCAGTGTTTGGGAAGAAGCCGAATTTGTCACATGTTCGGGTGTTCGGGTGTGACGCTTATGTTCATGTACCCAAGGAGAAAAGGGGTAAGCTTGACAATAAGTCTGAGAAGAACATATTCGTCGGGTACAAGGAAGGGGTAAAGGGCTATAAGCTGTGGAATCCAGAATCAAAGACCATTGTATACAGTAGGGATGTCGTCTTTCGCGAATCACAATCCCAAATTGGCACACAGAAAGTTGATGAGCCCAAAAAGGTGGTAGTGCTTGAAGAAAGTCCTAAAGCTGAAACGGTGGAGATGGTTTCACAAGGTACGCTAGTAGAGTCTGATTCAGAATCGGAGCAAGGGGACTTGGTTAATGAAGTCGAGGATGCATATTCGGATGAAGACTCGGATACAGATAGCATGCCGGCTCTTAGGAGATCGACGCGGGAAAGAAATGTACCACTTCGATACTCACTTAGTGCATTGAGTACGTTTCATGCTTTGAGCATTACTGGAGATGATCCTAATTCTGTAAAAGAGGCAAGATCCATGAATGATGCGAATCAGTGGGAGCTCGCAATGATAGATGAGATGCAGTCGCTTGATCATAATGAGACATGGAGTTTGTGTAAGTTGCCTAAGGATAGAAAGGCAATTGGGTGCAAATGGGTATTCAAGCGAAAGCTGAAATCGGATGGGACTGTAGAGAAGTACAAAGCTAGGCTTGTAGCCAAGGGGTATTCTCAGATCGAGGGAGTTGACTATGACGAGATCTTCTCTCCCGTGGCGAAATTGACCTCGATTCGGTTTGTTCTGTCCGTAGCAGCTGCATACGATCTTGAGGTGGAACAGATGGATGTAAAGACGGCTTTCCTTCATGGGGACTTGGAGGAGGAAATATATATGAGGCAACCAGAAGGCTTTCAAGTAAAGGGAAAGGAGAATCTGGTGTGCAAATTGAAAAAGTCCTTATATGGGCTGAAGCAGTCACCGAGGATGTGGTACCAGAAGTTTGACACGTACATGCTCCAGCTTGATTTTGTGCGTTCAAATTCTGACCATTGTGTTTATGTGAAGAGGACGGGCGATCAGTTTGTCATCCTCACGCTATATGTGGATGATATGCTGTTGATCGGGAATAGCGTGAAGATGGTGAGATCTGTGAAGAGTTTGTTGGCCAAGAAGTTTGAAATGAAAGACTTGGGGCCTGCAAATTTTATTTTGGGCATGCAGATTAGGAGGGACCGTGAGAAAAGGAAGCTGTGGCTAGGGCATGAGAAATACATCAAAGAAATATTGAAGAAATTAAATATGATAGACTGCAAGCCTGTTGGTACCCCTATACCTTTAGGGACCAAGCTATCTGCGGAACAATGTCCTAAAACAGGTGAAGAAGCTGAAGAGATGGCCCGAGTTCCATACGCGAGTGCAGTGGGTAGCTTGATGTATGCTATGGTGTGCACACGTCCGGATATAGCCCAAGCAGTGGGAGTCTTGAGCCGATACATGTCTAACCCAGGTAGAGAACACTGGAGTGCGATCAAAAGAGTTTTCAGGTATCTTCGTGGAACTTCGAATTTTTCTTTATGTTTTGAAGGTACACGGAATGGAAACATGCTTGATATCGTAGGCCATGTAGATGCTGATTTGGGGTGGAGATATTGATAGTAGACGGTCCACTAGCGGGTATGTTTTCACATTGTTTGGAGCTGCATTGAGTTGGATGAGTAGAAGGCAAAGCGTGGTAGCGCTCTCTTCTACGGAAGCTGAGTACATGGCTCTTACTCATGCTGGAAAAGAGGCCGTATGGTTACGGCGGTTGTGCTTGGAGCTTGGTTTTGAGCAAGGTGCCGTAGAGGTGAGATGTGATAATCAAGGGGCTATTTATTTAGCTAAGAATCCAGCATTTCACTCACGTACAAAGCACATTGATATATAATATCATTTCATCCGAGAAAAAGTGGAGAAGAAAGAGGTTCGGCTTGTAAAGGTCGACACGGTGAAAAATAGTTCAGACTTCCTTACTAAAGCCGTCACAGGTGCGAAGTTTGAATGGTGCTCTACTGCGATTGGGTTGAATAAGAATGATATGGAAAAGGCTCTCATTTGCGAGAAGTATCCACCAAGTGGGAGAATGTTGGAGTTGGCGAATACTTCGGGGACCCTTGTTTGTCACACCGGGTATGCCCACGTGAGCTTAGGGAAACCAAAGTGTTATCCGACGACATGTGACCCATGCGCGCGGGATGCGGGGGTTCGGGGGCAGCGCCCCCGACACGGGTGTCCCGCTGCCCGGTCAGCGGGAGGGGCTTCCGCTGCCCGGTCAGCGGACGGTTGCCCCGCTCGCCTGTGAGCGGGCAGGGGTTCGGGGGCAGCGCCCCCGAAACCTCAACGGGTTTGGACTTTTATTTAAGTTAACCCGTATGTTATGGGCTTAATAGAGGTTTCGCTAGGTTTAGGTTTTTGGGCCCGTTTATGGCATATATATTTTGCTCGTTTTATGCTGATCATTGTAACGAGTTGAGAGGCTGTAAACCGAATATCATAGTGAAAAGCTCTTGCAGGACGTAGCCCTATTTTGGGGTGAACCTGGGTAATCTCGTGCGTCATTCAATTTTCTTGATTTCTGTGTGATCGTTCTGATTCGGTGTGCGATAAATCCCATCAATTGGTATCAGAGCCTTGTGTTCGAGGAATTAGGGTTTATCTGAGATGTCAGGAGGGTCACGGATTGAGATCGAAAAATTCGATGGGACGCGGTTCGATCTGTGGAAGATGAAGATGGAGGATCTACTTTGTGATCGAGATCTTTGGTCGGCAATCGTAACGGAAAGGCCTGATGCTGCGATGCCTGGTATCGCGATAAAGGAACCGGGGAATAATGACGATTCGTCCTCCAAAAAGGCGGATCCAAAGGAGATTGAAGACTGGGATCGGATCGATCGGAAAGCAAAGGGTTTGATCCGGCTTTGTCTCGCAGACTCAATTCTGACAAACGTGATGAGCGAACCTACAGCCAGGGATTTATGGCAGAAACTGGAATCGCTATATCAAAGTAAGTCGTTGGTTAATAAGCTATTTTTAAGGAAAAAGCTGTATAATCTTCGGATGCATGAGGGCGAATCGTTTTCTGCACATCTGTATAACTTTAACACGTTGATTAGTCAACTCGTATCAATCGGTGTTAAGTTCCAAGATGATGACAAGGCGATAGCACTACTCTGTTCACTGCCGGATTCTTGGGATAACTTGATTGTGGTGATCGGTGGTGGGGATAAAGAATTATCTTATGAGAGCGTGTGTTCGGCCTTGTTATCAGAGGAGACACGAAGAAAGGGGTCAGGAAATTCTGGTAGAGAGGCACTGACTGCTAGGGGTAGGCCAGCAGAGAAGACTCAAAATCGGAGAGGGTCCAGATCCAAATCTCGTGGGCGGTCGAAGAGTAGAGAGAGGAGAGTACAGTGCTGGAGATGTGAAGAGTGGGGCCATGTAAAGCGGGACTGTAAAAACAAGTCAGTTTTTAAGAAAGAAGCTGAATCATCCTCAGGAAAGAAGGAGGTCGATGCAGGAGATATGTATTTGGCTGCTGCATGTATGGCACAGTCAGACCAGGATATTTGGTTGATCGACACCGGTGCTTCATACCACATGACACCTCATGACACTGGTTTTGTGAATATGAGCAATATAATGGTGGAGATGTCATGCTCGGAGATGATACTGCAGTTCAAATTGTCGGGCGTGGCAGGGTGAAGCTGAGGATGAGTAATGGCACGGTGAAGACTCTTCCAGACGTGATGCATATACCCTTGATGAGCAGAAACCTATTATCAGTCGGTACGATTGCTGATTCAGGGGTTACTTTCAGCTGTGATAAGAATTCGTGCAAGATGACTCGGGGTTCTATTGTGATTGCACGAGGAGTCCGTTATGGGACATTATATAAGCTGCTCGGGGAAACGGTGACTGTTGGTAGTGGTTTCATCTCTGAAAAGACCAAGGAAGATGGATATGATACGTACATGTTGTGGCATCAGAGGCTAGGGCATATTGGTGAAAAGGGACCGAGTTAGTTTCCAACACACCGGTACGAGAGCAACAGAGGTTCTCGAGCTGATTCATAGCGATGTCTTCGGGCCTACTCCGACTCCATCTATTGGAGGATCCAGGTACTATGTATCGTTCATAGATGATTTTTCGAGATATAGTTGGATTTATTTTATCAAAAGTAAATCAGATGTATTCGAAAAATTTCGAGAATTTAAGGTTTTGGTTGAAAACCAATTGGGCAGGAAAATCAAGATACTTCGTACAGATAACGGAGGTGAATTCTGTTCAGACAAGTTCGAGCAATTCTGTGTGGACAATGGTATTGCAAGGCAGAAGACGACCCCATATACGCCTCAACAGAACGGTGTGGCTGAAAGATTAAATCGGTCACTCATAGAAAGGGCAAGATGCATGCTGAGTTGGGCAGGTTTGGGTTATGAATTTTGGGCAGAAGCTGTAGCCACGGCCAGTTATTTAAAGAACCGGTCACCGACCTCATCAGTGAAGGACCGTACACCATATGAGGCAGTGTTTGGGAAGAAGCCGAATTTGTCACATGTTCGGGTGTTCGGGTGTGACGCTTATGTTCATGTACCCAAGGAGAAAAGGGGTAAGCTTGACAATAAGTCTGAGAAGAACATATTCGTCGGGTACAAGGAAGGGGTAAAGGGCTATAAGCTGTGGAATCCAGAATCAAAGACCATTGTATACAGTAGGGATGTCGTCTTTCGCGAATCACAATCCCAAATTGGCACACAGAAAGTTGATGAGCCCAAAAAGGTGGTAGTGCTTGAAGAAAGTCCTAAAGCTGAAACGGTGGAGATGGTTTCACAAGGTACGCTAGTAGAGTCTGATTCAGAATCGGAGCAAGGGGACTTGGTTAATGAAGTCGAGGATGCATATTCGGATGAAGACTCGGATACAGATAGCATGCCGGCTCTTAGGAGATCGACGCGGGAAAGAAAGGTACCACTTCGATACTCACTTAGTGCATTGAGTACGTTTCATGCTTTGAGCATTACTGGAGATGATCCTAATTCTGTAAAAGAGGCAAGATCCATGAATGATGCGAATCAGTGGGAGCTCGCAATGATAGATGAGATGCAGTCGCTTGATCATAATGAGACATGGAGTTTGTGTAAGTTGCCTAAGGATAGAAAGGCAATTGGGTGCAAATGGGTATTCAAGCGAAAGCTGAAATCGGATGGGACTGTAGAGAAGTACAAAGCTAGGCTTGTAGCCAAGGGGTATTCTCAGATCGAGGGAGTTGACTATGACGAGATCTTCTCTCCCGTGGCGAAATTGACCTCGATTCGGTTTGTTCTGTCCGTAGCAGCTGCATACGATCTTGAGGTGGAACAGATGGATGTAAAGACGGCTTTCCTTCATGGGGACTTGGAGGAGGAAATATATATGAGGCAACCAGAAGGCTTTCAAGTAAAGGGAAAGGAGAATCTGGTGTGCAAATTGAAAAAGTCCTTATATGGGCTGAAGCAGTCACCGAGGATGTGGTACCAGAAGTTTGACACGTACATGCTCCAGCTTGATTTTGTGCGTTCAAATTCTGACCATTGTGTTTATGTGAAGAGGACGGGCGATCAGTTTGTCATCCTCACGCTATATGTGGATGATATGCTGTTGATCGGGAATAGCGTGAAGATGGTGAGATCTGTGAAGAGTTTGTTGGCCAAGAAGTTTGAAATGAAAGACTTGGGGCCTGCAAATTTTATTTTGGGCATGCAGATTAGGAGGGACCGTGAGAAAAGGAAGCTGTGGCTAGGGCATGAGAAATACATCAAAGAAATATTGAAGAAATTCAATATGATAGACTGCAAGCCTGTTGGTACCCCTATACCTTTAGGGACCAAGCTATCTGCGGAACAATGTCCTAAAACAGGTGAAGAAGCTGAAGAGATGGCCCGAGTTCCATACGCGAGTGCAGTGGGTAGCTTGATGTATGCTATGGTGTGCACACGTCCGGATATAGCCCAAGCAGTGGGAGTCTTGAGCCGATACATGTCTAACCCAGGTAGAGAACACTGGAGTGCGATCAAAAGAGTTTTCAGGTATCTTCGTGGAACTTCGAATTTTTCTTTATGTTTTGAAGGTACACGAAATGGAAACATGCTTGATATCGTAGGCCATGTAGATGCTGATTGGGGTGGAGATATTGATAGTAGACGGTCCACTAGCGGGTATGTTTTCACATTGTTTGGAGCTGCATTGAGTTGGATGAGTAGAAGGCAAAGCGTGGTAGCGCTCTCTTCTACGGAAGCTGAGTACATGGCTCTTACTCATGCTGGAAAAGAGGCCGTATGGTTACGGCGGTTGTGCTTGGAGCTTGGTTTTGAGCAAGGTGCCGTAGAGGTGAGATGTGATAATCAAGGGGCTATTTATTTAGCTAAGAATCCAGCATTTCACTCACGTACAAAGCACATTGATATATAATATCATTTCATCCGAGAAAAAGTGGAGAAGAAAGAGGTTCGGCTTGTAAAGGTCGACACGGTGAAAAATAGTTCAGACTTCCTTACTAAAGCCGTCACAGGTGCGAAGTTTGAATGGTGCTCTACTGCGATTGGGTTGAATAAGAATGATATGGAAAAGGCTCTCATTTGCGAGAAGTATCCACCAAGTGGGAGAATGTTGGAGTTGGCGAATACTTCGGGGACCCTTGTTTCTCACACCGGGTATGCCCACGTGAGCTTAGGGAAACCAAAGTGTTATCCGACGACATGTGACCCATGCACGCGGGATGCGGGGGTTCGGGGGCAGTGCCCCCGACACGGGTGTCCCGCTGCCCGGTCAGCGGGAGGGGCTTCCGCTGCCCGGTCAGCGGACGGTTGCCCCGCTCGCCTGTGAGCGGGCAGGGGTTCGGGGGCAGCGCCCCCGAAACCTCAACGGGTTTGGACTTTTATTTAAGTTAACCCGTATGTTATGGGCTTAATATAGGTTTCGCTAGGTTTAGGTTTTTGGGCCCGTTTAGGGCATATATATTTTGCTCGTTTTATGCTGATCATTGTAACGAGTTGAGAGGCTGTAAACCGAATATCATAGTGAAAAGCTCTTGCAGGACGTAGCCCTATTTTGGGGTGAACCTGGGTAATCTCGTGCGTCATTCAATTTTCTTGATTTCTGTGTGATCGTTCTGATTCGGTGTGCGATAAATCCCATCAGATCGGAATAGAAGAACACCCAGATCTAGAACTAACTCTAAGTCGGGAGAGAAGAGCTACAGAGCAGATGCCAGTTGATTATAAAATTTCAAATAAGCTCGTCATTAAACACCGTGGGAGAGGAGCTTCGGTGAGTTGCAAAACGCTTGATTTCCGAGAGTAAGCACCTAAAGCCAAAACGAATTAGCAGATCCGGAGAAAGCAAATTCTTTAGAGACATTGGTGCTTCGATTTTCAGAACATGGAGAAAAATTTCCACTTTGGGCCTCCAACTGATCTCTATATTGTCTTTTGTTAAGCATCTTCTTTGCTTCTGACGATCAATGATCGAAACGTACAATCGCGTGCGGCAAGCAAGACAGGTGGCGACGACGGGCAACCGACGATCGGAATTTTAATTTGTTATACAAAGAAAAAAGAGAATTAAAAAATAACAAGTTAAAAAATCAAGAATTTAAATTTTAAAAAAAATATATGTGATATAAAAGCTGTTCAAGTGCCACATGAATGAGCTGGCTCAACTAATAATTTTGTGAAATAAATGTGCTGTAGATAGGTTAAAATTGGGTTTCTCTTTAAACTCATTTACAAGTTACAACCCATGTATAATTAAGTTTACAACTCAAAACTTACTAACAACTCATTTATTAAACCTTAACTAACCTATGTCTAATCCATCTCATTGAATATGGGTTAAAATTTGGATTTTCAACCCATTTTGAGACATCTAACTAAGATCCATGTTTAACTTGCAAGATATATTCATCTGGTCGTAGCTAAGCTAATGATATGTAATAAAAATATGTTGTCATTTTCATAATAATCTTTCTTTGTTTAGATGTCAACAAGCTCCATTTCCAGACTGTTGGTTCCCAAACCAATAAAACGTAGTAAAAATGTAATTTTCCTTTTTGTAAGTGCTCTTTAGACCAAACCGGCATGTTTATTATAGTGTCAACTACCCATTTGTTTTGACCACCAAAAAAAAAAACTACCCATTTGTAAAAATCTCCTGAAAAAGGTAAAATTGTCTGCCGCATGAACACGGTATAGAAGTCCAAGAAAGTAGAAATCCCTATATGTAGCAAGGGAGAATGATAAAGGTGCTCTCTGAACGTCGGATCAATGTACAATATGATCTCTGAACATTACTCTAATGTACAACGTGATTTCCTAGATTTTTAATTTGTTCAATGTGATCCTCGATCTTTTGGTAGATGTCCAATTTAGTCCCTAAACTGTATGAAAATGTCCAATGTTGTCATTTCATTAATTCAAATTCAAGGACAACGTTAAATATTTTTCACATGTACCGAAAGTTTATGGATCATATTAAACAATCTAAAAGTCCACAGACAACATTAAATATTGAGTTAAATTTCATAAACCACATCGAACCGAACGAATTAAAAAGTTCAAGAATTAATTTACACATTGAAATTAAAATTTAAAGATGATTCGCGTCGTTTTCTCTTTTTTTTTTCCTTTTTTTCTTTTTTTTTTATCAAAACGTCGTTTTCTCATTTAATCAGGTTGGTTTAAGTCGGATCCATCATCGAGGCTTCAGATGAGGACGCCCCTCCCTCCTTTGTCCACCTCTGGAAGAGTCAAAAGCATTGACCCCTCATTTGTCAAGTTTTGAAACTTTTCTTTGGCCCCCAAATTTCAAACTTGCACGCCACTGCGGAACTCCAGCTTAGCAAAACCCCGTTGCATCAGCATCAGCATCAGCATCAGCTCCCCCAAAGTCCACGATAACCAAATTCCCTCAACACCCCCCCTCGAAATTTTGTTTCCCTTACGACGGAATAGCGCCGACCCGATGCCAAACTCGAGCTCGACTCGACTCGACTCATCTTCTCGGGCCTCGACTCTAGCTCGATTCAAGCGTCGTAGAGTTTATATGTGAACTCGAGCTCGAGTTCAATGACCTTGGACATTTTCCTTTCGTGGAAGCGTTTTTCTTTGTGGGTACTCATAAAATATCTTTGGAGGAAAAAGAGAAAAAAAAAAAAAAACACGATAGACCTAGACTAGACTCGCGGTCCGTCGTGCGCGGAGTGTTTTACGTGGTCGAAAGGAGTGTTTTACGTGCTCGAATTCGACCGGACAAGATGCTCGATCCGCTTGAGCTCGGAATTGGGCGAGGCGATGCGGCGCTGGAGTGTTTACATGCTCGAATTCGACTGGACAAAATGCTCAAGCAGCTCTGAGCTCGGAATCGGGCGAGTCGATGTGGTTGGGAAGTTGGGAACCATCGACATCGAGCCGAGACCCAAACACGAGTAGCTTTGACTCGGTTTCGCCCCGAACCGGGAGAACCCGGCCGATAATATAATCGGTCTCACGCAACTTTAGCACGATGGGTAAAATCAAAGATGAAGCCACGAATTGTACGCGAAATAAAATTATTTCGTATTCCGGTGGAGACCAAAGCTTTACATTGATTCGGCTGTTGACTGCTTTCCCTTATTGCGAATCATCGTCGTCGTATGTTAAAAAATCTCCTTCACCGGCCTCGGGCGTCGGAGCCCCGACCCGTCCTCCTTCCGGCTCCTTCCTCCTTTCAAGAGCAGCAGCCGCTTCCAAAACCCTCTCTTCTTCTCCGGCCCGACCGCGATCGATCTGCTCTTCCTCAGCCCACGGCCGTCGCGATCCCCCCCGCCGCCGATGCTCACCGGGAAGTACACCGATCCGATCGCCTCCGACACGTTCCTGTGGTGGCGTCGCCCTCCCCCGCCGCCGCCGCCGCCGCCGCCGCCGCGATGCCGCGGGGGCGAGTGGTAGAAGGAAGAGGACGCGGAGGAGAAGCGCCATGAGGAGGAGGAGGAGCCGAGGGAAGCCGAGGCGGCGAAGGTCGAGGAGGAGTAGGCGCTCGTCTCGGAGGCGGCGAAGAGCTGGGACAGCCTCTCTCGGAGGCACGACGAGCACACTCCGGGGAGCTTCTCGTGGTTCGGATGCTTCGCGCACTCCGAACCTGTGTCCGGACCACCCATTTGTTGCGTCGGGTTTGTTTCTCCGGTTTCTTCGTTCGAGACTCTCTACAACTCTTGGGTGTCTACGCAGCGCGCAGGTAATGAAGGGAGACCAACAAACGGAACTCGGCTTATATATGCGCGGGGCTCGGGGATGGGCTGGCTTGGGTTGGCGGCTTCCTTGAAGGTTAGCCGAGGGCAATTTCGTCTTTTCGTAAACGGAAAATAGAAAATATCTTGTGTATGTACGTTAGTCATTTGCCGTTAGTCATTTTCCGTTAGTCATCCCCAACGGTACGGCCACGGTGAGAGGAATAGTCCGCAAACACTTGATAACTTTTCTAGTCTCGAAAACTATTTTCTAAATGAATTTCTGAGCAAAGAGATGTGTGATGAGAATTTTTTATTCGCGAAATAATTATCCATTTAATAACAGTATAAACTTTCTACAGTTGTGGGCCGCCGGCGTCCGGCGGCAACCGGCAGACAAAAATCGGTGACTTGTGGACGGCGAAAAGCGGACCGGCGGACATTGGCCAGTCAACAAATAGTTGTTGGGCGATCACAGACCGGCGGACAAACTATTTATGTTTCAAAACTATTTATGTGCTAAAAATTAGTTTTGAAAATAAAATTATTTTATCAAACGGATTTATGTTCCAAACCCGTTACCGAGGAACGTAAGATGTGCCAAGGATTGACTTAAAGAAGAATTGACTCTAAAAAAAATGGAGAGGTAAATTACGACAAGTGGATTTTATTTATATGCAAAGTCATCTCGGACGGCCAACAAGGTCCGCCATACAACGTCGTAGATACGGTCGAGCGATTGTTTTTAACGCGTTACGACACGATGGCGTCGAGCCCAAAGGACATAAAGAAAATATATATATAATTGCACAATACATTATCGTTCCGAGGATCGTGTGGAAATTACGAACGGGAGGCATAGGATTCGAACCAAAATACATGCTGCGCTTTAGGTATGACCCTATGCTCTTTACAACCTCCTTATTAGATTTCGCACCTTTCGAGACCTAAGTACAACCGAACATCATCTAACGAGCCTTATCAACTTTTCTTAGGTTCAATGCATGACTCCAACCGTCGGGGTGGCTGGGCACCTATTGCGAGACCGATCCCACGTGTGGGGAAAAAAAAAATATATATATAGTCATGCTAAAAAATATTTGAATTTTTTTTTTGGTCGAAAAAAATATTGGAATTTATATATATGAAATTGATCACCGATTTGTTTAGTTGAGCAGTTCATAATTTTAGTTTTATACCGTCGTTGAAGGACCTTTGGGCAAGTAAGATTCTTATTAGCAGGTGACTCGAAATACCTAATCTATTACGGGCCTATTTGGCTCAGCTTTGAGAAATGCCACTCGGAAAATGCGAATACATTTGGGATGAAGGGGATTTTCAAAATGCAAGTAGTGTTTAATAAAATGGTATTTTGTAAACACATTAAAAAAAAACTTTGACATAAATGTATTTATTTAAAAATAAAAATAAATTATTTGCCCTGGCCAACCGTCGGCGGCCATATCTAGCCTCCGGCCAACTGTCGGCAGGCCTCGCCTGAGTTCGGGCTAGCCGCTCACGGAGCCTTCACCAGCGATCGAGTCATTTGTCGATAAAATTAGGATTTCGAGGATACTATCAGAACTATGAAAGTTGAGCGACGGCAAAAATTGAAAAAAAAATTATAGTTACATTTCAGGGGCCCAATACTAAAAAAAAACCTTCAATTTTAGCATTTGTGACAATTATATCCAAAAAAAAAATTATCACATAAAAAACCTTAAACTTTTACTTTTGTTCCAATTCTACCCAAAACTTTTACTTTTATCCCAATTTTACTAGCCTAGTCCTCAACTTTTACTTTTGTTCAAATTCTACCCAAAATTTATACTTTTGTCCCAATTTTACCGGCCTAGTACCAAAAAATCATCAATTTTTTCTTTTATCTCAATTCTACCACCGTTAGCTTTTTATTCATAATCACCGTTAGTTAATCTTACGTGACTCGAATTTTCTTGCCGAATTTACCAATAAATTTTCAAAATTTAGAAATAGTAGGTTTCAGATACGACGAGATTTTAAAAAATTCGTCAGAATATCTCCATGTCTAGCCATTCTTTGGGCTGTTGAGTTCCGAAAAGAATATAAAATGTGTTGTTTTTATTGACTATATATCTCTCAACAATATATAGAAGTAGCAAAAAACAGAAGAGAATTTTGAAATTTTTCCATGTCGATTTGCCGAGGTTAATGACGTGACAATGTCACATAAGATTAACTAACTATGATTATAGATGGAAGGCTAGTGGCAATAAAATTGGGACAAAAATAAAAGTTGAGGATTTTTTTGGTACTAGGCCCGTAAAATTGAGACAAAAGAAAAATTTTTGGGTAGAATTAGGACAAAAGTAAAAGTTGAGGATTGGTAAAATTGGGACAAAATTAAAAGTTGAGGATTTTTTTGGTACTAGGCCAATAAAATTGGGAAAAAAGTAAAAATTTTGGATAAAATTGGGATAAAAGTAAAAGTTGAAGGTTTTTTTGGTACTAGGTCAATAAAATCGGGATAAAAGTAAAAGTTTTGGGTAGAATTGAGACAAAAGTAAAAGTTGGGGTTTTTTTATGAGATAAAAAAAATTTGAATATAATTAACACAAATGTTAAAGTTTGAATTTTTTTTTTGGTATTAGGCCTATTTCGGGAGTACAATTTTTCGGAGTACCTCCGAAGCAATAAATGTAATTATGTTCTCTGAAAGTTGAGCAAAAAAATGAATTAAATACTGTTTATATTTGGCTGAGCGATTTTAAAGCGTGGAAGCTCTTTTTAAATGCCGACTTAAACTGGCTCCACGCTGTCGTAAGAATTCGTGCACGGGCTCGGAATTTCCGACCAAAGAAATTTGCAGGTCATCGAAACTAATGGTCTTTCCACGTGGCAAGACAATCTCTCTCGAAAATTCGGGATTGATTGACGAAAGGAGAAGTGCAAACGGAGGAGGGGGAGGCGGGGCCCTTACCCGAGCGTGCGTGAGTGAGTTCGTACGTAGGATGCTAAGGTGGCGGGGGCCGGTTTTTCCTTTTTTTTTATATAATTTTTTTAGTGGCGCACGTGGGGGGTTGGGGGAATGTCATGTCATAGCTCCGGTCTCGAGCCACGTGGAAATGTCGCCGCACGTGGGGTTTGTAGATTACGTGAATCATGCGCCGTCCCACATTGCGTGCGCGTCGTGAGGCACGCTCCCGTCGCAATTTCTAGCTTTATACTTTAAAAAATGATCTTCCGTTCACACGTGCGACGGTCTGCTCGCCGTACGACATCCTCGTAGATCCACGAGACCGCCCCCCCCCCCCCCCCCACTTAACAAAAAGTTCGGAAGATTTCGCGGGAGTCGGTCTCCTCCGTCTCAGTCGACATCCTTGGGCCTCGAATTTTCTTGTCCGCAATTTTCTCCTTCCTTAAAGTTCGTTTTTTTTTTTTTTTTATTTATCGAAAGAAAAATTCTACCCATTAATAATCGAAAAAGTTATACGTAATGGTTTCAAACTTCTAAAAGACAGTAAACAAAATCCATAAAACAAATTCTACAGCTAAGAGCATACTCTCACCCTCGTAACCTTTCGGTGACCGATCACCAAAGTCCATAATAGATACACACCAAGACCTCCAATATCGAATGCAACGGTTTGTGGTGCGCGTTTAAATTTGACTCCATCACCAATGCCGAGCAATAACGCCAACAACAGTATGTTGAGAGAACACATATCACAAACTTGTAGTAAACTCCCAAATCTATACTTAAATATAGATCGAGAGAGCAAAATATCTAGAACCAGACTTAAATCTAAATCGGGATGAAAAAGTAGCTTAAATAGCTGCAGAAAATTATTTATACCCATAAACTCTAGGGTGAACATGATTCCAGAGTAGAACCGAGAATCGAAGAACCGAACCGCTGGTTCCCGGTTCTGATGTGCTAGGGTCCGGTTCTCGGTTATGTATTTTGAAGAACCGCCGGTTCCAATTTCGATTCCGATTTCAGGTTCTTTATGGAACCGAACCAGAAACGGAACCGTGTTTAAAAAAAAATCATAATTTCTACTTTATATACTCGATGTTTCGTCTCCTCATCTCTATTCTCAATTCTGGAGTCTGGACGGTCTCCTATCCTCCTCTGTCCTCTCTCGAGTCCACTAGGCTTTCCTCCATCTCCATCCCTTCAACGACGGCCCTTCCATCGCAATCCATCGCCTCGTCGGATCTGCAGCCAGCATGGTCCCTTCTCCACTCGATCAACAGCGATAGTATCAAAGCCAACAGTAGCAGCCGTCGCAATCGCTCCAGTAGCAACAGCCCTACATGATGATGCCTTCCTCTCTTCCTCCGCAGGTCCCTCCGCCGCAGATGTGGGCACCCCCGATGCCCCAACAGGATGCTCCCTTCGCTAGCGCCGACAAGAGTCGTCCCCTTTGGATCGAGGATTTACAGTACTGGATGGACGAGAGCTATCTCGCCAGTTGCTTCGCCGCCACCAGAGAGGTCCAAAGCTTAAATCTTTCTGCTTTTCCTTGTCGATTTTGGTTTTGGCTGACCGACTCCGTCCTGATCTATTCGTTGCGTGGTGATCGTGCGGTAGGGGCTCGCGAGGAGGGTTTGGGTATATTGTAGCGGCGTTGAATCCGATGCTGTCCAGTTATTGAGTGGGATTCGGAGTGGGCAGCACCATCGAAATTGCGGATGAGAGGTGGAGGAAGCAGCAGATAATGGAGTTGGAGGTGTACTCGAAGCGGTTGGAGTTGGTACAGGATCATATCAAGGCAACTATAGAGGAGCTGCTTTGGGTGATTTAAGGAAATTAGCCACTGGGGTTTTCAATTTCATGAGATGTCAATTGTAAGTGAGTTTGAGTTCTCTTGTTTCCCCCCACTCAGGTTGCGAGAAATTGATTGGACATTGATAAATAGATGACACCTGATAGTGTAGTGGCCAGTTGAAATTTCGATTTCACCTTTCTTTGAAAGATGATAGGGCAGTTGTTGAATAGTTATTTCGACCGATTGTGGGCTTTTCCTTCGTAGCTTTCATTCGATATGTTGTCGTTTAATTTCTTGTGGTATGGGTGGTCACCTTAATTTCGAGTCCTTTTGGATAAGATGAATCATAGTGTAGGGTAATTTTGTCTGTGTGTAGTTTGGCATAAATTCATTTGATTTGGCAGGTTCTAGGGTACCTTGAAACGGGATCCAGAATATACATGGTAGGTTCTAGGTTTCGAAAAATGAGGAACTGGTACTAGAGATAGGTTCCAGAGATAGGTTCCAGTTCCAAGTAGAACTTACCCGGAACCGCCCACCCATAATAAACTCCCAAAACATAGTGGGAGAGAAAAGACTAACATAAAAAACCGATGATAGTTTGGGGCTTCAGCTTGACGATTTGCTCCCGAAGGCCGACGAACTCTTGGACAAAGGTGCATGAATCATGTTTAGCTTTCGAAACCAACCCTACTGAGGAGAAAGAGGGGCGCCTTCTTCACTAAAGCAGAAACCAAAACCCTTCGTTCTGCTTTGTTCCCTGAATAAGCGTCGGTTAGTGGAGAGATTATCGCTGCAAAATCGACCCGAGAGAGTCGCCGTCCCACGAGGGACTCGTCTTTCTCCACGGGTCACCGAAACAAATCGAGCAAAAACAGATGAAAAGGAAGAGGGGTGTGGGGAGAGAGCTAAACTAGATGATAGTTGGGGGGGGTGGCGAGGGGAGAAGGGAGACCGAGTAAAAACATATGAGAGGAAGAGGGAAATGAGGGAGGGGAGAGCGGAACCAGATGACCGGGGGGAAGAAAAAGCAAGCAGCGGCGCTGCTAACCCTAGGGAGCAGATGAGAGGAAGAGGGAAATGAAGGAGGAGAGAGCGAAACCCGTGGGGGGTGTCCCTTTAAAACGGTGTTTCCTTCCTTAAAGTTCCCGCGGAAGTAAAACAATCGATTAACAAAGAATCTCGGTGTAATCAAGCGGTACAGCGAAGATTACGATCACACTTAGAATCACTCAAACACTTTCAATTAATCACTTTTAATTTTTCACAACCCCTAATCGCTGAATAATTCACAAAGTATTTAGCGTTACAACTCATCACGAAATAATTTCTCAATCTCGCGAAGGAATTCACAAGAAATCGCATTTTGGTACTAGAGCTGACTGTTGATTAGGAAGCCCCCAATCTGTTGTAGTGATGGTGAATGTCGAATCTGGAGACCAACTGCAATTTTCGAGCGGTGATATTGTGGTGCAGCAACGTTGTCCCGATGGCAGACTTCGTGATTCGATCTAAAAAAGAGACTAGGGATGGAGTTCGGCATTGATAGAAATTCGTGGGTAGCAACATACCTGAATTAATGGGTAGCATATTTAACCTCATATGTGAAGGATAAATTGTTGAGATGCAAGTATGAGTAGTGCTGGAATAGTCCAACATCGAAAAGCTAGCATAGTGTGGAACAGTTAATATATCTTAATTGACCCATAACTTATTGTCGTAAACTTTTGAGTGAATGTGAGTCTAACTGAATATGTTAACTGATTTGAATTTGGATTTCTTCTTGACGATCTCCCCGAGAGAAAGTATCAAACTTCTGCTGCGCTCCTTAATTTTATTTATCTTAATTCGTTGAGTTTTTTTTTCTTCAAATTTCTATTTGTAAATTATGAAAAATAATTTCCTTCTCTTTTCATTACTTTTTTTCCCCTATTAATTACCACATAGGATGTCAAGTGCTGTCTAGCGTGGCCCTTAACAGGAAATTTAACGGGTGGAAGGTGCTAAGAGTCGGAAGGTTAGAAATCAAGACAAAGGAATTAAAAACGTTCGCAGGATTCTCGATCCTGTACCAACCCCAGGATGATTCTAAGGTAGGGTTGGCAATGGTGAACACGGCTAGTTGACATGATAAGAACACGACACAAGTGACAAGGTAAAACCCGAATATGACAATCTACGGCGTGCGTAGCTTTATATGTTGACAAGAATTGACTCGTGAGGGGAAAAACAAAAGAGATGGAGAGGAATCACAAAAGGGTGCTTAGTTCACCTTGTCTACTTAGGTTAAAAGTAGGAGCGAGCATAATGGACCAGTTAGATCGGGAATCGCCCGATTCGATCCAATTTCGGAAGGCTTTTGATGTAGGACAACTAACATGTTATCTTTTTGGATAGTTTTTATTTTCTATTTTAGGAAATTGAGGTATATCTTTAATCGTAATATTCGATTGGAATTTCATTAGGTTAGTTTATATATGATTTTTAATATTCCGTTTAGGATTATCCTTAGGGTATCTTTAGTTATCTACATTCCTTTTAGAGTCCTATCTATATATATGGACGTCTTCTCTTTGTAATCGGCAGATTATCATATATTGAATTGCAGTATTGCTTTGGGAATTGATTTCCTGTTGGAAGAGTATTCCAGTTATCGCTTATTGCTTTGGGAATTGATTTCCTGTTGGAAGAGTATTCCATTTATCGCTTACCCTGCGTCATTTGGTATCAGAGCGAGGTTTCTCTTGGCGACGATGACAAAGAACGTGAATCAACAAACCTCTGTAGCTGAGGGCGATGAGCCTATTTCGCGTGAGGAATTTACCCAGTTCGTTGAGGAGAATCGGCAATTTGCCGAGGAAACTCGACAAGCTCTGCAAGACCGCCGACGGACGATGCAAGACTTGCTTGCCGCTACCCAACGGTTGTCTGCAAACCCAAGCCACACACCTGGCGTTCTTCCAGCCGAGCGAATTCCTGTCGCTTGTGATCCCGAAGTAGCTATGGATCGTGGGACAAATCACCGACATTACCGACAAAGGCAACAAGCCTATGTCGAGGATTCTGAAGAAGACGAAGATTTCCAAGATGAACATGAATTTGTTCGTGGAGGCCACCGAAATGAGGAATTCCAGGGCGTACATGTTAACTGCGTGGTGAGACGATTGCTATTAACCCCACGACAAGATGATTTGCAGCGAAATAACCTTTTTCGTACCCGTTGCACTATAAGCGAAAAGGTATGCAACGTCATTATTGATAGCGGAAGTTGCGAGAATATAGTATCGCAAGTGCTTGTCGATCATCTCCAATTGAAGACTGAAGCTCATCATTCACCCTATACAATCGGATGGATTCGTAAGGGACCAGAATTAAAGGTAACTCAGATTTGTCATTTGCCTCTTTCCATTGGAAAAACATACAAGGATACGATAATCTGTGATGTTGTTGAGATGGATGCATGCCACATCTTGTTGGGACGGCCATGGCAATATGATGTTGATGTTACTCACCGAGCGCGTGATAATGTTTATTCGTTCGTGTGGGGAAGCACGAAAATTACCCTTCGTCCCTTGGATGAAGCTGCTCATGTTTCGCGATTTGCTCAAAAACCTGAAAGGACGGCTCCCCTTGAGAACAAGGACCAGCTTTTCGAGAAATTAGAGGAGGAACCGAAGGCGAAAGAAGAAACGGAGCCGAAAGATCCGAAGATCATTCCCGAAGCCTAGGTTTCCATCGATAAACCCAGCCTAGAACACGAGGTTAACCTTGGCGACGTTTCCCAGATGATGGCGCGGATGCCGACATACGAGATGGATGATTGCGATTCCACCGCGTTGGATGACGAGGCGCCGACTTTCGATCCCGATGCAGACGGCCCGATGATGGGCGATTTTGCAGCTAAAGGGGAAGAGGGTGTGGGCATCAAAGCAGATTCTAGGAACACCGCCGGAGATCTAGAAGCAAATATCGTTGTTCGAGCACTTGAAAGCTGCAACATGTTCGACTTTGGGGCTCGCCTTTTGGCAAGGGTAAGAATCCATGATTTTTCAGAACGTGAAATATCTATTGTTCAAGCTTTGCTTTTGTCGGAGATGGAATCCGCTTATTTGGAGCGTGGATGGTGCAACAACGTCACCACTTGCCTCGATCGAACAGATACACGGTTAAGTTCATCGAAACAGATGGTCAAGGAAGTTGTTTTCTCCTGTTTACTCCACAACAAAGAAAAATTTAATCCAGATTTCTACGACTGGAACAGAATCAAGGTCAGATATTTCGATGGAGTTTCATTTATTGGGGATGTGGGAGCAGTAGATCCGGCAACTAAGTTTTCATTTAGAGGAGCGAGGGCTTTTGTAGCGATTATTGAGGATTTACTGTCGAAAGGGATGAGCAAGGCGCAAAATGCTATTCTTTCTGGATGCTTAGCTGGTAGATTGACTTCAATACTGCATTGTGATAGATTCCGAGCTCTAGTGCCTGCAAGTGCCAAAGTCAATTGCCTTTCAAATGTTGGATATTTTATCAACGCGAAGGACGTTGCTGGGGCTCCACACATTGAAACTTTCTACAGTGAAGTGGTTGCAACGCATGGATCAGCCAAGAATCTACCAACTTCTTGTACATCTAAACTAAGATCGGGATTGTGCTTCTTCCCTCAAAATGTGGTTCTGAAAATTCAGACCCCACTCCTCCGGGGAGACGATGTACTTCGCTATTGCGATGGAGCAGTTTCCCCAGAAATACAACCACCTAAGCTTCTCTGGGTGAACAAAAATTTGCATGAGTCCTGGCTACTGCTATTTCGGTGGATGGACTTGAGCGACTGGTTGTCATATAGTGTAACTGGAGACGATACTCGGAGTTTGTGCACAGTATGCAAATGGAATTATCTTGGCCATGCGCACATGCATCTGAGTGACAAAGATTCTCAGGATATGGAAGCCTGTGGATGGGATGACGACTTTTGGGAGGAGATTGGGCTGGCCCATCTTGTGGATGGTCATCATGCCAAGATTGGAAGAAGGGTAGCTTTCGATATGAGGAACAAGTTTAATGACAAGTACCATGACTTGGATCCAGTAAGAGAGCAGTTCATTTCTACACTTCAAGAGGTGGATGACAAGTTATATGAGAATAGTGAAGATGAAACAAAAGGCTGTGATATAGAGTTGTGTTCAGAATTCCAAAAAAGAGGTCAGAAAAGGAAGCAGAAGATGATGAGGCACTGGAAGTACAAGAGGAAGCAAATTCAGAAACGATGAACTCGAGGACGAGTTTTTCTGAAGAAGAGGAGAAATGATGTAGGACAACTAGCATGTTATCTTTTTGGATATTTTTTATTTTCTATTTTAGGAAATTGAGGTATATCTTTAATCGTAATATTCGATTGGAATTTCATTAGGTTAGTTTATATATGATTTTTAATATTCCGTTTAGGATTATCTTTAGGGTATCTTTAGTTATCTACATTCCTTTTAGAGTCATATCTATATATATGGACGTCTTCTCTTTGTAATCGGCAGATTATCATATATTGAATTGCAGTATTGCTTTGGGAATTGATTTCCTGTTGGAAGAGTATTCCAGTTATCGATTACCCTGCGTCAGCTTTTCAGTCTGGTTCCTGGTTCCTCAAAGTGGAATCGGTGTTCGGACAGTCCGATTCCTGATTTTAGGAGGGAAACTAGACCGATAGACTGCACAATCGGATAGAAATTTTTTATTTATTTTAAATACAAAACCTAATATTCTAAAAAAATAAGTAGCTTAGCCTCAACCCCTTGCTTTCCTTAATCAAATTGACAGATTCCCAATTCCCAAAACCATAATCGCACTAGTCTCCAACCTTTGACTCTCATTCTCTTTCAGCCTCTCATCCTAAATACTTAGTTACTTGACTTGACCATAAAGGTAGGAAATCATAGCCCCATGGCCCTTATAGGGGGGAAAGATCCAAGGACCTAAAAAATAATGATCCCCTACCATTATGGTAGGGGATCCGATCCGACTTGGGCTAGGATTTCCTTGACTTAGTCAAGAGTACCGCTTGGGCCATGTGACTCTTGCACTGTGACAATCTCAGCCTTGTAAATTAAGAACAATAAACGGCGTCTATCCCAGTGGTCCTCCTGTGGCAACCCAAACCCCTAAACTGCTGAGTGTCCCTCAAGGTTCTTTTTACTGATTTCAATCTTCTTGTCCAAGTCAGTTGTTCAAGCCTTTTCAAGGAACTCACAATTCGCAAAACTGCCTTACTTTGGTGTGCTGAACACCGTAAAATGACTTTGGCGAAGAATTAAGATCTCCACAGAACAGCTGAATTGTCTCAAAAAGAGTTAGATCGATAGCGGTGTATCCTCAAGAGAAGGCATAAAACACATCACAAGCACATGGTATTCAAGGGCGATTAGTGAATGGTTCCGGATAAGAAAAACTCAGCAGGCCTTTCAGTGCGTTATGTAAAGACTCAAGAGAATGTTTAGACGGGGCAAGCCAAGCAATTCGATCGCACTCGATGTGACACAGGGTATCCTACGGCGGTTCAAAATGGTAGAGGTTGCAATTTTAGCGGTACGATAGTCGAATGCAGTTACCCTTTGATCGTCCGGAATCAAATCGTATGATCTGATCGCTGTAGTGCTCCACAAGCCAGTACAGATGCCTCAAATTTTCAATTTCAATTCCATTGACCTTCCTCACCCGAGTAATAGTTAATTACTCAAGTTTCACAAAAACCAGCGGCCACCACCCACTGAGCTCAGATGCAGAATGGCTTAAAATTGATGCCCGGCAGCAATTTGTAAGTTGGCCAGTCTGAAAAATTGACAGCATTGGCTTTCATCATAATGCTTGTTTTGATTTTCCATCCCACCTTCATTGATTTCCAATTGGTGGTAGAACTATTCAAATGGCGAGATCGATTGTACGCGTTACAAAGAAACCATAACCGTCAAATTCTATTCTTCCAATTTTTTGAAGGGAATTCCCTCTCTTTTTCAACAGACAAGAGTCCAATAACGAAGTTCATCCATCTCACGATGCAGGTACCTACCTGGAGTCCTGCAAGACGTTCAAACCTTGCTTTGATGTCATCCATCAGGACCTGTAGCAGTCATCATTTCTTAGTAATTAAACATAGCCTTTAGATTTACCTTTCTAGTCTATTTTCCGTCCTATCATAATCTCAACAGATCCAGTCACTGCCACATCTACCGATATTACATCTTGCAGTCACAATGACCAAGTATCAGACTCGAAACAAAGGCTTCTCATACCACTCACAACATTCAGTAAGTTCAGCATGTGCATCCCCCATAGCTTTTGATCAAACAGGGGTTCTCGATCATCCTATCGAACAAAAACCTACTGCTGATGAAACAAGTCGACAGACTCTAGAAGAATGTGCAAAAATACCAACCTGTGAAAGGATAGCAAGTCGTTCGCCAGCATTTTTTGGAAGTTCCGTTAAGGGAATGTCCACCCAACCGCCAAGCTAGGTTGCACCGATTCCGATACCGACACCGATACCGACACCAACACGATACGTCGATACGCCATTTCTCAAAAACAGAAAAATCCGACATGTCGGGGACACGTCGTATTAAATATATTTTTTAAATATAAAAAAATAAATTAGAGCCGAAATAGGTTATATGCATTAAATTCAGCAAAGCAAGTTTTTTAAAATAATATTTTGATCTCATAGCAAAAAAAAAAAAACAAGTGTCGATACCTGTGATTCTCGTTATTTTAGTAAAAAAATGTAAAGCAGTTAAGAGTCCAGTGATACAACAGAAAAAGGCAAGCAATGAGAAAGATGCAATTGACCTCAATCAAACATAATATTTTTTCCGCCGCAAAAAAAAAAAAAAAAAAAAATCAATCCCACGTGTCCGACACGTCCGACACGCGTGTCGGACACGTATCCGACACGCTGACCGGTGTCGGAATTCCGACACGCGTTGACCGCGTGTCGGACGTGTATCGGAGCGTATCGGACGTGTATCGGTGTTCGATACGCGTCCGACACCGATACTTCCGCCAAATAGAAGTATCGGTGCTACATAGCCGCCAAGTCCATGTGTTATACTAGTCTTCACCATATTCGTGAAGGTAGGTTGGGTGAGTGGAACGAATGTCAGACCCTGCAAATATGTAATAACTTGGAACCTTGTCAAACTAATATACGGGAACTAAATGTTGCAACTGCGAAATCCATTATTCTTCAAATGTTGACAGCTGTAACAGCCTTCCTAAATTCTCTCTTTGCTGACAATGCAAGCACATATATACAAAGATTAATGAACATCCACATGGTACACAGACAGGTGGTTGCTGTAGGGGCTACTGAGCACCTCCATCATTGCTACATGCTATGTAGTTAGAACGGGCTCATGGGAAATGCAACGAGGGCGAGCAAGTTATTTTGATCATTCTTATGCTCCACTTGAGTTAAGATTGATGAAGTTCAATCCAACAAGTCTTCCAAGTACTTCTGGACAGATCGTGATGAGTATAATGGAATTGTGCGTTCTGTTTGGCATAAGTGGTGGCTGGATATCCCCTTTCGAGGACCTGTTGCCTGAGAAAAAGGAAATAAGAAAAAAAAAATGAGTTTGCTGCAGTCCAGCATGATGTTAGGAGTAATCATTTTGATAGCTTAACTGAGGAATAACAGAAAATTAGAAGTAAAAGGCTCTTTGTAAACAATTCTAGTGAAGCATTGCTATTTCGATGCAATTTTGAGCTCTTGGTCCACTCTGTTATGTTTATATCCCATAAGAACATGAAGACGAATAGAAAACGAGCTTGCGATGAGGATCATTACTTTTGCCAGACAGCATATCTGTGACCACATGTCGCCAGTGTCCACTCCCTGCCGGATGGACACCATGAACCATCTCCAATCTTCATGCAAACCTTCTACCCAGTTGTAGCCAAGTAATTTTGGCTGAGCTTCCAGAATCATAATGGGGGATCGGCTGTGAATGTCTTGGTTCCTCCTGATATCCATCCATAGAGAATTATAAGAAAATCCAGACGATTAGTTCAAGGACTGGTTAACTGGACAGGCAGATACCAAGAGTTACAAATCATACCAGTTTGGCAATTTGGTCGTGGATAGAGTTCCCCCAATCATAAAAACAGTCATAGAAAACGGAAGGTATTCCTGGTATATGACTATGTACTTCTAACTCTGCAGAGCTTGGCAACTTTCTCAGCCAAAAATTGCTTGGACTCATCTGGAAAACCAAACGTTCTCTCATTCTTGTACCTTATAGACTTGCTAAAACAGCGAAAATAAAACTCAGGCTTAGGCACACTCTTATTCCACAGATGGTTAAAATAAGACTGACAGATGTCGAACAGACTCCAGAATAGAACAGCTTCGATGGCAAACTCGTTTGTTGATTATACACAGCAAGTGAGTCTCGTCTATGAATCCAACATGAGAGCATGGAAGATAACTGTCGACTGATAAGGCAAATTATAATCAACTCAATGGATGATCGCATCAGTCATTATATTTGTGCTGAAAAATTTTATATTTGTGCAGTAACAGCAGGTCAACTCATATATAAATTGATTGCAACACGAGCTTTTTAACCGGCTTATATGTAGGAAAATCATTCAACTCACTTAACAAAAGTTTCTATCTAGAATATGGCAAATTGATAAATTATTTTGCAATATTACTGGGCAATGCCATTTAATCTTGATGCCACCAAATTCTTATCAACTTCACCAGGTCTTTCTTAGCCAGAAAGCATACAAGCGATTGAGCTTGATCAAAGCCAACAAGGAAGAGAACCACTCAGAGCGGAACCACGAAACTTCTTGCATGGAATTTTCAGCTAATATACACTAGCTCAATAGGCAACGATTTCGTGTTGATCATCGATTGAGCTGTCAGTTCGCACACCCACATGGATGAATTTAAAATGAGAGGAGAAATTCTGGAAAAATTGAAAAGTAAAGCTGTTCTTACGTTCGCTGTCGATGAGAAGATCCCACAAGAAAAGTGAGGGGAGGCTATTGAACTGCTACTTCATGCACTACAAGCAAATACTTTTTAACTCACCAGTGACTAGTCTGTGAGCAAAAGCCTCCTAGGAACTACTCAAGTGACAGGTGGCTAATCAAACTTCCCTAGACAGATTCTCTCTCTCTCTCTCTCTCTCTCATGTGGTTCATGTAGCATCAGCCTCTCCGGCTACAAATCCTGTCACATCATGCCCTCCAGGAAAGGATAAAGGCATAAACCAAAACCCAATAACTTGTCACAAGCCAAAACTGTTAGCAAATTAATGTAGCAATGGACATTCGATAACCTAGCCCCTTGTGTTCCAATAGCACTACGGGGTAAACATGCTACAGAAGAATCAAATTTCTTACACGAACTATACAAGGACATGGCAAGATCACGACAGTTAAAAGGGAATTATTCAGCAATAGGGATTTGCAAAGGTAGTTTCTTCAAATTAAGTCAATGACTAAAAGCACTTCCCTTAATATATCCCATCCTTTGGAAATCAAGGACTCTAGAACAGCCTATCCTAACGAATAAATATGAGAGAAGATTCACAGACAAATGGATTACCAAACCCAATGACAACTACCTAAGTTCAATTGACTCCTCCATGCGAAGCACCCAAGGCCAAGGTGATGCAGGACTGGAAATAAGTGCCAAATACAAGCACTTTTGCAAAAGCAATGCTGGAAGGACCCGCAAACAGTTTGATAAGCAGGACTCAGACGTCTAAAACTGCCTATCAGGAACCAAAGTTACGGTAGTCTCAAGTATAGACAAAAAAAAGGAACTGGATGAATTCAGACAAATGGACAGAATAACCTACGTAATACAAGAGCACAGAATGACCTAGTTAGTACAAAAGATAATAGATGAGAAAGCAGCCCCAATCCAGCAGGCAGCTAGAGATCATCATGTACGCGGGGTTGTCAACCCCCCATCCATACTCGGATAATAAAGCAAATGGCAGTGGATGTCACCATTGAGTGTTAAGAGACTAAGTTCCTTTTCCAAACTTAAGTACCATGATGAAGGTCGGCCATAGAAGGCTTACAACTCACACTGTTTGAAAAGCAGGAGTTCGAAGTTACCATGTGAGCCATAGTCAGCAAGTAATAACTACAAGGTACCCCATCACAAGGTAGGCTTGGCCACAATATATTTTTCCAGCAGCAGTCTAAAGCAAATCAAGAAGCAATGAACACATCTAACAACCACGCATTCTCAAAGTTTCACTAAGAATCACACTCGAGGAGCATTGTGAAGAACATTATACAAGAGGTTCATGGATACACCATCCACAAGTACGACAGTACTCATAGACTGTTGACTGGCCTGGCCAAAAGCATCATACAGCAATATTAAATTGCATTTTTTATACTCAGATGTTGCTGATCTCACATTCACACCAACTGTTGGACCCGAAACTTTTAAGCCCCTTTTTTGTGTGTGTGTGTGTGTACGTGTTTTTGGGGGGCGTTCAAACTAAATTTTTAAGCGTATTAGAAAATTGTTCACACTTTCGCTTCAAAACAGATATAAATGGGTGGCCCCCCCTCTCCTCGGTCCCCAAATGCTAAATATAGGTCGGCGATGCTATGCAAAATATTATTTATGGAACTATATAGAGGCCATGAAGACATATAAATGATTACTTGTTCTAAAATACCACGAAGTAATGAGACCTCCATCAATCAGAGTCCAACTTACAATGGCAAATAGAGGGATCTAAAATACCACAAAGTAATGAGAGACCTCCATCAATCAGAGTCCAACTTAAGATGGTAAATAGAGGGATCCATGATGGCTCTCTATCCACATGCGATGGTAATGGTTGGCTAACATAGTCACTACACCCAACAGTGAAAGAAGCAAGATATCTTATCGCAAGTATTCGAAATCATTGTAAAGCACCAAAAAGAGGCAATGAATACAAGGGTGCCATAACAGTTGTAAAAAAGTTCAGAATTAGCATTGGAAAGGCAAATAGATGCTATAAGCACCAGAAACAACCCTCCACACTGCAAGATCCCAAAGCATAAGTACCAACTTCACTACATAAACTAACCAAAGCTAAAATTCGCTTCAACCAGGACAACCACAATGATCCACCGCATAAAGGAGCAGATGAAGCAAGCGGCTGCTAAAGCACAGGCAATCACTCATCAACCAGAGAATATATTGTCCTCATTCACGCAATCACCAGAATGATTAAAGCATCTTCGTCCAACAAGCTGTTGGATCGTCGCCCATCAAGCTGTTATACACCTGAAACATCCAGTCACGTGTCACATCATTCGACAGAATCAAACACAATTTTTTTCATGCAAACTCAAAAATCTAGAGCAAAAATGCATCAATGTCAACGCCAACAGTTAAAGATATAATGGCGAGGCAGTCTTCCCGAAAATAGTTTACAAAGAGAAGAAGATTGGTATTATCTGACATACAAGTAACATCAACATCAACATCATGTTGGTTAACTAAGGAGAACAGATGCCAGCAAACACAAGTCTCAGAATAGAACCAAAAATACACAGCCGCCGCAAGTGATTAAACCTTATCCCCTTATCCTGCTAATCGGGACTATAATCGTTTATGCCACTGTACTCTACCTTATTAGATATCAAGTCTTTCGTAAAATGAAAGTAATCCAGATCCTTCCAAAATTCTTCTCAAAAGACATTGTTAACAATAACCTTTCCAAAAGAATGCATGTGTAAAAACAACAAACTACCAACAAGTATGCAGCCACTTATCCTATCAAAATAACAAACAAAGTCAGCCGGCATGAAAATAAAGAGGGACCCACGGAAAAGCAATTACTTACTCTGAACATGCAAGCACATCTGCCTGTTGAAATGCTCATGACAAAACAGAAAAGTATAAAACATCAAATATTTTCTCTAGAGCCATATCCTTGACAGCAAACTTCCTACTTTGACAGCTCCACCGTAGATTGAGAAAATTTACTCTTAATACAGAACACTGCAAGGTTAATGCATACCATTAGACTTCATCTAATCTATTAAAGCCCATAAATGCTCAAGTTGAAAAGAAGCAAAGTCAATGAAGCAAAAGCCTACTAGAGCAATAGCAAGGAAAATCTGTACAAGAGGCAGAAGCGGCAGGGCTTGCACGAGGAATAAGGCTGACTATTTCGGACAATATAAAATATGGCTAACGATGAGCACTCTGTCGGTAATGAGCATTCAGATCACATAACCAAATTGAAATAGACCCAGAAATTATATTTCACTCTCTTTTTATTTTATTTTTTTCTGTGTGGAGAATCAACTGATGTATCCATATCCACCGTTGTTGTTGGTTTAGTTGCCAGGCTTGCTTCTTTGGACCAAGAATTGGTCAAGGTTTAGCCACAGGCCAGCCTATAGATGGTATTAAGACAGCCGGAAGTGGAAGGCAGAGGGCAACTACGACATGGTGCTTTTCATTGTGAATAGTTTCACCTTATCTTATCGTAAAACCTTTGTTTTTTCTTATTATTTAGGGCTTGCTCCTTAGTTTTTAGAAATAAATCAATGATTCATTCCTAATATTAGGACACGAACCCCTGGTAAGGACGAATCTGAGGATGAGGAATTAGCATAACGACTGGGTTTCTACCTTCCATTGTTAACTGAAACACAAAAAGCATCATAAAAGATTGAAGCACTTTAATAAAATATCACATCACTTTAATGTCATCCTTTAACCCAACCAAACGACAACTTTAGATCTAGGGCAAGGCAAAGCATATTCAGCCCCCAAAACATGCAGAAAGCTGAAACAGTCTGGAAAAGCATCCTTGCATCATGTAAATCTTTATCATTAGCAAGATCGCAACTTCCAAAGAAGAACTTTGACAACATGCACATTTATGATGTAATGACCCTACTATGTAATTTCTATGAACGAATTAACAGTATGGATAGGTCGCCTAGCTAGGCAATAAGGTGTTAAACTCAGATTCAAAACCAAACATCCTCTACCTATAGCTGTAAATGAAAAAAGATAAAACAAGAAGCAAACTAAACTTCCTTAGACACAAGAATTCATGCAATGGCTGCAAGTGAAGCCATCCTAACTATCAGGCCGAATCCAGTCAAACAACTTCTCCCTGATATACAATCACACACGGTAATTCATCATCTACCAAGACAACAGACCGAAAAACGACAACCTAATCATCCATCCAGGCACTTGTGTAGAACTCAAATACTGTAAAAGCGCTAAAAAAATTGAAATTGTCATGGACCTCATCCACTATTTAGCAAAAAGAAATGCGACAGAAAGACAAAAGACAAAAAAAGAAAAAGAGAGGTCAATAGCTCCAGCAACCGGCAAACCAAAACTCACCCAACCATGAGCTACAACCACAAGCAACTACTGCCACAAGCATCTACACACAGATTGAGAAATCATTAAACCAAACAATCAGAAAAATGCAGCAGAAGTGAAACATCATGGAAACGCAGTAGAAGAACAATCGGCATGGACAGCTTGAACCAACTAAGAACACTTTATGCAACTCAAGAACAACCAAATCAAAAAATTGATCACTTCAATATCCTTTACTGACATTTCCGATAAATGCATCCCCACCTCCCCCAAACACCACCCCTCCCAACCCAAAAAAAAGGAGATTAGGTACATGACCATCACGGATAGAGCACACGCACAAAGGAAAATAAAGCAGGTGGTGGAGAAAGAAAGACCGTGTGAATCATGCTGCTAAGTAATAAAACATTTCATACCATCGTTCAGAGCACTAGCATAAGAACTCATCGCATGGTGTCCACCCCAAAACAAGTTTAAAAAAAAAAAAAAAAAAAAGGAAGTGACTAGGCCCCTGCAAATAAGGAAGTCAAGCAATTATATCTAACAAGGTATAAGACAACATACTAATATGAAGAAAACAGAAAACTAGATCCATCAGTAACCGTAAATGAGATTACCTCAGTAATAGGAAAGCACATTCTGATACATTCCTCCTTGTGGAACCCTTGGCGCTGGAGAAGTCCCTGTTGGCTGATGCCGGTGGCTCGGGTATGCCGATGCAGACGATAAGCCATACTGTCCACTTTCTGGATACCCTCCGGAAGGCCTCTACAAAGATGAGCCACCAGCAGTGCCTAATCCACTGCTGGTGCCGCCCACACCACCAACTACACCACCAAGACCAGTCCCGACAGCACCCAAAGCACTCCCATATCAATTTGCTCCTGGTCCCCCATAACCACCATATGGAGCAACCATCCCACCACCGTATCCGCCAGAACCACCTAAAGTAAGTGGGAGGAATTGCCGGTTTAATTTGTCCATACCTTTTTTTTTTTTTAATTTATTTGTAATATAAACAATCAAATTGAAGGTAATTGAGCGGTTTGAGACGCTTCCTTTAATCAAAAGATCAAGGGTTCAAATCTCACTTCAAGCAATTATTATTATTATTATTTTTTTATTTTTTTTTTAAAATGGTAGTTCGGAACCGTCTCGAAACTGTCGCTTCCAGCCCGCGGGCCCGGTCAACGGGCCGGTTGCGGGCCCAAATGGCCAAACCCAAATGTACCAATCCACGCAGACCCTGAAAACCACTGTATGACCCCGCTCCCCGGGGTCCACCATATTGTCAGGAACCGACCCTGGCATCGAACCTGGGCCGCTCCTCCCCACTGCATCAACATGGCCATTACCATGTCCAACATTACCAGCTGGATCCGGCTTCCTCTTCCCATCAATTGCGAGCTTGCAATTTAGTTGCCTCCCATCAATGTTCTTCACTGGCTCGGCCAAAGCCGTCTGAGCTCCCTCGGCTGTCTTATAAACAAAGAGAGCAAACCCTCTCGATTTCCCAGTTTGCTCATCGAACCCTAGCAGGCCTTCCTCAATTTCACCGTACATCAGGAAGTGAGCCAACAGCTTATCCGCGGGCACATCTATCGGCACGTTTGCCACGTAGATCTTTCGGTCCGAGACATCGGCCGAATTGCCTGTGATGGCACCCGAATTACTAGCTGCCGCGAGCTGCGTGACCGTGACGCGTCCATCGATTCTCTTTCTCGACTCACGCAGGGCGGCTAGAGCGCTGTCCATGTGCTTGAAAGTGACGAAGCCATGACCTTTACTTTTCCCCGTAACCTTGTCAAGAATGACGACGGCTTCCTCAAGCTCGCCATAGGCGGGCGAGGTTGCCGTCAGCGACGGAGCGGGCGGCGGAGAGGACGTCGGGGTGGCGAAGCAGGGCCTTCTGGAGGATGTCGAGGAGCATTCGAACTTATTATTAAAGTTTCTAAAGTTTGATGTTTTGATACACGAGGGAAACTTTCGGGAACATTCGAACTTTAAATTTAAGTTTTCATAGTGGGCCTGAACCCAATTGTTTGCTAATAGAGAGGCAGTGCATATTTTAATTAAATGATCCAAAAACTTTGATCCAATACAAAATGTGTTCCCTAAATTTTTATTTTTGTTCAATATATTTCCTTAACTTTAATCAAATGTGCAATATAATTCCTGAATTTTTAATTTGTTCACTATAAACCTGAACTTTCTGTACATGTTCCCTATAATCGCAAAACTTTTGATACATGTTCATATAGTTCGGACCGCATTGAATATTGAGCTATAATTTAGGAATCATATCGAACAAATTAAAATTTCAAAAAGCAAATTATACATTAGGTCAAAATTCACGGACCATCGTCCCAAAAATCAATACTGAGAAACATGCCTTTTTCTTTTGTTTTCCAAAGGAAATTGCAGACTCCGGTCAAACAAAATTCTATTGTGCTTGTTAGGCACGGCCTGATCACAGTGAGCCCTGCATCAGAAACAGAAACAGAGAATCGAATCTGAATCGGATCATACCGTTCCCATACGTACTCTGCCCCCTCAGGCTCTGTTGCAGAGTCCAAACAGCAAGATTTGCACTAATCTTTCGTCCCCACATCAGTAAAGGCCATCGAATAACAACTCCAATTATTGAAAAAGAGAGCACACAACCAACTCAAGACTCAGCCCGCACAAAGTTCTCGTCTTTTGATCAGTTCATTATCAGAATTAATCAAGCACAAGAGATCGTCTTTAGTCATTTCGCTATCAAACCAGAGCTGCGAAGAAAATGAGAGGAAAAGCAACAGCAAAGACAAAAACACCCCAAAGTAGACAAAGCAAAGCAAAAGCGACCCCCCCGAAAAAGAGGTGAAACCACAATTTGCAGCTACTGTGAAGAAGAAAGTCACAACCAATTTGGAAGTACACATCGGATACGCGCTTACTAATTCCCCTGTTTTCAATCAAAGTTGCTCTGTTTTCATCGCTTTCGGTTTCAATCGAGAAAAAGAAGCGGAATACCCATTTCCAAAAGCTCCCGAAGAAAAGATTCAGAATACAACGAGAACAGAGCACATATCAATGGTCGGACCCAAATTCTGATCAATATCATCCCTTAAAGAGATGGGCTTGCTTCTGTTTTGGATTACCATCCAGGTCTTCTTCTTCTCCCTCCTCCTCTCGCTCTCGCCCGCTGAGCCCTCTTCCGACTTCACCGGCCTGGTCTTCAAGGGTTGCACCCAACAGAAGCTCCCGGAGCAAACCGACGCTTCCGCCCAGAACCTCAAATCCCTCCGCTCCACACTCACCTCGCAGGCCTCCCAGAAGACCTTCTACTCCACCACCGTCGGCGACGGCACAACAGCCGCTTCCTAACACAAAAACAATCTAAATTTGGATCCATAACCATCTACACCTTGTTGGGTATGCCATAGTGAAGGAAAGGATTAAAACTAAGAAAAATATCCTGCTCCCTCCAAAATCAATCCGAGCCTATTGAAGTAAGTTTAAATCTCTCGAAAGGCTGCATATTGTTACGAGATAGCGAATTCTGTTTCATTCATCTTAACCTTATAATCTCTCCTGCAAAACATGATGTGCTCTTGATTCGTTCTTTCCTTTTCATCTCTTTTTCCCCAGTAATCAGCTTGATGGCTTCTCTTTTATCAAAAGAACCCCATCCAAAAGCAATATCGTGCTATGAGTAACACAGAAGAACTAATAGGGAATTCTTGAAGGCCCGAATCCATGCCAATGAGAAATTCAAAAGGTGCATCCTTTAGAATTATTCCGAACTTAAAATTAACTAAATTCTAAGAATCCTCGGCAAAGAACACATCTCGGCCTACATAGCACCGCTCAATTTAGGCATAAAGTAGAAACCTAGACATGCAAGACGAACATATAAACTTCTGCAAAATTGAAAAAGAAAAAAGAAAGAGGAAAACAAAGAGGTGATACATGCCACTTCAACAGAACTAATAATCGCCAAACCTTATCTCGAATTCATAATGAACTAACAAAATTCCAGAAATTACAATGACACCATTATCCAACGGCTACGACTACAATTATAATGGAAAAAGAAAGCGAAAGCTCGAAATCTCAGCCCCGGCAGTGCATCAAATTCACACCAGCAACAAATCTAAGAGGGACCGGAACTGTTACCACGCTCTTTCATTTCTGCCCGACGAGAGGAGTGCCGAGGAGGCTGGCCTGCTGGAGCTCGAGCTCGCTGAGCTGCTGCTCGCGGTCCATCTCGATGATGAGGGGCACGACGAGGACGAGGAAGGTGGTGCCGGCGATCCAAGCGGCCTTCCCCGTGCTCTTCAGGAGCTTATTCGTCACGAACGCCGCGTCGCCCGCCGCCCGCTTCCCCGTGGCGACGATCTGCAACTCCGAGATTCTGGAAATGATGCTGCTTCCGAAGCCCGCGCCTCCGTCGCTCTTGGGGTTCCGCTTGTCGGGGAGGGACAGTCCGCCTTTCCTCGCCGAGGACGCCATTGATCTCGCGGCGACGAAGGGCAGCGATGAAGAGAGAGGAAGAGAGAGAAAGTGGAGGAGAGAGGGGCTGAACAGTGCCGAAAGAGCCACGAGAACGCGAAACAAGGCCAGAGAGAGAGAGAGAGAGACTTGAGGATTAGGGTTTGCTCTTCTTCTGGTTTTGGGAGGGAATTTATACGCAGCAGTGTTTATCTGTGGAGTCAGGCAGACACATATAGGTGCGCATGAAAACACTTCTCGCCGTGAAGTGCTTCTGGCAAAATGAAATTTTCAGCTTTTGGGAGTAGAAGTTAAGGTGGTGCATGATAATACTTCTCGGTTTTAGCAGGGAAATTGATTTTTCAACTTTTGGTTAGTGAAATTTTCAGCTTCTGCTTCAGAAGTTGATTTCTAATAGAGAAATGCGTTTGATAACGATTAAAAAAGACAATCTTCGAAACATTATTAAAAAAATGTTCGACGGCGACGGTGGTCGGCTGGTGACCGGCGGCGGGCCGGCGACGGCGACCGGACGGCTAACCGACGGCGACCGACGGTCGATCGGCCGACGACTGGCGGCGGCGACAGGCGGCCGGCGACCTACCGTTGACCGGCGGCGACGGCCGGTCGGCCGACGATCGATCGCCCCAAGAATGACTTTTCTGCCTGAGAAGTAAAAAATATTTACTTCTGAAAATCAACAAAAAATCTTGCTAGAAATAAAAAATCTTGCCAGAAGTAGAAAATTCTACAATAAGTCAATTTTTTTTACCAAACGGCTTTCTAATTCGGATTGAATTTTGTCAGACGCATTTCCCTGCCAGAATGACTTATGTCAGGGAAATGAAAAAAAAGAAGTGTTATCATGCACCACCTAAATAGCCAAACCCTATAGTGCTCGCATTTTCTTTCTGATGAAATTAAAATAATTTTTTAAAATAAAAAGAAATCTCTTTCCTTCTTCTGATTTTCCTCACAAATCTGGTTTTTTTTTCTTTTCTTTTTTAAGCTTAAGCGATAATTTCTTTGGACAACTCGTAGCGTTTGGCTAGCCTATTCTCCGCAACCCATTAAGATGTTTGCCGTCGAGAGAAGTTTTTCTGCATGGGACATCCCACTCGCAACTCGAACCGGACTCATGCGGTTAATTTCCATTACGGATTTCGCGAATCTCCATGCTTTGATTTTCTAATGCGATTCCCCCAAATGCGATTTGCCAATTTTATATAAGCACACGAATATGTAAAATAACGGTTGTCCCAAAAAAAAAAAAACTGAAATTTATTTTTCATGAAAATGATAATATTTTTTTTTATATTTAGCTTAAGCATGAAAATAAACTGAAAAATATTTTTCGTAAGTTGATATTTTTCTAAACAGACAATCGCTATTCGGACATTAGTGACTTGCGTATGGGGTCGCCAAGAAATCCTGTAGGGGCACCGAGGTCTCGAGCTCGTATCCCCAACTCCATGGCGCCCCGACCTGGGATTGAAGAGGCTAGGCCTAGATCCATTGAAGTCGAGCTAAGAACCAAGTAGCCTAACCTAGGTCCTTGGAGCCTGGAGGTCAGGCTGGGACTCTTGGCACTCGTACCGGAGTCCATTGAGGCCAGGTCCCGATCCTTAGCACCTAGGCTTAGCATCAATGGGTCATGGCGTGGGCAAATGGGACTCGGGCTTGAAAATTGGAGACTTGGGCATAGGCATGCAGGGTTCGAGGCTCGGCGTCTCGGGCACGGGCACTGGTGTTGATGTGAATCGCTGCGGAAACTGATCGTTCTACGAAGATCCAAGGGTTGCGAATTGCTAACCTTAACCCCCAATCGAACCTGTGATTGGTAACCTCGGTATGAGTGTGACCTGTTGACGAACCTGTGTCAACCAATCCACGCTATAGACGCCACGAACAAGAAAATTCGCGATCTTGCTCGATAAGTCGATCGATCGCCACAAGGAAGCCTTGATAAGATCTAGTCTTCAAGAGAACTTGAAGAAGAGAAAACCTCTCTGTATAAAATTCTGAATTAATGTTATGTTTTCAGAAACTCACAAGCACCCTTATATATGGTGCTAACCCTAAAAGGCAAAAATTACAAAAATACCCTTAATTAATAAAAATTCACCTAAAAATAGAAAAAAGGCCTAAAAGTCCATCTAAATGATGCCGAATGGTTGAAATTCATCGCAGTTCATGGCCAAAGGCCATGAGTATTGATCAGGATGCCGTTTCTCTTCAGTTGACCAAATTTGAGCTCATTCGGAGCTCGTTAGCCCTAAATCCGTTCAGAATTCGCGAGGTTAAATGTAATCATGTTGCACCAAGGAGCTTCAGAATCTTCAATTCTCGAATCAAGATCACCTCCATTCCAAAGATCTTGAACCATGATGCCGATAGCTTGCTTGAATTCCCTTGCTCTCGCTCGAGTAATTGGACCAAGCGGATAGAGCAACGAGTCCCTAGCACCTCCTCCTCGATATGGTTCGATGTCCACATCATTCCCTCCGCCGTGCAAAGGATTTGCCCTCAAATCATCACCTGCATAAAAAAGAGTCAAGTCAGTAACATTAAAAGTAGCACTAATACCATACTCACCTGGAAGATCAAACTTGTAGGTATTGTCGTTAACCCTCTCCAACACCATGAATGGTCCATCCCCGCGCGGTAATAACTTAGAACGTCGTTGCTCGGGAAAACGTTCCGTGCGGATATGAACCCAAACCTAATCGCCGGGTTCAAACACTACTTTCTTACGCCCTTTGTTGGCTTGCTTTGCATATTGTTCTGTCTTGTGTTCAATATTCAGCCGTGTCTTTTCATGCAATGTCTTCACAAACTCGGCCTTCTTAGCACCATCTAAATCCACACGCTCTTCAACAGGCAAAGGAGTTAAATCTAACGGAGTTAATGGATTAAAACCATAGACAACCTCAAACGGTGTGAATTTAGTAGCAGAATGCACGCTCCGATTATATGCAAACGTAACATGTGGTAAACAATCTTCCCAAGACTTAATGTTCTTCTTAATGATAGCACGTAACAATGTCCCTAAAGTCCTATTAACTACTTCAGTTTGACCATCAGTTTGTGGATGACAAGTAGTAGAGAATAAAAGTTGTGTACCTAATTTCTTCCACAATGTCTTCCAAAAGTAGCTAAGAAATTTAGTATCTCGATCAGAAACAATGGACCTAGGCATGCCATGCAAACACACAACCTCACAAAAGAACAAGTCAGCAACATGTGATGCATCATCGGATTTATGACATGGTATAAAATGAGCCATTTTTGAAAACCGATCTACAACCACATAAATAGAATCCTTACCATGCTTAGACCTAGGCAATCCTAACACAAAATCCATAGAAATATCAACCCAAGGATGCGTCGGGATAGGCAAAGGCGTATACAAGCCATGTGGTTTAGTTGTAGACTTAGCCTGTTTACATGCAATGCACCTTTCACAAATACGTGTGACATCTCGTTTCATATGTGGCCAATAAAAATGTTCATGCAGCACTTCATAAGTTTTATTGATTCCAAAATGCCCCATTAAACCACCACTATGCGCCTCTCGCACCAACAACTCTCGCAAAGAGCATCTAGGCAAACATAACTTGTTTTCACGAAAGAGATAGCCATCATGCCTATAGAATTTTTCAAACGCAGCATGCTCACAAGCTTCAAACACTCTTTCAAAGTCATCATCATCAGTATATATCTCTTTGATATGCTCAAAACCTAGGCACTTTGCTCATAAAGTAGTTAGAATTGCGTACCTGCGAGAAAGTGCATCGGCTACCACATTTTCCTTACCTTTCTTGTACTTGATTACATATGAAAAAGTCTCGATGAACTCCATCCATTTAGCATGTCTTTTGTTCAACTTTTGCTGTCCCCTCAAGTACTTTAATGTCTCGTGGTCGGTGTGGATCACGAATTCTTTTGGCCACAAGTAATGTTGCCAAGTCTCCAAAGCTCGCACCAAAGCATACATCTCCTTATCGTAAGTTGGATAATTCAATGTTGCTCCGCTTAACTTCTCGCTGAAATAAGCTATGGGACGTCCTCCTTGCATCAACACAGCTCCAATTCCTGTACCAGAAGCATCGCATTCTATTTCAAAAGTAGCACTGAAATTTGGTAAAGATAACAAAGGAGCATTAGTTAGCTTATCCTTCAACAGATTGAATGCTCTCTCTTGCTCTTCTCCCCACGTGAAACCCACGTGCTTCTTGATGACCTCGGTTAAAGGTGCAGCGATGGTGCTGAAATCCTTCACAAATCTGCGATAGAAACTGGCTAAGCCATGAAAGCTGCGCACCTGTCCTACAGTCTTAGGTGTTGGCCATTCTTGGATCGCTTTCACCTTCTTTTCATCAACCTGTATTCCATCAGCTCCAACAACAAACCCTAGAAATACTAATTTATTAGTCACAAAAGAGCACTTCTTCATATTAGCATATAGTTGCTCGGCCCTTAAAACCTGTAAAACAGCTCGCACATGTTCAATATGGTCATCAAGGCTTCGACTATATATCAAAATATCATCAAAATAGACAACCACAAATCGACCAATAAAAGCACGCAGAACATGATTCATAAGTCGCATGAAAGTACTAGGTGCATTAGTTAAACCAAATGGCATGACTAACCACTCATACAACCCATACTTGGTCTTAAATGCGGTCTTCCATTCATCCCCTTCTTTCATTCTAATATGATGATAACCACTTTTCAGATCAATTTTAGTAAATATGCAAGCTCCATGTAACTCATCTAATATGTCATCTAATCTAGGAATAGGATGTCGATACTTTACCGTAATATTGTTGATTGCTCGGCAATCGACACACATTCGCCAAGTCCCATCCTTCTTTGGCACTAACAAAACAGGAACAGCACACGGGCTAAGACTTTCTCGCACATATCCTCGTTCCAGTAATTCACTAACTTGCTGCTGAAGTTCCTTTGTCTCTTCAAGATTACTTCGATATGCTGGTCGATTAGGTAATGGCGCACCAGGTATCAAGTCGATTTGATGCTCTATGCCTCGAATCGGTGGTAGACCTCTAGGAACCTCATCAGGAAAGACATCATCAAATTCCTGCAATAAAGACACGACAGAACTAGGCAAACTCGGGTCAAGATCGTTAGTAGTAAACAATGCCTCCTTGTACAAAAGTACAAGCATCGGTCGGTCCAGAACCAAAGCTCTCCTCACTTCGCTCGATCTTGCATAGAAATTCTTTTCTCTCTTTTCTTTTCTCTCTGCTTTTCCCTCGGCTTTTACCACTCTGTTTTTCTCTGTCTCTCCTTTTCCTTGCGTCTCAGACTCTCTACGCAAGCTCTCAGTTTTCTCACTTTTTCTCTCTTTCTCAGCCTCACGTTGTAGTTTCAATTGATCCTCATACACCTCAGTAGGTGTCATTGGCACCAAAGTGTAAGTCTTCTGATTCATCACCAATGAATATCGGTTAGTGTATCCATCATGATGTACCCTCCGATCATACTGCCATGGTCTACCAAGTAAAAGATGTCCCGCTTGCATAGGTACAACATCACACACCATCTCATCTTTATATCGCCCTATCTCAAATGAAACTAGGACTTGCTTCGAAACTTTCACTTCACCACTATCATTCAACCACTGAAGTCTATATGGTCTAGGGTGCTTTGTAGTTTTCAATCCTAATTTCTCCACCATAGTACAACTTGCCACATTTGTACAACTACCTCCATCAACAATTAAACTACAAATCTTACCATTCACCAAGCATCTTGTATGGAACAAGTTATCACGTTGCTGGTGATGCTCCTCCTCCTTGACTTGCACACTAAGAGAACGTCTAACCACCATCAATTCACCCTTGACTGGCATCTCGACATCGCTACAGTCCTCCAATGGCAACATGACATCATCATCTTCCTCCCTGTCACTTTCAGATTGAACATCTCCAGGCCCAGTCATTATCATCACCCTCCTATTAGGGCATTGATTTGCCATATGACCCCTGCCTAAACACTTGAAACATTTAATTTCACGAGTTCTAGTGTTAGGATTTTCAGTTTTACCTGAAACCGGATTCGAACCAACTCTGCCATCTTTCTCCTTCTTCCTTGAAGTTTCAACCTTGGTGTTGTTTCCCTTCCAGTTCGGCTTCTCGTCTCTCTTCCAATTGGGTTTCCAATTCGAGCTTGAACCTCCACCACTCTTGTAATTTCGGTCCAACTTCAATTGCCTCTCTACTTTGATAGCTTTGTCCACCAATTCTTCCAACTCGACTTAATGTTGCAGCTCTACCACTCTTGCTATATCTCGGCTCAAACCACATAAGAATCATGACATAGTAGCTTCGCGGTCCTATACCACATTAGCACGGATCATGGAAATCTCCATCTCTTTATGGTACTCTTCCACGCTCTTGTTACATTGTGTGAGATTTTGCAGTTTATGAAACAAGTCTCTGTGGTAATGACTTGGTATGAAGCGATTCCTCATCACCGCTTTCATCTCATCCCACGTTTCTACCGATCTCTCACCATTGCGTCTCCTGCTATTCACAAGTTGATCCCACCAAATTATAGCATAATCAGTGAATTCAACAGCTGCAATTTTTACCTTCTTGAGCTCCGAATATCGCTGGCAGTCAAATACCATCTCCATTCGTTTCTCCCATTCTAGGTATGCATCAGGATCATTCTTTCCTTGGAAAGATGGAATCTTCATCTTGATATTGCTAAGCTCATCATCTTCTCGATGTCTGAACTCTCGGCGTCTGTTTCTCCTCCCAAATCTGCCATCTCGGTCATCTTCTGTATCAAACACATATTCATCGTCAAATTGTCGCTGCCATCTGGGTTGCGCCCTAGGCTCATCTCGCTGATTTTGTGGCCTCCCTCGTGGTGGCTCTTGTTCACCATCAAGCCTCATCTCACACCTCACAACTCGGTTGCTAAGGGCTTCAAGTTGTAAGCTCAACTACTGAATGCCTGCTAAAATCGCATTATCCCTTGGATTGGTGTCATCCTCCCTTTGATTTACGCTTTCTTGGTCTGCCATGATTTTTTTTTTAACCTGCAAGAAAATGTTAGAAATAAAAGAAATCTCACCGCACTCCCTCACGTGTTTCGCTCAAGATGTTTGTCACTTTCCTCGTGTTTAACTCAATCTAGGCTTTTTCTTCCCTCAATTAAACTTACAAACTCTTGCCTTTTTCCTCTCGTTTCTCTTCTTTCAAGCTCTTTATCAGACTAGAATTCCATTCTCACAAGCTCCTCATAACAGTCGACTAAACCACCAAGCAAGATCAATTCAGCAATATACTGCTCAATTCAGCAATTCAGCAACTTTTGCTAGATTTGAATTCAGGTTAATGTTTGCTGCTATTTTTTTTTCCTATTCGGTCCAACTAACAATAATAATAATAAAAAGAAACGAGTCGTCCTCTTGATTTTTTTTTCAGCCTCTTTTTTTTTCAATTTTTTTATCGGTTTTTTTTTTCACCGATACTCTTTTTTTTTTTTGTTTTTTTTTTCGATGATTTTTTGGCTGATTTTTTTTTTGACGTACTCAATACAATCAAAACAACCAGGACCGAAAACCTTAATTTTATAAACCCTAGATCTCCAATTCAGAATCCTAATTCGATTAGTAACAGATCCCCAATTCTATAAACCCTAATTTTATAAACCCTAGATTGCTGAATTAAAATCAGAAAAAGTAAGATAATAACTAGATCTTGTAGAACCAGCTCTGATACCAGATGATGTGAATTGCTGCGGAAACTGATCGTTCTACGAAAATCCAAGGGTTGCGAATTGCTAACCTTAACCCCCAATCGAACCTGTGATTGGTAACCTCGGTATGAGCGTGACCTGTTGACGAACCTGTGTCAACCAATCCACGCTATAGACGCCACGAACAAGAAAATTCGCGATCTTGCTCGATAAGTCGATCGATCGCCACAAGGAAGCCTTGATAAGATCTAGTCTTCAAGAGAACTTGAAGAAGAGAAAACCTCTCTGTATAAAATTCTGAATTAATGTTATGTTTTCAGAAAGTCACAAGCACTCTTATATATGGTGCTAACCCTAAAAGGCAAAAATTACAAAAATACCCTTAATTAATAAAAATTCGCCTAAAAATAGAAAAAAGGCCTAAAAGTCCATCTAAATGATGCCGAATGGTTGAAATTCATCGCAGTTCATGGCCAAAGGCCATGAGTATTGATCAGGATGCCGTTTCTCTTCAGTTGACCAAATTTGAGCTCATTCGGAGCTCGTTAGCCCTAAATCCGTTCAGAATTCGCGAGGTTAAATGTAATCATGTTGCACCAAGGAGCTTCAGAATCTTCAATTCTCGAATCAAGATCACCTCCATTCCAAAGATCTTGAACCATGATGTCGATAGCTTGCTTGAATTCCCTCGCTCTCGCTCGAGTAATTGGACCAAGCGGATAGAGCAACGAGTCCCTAGCACCTCCTCCTCGATATGATTCGATGTTCACATCAGGTGTCCATCCTCGATGAACCTGGGTGGGGGCATCAGGTTCTTGGCCCCCACCTCAATGGACCCGGGCTCGGGCACCGAGGATCCAGCCATGCTGCCAAGGGCTCGGAAACGAGTGTTGGAGTTCTCATGCCCAAGCGAGAGTTCCTGGTCCAAGCGTTGATACCTATTCATGTTTTGGAAAATGATTTTTGATTTTTAGAGAGGAAATCATTTTTTTTAACTTGAGCTTTGGTAAAAAAAGAACTCGAGCTTTGGTAAAAAAAAAAAAACATTTTTCGTTGACTCATATTCTCAAGCAATCCAAAGACCGAAAAAAGAGAAAAATGATTCATGAGAAATGTTTTCGCGAACTAAACAAACGAGGAATCAAATAACATCTTTTTTACTCGTCCTCCATATTTACAAGTAATTTCAACGTTTTTCACGCCGGAGTGAAACTTTAATTTATATATATATATATCTAAATCAATATTTGCATGGAACAAATAATCGAGAATCTTGATCCCCCCAAAAAAAAAATTATGAATCTCCATCGAAATAATACGTACTTATGAGTAAAAAAAACAATTTGTGCGAAATTTCTCCATACTTATAAAAAAACAACTGGTTAATACCACGAAAAATTTCAAGCTAGTACACATGTGATAAATTTACCCTAAGCTATTTTTTTACTATAAAAAATCCCAAACTAATACACATGTGACAAATTTGTCCCATCTTTTAACCACCAAAAACCTCAAATTGTTATAGTTATAATAAATTTACTCCAAATTAATTATTTCGACAACCAAAAACCCAAACTGATGTGATAAATTTACCCTCCATCAGCTTCTCTTAAATTGGATTTATATCACGAAAAATCCCAAGTTGATGCTCTTTTGACAAACACAAGGTACAAATCATAAACATATACATTCAATAATTGCCACGTATCATCCAACTCAGCAATTTGACGATAAATATAATAAAAACTAACGGATGGTAAATTTGTCACATGTATATCTATTTAGGATTTTTGGTGGTGAAAAAATAGTTTGGGGTGTATTTGTCATAGGAGTACTAGTTTGGGATTTTTCGTAATATTAACAAAAAAAAAACAACTATTGAAAAGCATGTAGTTAGAAATTACGCTCTTTTACGAGATTAAATTGTAGGTATAAATATATTTCACTGCACATTAATATCGGTTACCAAATTCGCTCTAATTACAATCAATCTAAAGACAATAATTGCTCCGTTATAGATCGGTCCAACAATAAAAGTGAATTGTAATTTTTCCTACTGAGTTGTGGCGTGTGTTGTAAGTTGCACCCCAGCTTCGCGTAATTTTCTTGCAAAGTGCTTAAATCAAGGGTAATGTCATCCCTAATATTAATTATGATTTGACCAGATTTTTAATTGATTCTTTTATAACATTGTGATATTTTCGAGCTTTGAATGGGCCCATTCGGAAAAATTAGATGATGACAAAATTATCAAAGATGGGCATTCCTTATTTTTATTTAATAACGTGCGAATAGTTGCTCGATTTTGTCTAAATGATTGTTGCATTTTGTTCTTGAAATAAAAAGGGATTGCTATTGGTGTGATTCGACACATTATCTGAATTTGAGATCAATCCTAAGCCGGAGGGATCATTTCTTTTTTCTGATATACGAAACGGAGAATTTCACTCAGTCAAAATCTTAGGAAATCTCGAATTAGACCATTTGTACTTACTTCAACAAAGGAAGTATGAGCCTCTTCTATAACCTTTCATGCGGGATACATTCAAGCCTAACTAAGGACCGACTCGTTCGTGAGATCTGCAAACGGAGCAAGGCTGCTGGAAATCGGCGTTCTACTTGGCTGACAGTATAAGCAAAAGCTGGATATTCTACTATCTAGCATGGTAGGAACTTTGGAATGTTCACAATTCGATTGTACAACATGACTTAAAAGTTCTGGAGAGTTGATCAACAAAAGGATTTGCTGGGTATTTCATACAATTGCTAATTAAGATCTATAGACGAAACGGAATTAAATAGATCTACATATCCATAAATACAAAGCGCGGATTGCAGCCTTACGTTGATCAAACCGTCGTATACGTCCGATTGTATTGGATCTTCAAGCCCTGAGATCAAACTTGAATCACTGATCGGTGAGGTATATAATGTAAAACGAACATACCTCGAATCCACATATTAAGAGCCCCTTCGCAGGTGAGACACGATCCGGATCCGGCGATCTATCGTCGTTGAGAGAGAGTTCTTCCATATAGTTTTTGGGATAGTTTTTCTGGAGGTTGGAGAGAACGACGTACGGTTCTGTCTGATGGCTGAAGAGCCTAATTCCTCTCTCTCTTTCTTTTTTAGAATAGGAAACAAAATCCTATTAATTGCAAATTATCGCAATTATGGAAATCGACAATTTAGCCCTTTCCAACAGGATTCGGTACTAGGAACGACATTAGAAAAAGATGATGGGTCTAGCATCTTCGGTGGTATTAACGTAGTTGAGAAGGATCAAGCTCCACCTACATCAGGGGAACAAAAGGAGGAGCAGAGTGCGCGGTAGCTGCCTGCAGCATCAATTCTGTCGTAGAAAACAAACCATTTGGATCCCCTACCTACCTTAATGTTACTCAGAAGATGGAGCACATCATCAGTTGACCACAAGGTCCACAACCTACTGCGTTGTCCAGGCTCCCTTATAGACTCTTGGCTAACAATTTCCCATCCCATCAACTGAAGCAAATCGTGCATCTGTATCGCACCATACTCAACACTAACAAAGAGACTTCTCTATGAGAATCTGTATCCTAATCACCGAATTGAATCCGCACGCAAAGGAAAAATATTATTTGAATGGGACGGTCTTGCCCTGCCTTGCGACAGATTTGGATCCCCTACCTTGGGTGCATCTGGGCCGTCCAATTCAAAATGGGCGGCCCAGAGCAGTCCACAATTTTTTAGTGGGATGATCTAGGCCGTCCATTTTCAGTTAGACGGCCCAAATCAATTAAGGCACCCTACCATTAAGATAGGGGATCCAGTTCCCCTGTCACTCTGGGTAATTTTGGAAATCTCTGTTATCAATGAAAAATAATAAAAAAAATCTTAAATTTCTTTTTTTTTTCAATTCAACCCTAACTTTTTTAAGTTTATCGATTCAGTTTTGAATATTTTAATTTTGTCATATCAATCTTATTGATCGAAAATCGCTGATATACATGGCATTGCATGCAATGACCCAAATTTTTTTTAATAATATTTTTTCAATTATTTTCATTTAATTTTTCCTTTTTTTTTTTACTTTTCTTTATTACGTTTTTTTTTTCCTTTATTTTTTAATTCCTTCCACCAACCTTAGGCAAGGGCGTCACCCGCTCAGGCTAGCGCAACCATCAAAGTGAGAAGTTTTAAGGAAGGCTCTCACTTTTTTTCCTTAATTAAAAAAAAAAGAGCAAAGTTTCAGAGAAGAATGCTCAACCAGCTATCTCCACCACCGTTGTAAGCTCCCGCCGTGGGCCAACTCCGTCTGTCGCCGGTCACCGAGAAAAAAGGAAAAGAAAATGGAAAAGGAAATTAAAATTAAAATACTCTTCTAAAATATATATAAGATAATTTTTTAGTAAATTTCATAAGATTTGTATTGCATAAAGTATTCTAGTAATATCATTGTTCTTAACAAATAATAAGAAATACACATTTCATGATTTTGTTAAATATTGAAGTGTTTCAGTGATATAGGCCGGGTCGAATATGGGTCGTTTGATTTGTAGGATATAAAAAGAGTCAAAAATTGATCACATGGATCATATGGGTCAAACTATATTCGACCCACCCGTTTGACACATCTCCTCATCGCTCAATTCTATGATTGTTTCGACTTTTGCAATATTAATTTTTAAATATTTTTTTAACATTTATGTTTATCGTAGCAAGCAATTTAAACGCAAACTTCATGGAGCAGTACCATCGAGCTTATCTTCAATATGTCTCTACGGGATTCGCACCATCATGAAGCAGTCTAGGGGTTATTCGAACTTTTTTTTAAAAGCTAATTTAAGTGTAAATTCTTTGCGAAAATTTAGGTGCAAATTGATTATTGAGCTTACGTTCTTTCTTAGGAATCTTGTATAATGACTAGACGCAATTATTTGATTTAAATGAAAAAATTGAAAAGAAAAATCATTTTCGAGAATATAAATTTTGAGCAGTTAAAAAACACATTTCCGTTTCGAGAACAGAAATTTTGTGTAGTTATCAAAGGCATTATAATCCCCTAAAACTCGTCAAGAGAACAGAATCGTGGATCAGAATCGTTGCCAAAAGCATCTTTAGAATGAAATGGGATAATAATGAATTTCAAGTAATTAAGAAAGGTAAAGGATGTATTCTCGGGGCTCCAATTAGAACCGTAACCCGGAATCTGTCTTCATATCCAAACGGTCGGACTCCTCCAATAAAGTGCCCTTTCCCGCTCTACTCTTTTATCTTATCTGCGTGACGGAGGAAGCCATTCTCAGCTCTTCGTCTCCGAGCTCACATCGAATCAACCTCGCCTGAACTCTCTCCTCTGCACAATGCCGCTTCTCCACTCGTAAGCCTCTCTCTCTCTCTCTCTCTCTCCCTCCCCGTGGTGCCTCGTCTCCATAGAATTTTGATCCAGGGAGAGTAGACTTTGGAGCTGGAGTATAATCTGTCGCCATTCCGTCGAGCGAGTGTGGAGAACTCTCTCCCGATCTAATTTAGGTGCTGCGTGGATCGAATTGAGTATCCTCGATGCGAACGCATGCATGGCGGCACGCTCGGAGAACATCGAACCGAGCTGCATTTTGCTTTTCAAGCTCGCTTTTGCGGCTATGTATTGTTTCGTTCGGATCTCATGGTCTATTCTTAAATCCGGTGCTCGTCAGTGCTGGTTAGCATCGCATTTGTAGCTGAGTTTGATTGATCGTTTCGATGGCTTCGTCTGCCAGAAAAATCTTCGCTTGTTCCGACACCGAGGAGAAATGAAAATCTCGTTGATGGATGGGGCTTTAGGTTTTTCTACATCGAATTAATGCTATACGATGTCGTGCTTTGATTTTATTTTCTAGCCTGGTAATCGGTTCCTGCTGTTTTAATGTGGCTTTGTGAATCCTACAGAAAATTGGCAGTCCCATGCCCACCCCTCAAATGTGATCCGAACAAACTTCTGTGCCCACTTGTTGGGCATGTTAGGGACATCAAATTCATGCAGTTCATCAGTCCAAAATGGAGCAAGTCACCTCGCTTTGCCGTGATCTGTTCCACCAACCATACTTGACCCCCTTAGATTATCAAAGAAGACGGTTGATCCGGGAGAGACATCTGGATTGCGGGATTGCGGCTGGTCAGAAGTCCCGGCGGGTGCTCCCGGTAATAACTGGGAGGAAATAAAACTAAATAGCGAGATTGTCCCCTCAGGACGTCTTAATGACAAGAGCTACTGAAGGAAAGTGAGAGAAGGAGAAAAATTGGAGAAGCCAACAAAGGGAAAGTGCCCTGGCATGCTGGCAGAAGACATAATGAAGGTAAAATATCTTCTTTAGGAACCGCAAACCTTCATATTATGGATTTTATGGAGTTTAGCATCTCTTACACTGTGCAGAGACTCGAAAGCGAATCAAGCAGAGAACAATCGAAGCCTTGAAAGATCCCAAGGTGAAGTCTTGTAAAATTGAGTCAGGTGCACGTTTTCTTAGCATTGTTAGAATTTGCCGGCAAGCAATTTGTCGGTTGGACTAACGGAAAGATGATCGGTGTAATTTCATATAGTGACTCCTGCATTACTACTATACATTCTTGTAGACTTTGTTATAGAGCTGCACGTGCTCTGTTGCTGGAGACATGCGTCTATGCACCTAATTATCCCTTTTAAATTCACCATTTGTTTTCAGTATTGAAAACCTCACGAGACTTGTTTCTGCCAGAATTACTTCCTTTTCGTCTAACTCTTTTTCCAGTTGCTATTTTCAGATCAGGCATAAGATGTCTGAACATCCCCATACTCACAGGTAGGTAATTTGTGTCTTCTGTGCTTGAACAGTCTATCAGATGATCCACCTCTCTAGATGAAGCAAATTTCACTTTATCAGGAAAAAGCTAGCAAGTGCGCTTTTTGTAAGTCATTTCACAGACCAAGATTTTGAGAGTGGAGTACATGGACTCAACTGAACGCTTATTCATTTGAACTTAAAATGAAATTGGCTTGCTCTCGTAAGTTATAGAAGGAGATTAGCGAGTAGATCCATATTCCAGCATTTAGAGAAGATGATGTTCTGCAGTAATTGAATCATCTTACTTACTCTTCTGAGAGCAGAATGCAGCATTTGTTACCCGTAGAAAGTTCATGGTGACCAAATGTGAGAATAACTTCCTGGGAAATGGGATCATTTTGTTCAAATTGCCAGTGTATCTGATGAATAATCAGAATCTCTTGACGTCAATTGTTATTGTGATCTACAGATGACCTTAGAAACGTAGATATCTTTTTTCAAAGATTAGCAGCTCCAAGGGTTTCTTTCCTCAAATGCTTTCACATGTATCTCTTCCCCTGGTTATCTAGGAAGATGGTTGCTTTGCAATTCTGGAACTTGCTATCTTAGCTTGTCAAAAGTACGAGCACCGTATAGCTGGGACCTCAAACACCTCAAACATGCTTTAAGCTGCCAAAACATTCTCGCACATATTAAGCTGGAAGAAAGCAAAATAAGGGAGGGGTCCAAAGAAAGGTTGTGGCAATTTTAACGCGGAAGTTATAATTACTAGCTGAAATTGGATTTAAGTGTTGTGATCTGTCACTGCCTTTGCCAGTGGCAAAAATGTAGTTTGTGTGAACGATAATATTACTTTGATTGAAGGAACTTATTCTTATTTTTTAATGCCTGAGTCCTTATTAACTCTCTGTGGGGAAAATCAGCTCAATTGGTCTAATTATTTTACAGTGATTTATTCAAAGCAAAGATTAGCTCTTCACTTCGGTGCATTTGGAAAGAACGTCTAAAGCGTAGGAAGTTGAAAGAGAAATTCTTCTCATCATGGGCAGATAGCATAGCAGAGGCAGCAAAGACAGGATGGAGTGGTCAGAGAGAACTGGATTGGGATAGCTATGACAAATTAAAGCATGAAATTGATCTCCTACATCTTCATCGGCTTGCTGAAAAGGAAAGAGCTTAAACTATGGCAAAGATGAGGGCTCACAAAGAAGCAGCAGAGGCAAAAGCAGACAAGATGGCTAGGCTTGCTCAGAAGAGAAAAGAAAGGGACGAAAAAGCAAAAGAACGAGGAAAGGTGAAAAGAGTATTGTGCTGTAAAAGAGAGAAGAAAAAAGATGACTTAGCAGTTGCTCGAGGTATGAAGCTTAAGAAGAGCTTGCTGAAGGTAAATGCCGTTTCATGTCTTGAGTAACAGAATCGTCCTGCATTTGATGCTTTGGACCTCTGGATTTATTTCTTTATTTCAGCTGCGACCATAACTCTTCTGGCTCCACAGTTTAATCTGAACATTAATGTGTCTATTGGGGCTATGCTTTTCTTCGACAGATATTTCCTTTCAGACATACCAATCTTTTTGTTCCTCCTCAAAAACGTATTAGGCTGATTGCATTCTTTTTATGTTCGATTTCTAGATTAACCGAAAGAGATCCTTGAAAGTTGTCCAAGTCACTGGTCAGGGGGATGCAGTTCTTGCTCATATTCCAGACTGGGAGAAACTGGATTTAGAGCATATCATGAGAGAAAAGGCACAAAGGAAACTTTCACTGACTGATCAGATACAAGCAGCCAAAAATCAAAGCAAAGTTCACAACTTAGAGGCTTTTCTCATGCCATCTTCCGTTAATTCGTCCAGTGAGAAGTGAAGTCTGTGAGCTATGCATGCACAGTTGCTGCGTGTCCTGTCTTACTGAAACATGTTATTGTGAAAGCAAAGGTGATCATTTTCTTAATAATGAAGAATCTGCCCATTCCAGCTATATATTATGCCGCATAATGCAATCACTTTGTGCCAAGTGTTATTAGTTGTTGTTGCTGATTTTACCAACTAACACTTCAGCTGATTGGTCTTGCTTAATTTCAATTGTTCTGATTTTTTTTTTATGATGCCTTTGTTCCTTGGGAAGTCGCATGCTAGGCTAGATGTCATTAATTGCGGTTAACATTTAGTGTCTTTCTTATCGGTTGTAATTCTGGATCTTGGAATCAATTGATTACATAGTTCACTTATCCAAAGAGGAAGTTGCCTTTGGCTTTTCAAGTAGTTTTGCATTTTGTCACTAATTTGGTTTGAATTTTTTACTCAGGTGACATGGATGTGTTCGAAATCATCACTATTTGGAGGTCACCTCAGTAAACAAAGGCGGTCTTCTTCAATTACCATGGCACATAGGGTTGCTTGGCCCGTTCCTGGTGCTTGTCATATATTATGTGCTGTAGGGAATTGTCTCGCATCTCTCTCTCCCTCCCTCCCTCCCCCTATGCATCAGTGTGTCCTACACTGTGCTTGCAGTGAGTTGCACCACCCTTGGCTGCGGAGCTGGAAAAAGAACTGGTTAGTGAAGCTGAGTGTTCTTCAGAATTCATTCAAAATTGTTTGTGCTTATAGCTCTTATAAATTAGATGCCATAAAGCACATGCAATTCAGGACAAAGAAACTTGTCGATATGTGTATCTATAATCCACATTAAAATTTTCAATTCAGTATATGAACATCATAGATGGACTGGCTCTAGTTAACAAAATGTTTTTGAAAATGCATTGTGGCACTACCATTATGGGAATAATTTGCTTTGGCTTATTCAAGGGGGCTTTTCTTTCATTTTTTTTTTAAATAATTACGACTCTCAAGTACTCGCTCTATTTGGATATTCAGGTATTGATAAGTAAGGCTTGGATTTTGTGTTCTTGATTTTGAAAGAGGGAGTCATAAGTAGAAGTAGAATCCAGTAAGCAAATGAGAGTTCTTATCGGCTCTGCACAATCAGCGTAGAATGACATATGCAGTGACGTTTGTAGCCAAGCCTCATGCAGACCATTCATTTGACGAGTTGATCCTTGTACGATGGCTCGTCAGATTGCAAGAGTAAGGGTGACCCTTCTGAAACTGTAACATCCCGTGATCCCATTAGTCATTGGCCCAAGCGAACCCTGTCCTTGCAGGGACGCCAAGTTCTTTTTTCCTGGTGAGATTGGGCTTCATTGAGATCAATCGATCGTCCGATTCCTCCATGTTTTGAGAACCTTCAAATGTATGGCGAACCATTGCATGATGGAAGAAATTGACTTGTATCTGTGCTGTTGGTATTTCCACTCTTATCGACACAATAACATATGGTAAGTTCTTTTTTTTTTTTTTTAGTCAAAACCACTCTAGGCAAGTTCAGTAGCCAGCTGATTTGCCTCTGAAAATGCATCTGAATGGGTTCATCTAAATATGTGAAGAGGGGACATGCAAAAAGCAGACTATGTGGCTGGCTAGAGGGTTATATGCAATAACATGGGGAAGTTTGCTTTCATACGACTTTTTTTCCTTTGAACGTCTTTGCACGCTAAAAGTAAAACTGGGCTATATATTTGCTTGGTGTCGAGTTACTTGTATGGACACTATTTGGCATAGCCTCTAACATGACTTATTAACTCATTCAGTTGCTGACCACCATTATATCTGCTGCCTTTTTAACACAGGAAAGCCATGGTTGGAAGCCGTCGGTACGATTGATGGCAAATTCAATTGTGGCTATGCTACTTGGAAGTTGGGCTATGAGATTCTTAAAGAAGTTTTGTATCACCCAGATCATCATGGCCCAGCTAACCCAACAACGCATTCAAATGCCTAGGTGCAATTTGCCCGCAAGACTCGCCATGGCTGTAGACGACGGAGCAGGAGATGAGGACATCCAAGCTTCCCGAAGCCCAACAGGAGCGGCTATAACCTCTTCGTTGCTGAGAAGCATTATAAGCTGAAATTGTTCTGTCCGAACAGAGAAAGGGAGTTCACAAAAATGATAGGCAGAGTTTTGGACCAAATTCGACCAGGAAGAGGGAATGGTAAAGTCAAATCAACCTCCAGAGAACTAAGTTCTTTTGGTTTGTGCTTGTGGGTCTCTACGTAGATAGTACTAACGAAAGAGTTCGCATAGAACTCGATAGCATATGAGGAAAACAGAATAAAGAAAAAGAAAAGACGTTTTTGTAGCTCCCCAGTCAAATGCAATGTTCATATGTGTGGTTTCTATTCGCAGGTGCACCATAAAATTGGACAGAAAGATACAAGAGGGAGATGCAGGAGTACAGAGAAAGATTGAAGCTGAGGCGAAACTTTGATGCGGAGAGAGCTGACCAGCAGAGTTTGACCTGAGGCAAAGCTTTTCTATAGTGTAGCCCTTTTGTAACTGATTTGCACTGTATCAGCTCAGGTACTCAATAGAACAGTATCAATGTGTTTCACACCTTACATGACTATCCGTAGTGATCCGTTCCTCTGATTCTTAACTTTTTGAAATGTTCATGCTTGCACGGGAGGAGCAATACTCGAGTATCAGAGTGGATCACATTCAAGTCGATCGGGTCAACCTCTAAGTTTTGTATGACTTCTGTCCGTCCATTAGAGTCCTAATGTTACGTTGCCGATGTGATGAAGGATCCGCATCCTCAATGTGTTAGTTTGCTTCTCTTTCTTTGGCAAAAGATACGGGTCGTTAGATTGGTTTTTGGCAAAAGATACAGGCAGCAGTCTGCTCGAGCGGTCCTTCTATTTTTGTGGTTATTTTTGTTGCTAACGGGACCAAAAAAAGACCCTAAACACTGGTCTCAGGTTCGATTTCCCAGTCCGATCACTCGAGCGAAAGCAAAGGAATTCAAGCAAGTTGTCGGTATCATGGTTAAAGATATTTGGAATAAAGACAATTTGGATTCGAGACTTGAAGATTATGAAACTCCTTGGCGCAACACGACCTTTGTCGAATTCGGAAGATTTCACTGATCGGGAATTTACCAAATATATGACTTACCAAATCTCGCAGACGATATTTATTTTAGGAAGCTTAGTGGTATAGGTAATCGCAATATTTGATTTGTATTCCGTTTGCTTAGATTATATTTGATTTCAATATTCGTTATCTTTAGGATATCTTTACGTAATCCTAATTCCTAAAGGAGGCTTGTTTATATAAAGGACATTCATCTTTGTAAGACAATAACATTTGATTCAGAATTTTATATACAGAGGTTTTCTCTTTTTCAAGTTCTCTTGAGGACTGGATCTTATCAAGGCTTCCTTGTGGCGATCGATCGACTTATCGAGCAAGATCGCGAATTCTCTTGTTCGTGGCGTCTATAGCGTGGATTGGTTGACACAGGTTCGTTAACAGGTCATGCTCTTACCGAGGTTACCAATTAAAGGTTCGATTTGGGGTAAAGGTTAGCAATTCACAACCCTTGGATCTTCGTAGAACGATCAGTTTTCGCAGCGATTCGCATCATCTAGTATCAGAGTTGGTTCTACAAGGTCTAGTTATCTTACTTTTATTGATTTTAGTTCAGCAATCTAGGGTTTATAGAATTGGGGATCTGATACTAATCAAATTAGGATTTTGAATTGTTCTTGCTGCGATTTCAATTTTGACTTAGGGTTTTCGGTCCTAGTTGTTTTGATTGTATTGAGTTCGTCAAAACAAAAAAATTCGGCAAAAAAAAAAATCAGTGAAAAAAATACGAAAAAAAAGTATCGGTGAAAAAAAAAATCAAAAAAAAGATCGAAAAAAAATCAAGAGGACGACTCGTTTCTTTTTATTATTATTATTGTTAGTTAGACCGAATAGAAAAAAAAAATAGTAGCAAACATTGAACCTGAATTCAAATCTAGCAAAAGTTGTTGAATTGCTGAATTGAGCAGTATATTGCTGAATTGATCTTGCTTGGTGGTTTAGTCGACTGTTATGAGGAGCTTGTGAGAATGAAATTCTAGTCTGATAAAGAGCTTGAAAGAAGGAAACGAGAGGAAAAAGGCAAGAGTGTATGAGCTTAATTGATGTAAGAAAAAGCCTAGATTGAGTTAAACATGAGGGGAGTGACAAACACCTTGAGCGAAACACGTGAGAGAGTGTGGTGAGATTTCTTTTATTTCTAACATTTTCTTGCAGGTTAAAAAAAATCATGTCAGATTAAGAAAGCGTAAATCAAAGGGAGGATGGCACCAATCCAAGAGATAATGCGATTTTAGCAGGCATCCAGTAATTGAGCTTACAACTTGAAGCACTTAGCAATTGAGCTGTGAGGTGTGAGACGAGGCTTGATGGTGATCGAGAGCCACCACGAGGGAGGCCACAAAATCAGCGAGATGAGCCTAGGGCGCAACCCAGATGGCAGAGGCAATTTGACGATGAATATGTATCCGATACAGAAGATGACCGAGATGGCAGGTTTGGAAGGAGAAACAGACGCCGAGAGTTCAGACATCGAGAATATGATGAGCTTGGCAATATCAAGATGAAGATTCCATATTTTCAAGGCAAGAATGATCCTGATGCATATCTAGAATGTGAGAAACGAATGGAGATAGTATTTGACTGCCAGCGATATTCGGAGCTCAAGAAGGTAAAAATTGCAGCTGTTGAATTCACTGATTATGCTATAATTTGGTGGGATCAGCTTGTGAATAGCAGGTAATGGAAATTGGCGCCCCCATTAAGGACTAAATTGGCTAGTTGCCATAATTCCAATATTGATTGGAATCAATTAGTTTTATTTCCTATTCTAAGGGAATAGAGAGATGAGTTACTCTCTTCAGCCAACAGAACGTATGTCGTTCTTCCATGGCTATCATTGAAAGAAACTCTTCCCAAAAACTCCATTGAAATGCTATCTCTCGATGACGATCGATCGCCGGATCCGGATCGTGTCTCACATGCGAAGGGGCTCTTAATCTGTGGATTCGAGGTATGTTCGTTTTACGTGATATACCTCACCGATCAGTGATTCAAGTTTGATCTCAAGGCTTGAACATCCAATACAACTGATGTATACGACGGTTCGATTGACGTATGGTTGCAATCCGCGTTTCGTGTTTATGGGTATGTAGATCTATTTAATTCCGCTTCGTATATAGATCTTAATTAGCAATTGTATGAAATACCCAACAGTGGTATCAGAGCGTAGTGTTCTTGTTTCCTGATCGTGATTTATTTTATCGTCAATGCGAACGAAAAAAAATCGTTTTTCAATCGTTACTGTTCACGGCTCGATTCGTGATTTTTTTATGCGACAAAAATATGTTTTGAATACATGGTCAGAACGGGCTCGGCGAGACGAGAATTTTGAGTGGTCGCCCGTCAAGAGGCGACGCCGGGAGTGGCCACACGCGCGCCACGCGCCGCCACGGAATGGGTTCTCGACGCAGCGGCGTTTCGAGGCGTTTTCGTGCAATTTAGTTCAACGAAAATGAGATGTGAAGATACCATCAGAATCGTATCGAAGAGACGAGCATTTTGAGGGGTCGACCGCCGACAACGGCCACCGGACGGAGCCGCACGCGCCACACGCGCCGGAGAGGTCCGGTGCGCATGGGATCCACGCGCGCACGTGCGGAGCGCGTGCTTAGTGCCCAAACGCGTCCAAACCCGGTTTAATACTATTCCTAAATCGAATTAAGCTTATCCATGATTCGGTTCAGGGTGTCCAAAGGCGGTTCGGATCAGATCCGACCCGGTCAATGACCCGACCCGTTGACCGGGTCAACGTTGACCGTTGACTTGTGACCAAATTTTTGTGAAATTGCATTTTAGTCCTCGAACTTTCAAAAAATTGCAATTTGGTCCCTAAATTTTTGAAAAATTACAATTTGGTCCTCGAACTTTTTAAAAATTACAATATAGTCCTCGAATTTTTGGAAATTGCAATTTAGTCCCTAAATTTTTGGAAATTGCGATTCGGTCCTCATAATTTTGGGAAATTGCTTTTTGACCCCGTTGACCGAGCGTTGACTAGTCAAAGCTGAAACTTTGACCGGCTCGTGTGGATGCATATGAGCTCCGATTGGGGCGTGCGAGGTATCGTTGCGTTCGTATCGAAATTTTTTTCGATTTGATATATTATTTGGACATGTTTGATGACTTTAAAAATTCTGAAAATACGTTTGAAGCCCATGATATATGCATTTTGGGGTGTTTTTTTTCAAGTTAAAAAAAAATGACTTACATGTAGATAGCTATTTTGTTTAAAGAATTTATTGATGGCATGTATCTTGTAATATGAATATGATTTTATGTGTATGTATAGTCTAAATCATGTTATGCCATGTTAATAATTACAAAATATGGAGATCATTGTTCGATTTATGATCTTTATTCGAGTGGGGAGTTCTAGAAAGTTTTAATAACTTCAGAGAACTCGATTTTACATAAATGATTATGTTAATGGTAATTTCAAGCGAGGATTCTTGGACGATGATTGGGAACATAGTGAATTTTTGAATCTGAGGCCTTATGTGAAATTAGTCATTAATATAATTAGTTAGTGTAAAATAGATGTGTAAATATTAGGCATCAATTATCCGTGAATACATGTCGATAGAACTTCGTGTTCTTATACGATGGCTACGGTATTTTAGAATATCACAGCTTTGTGAAACCAAGGAGAAATTGGATGGCGAAAATTATGAAAACTGGAATATGGAAATCCAGTTTGTACTATGAAAAGCAAGAAGCATTTGAAGCTCTTGACCTAGTTATGGAAACACCTGAGGATGAGAATACTGCACAGCCAACATTTGCTGCACGAAAAAAGGATGAACTCAATTGCTCACATATATTGCTGAGTAGCATGAAAAATGGTTTTATGCATGAGTTCAAGCATTTATGAAAATGCCAAAGTCAAGTGGGAGGCATTAAACACTAAGTTTGGTTAGACATCGGTCACCAAGTTGAGACAGATCACTATAAGTTTTGACACTTATATAATGTCACGTGGGCAGAATATGAGACGACCTTTGTGGCATAGGTCACATGTGATAAGTGAACTGTTTGATGTGGGCCACCTTTTGACTAATGAGTAGCAAGTGCAAGCAGTAATTTGTTCATTACTTCATAGCTGTGTGCTTATGAAAATTCACTTGATCCACAATAAAAAGTAAGGACTTTTAGAGATGCTATGTGACGTCTTGAACTAGAATACTGTTTCTAGATCAAATGAAGCTTGGTGCTCCAGGCATAAGCATCAATGTGGGATCAAGAAGTGGACATGATAAAGGGGTAGATCCTTCAGGATGGAAATCGAAGTTTAACCGTTATAAGAAAGGAAAATGTCCTTTCAAGAAAAACATCTCAAGAGTGAAATGTTTTCTAATGTGGCAATAATGGTCACTTTGCTCATGACTGTGGTGAACCGAAGAAGTTTAAAAAAAAAATGCACTTGAGAGTGTTATTTAAGTCTCTAGTTTCAATTTTTGTAACTGAATCTTATCCTTTGTGGATTATAGACGTACGAGCCACATACCATGTAATGAAATATAGAAATGCCTTGGTGGAATTTCAACGACTGCGACATGGAGCAAAGTGGATAAATGTGGAAAATATTTTCTGCGTGGAAGTTAAAGAGATTGGCACATGCCAATTGAAAATGCGCGATGGTCGCACTCTATTTCTACATATTGTGTTATATGCTCAAAAAAAAAAAACTCAATGGAATATAGTTTCCATGTTAGTTTTGGTTAAACTTGATTTCATTTTGAACTTTCATAACGGTGGTCATGACTTGTCGTTGGGAACAAGTTATAATGGTTCTAGATGGTTTCATTGTACCGATTGTTGGGTACAATAATGTGAATATTAATTATTCACTATTTTTCATCATTTGTGATGATATGAATATGTGGCATGCTAGGTAGGGTCACATTGGCCAAATGACAAATATCTAGATAAGCCAAAGAAGGATTACAAGGCAATATTGAAAAAGTCAATTTGCCTATTTGTGAGTATTGTCTGATGAAAAAGCCAAAGAGAAAACCATTTGGAAAAGGAACAAGAGCTGAATTTCCTTTACAGTTGATCCATTGAGACATGTGATTCAACATATGTGAGAAAAAGGCATGGACTGTTTAATTCATCACATTATAGATGATTGTACTCGATTTGGATATTTTTTATTTCTCATAAATTTGAGGCATAAGTTGTTTCGAGAAATTCTATTTTCTGAACTTTAAAAAAAATTATTATTTAAAAAAAAGGGCGATCCGATTGAGGTCAAGAATATCTATCTGATCAGTTCAGATATTTATGTGATGAAAAAGGAATAGAAAAATAGTTAACTATTCCAGCGATTTTTCAACATAATGGAGTCGCAGAGAGAAGAAACAGGTCCCAATGAGAATGGTTGGGTCTATGATGGCATAGGCTAATATGCCTATCACCTTTTGGGGTGAAATTTTTTGTCGATTGATGTCTAGATATTTAACCATGTGCCTTCTAAATCAGTTACTACCACTCCATTTGAGTTTTCTCAGATTTTGATGTGCTTCCTATATACACAGTTTCTCCCACTGGTATGGGAATCGGGCTCTAGAGGCATAAAAGAGTGTCTTCACGTGACACTGAGAGCACTCGAAAGGGTATGTATTAGAAAGTGGTAAGTGTAACTGAATATGAATCACGAGATGTCACATTCTTAGTGAATGAAATTTTTCTGAAAAAGGGTGAGACAAGTGAAGACTATTCTCTATTTAAGATCTTGGATAGTGATAATGATACTATTGGGGCATCCATCCAAGTGGGAGCAATGTGAGAAGTGGGGAATTTGTTTCAAACAAGTCTCAATTGCAACCACTTGATGTGAAGAAGATGCCAACATTATCTGATTCGAGTGGGAGCATAATGGAAAATGATGTACTAAGTGTACAATCTTCTCAATTGCAACCGCTTGACATGAATGAGATGTTGTTGTTCAATCCGAGTGGGAGTGGGATGGAGAATGATGTACTAAATGTACAATCTTCAATACGGCGAATAAGTTGCCAAGTGGGAGTGTAATGGAGCTTGTGTACTAAGTGTACAATCCTCAATTTAGTGAACAAGTCGCAAAAACGTTATTCGTCATTTTGTCGACGTTTTAGACATTGAAGGCAAAGCATTCATGGTCGCTCCATAAGAAGATGATGAGCCAAGGAATGTGAATGAGGCTCTAACTTGCCCTGATAAGGAAAAGTGGATATAAGCAATGGAAAATGAGATGGAGTCAATGGGATTAAACCAAGTTTGGGAGCTGGTTGATTTTTCGAATGGACATAAAGCCATTGAGAGCAGGTGTGTTCTCAAATTAAAGCGTAAAGCTATTGGCTCGATTGAAGGATATAAGGCTTGCCTTATGGTAAAAAGGTATAATCAATAAGAAGGAATTGATTGGGAAGAGGTTTGTTCTCCTGTGGTGAGATTTACCTCAATTCACCTTATTCCGGCAGTAGTGATAAGTATGGATCTTGAATTACATCAGATGGTTGTAAAGACTGCAATTCTCAATGGAGAATTAAAAGAAGAAATTTTCAGAGAAACATCCTGCTGGGTATGTTTCAATTGGCCAAGAATAAAAAGTATGTCGACTTTTGAGATCGATATATGGCCTTAAACAGTCTTTGAGATAATGATATATACTTTTTCGTAATATCTTAGTGGCATATGATTTTGTAATGATTAATGAGGATCATTGCGTATATATCAAAAGATCCTAAAATCAATATGTGATCTTGTCATTATATGTTGATGACATACTGATTGCTTGAAGCAATATGGAGTTTGTGAATACAATCAAGAATTAGTTGTGTTCCAATTCTAGAATAAGAAGATATGGGTAAATCTGCATACATTCTTGAAATTAAGATTTCAAGACATTGTTCATAGAGATTGTGATCTCTTTCATAAGAAACTTATATAGATAAAGTCATCAAATGATTTTGTATGCAAGACTATAAACCCAAAGATACTCCTATTGCATGAGGTGAAGGTCTGAGCCGCAAAATATGTCTTGAGACTTCACAAGCAAATGCGGAAATGGAAAGTTTTCCATATGTTATGCTTGAATACTTGAAGTACACTATGATGTGTACGAGACCTAATATTTGTTATGTGGTTGGAATGGTATGCGTACCACTCTAATCTAGGTCAAGCAATTGGATTGCCATCAAGAGAATCCTGATGTATCAAGAAAGTACTGCCAATTTATGTTGAGTTCAAGGTTGAGATCTGCACCTTGAAGGCTATACTGATATTGACTGAAAAAAAGGTTTAGATGAGAGAAAATCTACCTCTGGGCTTGCATTCTTACTGTGTAATGGCACAATATCTTGGAGTAGTAAGAAGCAAAAGTGTATAGCCTTATCCACGATAGAAATTGATCTCGTGGTGTTATCAGCAGCAGTACAAAAAGGTGTTTGGTTTGAAGAGATGTTTGGGTCAGTGAAGTGTTGCTAAGGATGCTGCGGGATCAATTATTAGTTAATTATGATAACCAAGTAGCAATAGCTTACACTGAAGATCCATTAGAAGACCAAACTAAAGTCACAAAATATAATTTTGTGAAAGACATGATTGTACGAAAAGATGTGAACATACAGTACATATACACGCAAAGAATGATAGTAGATCTTCTGACAAAGTGAATCCCTAGAGATATTTTTCCTTAGTCATGTGTTGACAATGGGATTAGTTCCCTACATTGAAATCTCTAGAAGTGCGTAAAAGTGGGAGTACTAAATTTTTCCAAAGTTCACAGTTAATGATATTTGTTATCATTATTGATGCTTATAAGTTTGTATGACATTTATGCATAATAATGCTTAGTGCATTATACAGAGAAAGTATGTCGGACAGATTAGAGATTAGCCCACTCACAGGGTAATCGCCTCTATTTGCTGGGTGATGAATAGAGATGAGACGTTTTCAAGCTTATTATCTAGGTGATAATTGAGAGCTCAAGCTTGAAATTTTGATGTCGCCTTAACAAAAGTGTTAAGATGAGGTCGTAATAAGTTATGCCCGAAAGTGAAATAACCCACACATTTTACTTTATCTGTCTTTGATGCAAGATGTGAGTTCTGTTGGATTCTTTAAAAAGAGTAGATTTGTGAACTCAAGCTAGACGTTGAGTATGTCTTAGCTTTATCTGTACAGTATTGAATGAAAAGACATACGCTCCATGGGAAAGGAGAAAATACCGTAATACGTATTTCATATTACGTATGCATGAGACGACCAAAATGAGTTGGCAAGAGTTTTGATCTCAACACTATGGCCGTGTGAGATTCTTGAGGATATGAGTTCCTCAAATTAAGTGCCCTCACGACTCTAAACTATTCTTGAGATTTCTATTCAGTGTTTGCTATCTTAGAATGTTGCCAATAGTCATGAGATTGATTCGATCTAATGGAACATCTCTAGAAAAGCGAGCTGGACCGAGATTGAGAGTTTTAAGGGAAGAGGAAGATCAATTTTATTTTGATGTCACATTCAATCTTTGTATTCACAGGTCGACCATTATGATTATATGAGTTTAATCATGATTGTGAATACAATGTATTGTATTTGAGCGCTCAAAGAGATCAAATGAGATGTGATGTAAATGTGACTGATTGATCTAGGGTACTGCATACTGGATCTACTCTAAAGGTTATGTGCCCATTTTGAGCTGCTATACATTCCTAACAGATGTATAGCAACGAGCTCTCATAGTATGCTGGTCGCACAGATTATTTGTCTATATGAACTTTGCAATAAGAAGAGAAAGAGATATATTTAGCCCTTTGCGGGCGAGTGGGAGATAATGGAAATTGACGCCCCCATTAAGGACTAAATTGGCTAGTTGCCATAATTCCAATATTGATTGGAATCAATTAGTTTTATTTCCTATTCTAAGGGAATAGAGAGATGAGTTACTCTCTTCAGCCAACAGAACGTATGTCGTTCTTCCATGGCTATCATTGAAAGAAACTCTCCCCAAAAACTCCATTGAAATGCTATCTCTCAACGACGATCGATCGCCGGATCCGGATCGTGTCTCACATGCGAAGGGGTTCTTAATCTGTGGATTCGAGGTATGTTCGTTTTACGTGATATACCTCACCGATCAGTGATTCAAGTTTGATCTCAGGGCTTGAACATCCAATACAACTGATGTATACGACGGTTCGATTGACGTATGGTTGCAATCCGCGTTTCGTGTTTATGGGTATGTAGATCTATTTAATTCCGCTTCAATCTCACATAAGGTAACAAGAGCGTGGAAGAGTACCATAAAGAGATGGAGATTGCCATGATCTATGCTAATGTGGTAGAGGACCATGAAACTACTATGTCACGATTCTTATGTGGTTTGAGTGGAGATATAGCAAGAGTGGTAGAGCTGCAACATTATGTCGAGTTGGAGGAATTTGTAGATAAAGCTATCAAAATAGAGAGAATTGAAGTTGGACCGGAATTACAAGAGTAGTGGAGGTTCAAGCTCGAATTGGAAACCCAATTGGAAGAGAGACGAGAAGCCGAACTGGAAGGGAAACAACACCAAGGTCGAAACTTCAAAGGAGAAGGAGAAAGATGGCAGAGTTGGTTTGAATTCGGCTTCATGTAAAACTGAAAATCCTAACACTAGAACTCGTGAAATTAAATATTTCAAGTGTTTAGGCAGGGGTCATATAGCGAATCAATGCCTTAATAGGAGGGCGATGATAATGACTGGACATGGAGATGTTCAATTTGAAAGTGACATGGAGGAAGAGGATGATGTCATGCCGTCATTGAAGGACTGTATCGATGTCGAGATGCCAGTCAAGGGTGAATTGATGGTGGTTAGACGTTCCCTTAGCATGTAAATTAAGGAGGAGGAGCACCACCAGCAACGTGATAACTTGTTCCATACAAGATGCTTGGTGAATGGTAAGATTTGTAGTATAATTGTTGATGGAGGTAGTTGTACAAATGTGGCAAGTTGTACTATGATGGAGAAATTAGAATTGAAGACTACAAAGCACCCTAGACCATATAGACTTCAGTGGTTGAATGATAGTGGTGAAGTGAAAGTTTCGAAGTAAGCCCTAGTTCCATTTGAGATAGGGCGATATAAGGATGAGGTGGTGTGTGATGTTGTACCTATGCAAACGGGACATCTTTTACTTAGTAGACCATGGTAGTATGATCGGAGGATACATCATGATGGGTATACTAACCGATATTCATTGGTGATGAATCAGAAGACTTACACTTTGGTGCCAATGACACCTACTGAGGTGTATGGAGATCAATTGAAACTACAACGTGAGGCTAAGAAAGAGAGAAAAAATGAGAAAACTGAGAGCTTGCGTGGAGAGTCTGAGACGCAAGGAAAAAGGAAAGGTTGAGAAAAACAGAGTGGTAAAAGCCAAGGGAAAAAGAGAGAGAAAAGAGGGTTTTTTTTTCCGATTTAATACAAAAAAAATTAATATTTACAAATTTAGGCACTGTTCGAAAATATTTACCAATTTAGGTCTCGCGCGCTGGTCTAACCAACGCGCGAGACCCGCGCGCTGATCTAACCAGCGCGCAACGGTTGCGCGCTGGTTAAACCAGCGGACAAGGCTTGCGCGCTGGTTTAACCAGCGCGCAACGGTTGCGCGCTGGGTAAACCAGCGCGCATGTGCTGGAGCAAGCAAAAGCTTGCTTTTTTTTAAAAAAATTTTTATTGTAACAAAAAAATTATATTTATTATTAATTTTTGACGATTTTTATTAGCCACGAATTTTAAGACGAATGTGTCGTTGAAAATGTACGCTATATATTTTGCGACGAAATTTGCAATAAATTAGATGTTTTGTTGCAAATTAGCGAGGAATTTTTTTCCGCTAATTTTCTGTACCCAAAATCCTTTTTTTTATGTTTTTCAATTATTTTATATTTTTAGACAAAAAATTATTATTTTTTGTATTTGTCCCCAGTATGCGATGAACATGTTGCAAATTTTGCGACAAACATGTCGCAAATTTCGTCCTGCGACACGTTTATATTTTGCGACAAACTCACACGTTTGTCGTTGAAAATGTACGCTTTATATTTTGCGACAAACGTGTCGTATGAGTTTGTCGCAAAATATAAATGTGTCGCGCGACAAACGTACCGCAAATTTCGTCGTGTGACACGTTTATATTTTGCGACAAACTCATGCAACACATGATGCGCACATTTCCAACGACACTTTAGACGTCACCGTGAAACACACTAAGCTATATATTTTGCGACAAACATGTCTCAAATTTCGTCATGCGACACGTTTATATTTTGCGACAAACTCACACGTTTGTCGTTGAAAATGTACGGTTTATATTTTGCGACAAACGTGTCCCATTAGTTTGTCGCAAAATATAAACGTGTCGCAGGATGAAATTTACGACATATTTCCGACATGTTTGTCGCAAAATATAATGTACGCTTTATATCATGCGACAAACGTACCGTAAATTTCGTCGTGCGACACATTTATATTTTGAGACAAACTCATGCGACACGTTTGTCGCATGATATAAAGCGTACATTTTCAACGACAAACGTGTGAGTTTGTCGCAAAATATAAACGTGTCGCAGGACGAAATTTGGGACATGTTTGTCGCAAAATTTGAAACATGTTCATCGCATACTGGGGACAAATACAAAAAATAATAATTTTTTGTCTAAAAATATAAAATAATTGAAAAACATAAAAAAAAGGATTTTGGGTACAGAAAATTAGCGGAAAAAAAATTCCTCGCTAATTTGCAACAAAACATCTAATTTATTGCAAATTTCGTCGCAAAATATATAACGTACATTTTCAACGACACATTCGTCTTAAAATTCGTCGCTAATAAAAATCGTCAAAAATTAATAATAAATATAATTTTTTTATTACAATAAAAAAATTGTAAAAAACAAGCAAGCAAAAGCTTGCTAAAAGCAAGCTTTTGCTTGCTCCAACACATGCGCGCTGGTTATACCAGCGCGCATGTGCTGGTGCGCTGGTTTACCCAGCGCGCAACCGTTGCGCGCTGGTTAAACCAGCGCGCAAGCCTTGTCCGCTGGTTTAACCAGCGCGCAACCGTTGCGCGCTAGTTAAATCAGCACGCGGGTCTCGCGCGCTGGTTCAACCAGCGCGCGAGACCTAAATTGGTAAATACTTTCGAACAGTGCCTAAATTTGTAAATATTAATTTTTTTTGTATTAAATCGGAAAAAAACTCGAGAAAAGAGAGAAAAAAATTTCTACGCAAGATCGAGCGAAGTGAGGAGAGCTTTGGTTCTAGACCGATCGATGCTTGTACTTTTGTACAAGGAGGCATTGTTTATTACTAACGATCTTGACCCGAGTTTGCCTAGTTCTGTCATGTCTTTATTGCAGGAATTTGAAGATGTCTTTCCTGACGAGGTTCCTGGAGGTTTACCAACCATTCGAGGCATAGAGCATCAAATAGACTTGATACCTGCTGCGCCATTACCTAACCGACCCGCATATCGAAGCAATCCCGAAGAAACAAAGGAACTTCAGCGGCAAGTTAGTGAATTATTGGAACGGGGATATGTGCGAGAAAGTCTTAGCCCGTGTGTTGTTCCTGTTTTGTTAGTACCGAAGAAGAATGGGTCTTAGCGAATGTGTGTCGATTGCCGAGCAATCAATAATATTACGGTAAAGTATCGACATCTTATTCCTAGATTAGATTACATGTTAGATGAGTTACATGGAGCTTGCATATTTACTAAAATTGATCTGAAAAGTGATTATCATCAGATTACAATGAAAGAATGTGATGAATGGAAAACTGCATTTAAGACCAAGTATGGGTTGTATGAGTGGTTAGTCATGCCATTTGGTTTAACTAATGCACCTATTACTTTCATGCGACTTATGAATCTATTTTGCGTGCTTTTATTGGTCGATTTGTGGTTGTCTATTTTGATGATATTTTGATATATAGTCGAAGCCTTGATGATCATATTGAATATGTGCGAGCTGTTTTACAGGTTTTAAGGGCCGATCAACTATATGCTAATCTGAAGAAGTGCTCTTTTGTGACTAACAAATTATTATTTCTAGGGTTTGTTGTTGGAGCTGATGGAATACAGGTTGACGAAGATAAGGTGAAAGCGATCCAAGAATGGCCGACACCTAAGACTGTGGGAGAGGTACGCAGCTTTCATGGTTTAGCCAGTTTCTATCGCAGACTTGTAAAGGATTTTAGCACCTTCGCCGCACCTTTAACCAAGGTCATCAAGAAACACGTAGGTTTCACGTGGGGAGAAGAGTAAGAGAGAGCATTCAATCTGTTAAAGGATAAGCTAACTAATGTTCCTTTGTTATCTTTACCAAATTTCAGTGCTACTTTTGAAATAGAATGCGATGCTTCTGGTACAAGAATTGGAGCAGTGTCGATGCAAGGAGGACGTCCCATAGTTTATTTCAGCGAGAAGTTAAGCGGAGCAACATTGAATTATCCAACGTACGATAAGGAGATGTACGTTTTGGTACGAGCTTTGGAGACTTGGCAACATTACTTGTGGCCAAAGGAATTTGTGATCCACACCGACCACGAGACATTAAAGTACTTGAGGGGACATCAAAAGTTGAACAAAAGACATGCCAAATAGATGGAGTTCATCGAGACTTTTTCATATGTAATCAAGTACAAGAAAGGTAAGGAAAATGTGGTAGCCGATGCACTTTCTCGAAGGTACGCAATTCTAACTACTTTAGGAGCAAAGTGCCTAGGTTTTGAGCATATCAAAGAGATATATACTGATGATGATGACTTTGGAAGAGTATTTAAAGCTTGTGAGCATGCTGCGTTTGAAAAATTCTATATGCATGATGGCTGTCTCTTTCGTGAAAACAAGTTATGTTTACCTAGATACTCTTTGTGAGAGTTGTTGGTGCAAGATGCACATAGTGGTGGCTTAATGGGGCATTTTGAAATCAATAAAACTTATGAAGTGCTGCATGAACATTTTTATTGGCCACACATGAAGCGAGATGTCACACGTGTTCGTGAGAGATGCATTGCATGTAAGCAAGCTAAGTCTACAACTAAATCACATGGCTTGTATACGCCTTTGCATATCCCGACGCATCTTTAGGTTGATATTTCTATGGATTTTATGTTCGGATTGCCTAGGTCTAAGCATGGTAAGGATTCTATTTATGTGGTTGTAAATCGGTTTTAAAAAATGGCTCATTTTATACCATGTTATAAATCCGATGATACCTCACATGTTGCTGATTTGTTCTTTCATGAGGTTGTGCGTTTGCATGGCATGCCTAGATCCATTGTTTCTGATCGAGATACTACATTTCTTAGCTACTTTTGGAAGACATTGCAGAAGAAATTGGTTTTAATCCGTTAACTCCGTTAGATTTAACCCCTTTGCCTGTTCACGAGCGTGTGGATTTAGATGGTGCTAAGAAAGCTAAATTTGTGAAGACATTGCATGAGAAGATGCGGTTGAATATTGAGCATAAAACAGAGCAATATGCAAAGCATGCCAACAAAGGACGTAAGAAAGTAGTGTTTGAACCCGGCGATTGGGTTTGGATTTATATGCGCACGGAGCTTTTTCCAGAGCAGAGACGTTCTATGTTATTACCACGAGGGGATGTACCATTCATGGTGTTGGAGAGGGTCAATGAAAATGCCTATAAACTTGATCTTCCAGGTGAGTATGGTATTAGTGCTACTTTCAATGTTATTGACTTGACTCTTCTCGATGCAGGTGATGATTTGAGGGCAAATCCTTTGCACTGTAAAGGGAATGATGTGGACATCGAACCATATCGAGAAGGAGGTGCTAGGGACCCGTTGTTCTATCTGCTAGGTCCGATCACTCGAGCGAGAGCAAATGAATTCAAGCAAGCTGTCGGTATCATGGTTGAAGATCTTTGGAATAAAGACAATTTGGATTCGAGACTGGAAGATTCTGAAACTCCTTGGCGCAACATGACCTTTGTCGAATTCGGAAGATTTCACTGATCGGGAATTTACCAAATATCTGACTTACCAATCTCGCAGACGATATCTATTTTAGGAAACTTAGTAATATAGGTAATCACAATATTTGATTTGTATTCCGTTTGCTTAGATTTGATTTGATTTAAATATTCGTTATCTTTAGGATATCTTTACGTAATCCTAGTTCCTAAAGGAGTCATGTCTATATAAAGAACATCTATCTTTGTAAGACAACAATATTTGATTCAGAATTTTATACAGAGATGTTTTCTCTTCTTCAAGTTCTCTTGAGTACTAGATCTTATCAAGGCTTTCTTGTGGTGATTGATCGGCTTATCGAGCAAGAGCGCGAATTCTCTTGTTCGTGGCGTCTATAGCGTGGATTGGTTGATACATGTTCGTCAACAGGTCACGTTGGTTACCAATCACGGGTTCGATTGGGGGTCAAGGTTAGCAATTCGCAACCCTTGGATCTTCATAGAACGATCATTTTCCGCAGTGATTCACATCACCATGGCGGTGGGCTGCTGTGCTAGTCTCCCCCGAGGAATAGTCGATGTGCGCACAAGTTGGCCCGGACACATTGGTTATAAAAAAAAAAAGACCCTAAAGTTAGTAAATAAAAATATGATCGCAAGGATAGGTTCTTATTTGATAAGAAATGATAATCATGTGCTTCTTTTTACCTCAAAGGTTATGTTATCCAAAACAAATTAAATGAAAATTGAAAAATCACTATCTTTTAAATTTTCAAGACCATAATCTTATTAATAAAAACAAGTCAGCACAATATTTTTAACCGAAAAACATGAGTAACACGAAATTCGTTCCTCTCTTGAAGTTTTGAAATTTGAAGGCGAGGAGGTGCAGCTAACGTTGGCAAAGGCTTTGACTTCTAAACTAGTTTGGTTCTCATAAAACATCATTAAATTTAGAAGACAATACTTCTTAGGAGTGGCATGTCAACCTCCGTGTGGCTTGATTCCTTTTTTGGCAAAACAAAACAAAGTAAAGAACACGATTTTGCCAACTAACAAAAAAAAAACGAATGAGAAAATTGAGCCTAAATTTATCAAATAACAGCATACCTCATAGAGATCACACCTAGGTGCTTCTTTTTACATAAAAGATTGTATTATCCTAAACGAATTAAATGAAATTTGAAAAAAAAATATGTTGCCTGGTTGTTGGGAATCTCAAAAGTCAAGACTCTTCGTATTCCAAGCTCATCGTGAATTGGAGTCTTGAAAGTTGTTAAGTCTTGCAATTATTATCTAGAGAATAGGAAGAGTCATAGAAGTTGTTATATAGGAAGCTATGTTTATTTATTAGTTTTAATTGTCGTAGTTATTTCTAGAGTCTATAAATACTTTGTAATCCTTCATGGATGTAGCAGAGCATGAGTGAATAAACTTCATCTCAAAATTTCCTTCTTCAAACCTTTTGGTATCAGAGTGCTGCGCCTCTGAGATCAAACATCTAATATCAGAGCCAGTTTGGCCAGTTTAGCCAGTTTGGTAAGTATTGTGAAATATACTCTCGAGTCAGATAGCTTCTGTGAGTGGTGCCGGGATGGTCCAACCTCAACTCCCAAGGTTCGATGGGAAGAATTTTGAGTATTGGAAGATCCAGATGGATGTGCTATTTGGGTTTCAAGAGCTGACCGAGATTGTGGAAGAAGGATTCGTGGAGCCAGAAGGGCCAGCAGATTTGACAATGGAGGAATAGAAGACGCTAAAAGAAAATCGCAAGAAAGAACGTAAGGCTCTCTTTTACATCTTTCAAACGATAGATTCGTCAATCTTTGAAAAAGTGGCGAATTCGAAGGCGGCGAAAGAAGCTTGGGACACTCTCTTCAAATGGAAAAGTCGAAGTCCATTTTCGACTATTTCTCACGAACATTGGCTCTTGTCAACCAAATGAAGGCCAATGGCGAGACTATTGTTGACCAACAGATCGTTGAGAAGATTCTTTGGACTCTAACTTTGCAGTTCGAATATATTGTGACTTCCATTGAAGAGTCACGAGATTTCTCTATCTTGTTCGTCGATGAGTTAGTGGGGTCTCTACGAATGCACGAGCAGCGACTCAAGGAGAAATCCAAGACGGTGGAGGAAGCTCTACAAAGCCAGTTGGTGTTGTTTGATGAAAAGAAGAATCTTTCTAATCAGAAGAAAGATCCAAATCAGACAACGAAAAGATAAGTCCCTTATTCAGTGTTTTAATTGTAAAAAGCATGGGTACTATAAATCTGAATGTCGAAGCAGGAAGGCTGGTGGTCAAAAGTTCCATGCCAAGGTAGCAAGATCTGTCGATAGACATGTCGATGGCAACGGTGAGCAAGATAATGCTCTTTTATTCACATGTAATTCTACGGTGGAGAACTAGAAGAACGTTTGGTACTTAGACACCAGGTGTAGCAATCACATGTGTGGCGAGAAGAAGTTATTCTCAAACTTCGATGACACCTTTCGTTCGGAGGTGAGGTTCGAGAATAATACCAAAGTTCCTATCATGGGAAATTGGACAATTAAAATCAAAGCAAAGGATGGGTCGGTTCAAAGCATTTCCGACGTCCATTATGTTCCCGGTCTTCGAGAAAATCTTCTAAATATGGGACAATTGTCCGAGCGAGACTATCTCATGACCATTAAGGATGAGATTTGCACGGTTCATGATAGCAAATGAGGGCTGATTGTGAAGGTAAAAATGACTTGAAATTTACTTTTTCCTTTGTATATAAATTATGCTACGTTGTGTTTTAGTGTCTCGGTGCAAGATTCGACATGGCTTTGACACAAGCAGTTTGGGCATGTGAATTTCGACAGGTTGAAGCTGTTGTCTCAGAAGAAAATGGTACATGAACTACCCAAAATTTCTGCTCTGAAAGAGATTTGTGAACCATGTGTTATTGGGAAGAAGTGCAGAGAAAGCTTCCCTTCGGAAAAATCATGAAGAGCTTTAAGGCCGTTGGAGTTCGTGCACTCCAACCTTTGTGGACCGCTTGGTGAGTCGTCGAGTCGGGGGTACAAGTATTTTGTTACCTTCATCGATGACTTTAGTCGAAAAATATGGGTTTTTTTCTTGAAGCAAAAGTCAGATGCCATCGATGCTTTCAAGGAGTTCAAAGCCTATGTAGAAAAATAAAGTGGGTATCAAATCCAGATTCTCCAAACTGATCGTGGCACAGAATACTTGGTTGGAGATGGTTTCTTCAAGCAGTGCAACATCAAGCATCAATTGACAACACGGTATACTCCTCAACAGAACGGAGTAGCGGAGAGAAAAAATCGCACTGTTGTCGATATGGTACGTACCATGCTCCATTCCAAACATTTGCCTAAACATTTCTTGGCAGAAACGGTTGCTTGTACTGTTTACTTGTTGAATCACTGTCCTACTAAAAGTCTTAAGTTCAAGACTCCTGCAGAAGTGTGGAGTGGTCGAATTCCTTTAGTTCAACATCTTCGTGTGTTTGGGTGTATTGCTTATGCTCATGTGCCAAATGAGCTTCGCAAGAAGCTTGACGAGAAGAGTGAGAAGTGCATTTTTCTCGGTTATAGTAATTAGACAAAGGGTTATCGGTTGTATAATCCTGTAACGAAGAAGGTGGTTATCAGTCGAGATGTTACTTTCGATGAGGAAGCTGAGTGGATGTGGAACACGGAAGAGAAGAAGCAGTTTCACTTTGTCCTCGATGAGGAGGAGTCAGCTCAACCCGATTCAGATAGTCAATCTGAACCAGCAACGAGTTCGACGCACCCTAATTCGACAGCAGAAACTCAGCCGGATCTTGTCGACAATCTTGTCGAAAATCTTGCTCGGCGAGAACGAGTTTTACTTGCTCGTTTGAGGGATTGTTCTTTGTCGAATGATGATGATCCATCTGATGAAGAAATTGTCAATTATGCTCTCTTTGCAGATTGTGATCCAACAACCTTTAAAGAGGCTTCCCAAGATGATGGTTGGGTTCAAGCCATGGATGATGAGATATATGCGATCGAGAAGAATGATACGTGGGAACTCACGTCTCTTCCAGAAGGCAAGAAGTTCATCGGCGTGAAATGGGTCTATAAGACCAAGTACAAGCCAAATGGTGATGTTGATTGTTTGAAGGCCCGTCTTGTAGTCAAAGGTTACAAACAGAAACTTGATATTGACTATTTTGAGGTATTTGCTCCGGTTGCAAGAATGGATATTATTCGCATGATTTTTGCTTTAGCAGCTCAAAGGCGCTGGAAAATACACCAAATGCATGTCAAGTCCGCATTTCTTAATGGTGTACTTGAGGAGGACGTGTATGTGGATCAACCAGAGGGGGTGTATGTGGATCAACCGGAGGGCTATGTCAAGAAAGGACAAGAAGATTTCGTCTACAAATTGAAGAAAACTCTTTACGGTCTCAAACAAGCACCATGAGCCTGATATACCAGAATTGATTCTTATTTCTTGAATCATGGTTTTATCCGTTGTCCTTATGAGCATACTTTATATGTCAAGGTTGGCTTGAACGTTGAGATGCTCGTTGTTTGCTTATATGTTGATGATCTCATATTTACTAGAGATTGTCAAGAGATGATTTGTAACTTCAGGGATGCCATGACCCGTGAGTTTGAGATGGCGGACATGGGTCTCATGTATTATTTTCTTGCCCTTGAAGTTACACAACCGGAGGATGGTATTTTTGTTTGTCAACAGAAGTATGCCAATGATATTCTTGAGCGTTTCAAGATGGCTACTTGTAAACCAATTAGCACTCCTATGGAGGAAAGATTGAAGTTGACAAAAAACGGAAGTGATTCCGAAGTCGATCCCACATATTTCAAGAGGTTAGTTAGGAGTCTACGATATTTGACTTCTACTCGGTCAGATCTTATTTATAGTGTTGGGATAGTAAGCAGATTTATGGAGACTTCTAGACAATCACACTTGCAGGCAGCAAAAAGGATTCTTCGGTACATTAAATGTACTGTAGATGATGGTATGTTCTATACCTTTTCTAATGATTTTCAGCTTGTGGGATATACAAACAGTGATTGGGGAGGCGATATTGGAGAAAGGAAGAGTACTTCCGGTTATGCTTTTTCTTTAGGAAATAAATTTTTTTCCTGGTCTTCAAAGAAGCAACAGGCGGTTGCTTTGTCCAGCGCAAAAGCAGAATACATAGCAACGGCTTATTATGCTACTCAAACAGTTTAGCTACGTTCGATGCTCGCTGAACTACGTCATAAGCAGGAGCTTTCAACGGTAGTTAATTGTGATAATAAGTCAGCCATAGCCCTTGCAAAGAATCTAGTCTTTCATGGAAGAAACAAGCACATCGATATAAAGTATCACTTCATTCGAGATCTAGTGAAGTTCGAGGAGATTGTGCTACGGTATTGCAAGTCGGAAGACCAGGTGGCTGACATGTTCACGAAGCCATTGAAGACAAACTCCTTCCTTAAATTCAAGAGAATGATCGGCATGGTCAAGATGAGCTCGACTTAAGGGAAGCTGTTGGGAATCTCAAAAGTCAAGACTCTTCGTAATCCAAATTCATCGTGAATTGAAGTCTTGGAAGTTGTTGAGTCTTGCAATTATTATCTAGAGAATAGGAAGAATCCTAGATGTTGTTATTGTTGGACAAAACAGTGTTAAAAATAAACAATATTGTTTTATAAATATGTAAGATACTTACAATTCGAATGACAATAATAAATGTAAACAAACTTTTTTAAACATGAAAACACAAGTTGGCAGAAACACTGAATCTGAACCCGTCAGAAGTAGTGAATCTGAACCCTCAGAAGGAACCGTCAGAAGCAGTGAATCTGAACCTTCAGAAGGAACCGTCAGAAGCAGTAAATCTGACCCTTCAGAAGGAGTGAATCTGAACCCGTCAGAAGCACTGAATCTGAACCGGTCAGAAGCACTGAATCTGAACCTTCAGAAGGAGTGAATCTGCCCGTCAGAAGTACCTTCAGAAGGAAACGTCAGAAGCAGTAAATCTGACCCTTCAGAAGGAGTGAATCTGAACCCGTCAAAAGCACCTTCAGAAGCACTGAATCTGAGCCCGTCAGAAGGAGTGAATCTGAACCCGTCAGAAGTACTGAATCTGAACTTGTCAGAAGCAATGAATCTGAACCTTTAAAAGGATGAATCTGAATGGAAATACAACATTATATAAAGTAATTGAATTAATAAAGAATACCGAGGTCTGTGTCCGACACAGTTTCCTTAAAACAGATTCGTCCCCTCCAGTACGTGCTTTGAGGTTTCGTGAACGTCTGTCTCCCATGATACAATGGTTAAGTAGCGATAGAGGCAAGCACAGCACTCCAAAGCTTTCGGCGAACTTGAACACAATCGAAAACAATACAGATGCAGACAATTGAAAAGAGGGAGAAGAGATTTTTGTGGTCTTCTATTCTGCTGGAAACAGAACGGCAAGCCACCTATTTATAGGCTAAACGGGGCATTGTGAAATAAAGAGTAACGGCTCAATAACTCTACCGTTTAGAGCCGTTATGTAATTAATTCTGTAACCACAGAATTATAATAGCCGTTACTAAGTTGTAAAGGCTTGAGTTGGAAAAAATTAAAACAGAAGGCAAAAAATGGGCCTGTCGCGAGACTCACTTTCTGGTCCTGCAATAGGGTACGCAGGTCGTGTACTCGCGCCCAAGTTTCAACTTGTCGGACCTCCGTCGGGGTCCGGGATTTGCACTCCCCGCGTGTGCGCGCAAGGCATAGTACTTATTACAATAGTTAGCACTCAAAAGGAGTGTAACCACATATAAAGCACTTCAAAACCTTTCTTCTTTCCAATGTGGGACTAGCAAACTTCCACTTCCCACTTCCAACTCAAGGGTGTTCTTTGAGAAACAATTTTTCATTCACTCAACTATCAAAATATCTCATATTTTTCAACAATCCCCCACATGAATGAAAATTATTGTGGTTTTGACTCTGAGATGGTGTTCAACAAATGAAACCTGCATAGGATAGGTACGTGTCACCCTTTGAACCTTCCCTTGTAAAAGTATATTAATTTACCAGCTGTCCAGTAGACAAGATGTCCTTGAACTGTCCTGCTTTCTTAGTAAATGACCTATACACTTCACACATGAATCATCTAAACGTTTGTTCAGTTCTCATGAGTATGTTCATTTTGGCCATGAACATCGTCCTGGTTCAGCGAGAGTTTCTAAAGAATTCAGCCCTCAATAATTCTCATTTGAAGCGGTCCCACTTCTCTCTCACATAGGTGATTACTTAATCTTGAGTAACTGATTTACTCCACTTAAGAATCATTAAAGCATAATTGCTATCATTTTCCTGATAAACCCCCACAATAGTTGGGAATATCAAATCACTTAAATTTTCTAGGAATGGTTTGGGGGATAGACCCCCACAGTGATATCTTAAGTTCGCATACTTAGGTTGTTCCTTTTGAACCTAGATCTTGGGATCTCCAATCAGCTAGGTTGGGTTTTCCGTTATACAAAATTTTCTGTAATGGGCTGCAATCCCATTCCTATTATCGATTTTCTCAACTAACTCTCTGTTTAACCATTTGGTTAGTGGATCCGCACTATTATCATTTGACTTTACGTAGTTAATAAAGATAATTCCAGTTGAGAGTAGTTGTCTAATGGTATTATGTCTACGATGTATATGTCTAGACTTACCATTATACATGTTACTATGTGCTCTTCCAAACGCAGATTGACAATCGCAATATATACAGATTGGTGGCACAGGTTTTTGCCATTTTGGAATATCCTCTAAGAAATGGCGTAGGCATTCAGTATCTTCACCACATTTATCCAAAGCTATAACTTCTGATTCCATTGTGGATCTGGCTATAACAATTTATTTATAGGATTTCTAAAAGTGTGGCTGCATCTGCTAATGTGAAGTCATATTCACTAGTAGATTTTGGAACATCCACTTTTGCAAGACACCTCCACACTCGTAAGCATTTGTAGGATGATCTCCTACCTTTCCACAGCTCATAAGGGATTTTATCCTCTTTATTTCGAAGTATTGCATTATTCTCAACTTAGGAAGGAAATAATGCTTCACAAGGTCAACAAATGACTTGTTATTGCCATAATTCATGAAATCGTCAATCACATAGGTTGGGTTACCATCACTGTTGATTTTCTTCAACTGGCTAAGTCCCATTTCCCACTAGGAATAGTCAGAGGATCGGCCGAATCCATTTCTGACATTATATTCTAAATGGACATAGTTTCATTTTCAAGCAATTGCTTTATCACATCATACCTCAAGTGGACATGTCTCTTTTTACCATTGAAAGTTTTTTCTCTTTGCAATGGCTATTGCCACTTGGCAATCATAATGCATAGACATGTAAAGTGCCATTTTCATTTCCTTGAGCAATCCTCAAGTTATCAAGATAACATATTTCCTTTCGCGCGCAGAGCCTCTATTGAACCTTTTGTGCTCAAAGTCTCTATTGAGCTTTTCCGTTTAGAGCCTCTATCTCTATTTAACTCTTTGCATTCACAGCCTCTATTGAACTTCTTGTGTTCAGAGTCTCTGTTGAAGGCGTCGATCACGTTTCAAGCAATTTCCTCTGCATAGGAGGGGAAGAATTACTTTTTGAAACTCAGCCTCATATGCCTTCCGTATCTTAATATGGTTGGCCTTATCGTTGCTCTTGGTATATCACCACAGCAACGCATTTTCCAAATACAAGGGTACGGTGTTCACATGCACCTTGTCATCCCTAGCTCATTGGGTTTCCAAGTATCGATTCTCCTCCCATAGGAAGTTGTCCACATACTTGGAATTCCTTGAGCCTTCGAATTTCTCGGGCCAAGGGACATTCACTCTATGCAGTACGGGGATTGCCCCGTTCACACGCCCAAAATCGGGCATGGCCATCTTGACCTCTAGCTCGATCGACCCATCACGTAGCTCGGTCCAAGGATTCACTCAAGTACATTCAATCAACCTGAATCTCATGCAACATCACTTGAATTTCTTGCACTTGATTGATCACAGTCTTAGAATCCACCATCATATAATCAAGGAATCGCCCGACAACAAATTTCTTTGTTCCGGCATCCTTTGTTTCGGTTAAGGATTCTTATAATTCATTTGACGTCCTTATTATACAATAGACATTGTACAATGAGTCATATAAGCCATTCATGACATAATTTCTACATAGGAAATCATAATGCTTTCAAGGCCTCAACATCGTTGAAGGCTAGCTTATTCATTTCTCCATTGGATAGCTTAGGAACTTCCTTAGTCAAGAATCTAGCAAGATTCAGAGTTGTTATATAAAATAGCGTCTTTTGCTGCCACCTTTTAAAGCTCGATCTATTGAACTTTCCAGGTTTCTCACCATGGTGGAAAGAAACCGCTGTAGAAGCAGAGGATGATCCTGACATAGGCTATTTGACAGTAGAGGCAGAGCTTTTGGTGATGTCATCTGCAGACACATCAATAACTTCTTTTCGAGTAGTCATTCGAATGGTAAGTGTCGACTAAAATCTGTTTTAAGATTGTTGGACAAAACAGTGTTAAAAATAAACAATACTGCTTTATAAATATGGAGGATACTTACAATTTGAATGACAATAATAAATGTAAACAATCTGCTTCAAACATGAAAACACAAGTTGGCAGAAGCACAAAATTTGAGCCTTCAGAAGCAGGTCAGAAACACTGAATCTGAACCCGTCAGAAGCAGTGAATCTGAACCCTCAGAAGGAACCGTCAGAAGCAGTGAATCTGAACCTTTAGAAGGAACCGTCAGAAGCAGTAAATCTGACCCTTCAAAAGGAGTGAATCTGAACCCGTCAGAAGCACCTTCAGAAGCATTGAATCTGAACCCGTTAGAAGTAGTGAATCTGAACCTTCAGAAGGAGTGAATCTGAACCCGTCAGAAGCACCTTCAGAAGGAAACATCATAAGCAGTAAATCTGACCCTTCAGAATGAGTGAATCTAAACCCGTCAAAAGCACCTTCAGAAGCATTGAATCTGAACCTGTCAGAAGCAGTGCATCTGAACCTTTAAAAGGATGAATCTGAATGGAAATACAACATTATAGAAAGTAATTGAATTAATAAAGAATACCGAGGTCTGTGTCCGACACAGTTTTCTTAAAACAGATTCGTCCCCTCCAGTACGTGCTTTGAGGTTTCGTGAACGTCTGTCTCCTAGATACAACGATTAAGCAGTGATAGAGGCAAGCACAGCACTCCAAAGCTTTCGGCGAACTTGAACACAACGTGAACACTATCGAAAATAATGCAGATGCAGACAATTGAAAAGAGGGAGAAGAGATTTTCGCGGTCTTTTATTCTGCTAGAAACAGAATGGGAAGCCACCTATAGGTTAAGCGAGGCATTGTGAAATAAAGAATAATGGCTCAATAACTCTACCGTTTAGAGCCGTTATGTAATTAATTCTGTAACCACGGAATTATAATAGTCGTTACTTAGTTAATACCATTAACATGCCAGTAATTAACTTAAGAACAGTTACATTGTAAGGGCTTGAGTTGGAAAAAATTAAAATAGAAGGCAAAAAATGGACTTGTCGCGAGACCCACTTTCCGGTCCTACAATCGCGAACGCAGGTCGTGCGCTCGCGCCCAAGTTTCAACTTGTCGGGCCTCCGTCGGGGTCCGGGATTTGCACCCCCCTGCGCGTGTGCCCGAGGCATAGTACTTGTCGTTCGCATTTCGCAACCAAAGCTTCCCCTGAAAGACGCGACGCGTTCAATTCGTGGCTTATTTTTCTTTTTCTTTCTTTTTTGGGTTTCTAAATAAACCGCCTGACAGATAAACCATTGTTTTTGGTGGGATACAAATAAATCATTTGCGAAGTCATTATTTACCATTTTTTTTCTTGTTCTTATTTTTTTCATGCGATTATTTTTCTCTTTCGAACCAAATTAAAAAAAATTATAATTCTGATAGTATTCTAGTAATATAATTTATGCTTACGAGAAACTTAAAATCATTACCTTCGGTGTTTTTATGGAGTAGGAATTAACCAATCAAATAATTAATTTTATCTTCTCAAAGTAAATAAGTTTTGCATTGTTAAAAAGGTTAGGGGAATTTGGAAACGGCTTTTGAATATTGATATTTACATTCCGAGCAGAAAAAAAAATATTGATATTTACATGCTTTTAGGTTTTTCAATTTCAAAATGAAAGCAAGATTATTATCGAAAATTACCACTAACCCTAGAAATTAAAAGCAAAAACGACGAGTAGTGAACATTCTGTTTAGTCTCGAGCTCAAACGACTTGTCGTTCGCATTTCGCATTCAAAATTGCTTCCCCCGAAAATAATCTTGCATTGACCAAGTCTTCACTCGTCTCTCTACTTAAGAGCGAAGCCACTGCGCTTTGTGCATCCCCCTCTCCCTCTTACTCTTCGCTTCCCCCACTTCCATCTCTCTCTCAGCCACACGCGCACCTTCCGGATCTCGCTTCCCTTTGGCCGTGTTTTCTCCATCATCGGCATCGGGTATTGTTTTGTATGTGATTTTCTGTTTGCTTGTTAGGGTTTTTTTGGGCACTCTTTAGCTAATGATTTTCAAAGCAGGGTTTTTATCTTCGCGGGCCAGATGTCTTTTGAAGGGAGCGAGAGACATTCATCGTTGCGAAGCTGTGTCTACATTAGACACATTTTCATGATCCGTGGGAGACTCTCTTTCACTGGGAAGATACTGTTTCGTCACTGGGTCTGACTGATCGGGGACTCCTACACACTCAGCTTTTGCGATTAAGAAAAGTCGCTGGTGGTTGTGAAGAGAAACTTTGTTGGCTTCAAGAGCCTTCGAAATTTAGTTTGGTCTTGTGATGGCGAGAGCAACCCTTCCTCTGGGTTTCCGTTTTCACCCTACTGATGTCGAACTGGTCATGTATTACCTCAAGAGAAAAGTGCTGGGAAAGAAGTTTCGTGTTGATGCAATTGTGGAGGTTGACATATACAAGTTTGCTCCTTGGGATCTTCCAGGTATGTGGAAATTTCTTTCTATATATGTGTGGTATTTGGGTTCAGATCGAGTTTTTTGGCTTTTAATATGATTTGGTGTGCTAAATATGATTTTTTGTGGAAATTTCTTTCTATATATGTGTGGTATTTGGGTTCAGATCGAGTTTTTTGGCTTTTAATATGATTTGGTGTGCTAAATATGATTTTTTGTTTTGTCCCTTAATCAGATAAAGCCTGTTTGAGAACTAAAGATCTGAAATGGTATTTCTTCTGTCCCCATGAGAGGAAATATGCAACTGGCGGTAGAACAAACCGATCGACTGAATTTGGGTTCTGGAAAACTACTGGAAAGGATAGGCCTGTAATATACAACGGTCAACCCGTGGGAATGATAAAAACCTTAATTTTTCATCGTCGAGGCGGAGAACCTAAGCCAGAGCGAACAAATTGGGTGATGCATGAGTATAGGCTCGAGGATGATGATTTGAAGACGAAAGGGGTAGCACAGGTATTGCCTTGTCCATTCCTGATGAGGATTTTGTAAATTCTCTTCTCATGGAACTCTGATCTCCTTGCGTGACAATTATATGTGAGCGAGTTTGTTATCTTTGTTGTTGGACATTGTTTATAGTGGTGTCATGCATCTTTGGGAACTGTGGTGTTATATTCATTTACCATAAGCAAATCCAGATGGGTTTATCCATTCAGATGATCGTATTTAGATTTGGTTATCTGGTCTGGTTGGCTTGATTGGGAGTTGCTACATGGTGTTATCCGAGATGTCGACCTCCCCAAGTTCTTATGCTTTTATCCTCTGTTGAATTCTTCCATTAGTTATGAAGTTGGCAATTCTAGTCTGCTTATTAAAATGGCTTTATCCTGTCCTAATTATGTTTCAAAACCCCTGCATGTGATTGTTATGGTGTCTTTAGTTCTTCAGCACACATCGCTCAGAGCTCTCTATGTACTGTTGACCTCTTGCTTTTCAGTAATTTGTCCGACTCTGCTTTGCTCATTTTTCGCTTGCTCTATGCTAGTATGGTTTGGTTTCTTTTTTGTTGGACCTGATGTTGCTTTGAGGAGGCAGGGAAAATCTGGTCTAGTGATTGATGTTTGGTGTCGGGTGATGGTGTATTTTAGTTAGGCTCTGAGGGTTTTTTTTTTTTTTTTCTGCAATAGCAATTTGAGCCACAATATGGTCCTAATTTTCCTAGAGCAATAGCTGTGAAGACTGATACTGGGGACATCTTTTGTAATATTGTTAGGTCTTTATGATTGTATGTCTGGCAACTCACAAGGGTACAGTACTGATCACCGAACTTTCTTGAGCGCAGGATGCATTTGTAATTTGCATGATCTATCAAAAAGATGGTCTTGGTCCAAGAAATGGTGCCCAATATGGAGCATCCTACAATGAGGAAGAGTGGGATGACGACGGAGAAACTGATGTCCCCTCCACTAGCAGTTTCACTCAAGCATTAATTTTACCTGATAAGCAGAAGCGAACTTTTGAGCAATATTGTGGAGGGTCCACATCCAAGGCGTGCCCAGCTGGACCATCTCAGATCGTGCCTCCCCCAGCTCTTGCCAAGGATATCACAATGGAGGATCCTCAAATTCCATGTAATGATTATCTTCTTTCACATGGCATCTTCATTGATGAAATCCCTCTTGCATCTTCTGAGAACGACAAAGTTGAGGTTTGTATTAGTTCTTCACTTTTTATGATTATCCTGCTTGTTATAATTGCTTTATTGTGCTTTCTCATACGTTGATAGTTTTCTTTTCCTTTCCAAGAAAGAGGTTTATAGTTATCTATTATTTATACTGTTGCCAACCTGATGTCCCATCTGCTACTGCTTGTAAACTTCTTTCTGAGCCTGGTATTTGACATATTCGCTTTCTTTACACTGTCCTCTTATTAGGAGTAATTCCTTCAGGCATAAACCAACTACTTTTTAATAAATGCAAAGATTCCAAATTCCATGATTTTTTGGCTATATTTTGATGATTCTAAATTTAATCATCATCTCTTATCAAATAGATGCACCAAGAAGAGGTAGATGATTCTAAAATTGTGATGGTGTTGTGTCATGCTTCTCTTAGGTAGGTTAAAGATAATTGATGAGATAGCAATGGGATTAATCAGCAGTTTTCGGATGCTATCCCTATTGTAATTTATCTATGGAAATAATGATATCTGCATTGGACAACTGTCAATGGCGAATCATACTTTTCCATCATTGTATTCCATCAGATGGAACGGATCTCTTGAATGAGAATTTGTCAATCAAGAATAAGTAACCCAATGTTTCATCAGACAAATTTGAGCTACGAGAATGAGACCTTATCAATTGACAAGAGGCAAATGGGAACAAAAAAGAGGCAGAACGAACTAGGAGATGATGCTAAACTTAGGCAAGATGTTTGAAATATTGCTAGAGCTTGTTCTAAGTTTTTATTGTTTAGCACTGGCAGTGAACCAACTTCTTTTTAATATTTTGAATAAAATAATTGAATGGACTTTTTGCTTTTGGATTTTATGATGAGGCTTCTTGAACTCTTTACCCCTTTCCTTTTTCAAAGTGTTTTTCTTCATATTGATGGCTAAAGAAGCATTTCCTTATCTGTTTCTTTTTCCATTCGGGTCAATTTTGGGGGATCGAGCTCCACATTGTCGTTGGCAATCTATTGCAGCATGTCCATTTATCAGCTATAAGATTTATTGATGACTGATACTTAGATTTCTATTGTATAACTGGTGTTTGTTGCTCTTCATTGGGTAACTTATATCCTTCCTGTTTTCAGAACCTTGACCACATGAATCCTGATGGAAATCACCAAGCTGAGGTTACACAGGACGATATCTTCGATTGTTTAGAAGACCCTGATAATTTTTCTGTCGCTCCCTCTGATGCAAGTATATCGCCACCAAGTGATCAATTTATGGAGGTGGAGGATCTTGATGCTTCATTGCCTTCAGTTAATGGATCCGGTCCATCTGATCACTACTATTCAGATAACCTCTCTGCATATGATCATCATTCTATTGCTGCTCAGAGTTTTTGGAATCCAGTAATTCCAGATGATGTAAATGCTCCTGGGTTGGAATTGAAGCATCTCGAGACTCGGTCGACTTGCTTTAGTGAGGCTACTCAATCCCAGGGCATGTATAATTGGATACTTACATGACACTTTTAGGTTGTTCATTCTTGATGTGTTACTGGCCGATTGAGCCTATTTCTGTTTGGTGTGCCTGCATTAAACCATCTGTGTCTTATGTGTTTCTGTTTGTGTTCTATGCATGTTCCTTGCCCCTGGGAATTCGTAGTATTTCAGCTCCCCACGTTGGTGCGCAATTTATTAAGTGCAGATATCATTGGTTTCTGAAGTTGGGTCATCTTAATTGTTGAGGTATCAGTTGATTTTTGCCGATTTGAGTCTTTAGAGAGTAAATTCCAGCCTAGGATGATCAGGATAAGAATGTGTGCTGATTTCGAAACTACAAATGGTCCAAAGACACTTATTTATCTTGAAGGTTTCATTACCTTGGAAGTGATCCTTACGCTCGTTAGTTTTTATCGTTTGATTTTCCATTGGGTAAAAACCAACTGTTTTGTCTCCCGACCAAAAAAAAAATGTTTTGGCAACTGTTTTGGGCTTGTCAGTTACCTAGAAAACTAAGTACAATTGGCAAAGGACCAGTTTTGCCGACTACATCGCGCCTTGCCTTGGCTTGATCTGAAATCACTCTCGACTCAACATCAAAATCATTAGAAAGTCGATAAACAACCCGTTTGCGGCCGTGTGGGGATATATGCAGGTGGCGCTTTCCGTGTGCCACCGCGTTAAAGGCTATATACAAGCAATAATGTTACCATTTGTCGAGCAAAATTAGCTTAAAAAATGGGTCATAATTATTACGAAAAATCCGATGCCATAGTACTCATTTTGGGAACAAGTCACTAAACGGGTATGTGGCCAATCCCTAAAACGGACTGCGGAATGTATTTTATCTACTGAATTAAGCTGGTATTTTACTAGAGGGCTTTTCTCGTATCAATTTACCTATGCGGTGATTCTTGTTGAAGCATATATGCCATTAGTGCGATCTCAGTGATGGCGGACTTAGATTGCCCGAGTGGGACTACGGAATGTATTTTATCTGCTGGATTAAGCGGGTATTTTACCAGAGGGCTTTTATCGTATCAACTTACCCATGCGATGATTCTTGTTGAAGTATATATGCGATTAGTGCGATCTCAGTAATGGCGGACTTAGATTGCCTGAGTGGGACTACGGAATGTATTTTATCTGTTGGATTAAGTGCGTATTTTACCAAAGGGCTTTTATCGTATCAATTTACTCATGCCGTGATTCTTGTTGAAGCATATATGCCATTAGCGAGATCTAGTGATGGCGGACTTAGATTGCCCGAGTGACTGACGGCAATGAAAAGGGGCAGAAAAGCAGAGAAACAGCTCACTTGAGTTTATAGAAAAAACTGTAATGTACAAAATTTCTATCTAGAAGGGAGCAGATAGAACATCCCTGGGTTTAGGCCGTTGCAACTTATTACTCTGCCCATGCCCGAAATACTCCTCCTTCGGATCCACCGCCATGTCGGCGTTCGCCGCCATTGCGCTCACCACCGGCTTCAATCCCTGCACGCGGGGGCACACACCTCAATAAGTTTCATGCATCTGGGACGATTTTTACAATGACATTCGCGTACATGTTTCCGGTCCATGTAGATTTTTTTTCTTTGGGTCGCTGAGAACTAAAACACATCTGCAAAATTTCTCTCGTAATGCATTCGCTATGATCGCCATCTGCGCTCGTCGAAAAGATTTCGACGATAATGTTTGCAAGCCAAACGCTCTAAAATCACTCGGAATCGATCCTCGATATCCCGGTCGAAGTAGCTTGATCATCATCGTACCCGAGAGAGAGAGAGAGAGAGAGAGAGAGAGAGAGAGAGAGAGAGAGAGAGAGAGAGAGTACGTACCGCGGTGAAGATGGCCAAGGCTTCATCAATGCTTCTGGTGTTCACCACGTACTGTGCAAGTTCCTGAAACAACGCCATCAATCAGAGAATCAAAACCAAAAGAAGAATAATTTGGGAAAAAAAAAAGTTCGAAATTTTACCGGATATTATTTATCTGTCAGCCTGTAGGAATTTTGGTTTGTCTTTTATAATAAAATATCGATTGTCGTGAAAGGAAAGGTAGAAGATTTGCGGTTTCCTTTGCAATCATTTTCGATAAAAGTATAGATAGTAAAAATTTATCGATTACTTGTCAATCATCTTAGTTGTCATGAATTAGGTTTTGTCCATATTGTTATGTGTTATCCGAATACATGTATGCATTTTTTCATGCAATATTTTTGCAAAAAAATTGAGTTTAAAGTGGGCATTGAATTTGCTTAATCAAACGTACAGTTGAATACAACTATATTTGGTTAGATTCTTCCATATCATGAATGTATCTATGAGCCACTCTCACGTAAATGAATGAAGAAGATCAACTCCTTTTATGAAGAACCATAACCTTCACCTAGTTGACCAAAACTCATTTGAATATAGTGGGTTTTGCACGACTGGAGCGATGAAAAATGCATCGACATACTGAAACGAAGCAAAGAAGCGGTGTCGGGCCGAGGTAAGGTTGGAAAAGTGATTGTGATCGATGCTGTAGTAGGGAATCAAACAGAAGATCATAGATCCACCGAAACGCAACTCTTATTTGACATGTATGTGATGGTTACCCTCAATGGGAAAGAAAGGAATGAAAAGGAATGGGAAAAGCTGTTTCTTGATGCTGGCTTTAGCGGCTACAAGATTGTCTCTTGCCTGGGCCTTCGTTCTGTCATTGAGATTTATCCTTGATTGAATTTCGTTTGCTTGGTCTATCCTAGTTCTACATTTGCTTTTAATTGACGTCAATTGTATTGGAACTACTATTGTTGTTATAATGTAGTCTAACTACTATTGAATTATCGAGTGACAATTCCAAATTGGATAGCTCCATCTGTTCCATCGTCGACTACAACGATATTTTATTTGTAGAATCATGCCTTACAGAAAATGAATTAAGTAAGATACATGCCTTGGAAGTTGTTGAGTCTTGCAATTATTATCTAGAGAATAGGAAGAATCCTAGATGTTGTTATTGTTGGACAAAACAGTGTTAAAAATAAACAATACTGTTTTATAAATATGGAGGATACTTACAATTCGAATGACAATAATAAATGTAAACAAACTTCTTTAAACATGAAAATACAAGTTGGCAGAAGCACAAAATTTGAGTCTTCAGAAGCAGGTCAGAAGCAAGTCAGAAGCAAAAAAACTGAGCCTTCAGAAACAGGTCAGAAACACTGAATCTGAACCCGTCAGAAGCAGTGAATCTGAACCCTCAGAAGGAAACGTCAGAAGGAGTGAATCTGAACCCGTCAGAAGTATCTTCAGAAGCACTGAATCTGAGCCCGTCAGAATGAGTGAATCTGAACTCATCAGAAGCACCTTCAAAAGCACTGAATCTGAACCCGTCAGAAGCAGTAAATTTGAACCTTTAAAAGGATGAATCTGAATGGAAATACAACATTATAGAAAGTAATTGAATTAATAAAGAATACCGAGGCATGTGTCCGACACAGTTTCCTTAAAACAGATTCGTCCCCTCCAGTACGCGCTTTGAGGTTTCATGAATGTCTATCTCCCAAGATACAATTGTTAAGCAGCGATAGAGGCAAGCACATCACTCCAAAGCTTTCGGCGAACTTGAACACAACGTGAACACTATTGAAAACAATGCAGATGCAGACAATTGAAAAGAGGGAGAAGAGATTTTTGTGGTCTTCTATTCTGCTAGAAACAAAACGGGAAGCCATTATAGGCTAAACGGGGCATTGTGAAATAAAGAATAACGGCTCAATAACTCTACCGTTTAGAGCCGTTATGTAATTAATTATGTAACCACAGAATTATAATAGCCGTCACTTAGTTAATACCATTAACATGTCGGTAATTTACTTAAGAACAGTTACATTGTAACAGCTTGAGTTGGAAAAAATTAAAACATAAGGCAAAAAATGGGCTTGTCGCGAGACCCACTTTCCTGTCCTGCAATCGCGTACGCAGGTCGTGCGCTCACGCCCAAGTTTCAACTTGTCGAGCCTCCGTCGGGGTTCGGGATTTGCACCCCCTTGCGCGTGTGCGCGAGGTATATTACTTGTTACAATAGTTACCACTCAAAAGGAGTGTATCCACATATAAAACACTTCAAAACCTTACTCCTTTTCAATGTGGGACTAGCAAACTTCCACTTCCCACTTCCAATTCAAAGGTGTTCTTTGAGAAACAATTTCTCATTCACTCAACTATCAAAATATCTCATGTTTTCCAAAATCCCCCACATGAATGAAAATTATTTTGGTTTTGACTCTGAGATAGTGTTCAACAAATGAAACCTGCATAGGATAGGTAGCTGTTACCCTTTGAACCTTCCCTTGTGAAAGTATATTTAATTTACCAATTGTCCAGTAGACATGATGTCCTTAAACTGTCCTGCTTTTTTAGTAAATGACCCATACACTTCACACATGATTCATCTAAACGTTTGTTCAGTTCTCATGAGTATGTTCGTTTTGGCCATGAACATCGTCCTGGTTCAGCGAGAGTTTCTAGAGAATTCAGCCCTCAATAATTCTCCTTTGAAGCGGCCCCACTTCTCTCTCACATAGGTGATTACTTAATCTTGAATAACTGATTTACTCCACTTAAGAATCATTAAAGCATAATTGCTATCATTTTCTTGATAAACCCCCCAATAGTTGGGAATATCAAATCACTGAAATTTTATAGGAATGGTTTGGGAGATAGACCCCCACAGTGATATCTTAAGTTCGTATACTTAGGTTGTCCCTTTTGAACCTAGATCTTGGGATCTCCAGTCAGCTATGTTGGGTTTTTCGTTATACAAATTTTTCTGTAATGGGCTGCAATCCCATTTCTATTATCGATTTTCTCAACTAACTCTCTGTTTAACCCTTTGGTTAGTGGATCCGCACTATTATCATTTGATTTTACGTAGTCAATAGAGATAATTCCAGTTGAGAGTAGTTGCCTAATGGTATTATGTCTACGATGTATATGTCTAGACTTACCATTATACATGTTACTATGTGCTCTTCCAAACGTAGATTGACAATCGCAATATATACAGATTGGTGGCACAGTTTTTGCCATTTTGAAATATCCTCTAAGAAATGGCATAGCCATTCAGTCTCTTCACTACATTTATCCAAAGCTATAACTTCGGATTCTATTGTGGATCTAGCTATAACAATTTGTTTATAAGATTTCCAAAAGTATGGCTGCATCTACTAATGTGAATTCATATTCACTAGTAGATTTTGGAACATCCACTTTTGCAAGACACCCCCCACACTCGTAAGCATTTGTAGGATTGTCTCCTACCTTTCCACAGCTAATAAGGGGTTTTATCCTCTTTATTTCGAGGTATTGCATTATTCTCAACTTAGTAAGGAAATAATGCTTCACAAGGTCAACAAATGACTGTTATTGCCCTAATTCATGAAATCGTCAATCACATAGGTTGGGTTACCATCACTGTTGATTTTCTTCAACCGGCTAAGTCCCATTTCCCACGATGAATAGTCAGAGGATCGACCGAATCCATTTCTGACATTATATTCTAAATGGACATAGTTCCATTTTCAAGCAATTGCTTTATCACATCATACCTCAAGCGGACATGTCTCTTTCTACCATTGAAAGTTTTTTCTCTTTGCAATGGCTATTGCCACTTGGCAATCACAATGCATAGACATGTAAAGTGCCGATTTCATTTCCTTGAGCAATCCTCAAGTTATCAAGATAACATATTTCCTTTCGCGCGCAGAGCCTCTATTGAACCTTTGTGCTCAAAGTCTCTATTGAGCTTTTCCGTTTAGAGCCTCTATCTCTATTTAACTCTTTGCATTCACAGCCTCTATCGAACTTCTTGTGTTCAGAGTTTTTGTTGAACCTTTTGCATTCACAGCCTCTGTTGAAGGCATCGATCACGTTTCAAGCAATTTCCTCTGCATAGGAGGGGAAGAATTGCTTTTTGAAACTCAACCTCATATGCCTTCCATATCTTGATATGGTTGGCCTTATCGTTGCTCTTGGTATATCACCACAGCAACGCATTTTCCAAATACAAGTGTACGATATTCACACGCACCTTGTCATCCCTAGCTCATTAGGTTTCCAAGTATCGATTCTCCTCCCATAGGAAGTTGTCCACATACTTGGAATTCCTTGAGCCTTCGAATTTCTCGGGCCAAGGGACATTCACTCTATGCGGTATGGGGATCCCCCCGTTCACACGCCCAGAATCAAGCATGGCCATCTTGGCCTCTAGCTTGATCGACCCATCATGTTGCTCGGTCCAAGGATTCACTCAAGTACATTCAATCAACCTGAATCTCTTGCAAAATCACTTGAATTTCTTGCACTTGATTGATCACAGTCTTAGAATCCACCATCATATAATCAAGGAATCATCCGACAACAAATTTCTTTGTTCCGGTATCCTCTGTTTTATATTTTCGGTTAAGGATTCTTATAATTCCTTTGACATCCTTATTGTACAATAGACATTGTACAAGGAGTCATATAAACCATTCATAACATAATTCCTACATAGGAAATCAGAATGCTTTCAAGGCCTCAACATCGTTGAAGGCTAGCTTATCCATTTCTCCATTGGATAGCTTAGGAACTTCCTTAGTCAAGAATCTAGCAAGATTCAGAGTTGTTATATAAAATAACGTCTTTTGCTGCCACCTTTTAAAGCTCTATCCGTTGAACTTTCCAGGTTTCTCACCATGGTGGAAAGAAACCGCTATAGAAGCAGAGGATGATCCTGACATAGGCTATTTGACAACAAAGGCAGAGCTTTTGGTGATGTCATCTGCAGACACATCAATAACTTCTTTTCCAGTAGTCATTCGAATGGTAAGTGTCAACTAAAATCTGTTTTAAGATTGTTGGACAAAACAGTGTTAAAAATAAACAATACTGTTTTATAAATATGGAGGATACTTACAATTCGAATGACAATAATAAATATAAATAAACTGCTTCAAACATAAAAACAAAAGTTGACAGAAGCACAAAATTTGAGCCTTCAGAAGCAAGTTAGAAGCAAGTCAGAAGCACAAAAATTGAGCCTTTAGAAGCAGGTCAAAAATACTGAATCTAAACCCGTCAGAAGCAGTGTATCTGAACCCTCAGAAGGAACCGTCAGAAGTAGTAAATCTGACCCTTCAAAAGGAGTGAATCTGAACCCGTCAGAAGCACCTTCAGAAGCACTGAATCTAAACTCGTCAGAAGTAGTGAGTCTGAATTTTCAAAAGGAGTGAATCTGAACCCGTTAGAAGCACCTTCAGAAGGAAACGTCAGAAGCAGTAAATCTGACCCTTTAGAAGGAGTGAATCTAAACCCGTCAGAAGCACCTTCAGAAGCACTAAATCTGAACCCGTCAGAAGCAGTGAATCTGAACCTTTAAAAGGATGAATCTGAATGGAAATACAACATTATAGAAAGTAATTGAATTAATAAAGAATACCGAGGCCTGTGTCCGACACAGTTTCCTTAAAAGAGATTCATCCCCTCCAGTACGTGCTTTGAGGTTTCGTGAACGTCTGTCTCCCAGGATACAACGGTTAAGCAGCGATAGAGGCAAGCACATCACTCCAAAGCTTTCGGCGAACTTGAACACAACGTGAACACTATCGAAAACAATGCATATGCAGACAATTAAAAAGAGGGAGAAGAGATTTTCGAGGTATTCTATTCTGCTAAAAACAGAACTGGAAGCCACCTATTTATAGGCTAAGCGGGGCATTGTGAAATAAAGAATAACGGCTCAATAACTCTACCGTTTAGAGCCGTTATGTAATTAATTCTGTAACCACAGAATTATAATAGTCGTTACTTAGCTAATACCATTAACATGCCTGTAGTCAACTTAAGAACAGTTACATTGTAACGGCTTGAGTTGGAAAAAATTAAAACAGAAGGCAAAAAATGGGCTTGTCGCAAGACCCACTTTCTGGTCCTACAATCGCGTACGCAGGTCGTGCGCTCGTGCCCAAGTTTCAACTTGTCGAGCCTCCGTCGAGGTCCGAGATTTGCACCCCCTGTGCGTGTGCGTGAGGCAGGTACTTGTTACAATAGTTACCACTCAAAAAGAGTGTAATGACATATAAAGCACTTCAAGGCCTTCCTCATTTCCAATGTGGGACTATTAAACTTCCACTTCCCACTTTCAACTCAATGGTGTTATTTGAGAAATAATTTCTCATTCACTCACTCATCAAAATATCTCATATTTTCCAACACTTATCTAGGAAGTTATGTTTATTTATTAATTTTAATTGTCGTAGTTATCTCTAGAGTCTATAAATACTTTGTAATTCTTCATGGATGTAGTAGAGCATGAGTGAATAAATTTCGTCTCAAAATTTCCTTCTTCAAACCTTTCGGTATCGGAGTATTGCGCCTCTGAGATCCAACATTGGTTTCTTTTTGACAAAACAAATCAACGTATAAAACATATTTTTGCTAATGGAAAAAAAAAAGAGAAAATGACCCTAAAGATAGTAAGTTACTGTATAACTGCGTGAATACGTTCTTATGTCATAGAGATCTTAACTATGTGCTTCTTTTTACATAAAATATTTAGACTAAGTAACGACTATTATATTTAGAAAAAGTCAGTAAATTTGTTTTAAACGAAAGAATTCAAGAGCATAAAATACTTTCCTTTATTGATGTTTTGAAATCTGAAGGCGACGACGTAAAAGCTAACATCGGCAAATCCTTTTGACTTCTAACTATGTTTGGTTCTTATAATGCAGCATTAAAATAAATTGTTTTTTGTTACACAAAAGATTATGTTATCCTAAACAAATTAAATGAATATTGAAAAATCATAATATTTTTAATTTTAAGGACCATAATCTTGTTAATGAATTGTTTTAAACCAAAAAATAAAATAAAATTCAAGAACACGAAATTCGTTCCTTTCTTGATGTTTTGAAATCTAAAGGCAACGATGTGGGAGCTAACGTTGGCAAATGCTTTGACTTCTAAGCTACATTTGGTTCTTATAAATCAACACTAAAATAAAAAGATGAAACGCCTTAGCAGTGGCATTTAAACCCCGCTCTGGCATGGTTCCTTTTTCGCAAAACAAATCAAAGTAAAGAACGTATTTTCGTTCGACCAAAAAAAAAAAGAACATATTTTTGTTAACGAAAAAGACGAAGAAGGAAAAATGACCCTTAAGTTAGCAAAAAAAAAAAAAACAGCATAACCGTACGGATAGATTCTTATTTAATAAAGATCATAATCACATGCTTCTTTTGTACATAAAACATTATGTTATCCAAAAAAAGATCATGAAAATTGCAAGAACACTATGTTTTTAAGTACCATAATCTTATTAATGAAAAAAGTCAGCAAAATTTTTTAAACGAAAGAATTCAGGAACACCAGATTGGTTCCTTTCTTGATGTTTTGAAACCTGAAGGCGATGACGTGGAAGTCAACACAGGCACATGCTTTGACTTCTAAACTACGTTTGGTTCTTATAAGTTATAATGCAGCATTAAAATAAAAGGACGAAAATCCTTAGAAGTGGCTTGTCAACCTCCGTGTCGCTTCATTCCTTTTTGGGCAGAACAAATCAAAGTAAGGAACATAATTTTTTTTTTGGGGTAAGGAAAAGAACATATTTTTGCTAAACAAAAGAATAAGAAAAATGACCATAAAGTTAACAAATAATAGTATATCGCAGAGATCCGTTCTTATTTGATAGAGATTATAACCACGTACTACGTTATCCTAAACAAATTAAACGAAAATTGAAAAATCACTATTTTGCTCGGTTCCTTTTTGGCAAAACAAATCAAAGTAAAGAACATATTTGCTGTCCTGATATGTGCTGTCGCCCAAGCAGCTGTAGTCAATGGGTTGGATTTGAGCCGGCGAAACCAGGCCAGAAACGTCTCATCAAGCAACGGAAAACTCTGAAATCGCTGAGATGGAAGCGACCAAATGTCCCGCATAGGAGAAGCTTGAATAGGAAGTTTTTCGCTCCGACGTAGTGGGAAACAAGTTTGAAGAGATGCTGGGATGGACAAATGAGATTGAAGACTAGGTCCCAAAATAAACCTAAAATATTATTTGGAAGTATTCAGTAGTTCGAAAAAACAATCATCTTTGCTTTCGTCCTTTAGATTGTCGAAACGGCCGATCATTTATTTTGAGTCAGAAGGAGAAGATGAAGACGCCATGAAAAGGGACGAAAACATAGAACCAGAGGTTTAGGGTTTAAGACAACGGAGAAAATGATGGATGAGAGCTTTCTGTCCGAAGGGGTGCTAAAGAACAGAAATCAATGCGTCAAGGAAAAGTTGGAATGATTACACCAAATCCCCTGTTGATAGCAGCTGTCAAATCCAAAGACGTCATTTAAAAGACATGAATCTCTTTTAAATGGGGTATTTGTTAATACCTAAAATTACCCTAGGGGTCACGTGATGCGCGTATGGAGAAGGAACGATCAGCTGCGGTCAGATGTATGCGAGCAAGATAAAAGTCAAGCTGCAGATCCACCAAGTGTAAAGGGTGATTTTGGCAGTATTTATCTCAAAAAGCCAAGGGAAAAGGCGCGCAAAAGAAGACACGATCAAGGCAGTTACAGAATTAGGCGGCAATCCCATCAAGCACAGCGAAAGGCGCGAAAATTGTTAAAAACCTTATCCATGAAAGTCACTGAAGGAAAACGTGCTTAAAAGGCTGAGGCGACAGCTGTCATCGAAAGAGAGCGTACTTGGAGCCCAAGGCAGTAGCTAATTCAACGGTTACCAGAACAGGTGTAGTCATCGAAGAGAATGTACTTGGGGCCCAAGGCAGCGGATGATCGACGGTTACCAGGTTACGCCTATAAATACCAACGGGTATCCAACAGCAAGCCCCCCCCACACAACACAACAACAAGTCTTTGTCTTTCAACTTAGCTTTAGTCTAGTTGTAGCTTTCAGATTCCCGTCATCGATTCAATTCCGACGTGTTTCATATCCAGAGTCAGGTGTCGTCGATTAGATTTCGACTTCTGCTCGCCCAGTCCAGTACCGTCGATTAAATTTCGGTGCTGTGTCCTACATTTCCACCCGTCCGGTGTCGTAGATTAAATTCCGGCATCGTGTCCTACAGTAAGGTCCAGCACCGTCGATTCGATTCCGATGTTGTATCTCGGTTACAATTTCGTCGAAGCAATTCGACAAGTTTCATCGAAACCGTCTCCAGGAGGTTTGTCGAAGTCTTGTACAAAGCTGTCGAAAGACACGCTCCTATCAATAAGATATATTGCATTTGACGCTCTCTGTCCAAAACTTTCCCGGAATAACTACTAACGTTCGATAAAATGAATTTTCCGCGTAACAACCCTTTTGGGTTCCAACCTCTTAGGTCGAACCCTAAAGAAATCAATTGGGCCTTACCGAAGGGAAATTTTCGCGCAACAATCCTTTTTTGGCAAGCCCAATGGGACTAAGGTGCTAAGTTCGAGAGAGTGTTATACCACGTACAAGGGGTCGTAGCAACTTAGACGGAGACGAACTCATGGAGGAAATACCGCGAGCAGAATCTTCAACGATTCGAGGAGTCTAAGATCCGCCTCAGATTGAAGAAGGCGAGGTTCAGCGGCGACTTGTCGAAGAACCAAGACGAAGGTGACACCAGTCATGCTAATTTTTTTAGATTGTTACCTTCGAAAAAGATTTTCAACATTCATGACTAATTTTTCATGTCCTTTGATTGAAACTTTTTTGAAGCATTTCCGTATTATAATCCATCGAAAATCGTTTTTATGATGATGAGCGTACAAATCGAAATTACCGAATACGCATTGATAAAGTCTTGATAGTGGGAAGCAAACAATAGAAGACTGAGAGACAGGTGGGAGTCTCTATCTTCGAACACGACTAGATTGGCAAAGACGTTCCAACTCGGAAGTTCAAATTTTCTTTGGCATCGTCTAGATTCACATATTAATGTAATATGGATTTTCTTTATACAAAATATACGATTGTGACTTAAAATAAAATGTTTGCAACGTTAAGATTCTTTAGTATTTAGCCTTGTAAGGTGGTCCTTGTCGATTCTCACGGGATTATAAATGAATAATCGAATAGAAGTCTTGGATGATAACATAAAGAAATATCATCTCAGAGTATTCCTCTCCGTTTCATATTTTGAATTCAAAATGCAATAAGGAACTATAAGTTTAAGGATGAAAAAAATTAATAAACTAATGGTCGATTGTGAGCCACGTGAGAAAATTATGCCATGTGACAGTCACAAACACCAAAAGAAATCGAACAAGCTCTCAATTTCACCTTACATTTTCCTTGTGCTAGCAAAATCTTCAATATTTTTCATGGGCCTAAGGAATGGTAATAGAAGCCCACTTAGGCGTTGAAACTCAACAACAGTCCTTTGATTAAAAACCTAAGCAAAGCCGAGTCAGGGTTCTTGGTCATTCTCTCTATCCTCCTCTTCCTCTTCCTCCTTCTCCGTTCCCTTCTCAAGATGGAAGAACAAGCAATAGAACATTGCGGATAATGAGGATAGAGTCTTATTCATCGTATGCATGGGAAGCAAGCATCATGATTGATCAGAAGATGAAATTCATCGTGATCTGACAAATTATTAATTCTTTAGGATTATTTTCAAGATCAACAGGTCAAGGCCCAAGGAATAAGCCCAGGCCCATAAAATCAATCAATCAATCTCTCTCTCTCATATGGGTCAATTGACATTGACTTTTTCTCACTCTTCATCTTCTCTCTTCCTAACTCTCCTTTGGATTTCTACAAATTTCCATCCCCCTCCTTTTGATCCTCGTAAAGAGTGGGCATTACAACCATGACATTTGCTCTCCTTGTTATCATTAATTCCCATCCTCAAACGACATGCTAATCATAAGCTCTAGAGGTTAATCATTCACATCACTAGAATGGATGGGCTGGTATGTAGTAGAAGAAGGACACCACAAGTCAAAACCACCTCCCAAGGCATCATCACTCACAAATATAGCTCCCTAAGATATCACTCTGCGAATCCCGTGAGTCGCAAATGGTGGATCAATGACTATAACTAGACATATCGACCCGAGTGGTCGGGCCGAGTTTGCGTGAGCCGAAATGGGTCAAACTTAAATTGGCCAATTTAACTCATATCGACCCATTTTTAAGCAATACAATTTTAGCAACCCATATCTGATCCGATCCCAAATACATATCTAACCCAAACCGTGTTCGAGTTATTAACGATTTCCCTCCCTATAATTGAAAAATATCATACTGGTCTACGAAAAAGTTGTATGAGGATTTGACCCTCCAAAAATAAAAAGGTTGTGATAAGGAAGGGCAATGGGGGTCTCAGTCTTACTTCTTTTATTTCATAAAATCGGAGCGACCCAATTTAAACTCGACACGGCAAGCATGACTGAAAAATGGTTCATGACCCATTTTATCACCTCGACCAAAGTTGAAAAGGAAACGTATTGCAATGCCAATGGCACTTCTTGAACAGAAAAATAAAGTGTGCCGAGTGACAAATGCATAACTTCTATAATATTCGACATGAAAAATGAGAACACTACATAAATTTTAGAACACTTGCTTCAACACTTGCCTAGAAATCAGTCGGAAGCCTAGATGTTTTCGAACGTTACTAATTACAATCAAAGAATTAAGTAATTTACAGAGAGTAAATGACCTTGATGAGGTGCAACTATGTATTTCTCTAAGTACAATTAAAATTGGACCCAAAAAAAAAGTACAATTAAAATTAAAAACAAAAACAAAATGGCAGAGATGTAAATAAGTTCATTCGCGAGACCCTCATGCGTAAACAGAAAAATTGAATATACATAAGAATCATTTTCATAAGCTGTAAACTTCTTTTAATGGTATAATCAAGTTCAAATTTTTACACTATGAGACAATCAAAATCCAAAATTTTCGAATTAGTCCAATTAAATTCTAAATTATTTACTTTGAAAAATGCCGTTCATCGAAGAACTGCTATTTAAGATTGTAACGCAGGTAATTTCCTCTCGAATTTCACGAAAAACAAATATTTTTTTTTTAATGAGAATATGTTAAATTAGATATCTAGAAGCCAAAGCCAGTCCTATACCGGCAATCCCCAGGGGGATGGCCAAAGCCACCATCCACGCCATCGAAGCCCGCCGCTCCTCCTCGGAGTCTCCCTCCTCCCTCTTCTCCTCCGCCGACCCGCAGAGCCTCTCGCAACGACAGCGGACCTCTCCGTCCCGCCGCCTCGATCTCGACCTCAACGCCGCCGCTTCGAGCTCGAGCACCCTCACCCACCGCCGATACGCCGACGTCCTCGCCGCCTCCCCGATCAGGGCGCTCGCGACGGCGTCCCTCTCGGCCGCCGCCTCCGCGCTCCTCTCCTCCGCCTCCCTCGCGCGCGTCTGCGACAGCCGCAGCGCCCTGAGGAGCTCCAGCTTCCCGTCCCCCGGGTGAGGCCGGAGCCGCCGCTTCTCGTCCCTTAGCCCCATCGCCGCCGGGTCGTCGACCCCGGGGAAGAGCTTCTGCGGGGGAGGGAGGTCGCAGTTGCGGATGAGCTCGAACGGAGAAGCGAGGCACGAGATCGAGTCGGTCTCGTTCTCCATCTTCGCTTGCCGAGTCGAAGGTTAGGGCTGGAGATGGTTTGCAGGGAAGGAGTGGTTCGATCGGTGGTTGAAGAAGATTGGGGATGTTGGCGGCATTTTCTTGCTTACTTTTTGGCTCGACCAATGGGGGTTTCGTTCCGGTTGCGGGCAACCATTCTTTTCTTGCGGGGAGAAGCGACCCCCTTTGTGACTCCAGAAATTCTTTTGGTATGCATCTATTTTTTAAGCCCCAAATTAAAATATGTCACTTTTATTAATTTTTTTATTTCCTTGTTAATACCTCATCATTCGAAAATAATTTCAAGGAAAAGCTTCAAATGTATTTATTTTCTTGTTTCAAATAAGAGCTGGTCATGAAATTTTTTAATAAGAGCTTAATCTCAAATGCATTTTTGTCATTTCTTTTCATATGATTTTTTCTTTATTTTTTTCTATTTTTAAATTGACCTAAAAAAATTCTCTTGGGAAAGGATTTCCTAACATGATGTTATGTATGCCGAAGTCTGGGCTGTTCAATTCAAAATGGACGGTCCAGGACAATCCATAGTTTTTTAGTTGGAAATAACGTGGACTGATATGAACTATTCATTTTGAATTGAACGATCCAGATCACATTAGGAAATCGAGATCCCCCACCCCCTACACACACAAAAACATGGGCATCGCCTCCCTGCCAGTGGGGGTCGGCGGCAGCCGGTGTGCTCGGGCTTGACAGCCCTCACCGTAGCGCCAACGACCCATAACCTATGTGCCTTCTTTATTTTTTTTCAACTTTTTCTAAAAACATAAAGTGATCAAAAAAATCAAAAATCAAAAAGGAGAAAATGATGAAATTAGGTCCTTTTTTTTTTTTAACTTCTTGACTATTTTAGGTCTTTTTTTAGACTGTTAGGGTACTTGAAATAATGTTTATTTAAATTTTTATTTGGGAAAATAAAAGTAATTCAAGCGGTTATTTGAAATTTTTTCTCAAATTATATGATATTAAAAATCTCATTTTTTTCTCGCTTTTAACGAGCCGGAAAAGTACCATGTAGAGTATATTTAACACATCTGCGGTAATTTCCTCCTCCCGCAAATTTGAGATAGCGACTGCGAGTGGCAGAAAACAGACGAAACGAAATGGGGGAGGGGAAGATGAGGTGGTGGAGCCAGCACTTGCCCTCCAAGATATTCATTTCGTTTTCATTTGAATCTTTTCCGTCGCCCCTTGCGGATGTTTAAAAGCTTGCCTTTTACCTTACTTTCTTGCCACATCAACCGATCTAGAATCAACCACTTTGAAAAACCCCCCAGACCCTCCGAGGAAACGTCAGTGGTCACCCCTTTCTCGACACTTTCATGTGAGCGCTAAGCTCTTTTTATGCATACATTTTATTCCTTGGCTGTCTCCAGAACATCGTCCCATGCTTCTAAAGAAGTTTTCTAGTTATTCTATTGTTTCGTGGCGCTTGTATACTTTTGCTGGTGCATAAATGTGAATGAGAAAGATCTTTTGTGCTTGTTGACAAGGTTCAATTTGGTATCGATTCACTGATAAGGAAGGAATTTGCTGACACTCTTGACAGAATCAATGTTCTTGTCGTTTTCTTACGTGGGTTGCTTCTGTTGGGAAATTTCGTCGATAGCTTCTTCTGCTATAGATGGACTGGTTGGGATGCTGCTGACGGCAGCATTGTCCATGGATCATGATTTGAGGAAATGGGTAGCCGCGTTTCTACTGTCTTCTTGGCTCATCTTTCGGACAGCATTTTGCGGTAACTCTTCTTGCTTTTCCAGCCTTCCCGTTTCATCACGTTTTCAGTGCGCAATGCTGATTGCGTAAGGTGAGAGGCAAGCGTAATTGCGAAACAGCAAATGCTTGATGTACTTATTCCTGATTGATTTCAGTGGAGGGATTACATGGAGATGCTAAAGTGAGAGGAGTTAACTTGGGAGGATGGCTGGTTGTGGAAGGTTGGATTAAGCCATCACTTTTTGATGACATTCCCAATGGGGATATGCTTGTAAGTTTCTTTGTTTCCTCCCGTTGTTTTCTGGTTTCTCATCTTAAATATAAGATCTGTTTTGGGTTCTTTGTGATCGGTTCGAGTTATCTAGTTGCTGCTGGTATTGATATGTAGGATGGGACACAGGTCCAATTGAAGTCGGCTACCTTGCAGAAGTATGTCTGTGCAGAGAATGGAGGGGGCACGACTGTTTCGGTCAATAGGGATGTTGCGTCTTTGTGGGAAACTTTCACGGTGAGATGGCCTCATCCATTCGAAACAGCTTATCGTAATCAAGAAGCTAAATTGAATGAGGGATCTCCTCCGTCTTTTGCTTGTAATTGCCACAGTTTTCTTGTTAGCTAAAGGTATTGCTGTGTTCACATTGTAGTAAGCATCAAGCTGCAACTGTCTAAGACCAAAAACTGAAAATGTGTTGGTTTCTGCATTATTGTTTGTTTATTGTTTTTGGAAAGATGCCCCAGTTAGTCACAGTTGCGGCAGAGGAATAAAGATGTCTTTCGCTGAGTTTCTTGGATACCTATTTCTTTCTGGCAACTGACATGAGGGTGAGTAACAAGGAAAACAGAGAAAACACCAGTGAAGAGTGTTGACAAAGCCATATATGTCTGTATCATTTCATCACTTGAGTGAAGATATGTCTGTGCCTACTGCATAAAAATCATGCAAAGTGAATGTCTATTAGAATGCAATTTACTGAGTACCATGAGTTGAAATGACATTTGGGTTTCATATCAGTTGTCTACGTAGGTTAAAGTGACTTAAGACATTGTTTTTGTAAGACCGTATACCAAATTTGAAGTCAACTATTTTCTCATGACTGAAATTTTGTAAGGCGTAGTATCTCTGTTCAGTCCATATCATGAAGAGTTCAATTATGATGTATATTTGTTCGCCTTACTCCTATTTCAAAAGCTGGTATTGTTCCTTTCCATTTTTTATTTTTAATTTGAACAAATGGATGATTTTATCTGGCAGTTGGTCAAATGACAAGCTCATTAACCAGATCTGTTCTGGGATGTTTCTCCTCTCCTCCTACAGCTATGGAGAATTTCAGAATTCGCATTTCAATTTCGGTCTTCCTCTGGTCAATTTCTAACATGTGATGGTGAAGGATGCTCAGTTTTTGCAACAGCGCAGACACCATCTGCGGCAGAAACCTTTTACATTGAAAGAAACAATAGTAGGATTCACATTAAACTTACAACTGGGACTTATCTGCAGGTAAGGGGATACTATTAACAGATTTTCAGTCTGATAGATAGGAAAGTAGGTTTTAGAGCAAACTCTAGTAGAGTTTCAGTGTTGGGTTCGCATATTGAACAATACATAACTTCACAGTATAAGATCTTGCTCATGGTGAGAGCTGATTATTCAAGTCATCTAGAATGGTTTGAAAATGATAAGAATGAGTATTGAATTTATTTGAAATGAACCAGTAGGCTATAAATAAATATCTGAAATTTCCTGCTTCTGCAGTTGACAATGTCAAAATGAGCCTTCTTAGATGATCTTTAGCTTACCTCTGATTTTTTCTGACACTGCTAGAATTTGGCCGAGCTTACATAGTTTCTTATCTAGGCTACAACAGCAAATCAGCTGACAGCCGACTATCCGGGGGAACCGGGATGGGATGACGACAATGCTGCTACGTTCTTAATGACAATTGTGGCAAATAATCTGCATGGGGACTACCAGTTAGCAAATGGATATGGCCACTCTAAAGCAAAAGAAGTCCTCAAGGTAGCTAAGTTGTTTTTTTCCCCTTTCCCTCATTCTTAATCTTTGCAAGGCATAAGATTCCTTTTGATTCTCCTCAGCATCATTCTTTGTTTTGAAAACTACTATTATAAGCACGTTCTTCATCCACATGTTTTTACTGTAGCTAGGCTACCTGCCTGAATTTCCAAAGAAAGCATTTGATACTGAAGACTTGCACCTTTTCTTGCTATGTGATGAAAGAGAAGATTGGTAAGCTGGAATGATGGTCACATAAATGCTGTATGGCTGTATAAGGGATGATAATCAAAGCACTAATCTTCCTCACCATTCCTCCAGCTGTCATACAGAAAAAAAAAAAAATCAAGTGTCTGCGGTATATCTGCCCCAACAGTTATAGACACAACAAAACACCTTTTCACTAGGTAGGAACTATAATTCGAGGTTTATGAATTTAGGTCTGATTAAGAAGCTACGCCGGTCTTTTAAAAGACTGGTAGAATCACCTTCTAAACCTCTGTTGAATCTTGCTGATTTAAACGCTATTTCTATAAATTGTTTGTTTCCTTTTCTCAGACCACCAATCCCCTTTCAAGTTCTCTTGTGCATACAGATAGACAATCTTGACTCTTTTTCTTGTGGTTCTGTTTTTTCTGTTGATTGTATACGCATGGCCATGACGCAGCTATTATGGTGATGGATATCATTTTTAAAGTTCTCCATATAAAAGGTCTTCATAGCATGTTACACCATGTGTTAGCCTCTTGCTGCTAACTTGACTTTTCTGAAACTGCAGAAACACAGGAACACATTTATTACGACGGAGGACTTCGGCTTTCTATATAGACACGGAATTAATACCGTGAGGATCCCTGTTGGTTGGTGGATTGCTTTTGATCCTAGTCCTCCAGCTCCATTTATAGAGGGCAGTTTGGAAGCTCTCGACAATGCTTTCACTTGGGCAATGTATTTTCACTCCGGCCTTTCTCATGAAGTTTGACATTTCTTTGGTTTTCATTTCATATTGACATCCATAAATCTTTTTGCAGAGCCTATAACATAAAATGCATAATTGACCTTCATGCAGCTCCGGGCTCACAAAATGGTATGGAGCATAGTGCCAGCAGAGATGGTTCAACAGGCTGGCCTACATCTCCAGATTACATCTCCAAAACATTGGATGTTATTGATTTCTTAGCTAAGCGGTAGGTTCAAACAAGTCACCTTTTGATGCTTTACTTGTTATAAGATTGTTTCTCCTTCCAGTAGCTGATGTTTTTTGCCTCCAAAGAAAGTAATTTTACATGATTTTAGTGTTTGTCATCTGAATTACTTTCATGAGACTTTGAAAATTGGAATGATTATAGCTCATCGATCAATAAAAGAAGTTAATCAATGACTGATTTAAACATGATACCATAAATAGATGATGATGGCAGAGTTGAGGTTCATCTATATAGATGTCATTAAATTTACAACTGAAACAGGAATGCTTTGATATACTGGAAAATGAATCGTACTTGCAGGCACTTGGAGATAATGTTGAATTGTTGCAGCTCAATACATAAATACGTGTGTCTATGTATACTTATATGTAGAGAGAGAGAGAGAGAGAGAGAGAGAGAGAGCGAGAGAGATTCAGTTGAGCTTTTTGTGATGGTGATCTCTTGCTTTTGCAGGTACGCAAAGCATCCCGCTTTGCTCGGCATTGAACTTTTAAACGAGCCATCTGCCCCCTCGGTTCCATTGGACATTCTCATATCCTATTATAAGCAAGGCTATGAAGTCGTCCGGAAGTACTCATCCAGTGCTTACGTGATAATATGCCAAAGAATTGGCAATGCGGATCCATTAGAACTATATCAGGCTAACATAGGCTCACACAACATTGTGGTGGATATACACTACTACAATCTTTTTGACACTTTCTTTGTGAACATGAGTAGTGTGGATAATATACAGTTTATATACAAAAGCAGGGAAGCACAACTGAAGGCCTTAAACAATGCAAACGGTCCACTCGTTTTTATCGGTAAGTTAAGGTCATCTTGCCTTCAAAAATTGACAGAACCAGTCCTCTATTTTTCCTTCTTCCTCCACCAAATTCTGGCATTGGATACGACATATGTTCCTCCATCAAATTGGCTGTCAATTCACTTCTTTTGTCTTTGTGTTTCAGGGGAGTGGGTGAATGAGTGGAATGTGACCAGTGGATCACAAGCTGAGTATCAAGATTTCGGGAGGGCTCAGCTAGAAGTTTACAATGCAGCTTCGTTCGGATGGGCTTATTGGACGCTGAAGAACGACAGGAAGCACTGGGACTTCGAGTGGAACATTAGGAACAATTATCTCCAGTTAGGTAAATACCTGTTTCTCCAGTTACTCTTGAGCAGCTCACAGAGCACCCCGGTATTCATTCCCTGAAGGGCTCCATATCTGAAATATACTCATGCAGGAGAGTCACCCAGTAGACAATTTGCCAACCAACTACTCATTCTTGCATCTGCAGTTGCCTGCTTATTCCTGCATAATTCCTTGTGAAGAATCACATCATCAAAGTTTTACCTCCCCGCCATCTGCCCAAGACGGATTTCTCTGGGATGTGTAACTTCATTCAATGTCGATGATTCAGTTGTTGCACCCTCTTCCTCCAAAATCTAATGAGCATTTGACAAAAGGTTAATTGCATCTCATACCCGAGTCGGGTTATTAAATAGATTTGCAGACCCTGCTCAACTTAGGAATCGAAACGGGGTTTTTGATTCGGAACTATAACGTTAAAGAGGAACTTAGGAAGCGAGACGGGCGTGCATGGCAATCATTCTAGTTCTCTAATTCTGTTTTTCAAAAGAAAAAAAAAAGATGAGAATCTTATTGAGTAATGTAAATGATTCTGATTCTGTTCTCGAAAATAATTTTGGAGCAAAAACAAGAAAAAAAAATTGATTTTGGAAAAAGAATCACTTTTGATAATCACAAAACAGAATAAAATCCTATATCTTTTGTTTTTTCTTTTCAGTTCTCTTGTCAGTTTTTCCTCGATCTAAAATAAAACGAGGTCTCATTTTCGAAGAAATCTAAAAAATTATAAATAAAAATAAAAAATTGGAAAAAAAATCAGAAAATTCCTAAAAATAGAAAAAATTTAGATTAAGCTAGTTTGGCCTGATTTTCATAAGTTTGGGCTTAGATTCCCTAGATTTATTTTTTATTAGTAAAATCATAAATACTGTTGCAATTAAACTCGAATCATATTTTTCTAAGTCCTTAGGGCTTTATAATATGATTTATCAACGTCATGATTTCTTGATTACGCACGTGATTTCATCAGTCGTGATTTGCTTAGGTTTATATATTTTAGACTCGGACTAGTTTTAGAAAATTTTGGAATAAGACAAAAATAACCACCGCGAACCCCTAGCAAGCTCTCATTCTTAAGTTTTCGATGAATTAGGAGTGAAACTTGATTTCCTAGAACTAAAGACACGCACCGATGCAGGGTAGTGCAGTGCATATTCCTTGCAGGAACGAGGGTGTCTTCTCGTGTCGGTCATTCGCTCACTCAAAAGAATTTGACGAAGTCCCACAATAAATGGCGAAAATAACTCGTGATGATTCTTGATATTTATTTTTACATTTCAATATACAACATATAATATAAGAAAATCAATGTGAATTAATTTTCGATTAATTCAAAATGTAGGATGAAATTTCACAAAGTAACAAAAATTGGAAAGAGTAATTATTTCGGAAACATAAATTTTGTACAGTTATCAAACCTGTTTCCATTCTAGAAATAAAATTTTGAATAGTTACCAAACGCGTTCTGATTCTCTAAAACTCATATAGGGAACATAATCGAAAAAAGTCATTTTAATTGGAATCACTTTTTCGGATCAGACTAGTTACCATGCAGGTCCTAAATGACTTGGCCCGCCTATTAATCTCCAAGAACAACATTCTAGGAATTCGATCGATCAACTCCAAATATCACTAGGGTGATTTCGAACGCCCCAGGAAAGAGCAGACCTTCCTGGAGATCTTGCTGAAAGTTCTCAAAACCGCAGCAATGATCAATGTCTAAACAAGCCCTGAACTTGAAACACGTGATAGTGATGGCGCTCAGATCCTTAAAATTGAGGGAAAATCCTCATATCCTTAAATTCTGAAAAAATCACACAAATGATCTTTAAACTTTAGCTCAATATATAATGTAATTCCTAAACTTTAGTCAAATATGTAATGTAATTCGTGAAATTTTAATTTATTCAATGTAGTTCAAGGACTTTTGGTATATATTCAATTTATTTCTTGTATTATATCAAAATGTCTCATATTATCTCTGATATTATATTGGCGAATATACTAAATTGAGCATTTTAATATGGTTTAGAAATAACATTGAATATGGATCATATTGAATAAATTGAGAAATCAAAGATCACTTTATGTATCGAATCAAATTTATGGACTATTGTTGTGTCATTATCCTTGATTCTACCCGACTGCGACTCGGCCCACAGGCTACAAACGACAACACATCGGATAAATGATAAATCACATGCGAGTGAGTTTTCCTCCGTTGTTTCCTGTCGTTTTGTCCCTTGCAGAGTCAAAACGCCAGGAAGCACGCAAGAACCCGATAGGCGATAGCCATCGAAACGGGCATCACCATCGTTTTTCCGTCAACACTCCTACGATCTCCAGTACCGCCCCCTGGTTTGCCCCTGTTTTTGCTACGTTCTTTCCTGCCTGTCACTCTCTCTAGACCGTATTAGATTCTTCCCGAAGCAAACCTCCATCTTTCCATCTCTCTCTCATCACGTGCATCTCACGCTCGCTCTTATCCGTCAAGTCTGCTGCCTTAATAAATTCGAAGAAAATGTCGGGACCGTCGATTCTCGGCAACTTGTCCTTCCTGACCTCCTCTGCCTCCCGTCGCCCGTCAGATCATAGCCTCCTCAATCATTATCTACCGCCCCCCCCCCTCGGGGGGGCCGCCTGCCGCCGCTGTTTCCCCTGCCACGTCGGCCCAGCCATCGGTGACCCCACCAGAACAGAACATATAAAACGTGAGCAGCGAGTTCACTGAAGTGGGTCGCAAGTTAACGTTTTTAAGAAGATAAAGATAAGCCTCGCGCAAAAAACAGAGTCCCAAATACAATTCCCAACTTCCATCCATGTCCATGTCGCTGTCTTCCCTCTGAGATCTCCTCTGCCCCATCTCTCTCTTCCTTCTCCTCCTGATTCTTTCTCCTTGGACCCACGAGCAGCAGCTCGGTTAACCTTTTTCCGGGTCGAAGCTTCGGGAGGTGAATGAGTCGGGCGTTCGGTTTCCTCTGCGCGGTCGCGGCTCTCGGATCGGCTTTGCTCGAGGTCGGCTGCGTCCGCGCTCAGGGAGGCGCCGCGACGAGTCCGGGTCCGAATTCGACGCAGACGCTCAACGGCAATGGACAGTACGGGCCCTACTCCAACCTGGACCCGACAATGGCGGTCGTGGTCGTGTGCACCGTCTGCACCTTCTTCCTGATGGGTTTCTTCTCCGTCTACATCCGCCACTGCTCTGAGGAGTCCGCCGCCGGCTCCCACTTGGGCGCCAGGGCGTCCGCAGCCCGGCTCGGTCCCGCCGGGGCCGGCGGCAACTCGCGCTACCTCCGGCGAGGCCTAGACCCGGGCGTCGTCGAGTCGTTCCCTGTCCTGGCCTACGTGGCGGTGAAGGACCACAAGTTGGGGAAAGGAGCGCTCGAGTGCGCCGTCTGCCTGACCGAGTTCGACGACTTCGACTCGCTCAAGATTTTGCCCAAATGCGAGCACGCGTTCCACCCGGAGTGTATCGACGCGTGGCTCGCCTCCCATGTTACCTGCCCCGTCTGCCGAGCAAATCAGACTCCCGATCCGTGCCACTGCCACGTCGCCGCCGCAGCCGCCGAATCGGCCGTCGACCCGAGGCCAATAAGCCAGCGACATGTGGAAGAAGAAGAACACCAGCCGCGACGCCAACAACCACCACCGTGCGATGAAACACAAAACGAAGTGAGGATCAACGTCGGAGGAGGAGATGAAGAGTTAGGAGCGGCGGCGGCGGCGGCGGCGGAGGAGGAGAGAAGCAGAGCTACGGCGGGGATGCTGCCGAAGTCCCGCTCCACGGGTCACCTGCTGGCTAGACCCGGAGCCGACCCGGACCGTTACGCGCTGCGGTTGCCGGAGGAAGTGAGGAAGCAGATAAGGACGGCGGCTTGCGCGAAGGTGGGGATGAAGCGGTCGACGAGCTACGACGTTGTGCTGGCGATGGAAGGGAGTTCGCGGAAGGGAGGTGGGCGTCTCTTGGCCGTGACGCCGTCGTTTCTGTCGCATACAGAAGATGGAATGGACGGTGGCGATCGCGAGTTCGAGGCAGGGGAACAGTCGCTGTCTCGGCTTCCCGTATAGATTCGCGCTCGCGGCCTCTTGATATTTTTTTCGTTTGGTCCACTCTTTTGATAGTTCAATGTAGATATTTTTAGAGGTAGAGGCGTCGAAATGAGTCGCGAACCGAGAAGGCTCGACTCGTATTCTTAGTAGGTCTAGGTCTAAGTTGTATATAGGTTGTATTAACATTTAATGGGTCGGGCGAAAAGTGAGTTTAAAAAAAAATGAAAGTTCAATCAGATCTCGTTACATTAGTTTTCTGGAGAAGTCAATTACAATATGTCTAAATGCAAAGAAGGTTAACCAAGGTATTAGCACAATCTTTGAAAAAAAAAAGTAATAAAAAATATTTTAAATTCATTGTAATTGTGTCAATTTAATCTTGAACTTTTTTTTTTGCCATTTGAGTTTTGAAATTTTTACAATTATACCGATTCAATTCAATTTGCCGATGTCGTACGCTGACGTAAATAATTTTTTTATAATATTTTTTTCTTTTTCTTTTTCTCTTTCTTTCTTTTCTCACTGTTGGTCGGCAAGGTTCTTCGCAACCCTCGCCCGGCCTCATCCACGACTAAGCCTCACAAAATCCTCGCAATGCGCAGCCATGGTCGAACCGCAGGCAAGGGCTTCGCGGCCATCTTCGACCAAAACAGCAATAGGAAGGGCAAAAAAATAAAGAGAGAAGAAAAAAAAAATTATTGAAAATTTATTAAAATTTATCCATACAGGACGCCAAGTCACCACCAGTCGGCAAAATAGACTGAATGAGCATAATTGCAAAAAAAAAAACATTAGGAATTAAGCGGTAAAAAAGTTTATAACCAAATTGTCACGATTAACAATATAATTTGCAGATTAATTAATCCACACACACATTAAAAGATGGGATATTAATTTGGATATGAAAAACTCCCTAGACCCTTTCCCCCCACAAAAGACGTGGTATAATGAGTCCAGCATGAAAAGATCGAAAGAAGAAAGAGGGAAAGGAGGGTTCATTTGAGATTGAGAAGTGGCATTGGAGGGAAAAAAAATGCAAAATTGACAAGGAAAATGGTGTTTTTTGGGGAAAAAGCTCGGCCAAACCGCATGCGGCAATTTGCCAATGGATTCATCTCGAAAAATTTCGCGAAATAAAAAAAAAAAATCGTCTCAAACGGACACCCGAGCGATGAGATATGTCATTTCAAAGTTTTTCCCTTTATTTACTCGTTTTTACTCTTCTGCTACGGTTTTTCATCTTTCCATGCGGTTTGTAGCTATTTTGCTGCGGTTTTTCATTTATCTATTACTGTGATTTTAATCTTTAGCTGCGATTTTCTAATAATTACGTAAATACAAACTATTTTTTAATTAATGATTGATGATTATCTTATAAAAAAATAAGCTTCAAAAGATAAATAATTATAAATAAAATAATTATAATAACTATCAATAATTTAAAAAGCGAAAAAATACGAAATCTAAAAAAAAATGGGCTCATGGGCCTCCTCGCTCGGGATATGGGCCGCTGAGCGGCACCCAATCAACTCGATTGGGCCCCACTCGGTGGCCCATATGCTAATTGGGGCCGCGCAGCTCCCTGCTCGGCATATGGGCCGCCAAGAGGCACCCAATTGGGTTTTTTTTTTTTTTTAAATGCTATTTTGGTATTTTTTAAAAAAAAATATATATAATTTGGAAAATTGGCCCATTCATTTTGTCACCAAGTTTTCAGTTTTATTTGTTTGTTTCTCGAGAGAAATAAAATTTATTTTTATTTGATCAAGCCGGCCTCACTATTTTCACTCGTGCATAACAAGTGTTTTCGAGATTTTCGACTTGACTAATTCCGCCAAAAGGATGTCGAAGAGGCTACTACGAAGTCTCCAAAAGGGTGACGTTTCACGGGAGACACGAAAATATTCTTTTGTAGAACGAAAATCGTTGACCAGATGCAAAATTTTTATGTAATCCTAAAACGCAAGCACCTCCAACGTTATGAACGCTTTATGTTCCCAAATACAACACTTCTCAATCCTTACAGAATTTACAAATCAATAAGCAAAAGCAACAGAATGTGATCACTTATCATCATGTCTCACTGTACTTGTGTCGCGTCGTGCGATAAGCGTGGAATTAGTCATTTACATTTGGAACCCTTGGTCAAATCGAGTCTCTAATGGTTTAATTAAGTCTTTCGAATTAATTAGGTTCCTTCACGTTAAATAAAGTACAATTGAGTCCTGAACAAACCTCATTTGTCTTTTCTCGCATTTAATAAGCGTGATGAAGAACGTCGGTTTTTTTTTTTCCTTCTATTGCAATTGAGGCTCTATTTGTTTTACGAAAAAATGAATGACTTTTTTAAAAATATTTTCATAAAGATAATAGCTTGTTTCGCTCTAAGATATGTATGGTGGCGAGCGTGCTTTTGGGATGCATATAACTGGGTGAAGCTGCGATTTGAATACGAAATAAATTGGATTCAAAATCGAGCGCTTAACCCATCAATAAGCCTCTCTTTCCGTGATCGCGAGTAAGGGTGTGCAACCGGATCGAGTTGACCCGGAACTCGGATCGGCCCACCCAAGAAACAGGATCGAGAATCGGTTACTACTCAAACAGGTCCGGATACCGGTTATATTAGAGTTGGTTTCAGGGTCTAGGTCTGGACCAGCCCATGCTCATCCCTAATCGCGAGTATCGGATTCGATCCTAGTTGGGCTTCAATCTTTGCAGTAGAAGTCCGGCGATTGATGTTGGGCCTTCTGCACAAAGCCCATCGTTCTAATTCCTCAGGCCCGGCCCATCTAATTGCATTAACTCAGTTTTCATTTATTTAATTTATTTTTTTTAATCAATATGAAGGAAATCTGAAGTCCTTTTTTCTCAGTCTCACGACAACGATGGTCGATTCTCCTCTTCTTCTTCCTCTGTAATCTGAGAGCGCTCCTTCTATTTGCAGTTGAAGGATTCGAAGATGCGGCTCAGATCTAACTCTCAAGGAAATCTTCCTTCAATCTCACGATCTTCACATAACCTACTCGAGCCCTAACCCTAACCATTTTAATAGACTGTCGTAAAGCAAGTAGACTGCAGTTAATGTAGCACCATTGCCATTCAAGCCATTTTAATAGTGGAAGGAAAACACACTCAGTTTAGAATCTTGCAATGTGACACTAAGAGATTCAACCCTAACGACTTGCCAATCTTGAAAAAATGGTAAAAGGAGAAAGTGAAATAGAAGTTCACAGTACTCTCTGAATAAGTATTCAAAATCAATAGAAGTACTCTTATTCAAATTAAAAGAGAAACTTTCTTGTGTTCAGAATTTACCTTTTCTTTCGTCAATACTGCTTCGATATCCTCCTTATTCCATAGCCTACTATGTTTGGAAGGTTGACTTGTATTTTTCTTCTTGGCAATCTCAATCACGAGAAAATTCACTTGATTATGCATCCAAAGTTCATGATTTTCTGTGGTTTTCACCAAAGACATCCTATGAATATGGGCAAAAACGTGTATAAGGATTGTATCCACAAGCTTCGCACATGTAAGAGGATATTCTCTCGTCTTTTCCTATAAAAGAAAAAAATGATATATCAAGAAATATCTTTTTGGCATCGTCCTCTAAAGCTTCATATGTTTTCTTCATAATTCCTCCAATTTTGTCTTCATTCGACTCATTACGTAAAATGCATCCTCCCATGATTTTTTGTGCCTTCGAATAAGGATGAACAACAGCTTCAATAAGAAGAGAAAGCCCTTCAGCAGCTGAAGAACAATAGCTTCAATAAGAAGAGAAAGTCCTTCAGCAGCTGAAGAATTGCCCTTGCCCAAGAGGAGAATTCCTCTTCAAGAGATTGTTCTCAAAGAGCACATTTACAGAGGATGCCCTCGGGATGGTCATCACTGTTGGAACTTTGATTTCAAAAGTCCCATATGAAGTTGAATGAGAAATGAAGAGTTGCTTCGGTTCGTAATAGAAATGAAGAGTTGTTTCGTTTCGTCGAATCTTTTCGATGAAACCGTGCGACTTCGTGACATTTCATCGAATCATTTCGATGAAATCGTGCCTTTTCGTCGACAAAACCCTTTCGACGAAGCCATATGTCTTCGTAACTCTTCGTAACACTCTCTATTAATAGAGCATTGACCATCGCATTAGAAACAAGGATTAAACACGAGCATTAGATACAATTGTTATGTTCGTCATTCATTCATCATTGTCATCATCTTGTGCGATTATTTCGCGAAGTTGCGTTCGCCGGAGTCTTTTGAAGAAGTACCGCTTCAGAGGAACGTGATCCGTTCTATCCTAGGAGACAATTATCCAAGAACCTCGGGTACCGGTTGAGGGGACAAATTTGTCTTAAGGACACAACGTTATTTCGTTGGGCTCGGATCATTCATTTGCATTCAGATTACTTGCTTGCGATTGATTTCAGATTTCTCTATCAACCTTAATTTTTCATATACGAACTTCAAGCACGTATACCCTCTTAGTGGACAACAATCTTAAGACAAATTTTGTGTTTTCTTATGCTTGGTTCGTATAGTTATTTTTGTTGTACGCATTCTGTTCTGGCGTAGTATTATTAGTTTAGTGCGATGAAAATAATGCTTGATTGTATATTCGACTTCTTCTCGATGATACGAAAAAAATGAATGGTCACACTTTAAGTTCGATTCCAACATTGGAATTAGAGCCAAGTGAGATTCCTATTTCTTTTCTTCTGGTTTGATACTTGATATGATCATTCTGAAATTGATTTTCCGAACTTGCCACATATGTGATATGATAGTACTGATATGTGAATGAATTGATTACGCACCAGTATGAAAGGTAAGTCTTGGTGTTAAAGACTCTACTGGTCGTTGTGTTGCGCGATCACATAGTGTGGTAAATCTCGTCGAGACGAGAAAGATAAACGATGGCACGCCTCCGGCGAACGTTTTGCGCTCCCCACACTCAATCGCAAAGCCACTATTTTAAAATAATAATGATAAAAATAAAGAACAGTTGCGAAAGAAGGGCGTCACGCCAAAGCCACTATTTTAAAATAATAATGATAAAAATAAAGAATAGTTGCGAAAGAAGGGCATCACGTAGAGGGTTAGTTACGTGAAACATGCGACCGCAGGGGAACAGATGCGTGAAGACTCGTCCGCGGGGACGTTAAGCGAGAGCCTGAATTGGCGTGTTACCACACACTGAACTGATGCATGGATTAGCACCAACGTTCGTTTTGAATGTACATGGCCACGTTTGATTGTTAACCATTTTGTCCTTATCGGTTTATTTACGTTTTTTTTTTTTACCTTAGATGGCAATTGCGCATGTTGGCATGGGCAAGCTCCGTTTGAGGCGAATGCCGCGTATGAGATAACTGGCGTTCGTCGTAAAATTATCTTCATTTTGATATATTATTTGAATATATTTGATGCATTTAAAAAATTATTAAAATGCATATGAAACTTAATGTACGTGTATTTTTCAAGGGTATGTTGGGCTATTTTCATGGCTTCGACATTGATAACATCTATTGCATCTATCCCAACTCTTGAAGAGATGCAAGAAAAGTTCAATGGTCTGATCCTTAAGAGATGACAATAGAAGATGTTGTTCTATGTCATGACATTGAATTTGGCAAGATTCCTTAATAAGGATGCTCCTAAGAAAGTTGGATGTAGAAGAGACAAATATGGAAAGGATTATTGCTGTAGATGTGTGGAAGTATTTTGACTTCCTGTGTCGCTACTAAATTCTAAATAGTATGGACAATTTCCTCTATAGTGTTTATAGCCGCTAAAATGCCTAAGGAATTATAGGAAAGTCTAGACGAGAAATACAAAGCATAATATGATGGATTGAAAAGATTCATCGTTGGCAAGTTTCTAGACTTAAAAATGGTTGATTTCATAACCGTCCTAATTCAAGTCCTGAAAAACTCCAAGAGATTATGCATAACATTCTTGCCAAAGATATGGTTCTAAGTAAATAATTTCAAATGGCTAGTTTCATTGAAAGGCTACCGCCGTCTTGAAAAGATATCAAGAATTATCTCAAAGTGTGGGGGCGAGAAATGTAATGTATATTGGTAAGACAACTTCTCTCTAGTGAAATTATCACAATTGACTATGTGAAGTCAAAGGATAATATTGCGGATCCATTAACAAAAGGCTTAACTAGAGAGATGGTTGTGGAAACATCAAGGAGAATGAGTTTTAAGGCCATAAATAAGTCATCATAGCGAAAACCCTACCTAGTTAACTGGAGATCCCAAAATCTAGGTTCAAAAGGACAATCAAGTTACGAAGGCGGTGTAGAGTACTGTGAATTTTTCTATCATGTATACGGACAGTACTAATATGTGAAGGTCAAGCATAAGCTTTTAATGATTCTGAATCGAGTATGTGATATACTGCACATTCAGAAATCACCTATGTGAGTGGGAAGTGAGGGCCGCTTCTATGAGAATTGAAAAGGCCGAATTCTCTAAAGCACTCATGAGACCAGGCGGTGTTCATGGCCAAAACGAACACAACAGTGAGAACCAACTTTGTTCGAGGGAAAGTTGTGTGTTTCCTATTGTCTAGGCTTACACTAAAGGTCGACGGTTCAAAGACATCGAATCTACTGATTGACCGAGTAAGTCCGATAGGTCTCCACTAGGGTAAGTTCAAAGTTTCAGACTACTTATCTCGATGCAACGATCCCTCATGGAATATTCGCACATTGCATGTCATGCATTCATGGAGAGTTTTGATAGTTGAAATTCTCATTCATGTGGGGGATTGTTGGAACTTTGATTTCAACAGTCCCATATGAAGTTGAATGAGAAATGAAGAGTTGCTTCGGTTCGTAATAGAAATGAAGAGTTGCTTCGTCGAATCTTTTCGATGAAATCACGCGACTTTGTGGCATTTCATCGAATCCTTTCGACGAAATCGTGCCTTTTCGTCGACAAACCCTTTCGACGAAACCATATGTCTTCGTAACTCTTCGTAACACTCTCTATAAATAGAACATTGACCATCGTATTAGAAACAAGGATTAGACACGAGTATTAGATACAATTGTTATGTTCATCATTCATTCATCGTTGTCATCATCTTGTGCGATTATTTCGCGAAGTTGCGTTCGCCGGAGTCTTTTGAAGAAGTACTGCTTCAGAGGAACGCGATCCGTTCTATCCTGGGAGACAATTATCCAAGAACCTCGGGTACCAGTTGAGGGGACAAATTTGTCTTAAGGACACAACGTTATTTCGTTGGGCTCGGATCATTCATTTGCATTTAGATTACTTGTTTGCGATTGATTTCAAGTTTGTCTATCAACCTTAATTTTTCATATACGAACTTCAAGCACGTATACCCTCTTAGTGGACAACAATCACTTCTTTGAGAGGTCTTAAGTGCCTTAGTATACTTGTCTCATGCACATGGTGATCATCCCAACTAAAAAGTGGTGACCGTCCTGATGGCATCTTTGTTGAAAAATACGAGCTAGATCTAAGGGATGACAACGATGCTGTGTAAGTGTGCTCTTAGAGGACAACCACTTAAGGAGGAATTCTCCTCTTGGGCATGAGCCATTAGTTCTCATGCTGAAGAGCTTCTTGTTCATTTTTTTGGTTTATCTTTATTCGAAAAGCCTAAAAAATCATGCGATGATACATTCGATATAATGAGCTGAATAACTTTCAAAGACAAATTCAGTGGAATTATGAAGAAAAGATACGAAGCTTTAGAAGACGACACCAAAAAGATATTTCTTGATATAGCATTTTTTTTTAACGAGAAACAAAGAATACCTCTTTCATGTGGGAAGCTGGTTGATACAATACTTATACACATCTTGCTTAGATGCTTAGATTCATAGCATGTCTTTTGTGAAAACCTCAGAAAATCATGAATTTTGGATGCATAATTAGGTGAAATTCCTCGGGTGGAGATCATCAAGAAGAAAAATCCAAGCGAACCTTCCAAGCATAGTAGGCTATGGAATAAGGTGGAATAAGGAGGATATTGAAGGAGCATTGACGAAAGGAAAGGTAAATTCTAAGAACGAGAAAGTCTCTCTTTTAGTTTGAATTAGAGTACTTTTATTGAATAGTTTTTCAGAGAGCATTGTCAATGCACTTCTATTTCACTTTTAACACGACTGGCAAGTCTCTAGGGTTGAAGCCCTTGGTGTCACATTTGATAGAGCCCCTTTCATTTGATGAAAGTAGATTTTTCCATAATTTTCGAAATCCTATATATCTTAGAATGAGTCATCATATTTTTGAAGGAAATAAACAAGTGCAAGGAACTCCACAAAGATGATGTCTTTCTACATCAAAGTTGGTTGAATGACAATGGTACCACAATATCTCTAGTCTTATATAAAAACCTAGAGTGAGAAATTGGACGACGAGAAGGGGAGATAACCGAATTACTACCGCCGCGAGGTTCGGCTGGAAAAGCCGGTGAAAATTGAGAAAGAGGCGAGGATGAACCAGCAAGTCTGGATCAAGATATGGTAGTGGTAGTGGCTAAATCAAGTACGGCTAAAGGCGCAAGCAGAAAAGGGAGAATAGGCGAGAAGGTACGAGTACCGCCACCGCGAGGTTTGGTGAAAAATGATTAGTTTTGCTAAAAAGAGGCACAGATAAACTAGCGAGGCTATTTCGAAGCGATCAGAGAAGTGGCAAAGATGAACCAGCGAGGCTGAATTTGGATATGAACCAGCCAGAGGCTGATGTGATCCTGGGCTCCGGAGGATCTGATAATCTCTTGGGATTCGTTGATTCCCTCCATAGCGGACAGAATTCGCGTTTTCAGAGACGAAGTAACCCTAGGTACTTCCGAAGACCTTCCGCTATCGCTATACAGCTCCAAAGATCTACATACTCATCTTTTTCGAAAAACTACGCTCGCAGCCGTCGGTGCCTTGACATGCTCACGCTCATGGTAGAACACCCGTCTAGATCAGGTGGGAAGAAAGAGATCTTGCCCATTTTCTAGTATGTGGAACGGTCTGGTGTGCAGCTGGAAAAGGAATCACTCTAGTGAGATGCCCTGGACATGCACAGGCAGAGTTTGGGCGATGGGAAAGTGGAGCAGTGGAAGAAGGCTCTCGTGGACGCTGGTAACAGTCGAGGGATGGGAACGAAGTTCATGTACAAGCTGGTATTTTAACATCTGTATTCTTCTCTTGTTAGCTTTCCTTACCATTTTGCCTCAGTGAACCGTCTTTAAAAGTTTAACTATTCATCGACATGGTCGCATGATTTCTGCAATTTAACCCGTGGTTGAGGGATATTTTTATCCCAATGGCCAACCGTGACAATATAATCCATCTGCATGGACTAAATACTTGCTGCAATGGCATTATCCAGACTTTCACACAATTACTAAACATCAGTATCAGGTAAATCATCTTCTGCAGTAGAGGATCAGTGGTCTCTTACCACATTACATCCAAATTGTCTTTTCATTATGTAGAGTGTCGGGTGGTAGGTCCTTAGATCGCATCTGTTAATGGTTTGGAACTCAGATTTTTTCTACCTTGGCAGTCAGCAAGGGGCACTTGTCATATCCATGTCGGAGAGATTTTGTCAAGGTTGAATGTTGAAAACGGATTCCTAATCTGTATACTAAATACATGCAGAAAACTACTGATTAAAGCCCAGAAATCACTTACTTGTATCACTGATCAGAGAACGATTACACGAGGAACCGTACCCACTGTCCACAGATTAGATGCCGCATTCGCAGTCCCGAAAGTCCCTTTCAATGTCGGAGGGGGAAGTGACGTTTGTCGTGAACGAGCGTCTGTATCTCTTGGAGAGGGAGAGAGAACTCACGTCAGTTCTTTTTGACGTATATCAAAATGACGTGAAGAGACACGTCTGTTCGATTTACAGATAACCGCTATTACGGTTATCTGTGGAGGTGGGTGTGATTGCCCGCATGGGCGCACACCGTAAGTCCTATATTCCATCATCTCCCACTCGCTCATGTAGGGCAAACAGCTCATACATGTCCACAGAGGACTAATAACTCCCACTCGTCCACAGAGGACCAAGCATAACTCTCTTTATATCTGCAAAGTTCATATTGACAAATAATCCGTGCGACCAGCATACACTGAGAGCTCGTTGCCACACATCCGTTGGGAGTATATGACAGCTCAAATGGATATAATCAAAAGTATATTTCCGTATGCTTGTACCCTAGATCGATCAGTCACATACATATCTCTCTCTGGATCTCATTTCAGCATGATATGTTATATTCACAATTATGATCACACTAAATAATCATAATCGGCCGGCCTGTGAACATAAATCTATTATGTGACTCAAAAAACTCGAAATCGATCTTCCTCTTCCATTAGACCTCTCAATCTCAGTTTAGCTCGCTTTTCTAGAAGTGTCCCTTTAGATCGAATCAATTTCATGACCACAGGCAACACCCTAAGATAGCGAACACTAAATAGAAATCTTGAGAATAACGAAGAGTCATGAGGGCACCAAATGAGAAATTTTTATCCTCGAGAGTCTCACACGGCATAGAAAAAGTTGAGATCATAACTTTTGCCAACTCTCATTGGTCGACAATGCATACGTAATATGAAGTACGTATTACGGTATTTTCTCCTTCCCCTTGTGTCGCGACCCTCTTGAGGTTGTCGGGCTCTCGAGGGCTAATGGGCCGTCCTGTCTGGTCGGACGCGGGCCTCTCCCAAGGCCCATTACCCAAATCGCAACGGAGGTATGCGTGATCGACTTTCAGTGTGGTCTAGTGACATGTGCTAAGTGTGCATGCCATGGAGTCGCCACCAATCATTTTTTTAGGGTATGATTGGACCACCCAATCGAATAGTTGGGAGTTTCTATTCAATTCTGCGAGAACCAGAGAAATGGTTTCGGGGACTTAGTTACACCAACTGTCAGAGTTGACGCCCTTTCGGTACCTAAGTTGACTGAATTTTCTAGCCTGAGATTCATGCGGATGAGTAAGGTATGAACCCTAAATCTAGAAATTCATGTAGATAAGAGTGATTATCCTAGCAATCACAATCAGTAATAAAATGCCCAACTCAAGGAATCTAGATATGCAAATAAATCACATGGCATTCCTAGTAAGGTCCTATTTATCAATCACAGCTCAAGAATGATTTAGCTGTCCTAGCCATTCTACACACGATCTAACCTAAGAAAAGCATTAGGAAGCATCGAAGGAGTTCGAGAGTACTCACATGGGGTTCGCCGTGCCCTGATTTGGTCTTGGACGAGCTATCGAACTCATGCCGACCCGATTATATTTGGGGATCCACTCGGCGTTTTACACCATGAAATCATGTGAAACAAAAACGAAAATATTCAGCAAGGGGCATTTATTGTAGATGGTGGTCGATCTAATTGGACGTCAAGACTAAAAAAGATGTAGAAATTTACAAATTAAAATACTCGAATGACATTTTTTTGCCAAATTCAACTCTATGCGTCGTGAAGAAACACATGCAATTGAACTTGAATTTTGACTATTTATAAGTTCAAAATGTAAAAGAAATTAAAATAAAAATATTGACTATTTTTCTATATTTTTACGACATCGAACGCTATTTTTCTTCATTTTTCATGTATTTTTCTATTTTTGGAAAATATTAAAAAATATTTAAAAATATGAAAAATTATTTTTTTTTATCAAAAATGGTTCCTTTAGCTTGGTCAAGGCTACCAAAGATGATTTTTTAATTTTTTTAACTTTTTATATATTTTTTATGAATTTTTTAAAAATAAACTATGAAAGACTGATCAAAAATCAGGTGTCAACACCTTGGAGCGTATATCTTTCTATTTTAATACCGTACAGATGATCACTTAGACATACTCAATGTCTAACCAGAGTTCACGTAACAACTCCAACCAAGAGTTTCCATCAGAACTCTCATCTGGCAATAAAGACAGATAAAATGAAATATGTGGGAGGGTTAATAATAAAAAAAATCTCTTTATTTCACTTTCAAACATTATAAATAGTAAGTCGTCATCTTAACATTCTTGTTAAGGCGGCATAAATATTTTAAGCTTCAGCTCTCAATTATCACCTAGATAATAAGTTTAAAATTGCTTCATCTCTATTCATCACGCAGTGAACAAAGGCGATCACCCGTGTGAGTGGGCTAATCTCTCATCTGTCCGACATACCTTCTCAATCTAATGTACTGAACATTAATATGCATAAATGTTACACAAAATCATAGACATTAATAATGATAATAAATATCATTAAATCATTAACTATCATAGGCATCAGTAATGATAACAAGTATCATTAACTCATTAACCGTAAATTTTGGGGAACATAAGCATCCAACTCTAATTTCTACGCCCTTTTAGAGATTCTAATTCAAAGAACTAATCTTTCTGTCAACAAATGACCAGGTCAAGACATCTCTAGAAATTCATTTCATCGTAGGATTTGCTTTCATTCTTTGCGTAGATATGCACTGTTCACATCTTTTCATACAAACATGTCTTCCACAACATCATATTCCGAGTCAATACGTTTGGTCTTGCAGTGGATCCTCAGTGTAAGCTCTTACTACTTAACTATCACAATTAACTAATAATTGGACTTGTAGCATTCTTAGCAATACTTTATTGATCCAAACATCTCTCAAGTTAGAGACCATTTTATGGGCTTTTTTCCAAAATAATAGTAAAAAAAAATAATTACCCAATTGGGTGCCAATCGGCAGGCCCATTGCCGATTGGCACCCAAATCAGATTTATATATATATTTTTAAATAATTATTTACTTTTAATTTATACTTTTTATAAAAGTTTTAATTAAATAATAAATGATATTGGAATTACATAAATTTTGAGGGAAAAAAAAGACAAGCACTACATAATTCATATTACATCATTCAAATTTACTTTTAATTTATATTTTTTATAAAAATTTTAATTAAATAATAAATTATATTGAAATTACGTAAACTTTGGAATTACACCATTCAATATAATTTATTATTTAATTAAAACTTTTATAAAAAATATAAATTAAAAGTAATTTTTAATGGTAGAATATGAATTATATAGTGCTTGTCTTTTTTTTCCTCAAATTTTACGTAATTCCAATATCATTTATTATTTAATTAAAATTTTATAAAAAAATATAAATTAAAAGTAAATTTGAATGGTGGAATATGAATTATGTAGTGCTTGTCCTTTTTTTTTCCTCAAATTTTATGTAATTCTAATATCATTTATTATTTAATTAAAACTTTTATAAAAAAATATAAATTAAAAGTAAATTTTAATGGTGGAATATGAATTATGTAGTGCTTGTCTTTTTTTTTTCCTCAAAGTTTACGTAATTTCAATATCATTTATTATTTAATTAAAACTTTTATAAAAAATATAAATTAAAAGTAAATTTTAATGGTGGAATATGAATTATGTAGCGCTTGTCTTTTTTTTTTCCTCCTCAAAGTTTACGTAATTCCAATATCATTTATTATTTAATTAAAAATTTTATAAAAAAATATAAATTAAAAGTAAATTTGAATGGGGGAATATGAATTATGTAGTGCTTGTCTTTTTTTTTTCCTCAAAGTTTACGTAATTCCAATATCATTTATTATTTAATTAAAACTTTTATAAAAAAAAATATAAATTAAAAGTAAATTTGAATGGTGGAATATGAATTATGTAGTGCTTGTCTTCTTTTTTTCTTCAAAGTTTATGTAATTCCAATATCATTTATTATTTAATTAAAAATTTTATAAAAAGTATAAATTAAAAGTAAATAATTATTTTAAAAAAAATTTGAGTTGGGGGAGCCCCAATCGGCAATGGACCTGCCGATTGGGGCCCAAAATCTGATTTGGGTGCCAATCGGCAGGCCCATTGCCGATTGGCACCCAATTGGGTAATTATTTTTTTTTTACTATTATTTTGATAATTATTTAAAAAAATATTTTGGAAAAAGCCCCTATTTTATACTACTGCTGATAACACCACGAAAACATCTTCCATCGTGGTTAATGTCATACACATTTGCTTCTTACTTTTCCATGATATGGCTCCATTACTCAGTAACAACGCAAATCCAGAGGCAAAATTCCTCTCATCTATATCTCCCTCTCAATCAATATCAATATTCTTTCAAGGTCCAGATCTCTATCTTTCAAGGTGCAGATCTCTACCTTGAATATTCAGTAATTGATCAGCAGTACTTTCAGATACCTCAGAATTCTATTGACGGCAATTCAGTAGACTTGACCTCTATTGGATTTGTACCTTCTTACCATTCCAACTGAATAACAAATATCAGGTCTCGAACATATCACAGCGTACATTGAGCTACTAACATCACTAGCATATGGATTACTTTCCATTTCTTTATCTCCTTATGGAGTCTCAAGACACATATTTCGGCTCAAACCTTTACCATTTGTAATAAGAGTATATCATCAACATATAATGATAAAATCACAAATTGATTTTAGGATCTTTTGATATATACACATTGGCCTTTATCAATTGTTACAAAATCATATGCCACTAAGACATCATGAAAAACGTATATATCAATTTCTCAAAGACTCCTCAGGGCCATATTCTTGGCCTTCATTCACAACTCCTGCAGGTTGTACCACATAGGTTTCTTTCATTAATTCTCTATTGAGAATCGCAGTCTTTACATCCTTGATATAATTCTAGATCCATGCTCATCATTATTACTAGAATAAGGTGAATTGGTTGTTACAATTCACCATAAGGCCAGCCTAAAATTGCTCAAACAAGCCATCAGCTTTACGCTTTCTTTTGAGAACATACTTGCTTTCAATGGCTTTGCGTCCATTCAAAAGATCAATCAGTTCCCAAAACTTCGTTTGATCTCATTAACTCCATCTCTTTTTCCATTACTTGTATCCACTTTCCCTTATCAGGGCAAACCGGAGCCCCATTTTATACTCATTGACTTATTCTCTTATTTGGAGCAACTACGAAAGCTTATAAAGCTTCTTGCGACTTATTCGCCAGATTGGAGATCGTACACGTAGTACATCATTGAGATCGTACACTTAGTACATTATTCTTCATTACGCTCCCACTCGAATCAGACAATGATGACACCTTTTACACATCAAATGGTTGCAATTGAGACTAATCCGAAACAAATTCCCCACTTCTCATATTGCTCCCACTTGGATAAGATGCCCATAAGCAATCATTGTCACTTTCCTAAAATTCAAACAGAGAATAGTTTTTAAGTATCTCACCCTTTTTCAGAAATTCATTCACTAAGAATGTGACATCTTGTGATTCAAATTCAGTTACACTCCCCACTTTCTTGCTCACCCATAGTACTTACCCTTTCGAGTGCTCTTAGTATTTTACGAAGATACTCTTTTTGCCTCTAGGGCCTAATTTCCCAAACTTGTGGGAGAACGCGTGTGCATAGGAAGCATATCAAGGTCTGAGAAAACTCAAATCTCATTGTCGACCTGTCCACAACTCATATGGAGTAGAGGTAAATGATTTATAAGGCACACAGTTAAGTATCTAGACAGCCATCAACAAAAATATCACCACAAAAGACGATATTGTGCTATCATAGACTTAACCATATTTATTATGATCTGTTTCTTCTCTCTGTAACTCCATTATTCAGAGAAATTGATGGAATATCAACTATTATTCTATTCCTTTTCATCACATAAACATCCGAACTGATCAGATAGATTTTCTCAACCTCGATCGGATTTCAAATAAAATTTATCGAAGCAACTTATGCCTCAAATTTATGAAAAAATCATAAAACAATAAACCCGAATCGAGTGTATGATGAAACAAACAGTCTCATGCCTTGCTATCACATTCACTGAACCACATATGTCTGAATGGATATCAACAAATGAAACTCAGCTATTGTTCCTTTTCTATATGGTTTCCTCATTGTTTTTCCTACTAGGCAATGCTCATAAATAGGCGATATTTTCAATATTGTCCTATAAACCCTATTTGGCTTATTAAAATATCTACTATTGGCCAATATGACCAAATTTAGCATGCCACATATTCTTATCATCACAAAGATGAAAAATGAGGAATAACATTTCATCACTATACTCAACAGTCGGCACAATGAAACCATTCATAACCATAATAACTTGTTACCTATAACAAGTCAATATCATTGTTATGAAAGTTCAACTGAAACCAAGTTTAACCCAAATAAATACAGAAAATAAATTCCGTCGAGTTTTGGAGCATATAACATTTTATGTAGGAATAAAATGCGACCATTACGCATATTCAATTTGGCTAATGCCAATTCTTTTAACTTTCAATAAGAAATTATTTCCTACATTTACTCACTTTGCTCCATGTGAAACTCGTTGAAATTCCACTAAGGCATTTCTATCCTTCAGTTACATGATCTGTGGTCCCTAAGTCTACAATCCACTAAGGATGAGATTCAGCCTCAAAAACTGAACTGTAGACATAAGTAACACTCTTAAGTGCTCAAGGGTTTCTAACTTCTTTAACTTACCACAATCATGAATAGAGTGACTTTTATTTTCATAGTGAAAACACTTCATTTTTGAAATGTTTTCCTTGAAAGGACGTTTTCCTTTCTTATGTCGGTTAAACTTCAATTTCTATCATGAATTGTTCTTTTCACTACTTAAATCCACCTTGACGCTTATCTCTGGAGCACAAAACTCATTAGAACTAGAATCAATATTACAAATGTCGATTTTAGGTTTTGCCACCATAAGGCAACCCATCTCTAGTTTAAGGCGTCGCATAATATCCTTAAAAATCTTTACTTATAATGTGGATATAGTGGATTTTCATATGCACATATGTCGCGACCCGTCCGAAAGCGGACGTGGCTAATGGATTACCGATCGCGGGCCTTGGATCGACGCGGGCCCTCCCAGGCCCATACCAAATCGCGGCGGGAGTATTTTTAAAGGATTCGACGATAAGAGTCGATCACTTTCGACCTTCAGTGTGGTCGTGGTGGCATGTGCAAATTGTTCATGCATTTGGAGTCGCCACCGGTCTTTCTTGGAGGGTAGACCGGAAACCTTACTGATCGATTGGGAGAGATCGATCAGTTCTGCAGAACCAGAGATTTTGGGTTCGGGGACTTGGTTACGTCGGTGTCATTACCAACGCCTTTTCGGTACCTAACGCGAGTGATTTTCCTAGCTAAGAGTTCATGCGGGTGCAATCTTAGGTGAGGTAGGCTTGATTCAGGGTTCATGCAGATTGGAAGACTGTTCCTATCAATCACAATCAATTTTAATGAAAGCGCAATCAAATACATAAATAAATCGCATCAATGTATATCAATTCAAATCAACAGCTTCCTAATATAGCCATAAGGGCTTTGGGGAGGCGTGATTTAGGACCAGGAAAAAATGGGAAGATTTGGAGGCGATTTAGCCCGAAGGGCAAAATCGTCAATTTTTGGAAGGTTTGGATACCGAATTACCCAAAATATTCCATGGCCAGTAGTTTGTGGCCGTTTCCCAATTTTGAGAATTTTTTGGAATTTCTAGATTTTCCTTCAATTTTCTGGAGGACAATTCGCCCAAAGGGCGAAATCGTCATTTTAGAGGGATCGGGGTTCAAAAACACCCGGGACGAGCCTTGGCCAGTTGATTGTGGCCATTTCCTATTTTTGGGGATTTTCTTGGATTTTTTTAGAATTTTTTTGGAAGACGGTTTGCTGGAAGGGCAAAACCGTCATTTCTGGAAAGATCGGGGGTCAAATGACCCGAAACGGGTCGTGGCCAGTTGAATGTGGCCATTTCCTATTTTCTGGAATTTTTTAGAATTTTTTCTGAATTTTCCGAATTTTTTTGAATTTTTTTATGATTTTCCATTTTTTTATTGATTTTTGAATTTTTTATTATTATTTTTTTTATTATTATTTATTATTATTATTATTCTAATTTTCCGGGCCGGGTCAGATCCGGCCCCCGACCCGGACCCGCGACCCAGGCCCGGCCCGCTTCCCCCATGATCAAAACAACGCCGTTCCGAAAGCTTCGAACGGACGTCGCAGATCGAGACACGTGGCGCGTCCCGGACCGTCGGATTTTTTGACCGTTGACCGTTGACCGTTGACCGCCGGCGACTTCGCCGGAGAAGACGATGAATAGTGCCTTTTCCGGCGAAGTCGCCGGAAAACTCGCCGGAGGAGCGAAACCGACGTGAAAACGACGGTTTCGGCTCGCGATTTTCCAACCAAATGAATCCCTAACGAACTCATAATCATATGAAAACATTTCATGGCATAGAACTACGTCGAAAACGGTCGGAACACCCTTCACCGAACCGGCGCCGGCGAACAAGTTGCAGAAAATTTATTTTGGTCGAAGCTTGATTCCAGGCGTTCGGTGAGCATCCCATGGAGGTTTGAAAACTTCCCCAAGGTCGCCTGGGGTTCGGCGACCCCTCCAAATCCACGTCGAGCTCTCGGTGTGGGAGGTGGCCGGTGGAGCTCCGGGTCTACTATTTTTGTTGCGTTTCGTTGCAAAATAAAGGCGACAACAGGCGGAATGGGAGTTCTACTGAAGTTTAAGTAATAGATTCGCATGAAATGAGGACAAACAGGGGCCGGCCGAGAGTCAAGAATCAAGACATTCAGGTGGGCATTCCGTCGAACAGATAATATGCACCGGCAGAAGTAAGCTCAGAGGACTTACCGACCCATTTTGGAGCTCGACTACGGCGACGAGAACTTCTATGATGATCTCCGAAGCTACGAGGTGTCGGCTGCCTCCTGCTTTTGCTCCCCATCCTCCCATTTTCTTCGGCCCGAGCTCCCCGTACCCCCCTGCCGTTCCTCTCCCCCGCTCTTCTTTATTTTCTCCCTTTTTTGTATGGCCGACCGCCTTTTTTTGGTCGTCCCAACTCCACCCAACGTCCACCCACATCCACTATCCCTTGGCCACCGCTTTTTCACTAAAAAATGGCCGTTTCCCCGCTTTTGGTTCTCTGTTCTTGGTGTGGGCGGCAAAGTGGGTCTGCAACAAAGTTGCAGACCCGGTCGGACCGGGTCGGGTCGGGTTTGACCCGACCGGCCTGGTTCGATCAATCTTCTTCAATTGGCCCCCAAATTGACCTATTTTCATGAAATTGATGGCAAAATCGGACTCCTTGACATGTTTTCTATCAAATATGGGTATTTTTGCTAATCGATTGATTGAAATTTAGTGAAAACCCCAAATCGCCCCCTAGGATCCGAAATTGATTTTTGATTAATCGAGGGTCCAAACGACCAAATTAACCCGAATCGAAGCCACCAATGGATTCGACATGATGAAAACTATAGGGTAGAGGTGTTTGATTTCAATGGGTATGCCCGTGTGAGATTTAATTTTGAAAATTGTGAAACCGGGGACTAAATTGAGAGATTTTTATGCAATTAAGCCCTTTTGGTTAAAATTGATCAAATTGGAGGGCAAATTTACCTAATTGCACTTCAAGACTTTAGAATACAATGTCATAGCTTACAAAAAAGTGAGATTTGAAAATTAAAAGACTCGAAAAGGAATTTTTGGGCTCGGTTCGGGTTTATGTTTGTTAAGGGACATAGTGACCCGAGCCGAATTTTTGAGATTTAAAGTGACACACTTGAAGAGAAAATTAAAAAAAAATTATTGAATATTTTTGTGTATTTTTCTGACCACGAATGGTATTTTTCTGATTTTTTTGTGTATTTTTATAATTAAATAAATTCGAAAAATATTATAAAATACCAAAAAATATTTTTTGTTCAAAATTGGTCCCCGAGGCTAGGCCAAGGCTTCCAAAGTTGATTTTGTGATTTTATGACCTTTTTTGATATTTTTAATTAATTTTAAAGAATAAAAATCACAATAATAAATGGTCAAAAATCAGGTGTCAACAACTGCCCCTCTTTGAGAGTGAGCTCGTCAGAGGTTGCTTTCAAAGACAAAATGACACCTGAATCTTAACCGACTCGACTGGGGAAAAGAAATGCTATGACATCGGATCCTTAAGTCTTTTGATGAATGCTCAAATTAATCACCGGTTTACTCTTGCAATTCGAACATGGGCCGGAGTGAGAGAGGCTTACTTGAAGCTCACCTGTCAGATGCTGTCGATTGTGACGACTTTCAAGAAGATACCTAGGACTCGTTCAGAATATCCTAGGGAGATTAAGCTCTGACCTGTATGGTAGGTCATACCCTCATGGGATTCCTAACCGGTAGAAACCTAAGGAAGGCGCATCCCACACTTTGGGATTTTGCCAAGGATTTTGATCCGTATGGTGGATCGGACCTTTGTGTTGATCCTTACGGTGGTATTTACCAATGAGTTGACCCTTATGGCGGTTTCTACCATATTTGACCCTTTAGGCGGTATCTACCATTGAGTTTAGTTTGACCCTTATGGCGGTTTCTACCAATGATTTGACCCTTATGGCGGCATCTACCTTTGATTTGACCCTTCAGGCGGTTTCTACCTTTGATTTGACCCTTCAGGCGGTTTCTACCATATTTTGACCCTTCAGGCGGTTTCTACCTTGTGTTGACCCTTCAGGCGGTATCTACCTTATTTTGACCCTTCAGGCGGTTTCTACCTTGATTTGACCCTTTAGGCGGTTTCTACCTTATTTTGACCCTTCAGGCGGTTTCTACCTTGTGTTGACCCTTCAGGCGGTATCTACCTTATTTTGACCCTTCAGGCGGTTTCTACCTTGGTTTGACCCTTCAGGCGGTTTCTACCATGAGTTGACCCTTCAGGCGGTATCTACCTTGAGTTGACCCTTCAGGCGGTTTCTACCCTTAGTTGACCCTTCAGGCGGTTTCTACCTTTGTTTGACCCTTCAGGCGGTTTCTACCTTTGATTTGACCCTTCAGGCGGTTTCTACCATATTTTGACCCTTCAGGCGGTTTCTACCTTGTGTTGACCCTTCAGGCGGTATCTACCTTATTTTGACCCTTCAGGCGGTTTCTACCTTGGTTTGACCCTTCAGGCGGTTTCTACCATGAGTTGACCCTTCAGGCGGTATCTACCTTGAGTTGACCCTTCAGGCGGTTTCTACCCTTAGTTGACCCTTCAGGCGGTTTCTACCTTTGTTTGACCCTTCAGGCGGTTTCTACCTTGATTTGACCCTTCAGGCGGTTTCTACCTTGAGTTTGCTTTGAAAAGGGGTCTCATGACGAGGGTTCTCCACGTCCGATGAGACTGCCTAAATTTTGAAAAGGGGTCTCCTAGGACGAGGGTTCTCCACGTCCTGCTGGGACAGTTTGCTGACTTCTTTTGAAAAAAAGGGTTCTATCCTGACCCCTTCTTTTGCAAGATCCCGAAATTTGCCGGGAATTCAATTTTGAAGCAGTGAAAGATTTTATCTTGACAAAGCTTCGCTTGGGTCTGTTGAGGCGACATTCTGGGAGCTGGGTTCTCCAGGTATCCTGCAGAAGTTTGAGCCTGAAAGATTTTTCTTCACCAAGAAAACGTTAGTAATCTTTGGGAAGACTACGGCTGTCCATTTTGACAAAACCGTATGATTTAAGTTTTAATCATGAAATGTGCATTTTGATGCTGGAGGCTATCCAAAGCATCCTTGCAACACGCAAATGTGATCACAAATCCCTTGCACGGAAAATTTGGATCAACAGTTTGAAAATTCCCAAAAGAGTTTGTTCAAAACATCAATTGGGATATTTCTCGACAATGAGGTCTTCTCACCTGTTTGGATGTAACGATTTTTATAAGGGATGCACTCAATTCCCTACTAACTTGTGCCCAGGTTTTAGGCTCATTCGCAGCGCATACATTTTGATCGGTCGGGAGGTCTTCCACGGGACCGTAATGTTAGGCTTGGATATTGGCTTTCAAGGGGGACTCGCTTTGGAGTCGAGGTTATTGAATGAAAATCTTCACCATCTGCTCCGGGTTTATAAGTCAAGAACCCTGCAAAATGAGAAAGAAATAGTCTTGCTCGTACTTCTTCGAGCTAAGCAATATGTTAACCCAAGTGTCTTAGTCAGAGAAGACTGTTTCAGGGTTGTAACATTGGTAGGATTGGGGACCGAAAAAAGGCTTGTTTTTGGCCCAGAAATTACGAAGGGTTTGACATTGGTGATCATTGCAAATTTACCACCTGCCCTTTTTCTCTCTGCACCTTCAGTCTTTGGGAAGCACAACCGATTTTGAGGTGTGCACCAGCTCTTCAGAGAGCGTTTCGTCGCATTAAGAGACTGATGACTCTGTCTGCGTCTCTGCTCCACGCTTGACACCATTTGGGGAGTAGTCTTTTTGATCTGACTCCTTTAGGGATTTCCTCTTTTCCCATCCGGCTTCATTGTGGATCAATCAAACAACTTACATGAGCATCGGTCTTGCTTTTACCAGGCACTTTGCTTTTTCTCGATGCTGTGGATTTTTCTCATTCATTTTCGAAATCCCACTTTTTCTCATCTTCATGGGATCCTGTTAGACATATAGTCTAAACATGCTTTAAATATCAGTCCGGGAATTCTCTTCCTAATTCCCGAGTCTTGAACTTCTCCGTTCCTGAAGTGATTTGTCTTTGCTTTGGAACTTGCAATGATCACCAATGGGTCTATGAAACGAATTTGCAGGCTCAACCTGGCTATGCAAAGGATACGGTGTGTGGGATAGAGAAATGAATGCTTCTCATCCTCCTATGGCACTTGGATTACCATATAAACAACACACAAAGATTAATGTTAGTCCGAGCAAGAAAATTTCTAACCATTTTCTCCTGACGTTGCTGGACTCACCTCCATTTCGCCCCAATGTGGGGTGGTTCTCGACAGGGTTGAGAATGAAAACCGCCGTTCGAAGGGGTTGTCAATGGTCACCTGTAGTGTTTGGGGATAAGAAACGAATGCCTCCGTCGTCCCAATCCATGTAATCGCTGCGGATGGTCCCTACTTCCGTAGGTCCAGATTTTGCTATCTGATCCGCTCCACTTCTCTCTCAAGTGTATATAGGACGTGTTTGGATTAGGCTTTGCCTTTCGTCTTTTGAGAAAACATCCTTTTGAAAGTTTTGAACAACATCCTGTTGGGGAAATTTCATTTGTTTTCTCCAAAAATTTTCCTTCAAGGGAATTTTATGGTGCACCATGCATGCTTCATTCATGTTTAGACAACCTCCCGATTTGAGTCATGAATATCGATGTATTGGGAAATCTTTATGACGGTTGAAAGGATTCTGACATTTTTTATACATCTCCACCTAACTGGAAAAAGGATGCTTACCTGTCCATCGCGACTGCAGATCCCTGAAAATGCAAAAGAAGCATGTCATTGTATGTTCCCGCGTTTTTTTTCAAATATTGAAACGATACATGCTACCCTTGGTCATGTGCTCTAACGAGTAGTACATGGGATGTAAGAAATTTGTTCGTCTCCAAGGCGACTCCCTGTCAAGGATAAACAATAAGTGTCAATTCATATTCGTAGATTTAAGACAAATTGGGACGATACAACTTTACTCTTGATTTTCATCCCATTCTGATGTTGCGTATTGATATGAACGACATCTATCAAATCCACCTATCCATGCTTGGAGTGTTTGTAACATCAATGGTTCATCTGCCCCCAGCTGGGCAGCGTCTGTTCTGCTATTTGAACGCATGACTCCTTAAGTGATTTATCCACGTTTATCATCTGAGAAGGAAAAGAAAGAAGACATGATTTCGGTATCCGATTGGAGATCGTTTAGGAACGATACATCGTTTTACCAAATGGGTGGCTTCGCGGCCAGACGTATTTCGTACTGAAGGGGTAGATCCCATTATGCTCCGCGGGTGATAGTCATTGTTCATGGAACTTGCTCCACGGATTAAGTGACTAATCCACGGCCCTCGACTTGAAGATGCTCAAAGGGTGATGTTGACACTCACGCGCAATTAGTTCTAGATATTAATGAAAGATGTTCCCGTGGGAACCTTACAGTGCGATCAACAACACATTCAATAGGAGTATTCAACCCCTCTTCTCTAAGCATTTTTCATCGAGTAGTGTTGACACCTGATTTTTTACCATTTATTATTGTGATTTTTATTCTTTAAAATTAATTAAAAATATCAAAAAAGGTCATAAAATCACAAAATCAACTTTGGAAGCCTTGGTTTAGCCTTAGGAACCAATTTTGAACAAAAAATATTTTTCGGTATTTTTAATATTTTTCGAGTTTATTTAATTATAAAAATACCCAAAAAATCAGAAAAATACCATTCGTGGTCAGAAAAATACCCAAAAATATTCGATAATTTTTCTTTAATTTCCTCTTCAAGTGTGTCACTTTAAATCTCAAAAATTCGGCTCGGGTCACTATGTTCCTTCACAAACATAAACCCGAACCGAGCCTAAAAAAAAAAAAAAATCATTTTCGAGTCTTTTAATTTTCAATTCTCACTTTTTATAAGCTATGACATTGGATTCTAAAGTCTTAAAGTGCAATTAGGTCAATTTGCCCTCCAATTTAATCAATTTTTACCAAAAGGGCTTAATTGCACATTTTTCTTTCAATTAGTCCCCGGTTTCACGGATGTATACGTATGCTCTACGTATTTATATGTCATACATATTTATACGTTATGCATATTTGTACTGTTTGGTAACCTCTTTAACTCTTGTAATAATAATAATGGTTATTATTTTTAACACCTTTGTTAGTGCCCTTTTTTTTAGCATTTTTGTATTGTGAGTGCTATTGTTAGTGCTATTTTTAAATAGCATTTTTGTATTATAAATTGTGAGTGCTATTGTTAGTGCTATTTTTAAATGACATTTATTTATCATAAATTGTGAGTGCTATTGTTAGTGCTATTTTTAAATGGCATTTATTTATCATAAATTGTGAGTGCTATTATTAGATAGAATTTATAATTGTTAGTGCTATTTTTAAATAGCATTTTTGTATTATAAATTGTGAGTGCTATTGTTAGTGCTATTTTTAAATAGCATTTTTGTATTATAAATTGTGAGTGCTATTGTTAGTGCTATTTTTAAATGTCATTTATTTGTGAGTGCTACTTTTAGATAGAATTTATAATTGTTAGTGCTATTTTTAAATACAATTTATTGGAAGGTATTTTTGGCTATAAAAGGATGGCAAGAGTTTTGAGGTTGGAGGGGGAGAGACATTTTGTAGAGTGTGCAAATTTTTGAGAGCTTAGAGAGAAGAACACAAACACTCTCTATATTCTCATAATCTTGAGTGAGCAAAATATACTAAGTTCGGAATATTGATTCCGCATATTGCTAGCACAATTGTTGTGGAGTTATTAGTCGTCTCCCCGTTCGTCAATTGGTGGTGCGTCCAAACTAGATGCCTAACACTTGTGGAGGCTGAGATCGAAGAACATCGAACCGACACCTCCGTTCAAGCACACTACGAGAGGTAATCTATTTACTCTCTTTGAGACTTTGTGATTTTTTTCGATTGAAATGCACGAAGTACGCCTCTGGAGATACATGTATGGGTTGTTATTTATTTCCGCTACGTGTTACGTGGATCCCAACAGTGGTATCAGAGCCAATCCTTAGGTGTTTTCGTGCATTTAATTGATTTTTTGCAATTTTTGCAATACTATGGCCAATATGTATTAACGAATTGTTCGTCTTACATGGCTAATGGAGATTGATTATTTTATATGATAAATTAATCAACGTAGCAAAAATTGAGACTAAATCAATTTTGAATCGAAAATTTATGGCTATCTTATTTTACGTAAAAATTCTGAATATGATTCAACGTAGAATTTTTATTGTGCCTTCCTAAGTTTTAAATTGTGAATTTATTACTTACGTGAAAGGGTGGTGATCATGGAAAAATCCATAATCAATGTGATTGATGTATATATGAATGTATGATGATTATTTATATATTTGGGGTTGTAATTATTAAATGGAGGCTGCGTACTCCTTTTATTTTTTGTGTAATCTTTATTTTTAGCATAGTCAATTGTTGATGTAAATGCTACGAGGATTACGTGGGGGAGCCTTTTAAGTCGGCGAGCTCTTTGGAGCCCAATTCTTGAAGAGTTCAAGAAACCAAGAAGAAGCGAAGAGCGGCTCTCCGTTATTAAAATATTAAAATGATTAAATGTGGTCTCATTGGCTCGAGACCTATTAAATCATAATTCCATGATCACCACGTAGGATAGATGTTTATGTGATTGACATCTATTTATTTATTATGATTACGTGAGCATGTTAAACTGGTTAATGTGCAAAGTCAGACTTACCTCACCCAAAATTGCGCCTGCATGAAATCCTAGTTAGGAAAATCACTAGCGTTAGGTACCGAAAGGGCGTTGGTAACGACACCAGCGTAACCAAGTCCCCGAACCCAAAAAACTCTGGTTCCGTAGAACTGATCGATCTCTCCCAATCGATCAGTAAGGTTTCCGGTCTACCCTCCAAGAAAGACCGGTGGCGACTCCAAATGCATGCACAAGTTGCACATGCCACCACGACCACACTAAGGTCGAAAGCGATCGACTCTTATCGTCGAATCCTTCTGAAAAATACTCCCGCCGCGATTTGGTATGGGCCTGGGAGGGCTCGCGCCGATCCAAGACCCGTGATCGGTAATCCATTAGCCGCGTCCGCTTTCGGACGGGTCGCGACAGCTGGCGACTCCACTGGGGACCTTTGTTCTAGAACCTATGGTTCTAGACCTCAAGTGGACTTAGGCCGTAATTAAAACGTTGAGTGATTTTTCTAACCTTGCAGGCGCTCTTGAAGGTGAGGTAAGTCCGCTCATGATAGGGGTTATATGTTTTTGCAGATTGGAGAAATAAGGGGTGTAGTCCGTGATTAACATTGTCTTATGCAGGTTGGGCGTAGGAATGTATGTTGTGTGGATGATTTGAAGTGCTGATTGATAAACTGCTATGCATGAATTGTATTGTGATGATCACAACACGTGGACACACACAACCGCGCCTAAAACCCCGGGCGTCACCTATAGGAACACAATAGAAGGAATTGAAAATGGAATCTCCGTGAGGAAAAACGCGGGGTAATCCACTTTTCAATTCCGCTCGCTTCGAACTATGGATCGAGTCCCAATGCAACGATAGCTGTGCAATGGAATCGGCTCTTTCTAGAACTCGAAGTGGGAACCTTAACCTTAGGTGCCAAACCCTCTGATTTTTAGAAGTTCACCATAATTTGTATCATGCGCATATCTTTGGGCGGTTGGTACACCTAAAACCGCACATAAGTCGACGAGTTTGGTTGGTAAGACTCTCTATACCTCGAATCTATTACAGTTCATATAAATATAGGCATTTCATTCATTGCATTCTGGTGATTAGATTAAATGCCATTTCAAGGATAGATGTGTGTGTTTTTCCCAAACGTCCTTGATAGAAGACGAAGAGGATGATATCCCATGACAAGCACAGAGTGAGCAACAAAGGAGCCTACTATGGACATTATTGAGATATCGTCCAATGAAGATGACGAGTTGGGGCAAGTGATCCGGAAGTCACAGATCGAACTTGGGGCATCCTTAAACGTTAGGATCACATTCCTTTGTTTAATTTTCCATTACTAGTCCTCTTGTATAGGGTTTATTTTTATCGATGCTTTCTCTATCTCACCCCTTAGAGTGATTGTATTAGGGATCTATTGGTGTATACATTTAGATGGAACTTGGTTGCATTTCTTTTGACAGGTCATGGGAATGTGATAGTGGCATTTTCTCTAATCATCCGAATACTCCCAAGTCAAGTTTATAATTCCTTTAGAGGAAATTAAAATTGGAAATCTTGCACGGCCTTTTTGGTCGTATAGGGTAATCCAACCCCAATTTCGCTAGAAGGAATTATACACTTGAATTGGTCCATGCATGTTTTACGTCGCTGGTAATCCACGATAATTGATCGAGAACATCGGCGTTGTTTTGAATTTAATGACGAGATAGATGTCCAAATTACTCTCGTTCTTAACAAAACGGCCTTGATTTGGATGTCGTATCTTCAATTAAATTTAAAACACGTTATTATGCCTCGCACTTTTGAGTAATTCGTTCCTCTCGAAATTGATCAAAAACGATTATTGTGAATTACATTCCTTTCAATAGTATGCTTTCTTTCGAGGAATATTGATAAAAACTTTTCGCGCAAGATTAAAACCCTTGTAAAAGTTCTTGTCCTTATTAATCATGGGCATGCATAGGATTGAAAGGGGTTTTTGATTTCTTTTTCAAATTATTCCTTCTGATTCTGTCTTTTTATTTGCAGGTAAAAAAATAGGTAATAGAGAGAAATCTTTTCCTGGACAAGTCTAAGGCTATTATCTCATCTGATCATGAGCGAGTTATAAAATCAGGACATATTTGCTCGGCTTATTGATATTATGGTTCGGCTCACCCAAGTTGAAGATGTTCGGATGCTCGAAGAAATGAACCATACAGAAGTTAAAACACACACACAAGAGTTCTCATTTATTTTGCTCAGTGGAGGGTTTTCAAAAGCAGGTCATACAATTCGGGGTAGAAAAGTAAAGCCGAAGTGAGCCCTAATTAACGACACGAAGGAGCCCAACTGACCCTCCATGTTATTAATGCTCTGCTCATACTCCCAACTCCGCATGTCGTGGTCGGCAAGCCTGAGGAGAAGACTTTTGCATTCTCCCTTAACTTCGGCGACCTTGGCCTCATGTTTTTCGGCGATTGTTTCCAGGTCTCGAACCAGTCCATTCCCGCGAGCTATGTCCGCCGTTATTTTGTCGAGCCGTTCTTCCTGCCAGTCGCTCTGAAGCCTCAACAGGACATTGCGGCGGTCATGCTCGCCAGTGGTCATGGATAGGGCCAATTGCTCCACCAGATTTCTCCTCTCGCGAAGCAACGTCGCGACCCGCTCATTAGCAAACTCGACGGCCTTTTTGTAACTATCGGCCAGATAGTTGGTCAGCACCAAATGATCAGATCGATCCTCATAACGAGCTCGCAAGACGCGAGCCACGAGAACCTCCCGATTAGCAGCACGGTAGGCCTCTAAGGAGTGTGCAAAGAGAGTCGGGAAAATTCTATATTCCCTCCCCAGTGTGGTACCTTCGAGAGAAGTGGTATCAAGGTCCTCGAGCAGGACACGGATTTCATCCTCGGTCGCAGAATGATCGGTTATGTGTGCGTAACCGCGACCCAGTAGGTTATAAAGCTTTTCCCACTGGGCCAAGACATCAGTTGAAAAAGTGCGTACGGGGGAGGAGGCCATTTGCGTTGGGTTGGCTTGAGAATAAGACGAGGCTAACAGAGATTTTAGAAGGAAGAAGCTGATTATGCGAGAACGTTAACCTTCCATACATTAATTCCTCATTTTATAGCAACTCGAGGATGATGAAGGGTCTTAGTAATAATGCTGGTAGAGCCCGATTAGGGGGTAAAGCAGGAGGTCCCCTCACGTGAACCATTGGATTCGTCTCGGTCCGCGATTTCCGGCTTATCAATTAAAAGATGTAAAAGATTTGTCGGGATCACCATTATTAGAGTTAGGTGGGAGGTAAGCGCAACTATCAAAAAAAGCCCTAACAGGATTCAGCACTCACATCACGTTGAAAAGCTAAGCGAGAAATTCAAGGTCTTGACGGGGAGCGTTTGCCTAATGATTTTCTTTCATGCTTGAAGAGCGTCTCCTAAACATACAAAGTCACTCGAAGAAAAATTTATAGGGAGTGAGCATACAGGAGAGAGTAGAGAACTCTGAGTGGGCAAGAACCAATCAAACATTTCTCAATCCAACATATTTAAGAGGTTACTGTCAGCTGCTAGAGGCGACTGACTCAAAAATCTCAGAAATTGAACTACTGAGTGATCTCGAAGATTCCAAGACCAAGTCTAACACCAAAACCATGGAGCCCAACACTTCTGGCAACGGAAATCAAAATCACGGCGACGACGACAACGACATCCACGATGCTCAACTCGGGAAAAGAAGACGTCCTCACCAATACTCTCAGGAGGAAACCCAAATGCTGGAAACCCTCTTCAGTAAAAGCCCTCACATGAAAAAGAAGTGGAGAATTGAATTGAGCCGAGAGTTGGGGATTAATCAGTCGAGGATCCAGTTTTGGTTTCAAAATAGGAGATCCAAATCGAAGGCTCAACGCAAACGTCGGGTGGTCGAGATTTTAAAGGAAGAAAACATGAGGTATGAAGAAGCTCTCAATATTACCGTTTGCCCTCATTGCGATAACCCCATCGCCCTCGGTAAGATATTCCCCGATAAGCCTCACGCAATGATTGAAGACGTTCATTTACCACCCTACTCCCTCGGGGCATCTCCTGCTCAACCAGATTTTGCCGGAGTCACGCATGAGCAGGATGATCCTACGAAGACGATACAAATGCCTCCTGGGGGATGGGATTTGCATCGCTTTGATTGGAACTACAGTTTCAAAGAGCTGGATGTTACCGCCGACCAGCTCAAAGCATATCAGCCTCATGCACAACAATTTTCGATAGGGTCGGATCCTGCTAGAGATGAGTTAATCAGTCGTCAAGCCATCGATGCAATTTTGGGCCACGATAGGAAGAGGTTCGCTTGGCCCCCTGAACTGCATTTCAGATTCCTAGACGTGGTTCACCAAATGGGGATCGATTCAGCAACTCCGACAAGCATATTTAAGGCCATGAGTGTACCGGGGCTTAGTAAGGAACTGGTCAGGAATCACCTTGCTGCCTACAGAAAGCTATTAAAACAGCGTCGAGCAGAGCTAAGCCGAGAGGAATCCGTCTCGAGCTCAAAAGCTAGGGGGACCGCCATTGTAATGCTCAGGCATCAGGAGGTACCCGGCCAAATTTAAGCATCAATTAAGCTAGCAACCCGACCACCGGCAAACTGAAAGCTGATCAGAATGTCCTTCCGGGCCATTTCAACACTTTTCAAGAGCACGTGTCACAAGTACAGCGAGTGCGCACTCCTCCATTCGAGCAGCAGTCGGCTGGTGCTCTGCCTGCCGCTGGTCAACCCATGACAGACAATTTCTTTGATGATGGGCTCGATGCCTTGTTCAATCAATGGGAAGCTGGCATGCTTGGACAACCATGATCCAGCACCTGACTCGGGGCACGATGGGTTGGTCCCTACGATCACCCATAGAAAGAAGAACATGTTCACGAGCGGATCACTCTTTTTATCCATTGTAAAGTTCCTATGGGAACATTTTTCTTTAATGGCTATAGTTAATTATGTATGAAAACCAACGCTATCGACGAACATCGTCATACTCGGTTGCGATGATCCCTTGTTAGATTAAGTCTGAAACCAGAGACGGTCTTTAAAATTTTGAGTGGCCACGAACTCATTCCTCACCAAGCGCCCGGGATGCTGAAATGAAGAGTAACAGCATGCACAGGGAAAATGCCACTTTCGTTTGAACGATGAAAAAGGGGTTGAGAGAAGATCATAGCGTTAATTCCCTTGGAGCTAAATGAATTAAAAGGAGTCATTAATTGCGGGTCCACCGTTGTTCCCCACGTTCTCGGGCCTAGCAAATCATAAAAGGGCGCCGAAAGATTGTAGACCCACCACTTTGAAGACTGAACTAGGGGACAAGCGCAATACTCGATGAAACCGAATCAATGCAAGAGAGTTTGTGATCCTATCACGAGGAAAAAGAAAGGGGGAATACAGACGAGGAGTAATTGCAGGGTCTCGGGAGGAGTGCTTGCTTGCTGGCCTTCATATGCAGCCTGAAGGATGGTTCTAGGACACGCACAATCACTTGAGAAAATTTCTAGAGTGAACAAACACGTAAGAGCGAATAGAGAAAGCTGAGTGAACTAGATCAGCCCGAGATACTCCGATCCATCATGTTTAAAAGCTATTCCCATCTGTTAGAAACGCCCGACCTGAACATTTCCGAGCACGAACTGCTGGGAGACTTTGAAGATCCTGGAGCTGAATCCTGCCCGAAGGCCATAGAGACTGACTCCTCCAGCGATGAAATTCTAGGTTTCAGCTACGAAGAAGGAGTATACAATGATGACCGGAGTCGGAAAAGGAAGCAACTACAACGCCACACTCCAGGCCAAATCCGAGAGCTCGAAGCTTTCTTCAATGAATGCCCCACTCCAAGCAGACAACAGAAAATGGAGTTGAGCCGAAAGATAGGATTGGAGCTTTCGAAGGTCAAGTTTTGGTTCGCCAACAAACGAACCCGGGTGAAACAGCAATACGCAGACCATGAGTTACTGGTCCTGAAGGAGGAGAATGAGAAGCTTCAAGCTGAAAGCACGAGATATAAGGAAGCTCTGACCAAGGCCACATGCCTTAATTGTGGTAATCCTGTTGTCCTCGGCGAGGTGTTCCTCGATGAACCATCCCTGTTGACGAATAACGCTCAGCTGTTACCGTATTCTCCACAACATTTTCCGACACAGCCAGATACCGTTGGAGATCTGCATGAGCAAGTCAACACCATAGGGTCAACACCAACACCCTCTGAGAAATGGGACCTGAATCATCACAGGTGGAGTTCTCCCAATGACGAACTCGCTGTCGCAGCCAGCCAATCCAAAGTCGGTGAGTCCCTCCCTGGACAACTTTTGAAACAACTAGATCCCGTAGAGAATAGCTACCGAAGTATTGACGATATTTTGGGTGATAAGAGAACAAGGTTTTACTGGACCTATGAACTTCACACCAAATTTGTTGATGCGATTCGAGAGCTGGGAGTTGATTCGGCTAGCCCATTACGCATACTCGAGATTATGAATGTGCCGGGGCTCTCTAGAATTAACGTTGAGTCTCACCTCAAGTACTATAGGAGATTGCTAAGGGATGGAAGGATAGCGTTAAACCATCATAAAGCCGGTTGGAGCTCAAGTGCTGGGCAGAATTACAACCACGATGATTGGACAGCCGAGAGCACCCAACCGTGTTTCAGCAATGACGGGACTGGCAGTCGTGTCAGCGACTCTTCTAACCCAAATCAGAATGCTCCGCCGAGCTATCTCAATACTCCTCAAGAGTATATGCCACAGTTCCAGCACATAGGGATTCCTCAGTTTGAGCGCGAATCAGTCATTAATGCTATCCCTGAAGCGGATCTGGCATTGGTAGAGAGTGCACATATGAACCTGCCGGTCATCGGAGGAAGTTCCAATTTGAGGGGTCAAATTGCTCACGGCGAGAGCAAAGAGAGGAATCCCTCGCCTGCAGTCGACGACACCCAATCTGGGCACCAAGGGCTAAAAAGAACAGGTGATTTCCTTGATGAGGAGCTGGACACTTGGATCAATACTCTTCGGGAATGTATGTCACAACCCCAACAGGGCAATGATGAAGGTTCCAGCTCAAAGACTCCAATCCCTCACAACGAAGGCAATGAAAGAAATCTGCCCCCAACAATCGTTGATACCCAACTTGAGCATCAATGGCTCGAAGACCCGAGCAATTTCCTTGGCGATGAGTTCAATCTTTGGCTCGATCAATTTGGAGCCGAAGGACCACCGCAGTGGTGACGCAAGGCCGGTGATCAAACGTCTGATGCAAGGCATGGCTACTCGATGAAAAATGCTTAGAGGAAAGGGGTTGAATACTCCTATTGAATATGTTGTTGATCGTACTGTAAGGTTCCCACGGGAACATCTTTCATTAATATCTAGAACTAATTGCGCGTGAGTGTCAACATCACCCTTTGAGCATCTTCAAGCCGAGGGCCGTGGATTAATCACTTAATCCGTGGAGCAAGTTCCATGAACAATGACTATCACCCGCGGAGCATAATGGGATCTACCCCTTCAATACGAAATACGTTTGGCCGCGAAGCCACCTATTTGGTAAAACGATGTATCGTTCCTAAACGATCTTCAATCGAATACCGAAGTAATGTCTCATTTCTTTCCCTTCTCAGATGATAAACGTGGATAAATCACTCAAGGAGCCATTTGTTCGAATAACAGAACAGACGTTGCCCAACTGGGGGCAGATGAACCATTGATGTTGCAAACACTCCAAGAATGGATAGGCGGATTTGATAGATGTTGTTCATATCAATACGCAACATCAGAACGGGATGAGAACCAAGAGTAAAGTTGTATCGTTCCAATTTGTCTTGAATTTGAGAATGTGAATTGATACTAGTTATTTATCCTTGACAGGGGAATCGCCTTACAGACGAACAGGTTTTTACATCCCATGTACTACTCGTTAGAGTACATGACAAAGGGTAGGATGTATCGTTTCGATTTTTGAAAAATTCGTGAACCCACAATAACATGTTTCTTCTGCATTTTCAGGGATCTCCAGCCACGAGGAACAGGTAAGTATCCCTCTCCCAAAATCCCTTGAAGATGTTGAATAAAAAATAGACAAGAAAAGAAAAGCTTTCAGAATCTAATGTCTAGAAAAAGACATAGAATTTAAATTTCATTGGCATTCATGTTTTGAAACAGGAGGTTGTCCGAACATGAATAAAAACATGTATGGGGCATCATAAAATCCCCTTTGACGGGTAAAATCTTTGGAGAAAATGAAAAAGATTTTTCCAATAAAAAAATGTTCAAAACAATCAAAAGGGCACTTCCTCAAAAGACGAGAGGCAAAGCCTAAATCCAAACACGTCCTATACACACTTGAGAGAGGAGTGGAGCGGATCAGACAGCAAAATCTGGACCTACGGAAGTAGGGACCATTCGCAGCGATTACATGGATTGGGACGACGGAGGCATTCGTTTCATATCCCCAAACACTACAGGTGACCATTGACAACCCATTTGAACGGCGATTTTCATTCTTAACCCTGTCAAGAACCACCCCACATCGGGGCAGAATGGAGATGAGTCCAGCAGCATCAGGAGAAAATGGTTAGAAATTTTCTTGCTCGGACTAACATTAATCTTTGTGTATTGTTTATATGGTAATCCAAGTGCCATAGGATGATGAGAAGCATTTATTTCTCTATCCCACACACCGAATCCTTTGCACAGCCAACTTGAGCCTGCAAATTCATTTCATGAACCCATTGGTGATCATTCCAAGACGGATGCCACACCACTTCAAAAATGGAAGAGTTCAAGACTCAGGGATTACGAAGAGAATTCCCGGACTGATATTTAAAGCATGTTTAGACTATATGTCTAACATGATCCCATGAAGATGAGAAAAAAGCGGGATTCCAAAAATGAATGAGAAAAATCCACCACATCAAGAAAAAGCAAAGTGCCTGGTAAAAGCGAGGCCGATGCTCGTGCAAGCTGTTTGCTTGATTCCCAGTGAAACTTGGATGTGAAAAGAGAAAATTCCTAAAGGAGTCAGATAAAAAGACTGCTCTCCAAATGATGTCAAGCGCGGAGGAAAGGCGCAGACAGAGTTGTCAACCTTCTTAATGCAACAAGAAACGCTCTCTAAAGGACTTGTGCACACCTCAAAAGCGGTTGCACACCTCAAAAACTGAAGATGCAGAATGGAAAAGACAGGTGACAAATTTGCAATGATCACCAATGCCAATCCCCTCATAAATTCTGGGCCAAAAACAAGCCTTTTTCGGTCCCCAATCTTACCAACATCATAACCCTGAAACAGTCTTCTCTGACTAAGACACTTGGGTTAACATATAGCTTAGCTCGAAGAGGTACGAGCAAGACTATTTCTTTCTCATTTTGCAGGGTTCTCGACTTGTAAACCCGGAGCAGATGTTGAAGACTTTCATACAATGGCCTCGACTCCAAAGCGGGTCCCCCTTGAAAACCAATATTCAAGCCCAACATTATGGTCCCGTGGAAGACCTCCCGACCGATCAAAATGTATGCGCTGCGAATGAACCTAAAACCTAGGCACAGGTTAGTAGGGAATGGAGTGCATCCCCTATAAAAAACCACTATCGCAAAACAGGTGAGAAGACCTCCTTGTCGAGAAATATTCCAATTGATGTTTTGAACAAACTCTTTTTGGAATTTTCAAAACTGTTGATCCAGATTTTCCGTGCAAGGGATTTGTGATCACATTTGCATGTTGCAAGAATGCTTTGGATAACCTCCAGCATCAAAATGCACATTTCATGATTAAAACTTAAATCATACGGTTTTGTCAAAATGGACAGCCGTAGTCTTCCCAAAGATTACTAACGTTTTCTTGGTGAAGAAAAATCTTTCAGGCTCAAACTTCTGCAGGATACCTAGAGAACCCAGCTCCCAGAATGTCGCTTCAACAGACTCAAGTGAAGTTTTGTCAAAATAAAATCTTTCACTGCTTCAAAAAAACTGAATTCCCGACAAACTTCGGGGTCTCCAAAAAAAAGGGGGAAGAAAAACCCTTTTAAAAGAAAAAGTCCTATCAGACGTGGAGAACCCTCGTCACAGGACCCATTTTCAAAATATCAAATAGTCTCATCGGACGTGAAGAACCCTCGTCATGAGACCCATTTTTCAAAATTCAAACAGTCTCATCGGACGTGGAGAACCCTCGTCATGAGACCCATTTTCAAAATTTAGGCAGTCTCATCGGACGTGGAGAACCCTCGTCATGAGACCCCTTTTTCAAAATTCAAACAGTCTCATCGGACGTGGAGAACCCTCGTCATGAGACCCCTTTTCAAAATTTAGGCAGTCTCATCGGACGTGGAGAACCCTCGTCCCAGGACCCATTTTCAAAATATCAAACAGTCTCATCGGGCGTGGAGAACCCTCGTCATGAGACCCCTTTTTCAAAACTTAGGCAGTCTCATCGGACGTGGAGAACCCTCGTCATGAGACCCCTTTTCAAAATTTAGGCAGTCTCATCGGACGTGGAGAACCCTCGTCATGAGACCCCTTTTTCAAAACTTAGGCAGTCTCATCGGACGTGGAGAACCCTCGTCATGAGACCCCTTTTCAAAAGTTAGGCAGTCCCATCGGACGTGGAGAACCCTCGTCATGAGACCCCTTTTCAAAACTTAGGCAGTCTCATCGGACGTGGAGAACCCTCGTCATGAGACCCCTTTTCAAATATCAAACAGTCTCATCGGACGTGGAGAACCCTCGTCATGAGACCCTTTTTCAAAAATTTAGGCAGTCTCATCGGACGTGGAGAACCCTCGTCATGAGACCCATTTTCAAAATTCAAACAGTCTCATCGGACGTGGAGAACCCTCGTCATGAGACCCCCTTTTCAAAATTCAGGAAATCTCATCGGACGTGGAGAACCCTCGTCATGAGACTCCTTTTCAAAGTCAATCAAAGGTAGATACCGCCTGAAGGGTCAATCAAAGGTAGATACCGCCTAAAGGGTCAATCAATGGTAGAAACCGCCTGAAGGGTCAATACAATGGTAGATACCGCCTGAAGGGTCAACTCAAGGTAGAAACCGCCTGAAGGGTCAACACAAGGTAGAAACCGCCTGAAGGGTCAACTCATGGTAGAAACCGCCTGAAGGGTCAATCAAAGGTAGATACCGCCTGAAGGGTCAACTCATGGTAGAAACCGCCTGAAGGGTCAATACAATGGTAGATACCGCCTGAAGGGTCAACTCAAGGTAGAAACCGCCTGAAGGGTCAACACAAGGTAGAAACCGCCTGAAGGGTCAACTCATGGTAGAAACCGCCTGAAGGGTCAATCAAAGGTAGATACCGCCTGAAGGGTCAACTCATGGTAGAAACCGCCTGAAGGGTCAATCAATGGTAGAAACCGCCTGAAGGGTCAACTCAAGGTAGAAACCGCCTGAAGGGTCAGCTTATGGTAGAAACCGCCTGAAGGGTCAACTCAAGGTAGAAACCGCCTGAAGGGTCAAATTAATGGTAGATACCGCTATAAGGGTCAACTCATTGGTAGATACCGCCATAAGGGTCAACTCATTGGTAGAAACCGCCATAAGGGTCAAACTAAACTCAACGGTAGATACCGCATGAAGGGTCAAACCAAGGTAGAAACCGCCTGAAGGGTCAACTCATGGTAGAAACCGCCATAAGGGTCAACTCATTGGTAAGTACCGCCGTAAGAATCAACACAAAGGTCCGATCCACCATACGGATCAAAATCCTTGGCAAATCCTAAAGTGTGGGATGCGCCTTCCTTAGGTTCCTACCAGTTAGGAATTCCATAATGGTATGACCTACCATACAGGTCAGAACTTAATCTCCCTAGGATTTTCTGAAACGAGTCCTAGGTATCTACTTGAAAGTCGTTGCAACCGGCAGCATCCGACAGGTGAGCTTCAGGTAAGCCTCTCTCACTCCGGCCCATGTTCAAATTGTTAGAGCAAACCAGGGATTGATTTGAGCTTTTATCAATAGCCTTAAGGATCCGATGTCATAACATTTCTTCTCTCATTTTCCCAGTTGAGTCGGTTAGGAATCAGGTGCCACCTTATCTTTGAGAGAAACCTCTAACGAGATTCCTCTCAAAGAGGGGCAGCTGTTGACACCTGATTTTTTACCATTTATTATTGTGATTTTTATTCTTTAAAATTAATTAAAAATATCAAAAAAGGTCATAAAATCACAAAATCAACTTTGGAAGCCTTGGTTTAGCCTTAGGAACCAATTTTGAACAAAAAATATTTTTCGGTATTTTTAATATTTTTCGAGTTTATTTAATTATAAAAATACCCAAAAAATCAGAAAAATACCATTCGTGGTCAGAAAAATACCCAAAAATATTCGATAATTTTTCTTTAATTTCCTCTTCAAGTGTGTCACTTTAAATCTCAAAAATTCGGCTCGGGTCACTATGTTCCTTCACAAACATAAACCCGAACCGAGCCTAAAAAAAAAAAAAAAATCCTTTTCGAGTCTTTTAATTTTCAATTCTCACTTTTTATAAGCTATGACATTGGATTCTAAAGTCTTAAAGTGAAATTAGGTCAATTTGCCCTCCAATTTAATCAATTTTTACCAAAAGGGCTTAATTGCACATTTTTCTTTCAATTAGTCCCCGGTTTCACGGATGTATACGTATGCTCTACGTATTTATACGTCATACATATTTATACGTTATGCATATTTGTACTGTTTGGTAACCTCTTTAACTCTTGTAATAATAATAATGGTTATTATTTTTAACACCTTTGTTAGTGCCCTTTTTTTAGCATTTTTGTATTGTGAGTGCTATTGTTAGTGCTATTTTTAAATAGCATTTTTGTATTATAAATTGTGAGTGCTATTGTTAGTGCTATTTTTAAATGACATTTATTTATCATAAATTGTGAGTGCTATTGTTAGTGCTATTTTTAAATGGCATTTATTTATCATAAATTGTGAGTGCTATTATTAGATAGAATTTATAATTGTTAGTGCTATTTTTAAATAGCATTTTTGTATTATAAATTGTGAGTGCTATTGTTAGTGCTATTTTTAAATAGCATTTTTGTATTATAAATTGTGAGTGCTATTGTTAGTGCTATTTTTAAATGTCATTTATTTGTGAGTGCTACTTTTAGATAGAATTTATAATTGTTAGTGCTATTTTTAAATACAATTTATTGGAAGGTATTTTTGGCTATAAAAGGATGGCAAGAGTTTTGAGGTTGGAGGGGGAGAGACATTTTGTAGAGTGTGCAAATTTTTGAGAGCTTAGATAGAAGAACACAAACACTCTCTATATTCTCATAATCTTGAGTGAGCAAAATATACTAAGTTCGGAATATTGATTCCGCATATTGCTAGCACAATTGTTGTGGAGTTATTAGTCGTCTCCCCGTTCGTCAATTGGTGGTGCGTCCGAACTAGATGCCTAACACTTGTGGAGGCTGAGATCGAAGAACATCGAACCGACACCTCCGTTCAAGCACGCTACGAGAGGTAATCTATTTACTCTCTTTGAGACTTTGTGATTTTTTTCGATTGAAATGCACGAAGTACGCCTCTGGAGATACATGTATGGGTTGTTATTTATTTCCGCTACGTGTTACGTGGATCCCAACAGTGGTATCAGAGCCAATCCTTAGGTGTTTTCGTGCATTTAATTGATTTTTTGCAATTTTTGCAATACTATGGCCAATATGTATTAACGAATTGTTCGTCTTACATGGCTAATGGAGATTGATTATTTTATATGATAAATTAATCAACGTAGCAAAAATTGAGACTAAATCAATTTTGAATCGAAAATTTATGGCTATCTTATTTTACGTAAAAATTCTGAATATGATTCAACGTAGAATTTTTATTGTGCCTTCCTAAGTTTTAAATTGTGAATTTATTACTTACGTGAAAGGGTGGTGATCATGGAAAAATCCATAATCAATGTGATTGATGTATATATGAATGTATGATGATTATTTATATATTTGGGGTTGTAATTATTAAATGGAGGCTGCGTACTCCTTTTATTTTTTGTGTAATCTTTATTTTTAGCATAGTCAATTGTTGATGTAAATGCTACGAGGATTACGTGGGGGAGCCTTTTAAGTCGGCGAGCTCTTTGGAGCCCAATTCTTGAAGAGTTCAAGAAACCAAGAAGAAGCGAAGAGCGGCTCTCCGTTATTAAAATATTAAAATGATTAAATGTGGTCTCATTGGCTCGAGACCTATTAAATCATAATTCCATGATCACCACGTAGGATAGATGTTTATGTGATTGACATCTATTTATTTATTATGATTACGTGAGCATGTTAAACTGGTTAATGTGCAAAGTCAGACTTACCTCACCCAAAATTGCGCCTGCATGAAATCCTAGTTAGGAAAATCACTAGCGTTAGGTACCGAAAGGGCGTTGGTAACGACACCAGCGTAACCAAGTCCCCGAACCCAAAAAACTCTGGTTCCGTAGAACTGATCGATCTCTCCCAATCGATCAGTAAGGTTTCCGGTCTACCCTCCAAGAAAGACCGGTGGCGACTCCAAATGCATGCACAAGTTGCACATGCACCACGACCACACTAAGGTCGAAAGCGATCGACTCTTATCGTCGAATCCTTCTGAAAAATACTCCGCCGCGATTTGGTATGGGCCTGGGAGGGCTCGCGCCGATCCAAGACCCGTGATCGGTAATCATTAGCCGCGTCCGCTTTCGGACGGTCGCGACAAGTAGCCATGCCTTGCATCAGACGTTTGATCATCGGCTTTGCGTCACCACTGCGATGGTCCTCCGGCTCCAAATTGATCGAGCCAAAGATTTAACTCATCGCCAATGAAATTGCTCGAGTCTTCGAGCCATTGATGTTCAAGTTGGGTATCGACGATTGTTGGGGGCAGATTTCTTTCATTGCCTTCGTTGTGAGGGACTGGAGTCTTTGAGCTGGAACCTTCATCATTGCCCTGTTGGGGTTGAGACATACATTCCTGAAGAGTATTGATCCAAGTGTCCAGCTCCTCATCAAGGAAATCACCTGCTCTTTCTAGCCCCTGATGCCCAGATTGGGTGTCGTCGACTGCAGGTGGGGGATTCCTCTCTTTGCTTTCGCCGTGAGCAATTTGACCCCTCGAATTGGAACTTCCTCCGATGACCGGCAGGTTTATATGTGCACTCTCTACCAATGCCAGATCCGCTTCAGGGACAGCATTAATGACTGATTCGCGCTCAAATTGAGGAATCCTACGTGCTGGAACTGTGGCATATACTCTTGAGGAGTATTGAGATAGCTTGGCGGAGCATTCTGATTGGGTTAGAGGAGTCGCTGACACGACTGCTGTCCCGTCATTGCTGAAACACGGTTGGGTGCTCTTGGCTCTCCAATCATCATGGTTGTAACTCTGCCCAGCACTTGAGCTCCAACCGGCTTTATGATGGATTAACGCTATCCTTCCATCCCTTAGCAATCTCCTATAGTACTTGAGGTGAGACTCAACGTTAATTCTAGAGAGCCCCGGCACATTCATAATCTCGAGTATGCGTAGTGGGCTAGCCGAATCAACTCCCAGCTCTCGAATTGCATCAACAAATTTGGTGTGAAGTTCATAGGTCCAGTAAAACCTCGTTCTCTTATCACCCAAGATATCGTCAATACTTCGGTAGCTATTCTCTACGGGATCTAGTCGTTTCAAAAGTTGTCCAGGGAGGGACTCACCGACTTCGGATTGGCTGGCTGCGACAGCGAGTTCGTCATTGGGAGAACTCCACTTGTGATGATTCATGTCCCATTTCTCAGAAGATGTTGGTGTTGACCCCATGGTGTTGACTTGCTCATGCAGATCTCCGACGGTATCTGGCTGTGTCGGAAAATGTTGTGGAGAATACGGTAACAGCTGAACGTTATTCGTCAACGGGGATGGCTCATCGAGGAACACCTCTCCTGAGGGCAACAAGGTTACCACAATTAAGGCAGGCGGCCTTGGTCAGAGCTTCCTTATATCTCGCGCTTTCATCTCGAAGCTTCTCATTCTCCTCCTTCAGGGCCAGTAACTCATGGTCTGCGTGTTGCTGTTTCACACGGGTTCGTTTGTTGGCGAACCAAAACTTGACCTTCGAAAGCTCCAATCCTAACTTCGGCTCAACTCCATTTTCTGTTGTCTGCTTGGAGCGGAGCATTCTTTGAAGAAAGCTTCGAGTTCTCGGATTTGGCCTGGAGTGTGGCGTTGCAGTTGCTTCCTTTTTCGACTCCGGTCATCATTGTATACTTCTTCTTCGTAGCTGAAGCCTAGAATTTCATCACTGGAAGAGTCAGCCCCCCCCCCCCATCAATGGCCTTCGGGCAGGATTCAGCTCCAGGATCTTCAAAGTCTTCCAGCAGTTCGTGTTTAGAGATGTCCAGGTCGGGCGTTTCTAGCAGATGGGAATAGCTTTTAAACATGATGGATCGGAGTATCTCGGGCTGATCTAGTTCACTCAGCTTTCTCTATTCGCTCTTATGTGTTTGCTCACTCTAGAAGTTTTCTCGAGTGATTGTGCGTGTCCTAGAACCAACCTTCAGGCTGCATATGAAGACCAGCAGGCAAGCGCTCCTCCCGAGACCTTGCAATTACTCTTCATCTGTATTCCCCCTTTCTTTTTCCTCGTGATAGGATCACAAACTCTCTTGCATTGATTCGTTTTCATCGAGTATTGCGCTTGTCCCCTAGTTCAGTCTTCAAAGTGGTGGGTCTACAATCTTTCGACGCCCTTTTATGATTTGCTAGGCCCGAGAACGTGGGGAACAACGGTGGACCCGCAATTAATGACTCCTTTTAATTCATTTAGCTCCAAGGAATTAACGTTATGATCTTCTCTCAACCCCTTTTTCATCGTTCAAACGAAGGTGGCATTTTCCCTGTGCATGCTGTTACTCTTCATTTCAGCATCCCGGGCGCTTGGTGAGGAATGAGTTCGTGGCCACTCAAAATTTTAAAGACCGTCTCTGGTTTCAGACTTAATCTAACAAGGGATCATCGCAACTGAGCATGACGATGTTCGTCGATAGCGTTGGTTTTCATACACAATTAACTATAGCCATTAAAGAAAAAATGTTCCCATAGGAACTTTACAATGGATAAAAAGAATGATCCACTCGTGAACATGTTCTTCTTTCTATGGGTGATCGTAGCGACCAACCCATCGTGCCCCGAGTCAGGTGCTAGATCATGGTTGTCCAAGCATGCCAGCTTCCCATTGATTGAACAAGGCATCGAGCCCATCATCAAAGAAATCGTCTGTCGTGGGTTGACCAGCGGCAGGCAGAGCACCAGCTGACTGCTGCTCGAATGGAGGAGTGTGCACTCGCTGTACTTGTGACACGTGCTCTTGAAAAGTGTTGAAATGGCCCGGAAGGACATTCTGATCAGCTTTCAGCTTGCCGGCGGTCGGGTTGCTAGCTTGATTGATGCTTAAATTTGGCCGGGTATCTCTTGATGCCTGAGCAGTACAATGGCGGTCCCCCCTAGCTTTTGAGCTCGAGACGGATTCCTCTCGGCTAAGCTCTGCTCGACGCTGTTTTAATAGCTTTCTGTAGGCAGCAAGGTGATTCCTGACCAGTTCCTTACTAAGCCCCGGTACATTCATGGCCTTAAATATGCGCGTCGGAGTTGCTGAATCGATCCCCATTTGGAGAACCACGTCTAGGAATCTAAAATGCAGTTCAGGGGGCCAAGCGAACCTCTTTCTATCGTGGCCCAAAATTGCATCGATGGCTTGACGACTGATTAACTCATCTCTAGCAGGACCCGACCCTATCGAAAATTGTTGTGCATGAGGCTGATATGCTTTGCGCTGGTCGGCGGTAACATCCAGCTCTTGAAAACTGTAGCTCCAATCAAAGCGATGCAAATCCCATCCCCCAGGAGGCATTTGTATCGTCTTCGTAGGATTCATCCTGCTCATCGCGTGACTCCGGCAAAATCTGGTTGAGCAGGAGATGCCCCGAGGGAGTATGGTGGTAAATGAACGTCTTTAATCATTGCGTGAGGCTTATCGGGGAATATCTTACCGAGGGCGATGGGGTTATCGCAATGAGGGCAAACGGTAATATTGAGAGCTTCTTCATACCTCATGTTTTCTGTTCGCAGCTTTTGGTTTTCTTCCTTTAAAATCTCGACCACCTGACGTTTGCGTTGAGCCTTCGATTTGGATCTCCTATTTTGAAACCAAAACTGGATCCTCGACTGGTTAATCCCCAACTCTCGGCTCAATTCAATTCTCCACTTCTTTTTCATGTGAGGGCTTTTACTGAAGAGGGTTTCCAGCATTTGGGTTTCCTCCTGGGAGTATTGGTGAGGACGTCTTCTTTTCCCGAGTTGAGCATCGTGGATGTCGTTGTCGTCGTCGCCATGATTTTGATTTCCGTTGCCAGAAGTGTTGGGCTCCATGGTTTTGGTGTTAGACTTGGTCTTGGAATCTTCGAGGTCCCTCAGTAGTTCAATTTCTGAGATTTTTGAGTCAGTCGCCTCTAGCAGCTGACAGTAACCTCTTAAATATGTTGGATTGAGAAATGTTTGATTGGTTCTTGCCCACTCAGAGTTCTCTACTCTCTCTTGTATGCTCACTCCCTATAAATGTTTCTTCGAGTGACTTTGTACGTTCAGGAGACGCTCTTCAAGCATCATTAGGCAAACGTTCCCCCTCAAGACCTTGAATTTCGTTGCTTAGCTTTTCAACGTGATGGGACTGCTAAATCCTGTTAGGGCTTTCTTCGATAGTTGCGCTTACCCTCCCACCTAACTCTAATAATGGTGATCCCGACAAATCTTTTACATCTTTTAATTGACAAGCCGGAAATCGCGGACCGAGACGAGTCCAATGGTTCACCGTAAGGGGACCTCCTGCTTTACTCCTAACTGGGCTCCACCAGCATTATTACTGAGACCCTTCATCATCCTTGAGTTGCTATAAAATGAGGGATTAACGTATGGCAGGTTAGCGTTCTCGCATAATCAGCTTCTTCCTTCTAATCTCTCTATTAGCCTCGTCTTATTCTCAAGCCAACCCAACGCAAATGGCCTCCTCTCCCGTGCGCACTTTTTCGACTGATGTCTTGGCCCAGTGGGAAAAGCTTTATAACCTATTGGGTCGCGGTTACGCGCATATAACCGATCATTCTGCAACCGCGGATGAAATCCGTGTCCTGCTCGAGGACTTAGATACCACTTCCCTCGAAGGTACTACGCTGGGGAGGGAATATAGAACTTTCCCGACCCTCTTCGCACACTCCTTAGAGGCCTACCGTGTTGCTGATCGGGAGGTTCTCGTGGCTCGCGTCTTGCGGGCTCGTTACAAGGATCGGTCTGATCATTTGGTGCTGACCAACTATCTGGCCGATAGTCACAAAAAGGCCGTCGAGTTTGCCAATGAGAGGGTCGCGACGTTGCTTCGCGAGAGGAGAAACCTGGTGGATCAATTGGCCCTATCCCTGACCGCTGGCGAGCACGACCGCCACAATGTCCTATTGAGGCTGCAAAGCGACTGGCAGGAAGAACGGCTCGACAAAATAACCGCAGACATAGCTCACGGGAATGGATTAGTTCGGGACTTGGAAGTAATCGCCGAAGAACACGAGGTCAAGGTCACTGAGGTTAAGGGAGAATGCAGAAACCTTCTCCTCAAGCTTGCGGACCAGGACATACGAAGTCGTGAGTACGGGCAGAGCATTAGTAACATGGAGGGTCAGTTGGGCTCCTTCGTGTTGTTAATTAGGGCCCACTTCGGCTTTACTTTCCCACCCCGAATTGTATGACCTGCTTTTGAAAACCCTCCACTGAGCAAAATAAATGAGAACTCTTGTGTGTGTGTTTTAACTTCTGTATGGTTCATTTCTTCGAGCATCCGAACATCTTCAACTTGGGTGAGCCGAACCATAATATCAATAAGCCGAGCAAATATGTCCTGATTTTATAACTCGCTCATGATCAGATGAGATAATAGCCTTAGACTTGTCCAGGAAAAGATTTCTCTCTATTACCTATTTTTTTACCTGCAAATAAAAAGACAGAATCAGAAGGAATAATTTGAAAAAGAAATCAAAAACCCCCTTTCAATCCTATGCTTGCCCATGATTAATAAGGACAAGAACTTTTACAAGGGTTTTAACCTTGCGCGAAAAGTTTTTATCAATATCCTCGAAAGAAAGCATACTATTGAAAGGAATGTAATTCACAATAATCGCTTTTGATCAATTTCGAGAGGAAACGAATTACTCAAAAGTGCGAGGCATAATAACGTGTTTTAAATTTAATTGAAGATACGGCATCCAAATCAAGGCCGTTTTGTTAAGAACGAGAGTAATTTGGACATCTATCTCGTCATTAAATTCAAAACAACGCCGATATTCTCGATCAATTATCATGGATTACCAGCGACGTAAAACATGCATGGACCAATTCAAGTGTATAATTCCTTCTAGCGAAATTGGGGTTGGATTACCCTATACGACCAAAAAGGTCGTGCAAGATTCCCAATTTTAATTTCCTCTAAAGGAATTATAAACTTGACTTGGGAGTATTCGGATAATTAGAGAAAATGCTACTATCACATTCCCATGACCTGTCAAAAGAAATACAACCAAGTTCTATCTGAATGTATACACCTATAGATCCCTAATACAATCAATCTAAGGGGTGAGATAGAGAAAGCCTCGATAAAGATAAACCCTATACAAGAGGACTAGTAATGGAAAATGAAACAAAGGAATGTGATCATAACGTTTAAGGATGCCCCAAGTTCGATCTGTGACTTCCTGATCACTTGCCCCAACTCGTCATCTTCATTGGACGATATCTCAATAATGTCCATAGTAGGCTCCTTTGTTGCTCACTCGGTGCTTGTCATGGGATATCATCCTCTTCGTCTTCTATCAAGGACGTTTGGGAAAAACACACACATCTATCCTTGAAATGGCATTTAATCTAATCACCAGAATGCAATGAATGAAATGCCTATATTTATATGAACTGTAATAGATTTGAGGTATAGAGAGTCTTACCAACCAAACTCGTCGACTTATGTGCGGTTTTAGGTGTACCAACCGCCCAAAGACATGCGCATGAGACAAGTGATGGTGAACTTCTAAAAATCAGAGGGTTTGGCACCTAAGGTTAAGGTTCCCACTTCGAGTTCTAGAAAGAGCCGATTCCATTGCACAGCTATCGTTGCATTGGGACTCGATCCATAGTTCGAAGCGAGCGGAATTGAAAAGTGGATTACCCCGCGTTTTTCCTCACAGAGATTCCATTTTCAATTCCTTCTATTGTGTTCCTATAGGCGATGCCCGGGGTTTTAGGCGCGGTTGTGTGTGTCCACGTGTTGTGATCATCACAATGCAATTCATGCATAGCAGTTTATCAATCAGCACTTCAAATCATCCACACAACATACATTCCTACGCCCAACCTGCATAAGACAATGTTAATCACGGACTACACCCCTTATTTCTCCAATCTGCAAAAACATATAACCCCTATCATGAGCGGACTTACCTCACCTTCAAGAGCGCCAGCAAGGTTAGAAAAATCACTCAACGTTTTAATTACGGCCTAAGTCCACTTGAGGTCTAGAACGATAGGTTCTAGAACAAAGTCCCCAGCGGAGTCGCCAGCTGTCGCGACCCGTCCGAAAGCGGACGCGGCTAATGGATTACCGATCGCGGGCCTTGGATCGACGCGGGCCCTCCCAGGCCCATACCAAATCGCGGCTGGAGTATTTTTAAAGGATTCGACGATAAGAGTCGATCACTTTCGACCTTCAGTGTGGTCGTGGTGGCATGTGCAAATTGTTCATGCATTTGGAGTCGCCACCGGTCTTTCTTGGAGGGTAGACCGGAAACCTTACTGATCGATTGGGAGAAATCGATCAGTTCTGCAGAACCAGAGATTTTGGGTTCGGGGGCTTGGTTACGTCGGTGTCATTACCAACGCCCTTTCGGTACCTAACGCGAGTGATTTTCCTAGCTAAGAGTTCATGCGGGTGCAATCTTAGGTGAGGTAGGCTTGATTCAGGGTTCATGCAGATTTGAAGACTGTTCCTATCAATCACAATCAATTTTAATGAAAGCGCAATCAAATACATAAATAAATCGCATCAATGTATATCAATTCAAATCAACAGCTTCCTAATATAGCCATAAGGGCTTTGGGGAGGCGTGATTTAGGACCAGGAAAAAATGGGAAGATTTGGAGGCGATTTAGCCCGAAGGGCAAAATCGTCAATTTTTGGAAGGTTTGGATACCGAATTACCCAAAATATTCCATGGCCAGTAGTTTGTGGCCGTTTTCCAATTTTGAGAATTTTTTGGAATTTCTAGATTTTCCTTCAATTTTCTGGAGGACAATTCGCCCAAAGGGCGAAATCGTCATTTTAGAGGGATCGGGGTTCAAAAACACCCGGGACGAGCCTTGGCCAGTTGATTGTGGCCATTTCCTATTTTTGGGGATTTTCTTGGATTTTTTTAGAATTTTTTTGGAAGACGGTTTGCCGGAAGGGCAAAACCGTCATTTCTGGAAAGATCGGGGGTCAAATGACCCGAAACGGGTCGTGGCCAGTTGAATGTGGCCATTTCCTATTTTCTGGAATTTTTTAGAATTTTTTCTGAATTTTCCGAATTTTTTTGAATTTTTTTATGATTTTCCATTTTTTTATTGATTTTTGAATTTTTTATTATTATTATTATTTTTTATTATTTTTTATTATTATTATTCTAATTTTCCGGGCCGGGTCAGATCCGGCCCCCGACCCGGACCCGCGACCCAGGCCCGGCCCGCTTCCCCCATGATCAAAACGACGCCGTTCCGAAAGCTTCGAACGGACGTCGCAGATCGAGACACGTGGCGCGTCCCGGACCGTCGGATTTTTTGACCGTTGACCGTTGACCGTTGACCGCCGGCGACTTCGCCGGAGAAGATGATGAATAGTGCTTTTTCCGGCGAAGTCGCCGGAAAACTCGCCGGAGGAGCGAAACCGACGTGAAAACGACGGTTTCGGCTCGCGATTTTCCAACCAAATGAATCCCTAACGAACTCATAATCATATGAAAACATTTCATGGCATAGAACTACGTCGAAAACGGTCGGAACACCCTTCACCGAACCGGCGCCGGCGAACAAGTTGCAGAAAATTTATTTTGGTCGAAGCTTGATTCCAGGCGTTCGGTGAGCATCCCATGGAGGTTTGAAAACTTCCCCAAGGTCGCCTGGGGTTCGGCGACCCCTCCAAATCCACGTCGAGCTCTCGGTGTGGGAGGTGGCCGGTGGAGCTCCGGGTCTACTATTTTTGTTGCGTTTCGTTGCAAAATAAAGGCGACAACAGGCGGAATGGGAGTTCTACTGAAGTTTAAGTAATAGATTCGCATGAAATGAGGACAAACAGGGGCCGGCCGAGAGTCAAGAATCAAGACATTCAGGTGGGCATTCCGTCGAACAGATAATATGCACCGGCAGAAGTAAGCTCAGAGGACTTACCGACCCATTTTGGAGCTCGACTACGGCGACGAGAACTTCTATGATGATCTCCGAAGCTCCGAGGTGTCGGCTGCCTCCTGCTTTTGCTCCCCATCCTCCCATTTTCTTCGGCCCGAGCTCCCCGTACCCCCCTGCCGTTCCTCTCCCCCGCTCTTCTTTATTTTCTCCCTTTTTTGTATGGCCGACCGCCTTTTTTTGGTCGTCCCAACTCCACCCAACGTCCACCCACATCCACTATCCCTTGGCCACCGCTTTTTCACTAAAAAATGGCCGTTTCCCCGCTTTTGGTTCTCTGTTCTTGGTGTGGGCGGCAAAGTGGGTCTGCAACAAAGTTGCAGACCCGGTCGGACCGGGTCGGGTCGGGTTTGACCCGACCGGCCTGGTTCGATCAATCTTCTTCAATTGGCCCCCAAATTGACCTATTTTCATGAAATTGATGGCAAAATCGGACTCCTTGACATGTTTTCTATCAAATATGGGTATTTTCGCGAATCGATTGATTGAAATTTAGTGAAAACCCCAAATCGCCCCCTAGGATCCGAAATTGATTTTTGATTAATCGAGGGTCCAAACGACCAAATTAACCCGAATCGAAGCCACCAATGGATTCGACATGATGAAAACTATAGGGTAGAGGTGTTTGATTTCAATGGGTATGCCCGTGTGAGATTTAATTTTGAAAATTGTGAAACCGGGGACTAAATTGAGAGATTTTTATGCAATTAAGCCCTTTTGGTTAAAATTGATCAAATTGGAGGGCAAATTTACCTAATTGCACTTCAAGACTTTAGAATACAATGTCATAGCTTACAAAAAAGTGAGATTTGAAAATTAAAAGACTCGAAAAGGAATTTTTGGGCTCGGTTCGGGTTTATGTTTGTGAAGGGACATAGTGACCCGAGCCGAATTTTTGAGATTTAAAGTGACACACTTGAAGAGAAAATTAAAACAAAATTATTTAATATTTTTGTGTATTTTTCTGACCACGAATGGTATTTTTCTGATTTTTTGTGTATTTTTATAATTAAATAAATTCGAAAAATATTATAAAATACCAAAAAATATTTTTTGTTCAAAATTGGTCCCCGAGGCTAGGCCAAGGCTTCCAAAGTTGATTTTGTGATTTTATGACCTTTTTTGATATTTTTAATTAATTTTAAAGAATAAAAATCACAATAATAAATGGTCAAAAATCAGGTGTCAACAACATAGCTATGAAATAAAGAATGAACTACTGCTTGCACTTGCTATTCATCAGTCAAAATGGAGTTTGTATCTTACAGTTCACTTGTTTGTTTGATATATGCCACATAGGTCATTTAATATTCTGCCCACAATGCATCATATACGTATCAAACCTTAAAGTGATCTGTTTCAAATTGGAGACCAATGCTAACCAAATTAAGTTTTGTTAATGCCTTCCATTTGACTTTAGCATTTACAAAAAAAAAAATGCCTGAACTCATGTATATAAAAAAAATATTTTCCATGCTAGAGCAACATAATGCGAGCAACAGAGTTCAATTTGTTTCTCGTTGCAAGTATCTCTTTGTACTTTCTTGACAATGCAGTAATCTTATCTTCAGTTTCTTCTATAACTAGGTCAAGAGCTCATAGTGCATCTTGCTCTTTTAGCACATATTGGATCCTATTCCAATTTTCATAATTTTCGCCGTCTAATTATATCCTCAATCAAGCTTAGCTACAATAGTCTAATAAGCTCAAGCTATTGTATTTGAACACAAAGTTCAATTGACATGTACCCATTAATTATTGATGCCTATTCATTTATGCATCTATTTTACACTAACTAATTATATTAATAAATAATTTCACATAAAGTCTCAGATTCGAAAGTTCACTATGTTCCCAATCATCGTTCGAGAATCCTCGCTTGAAATTACGATTAAGATAATCATTTATGTAAAATCGAGTTCGCCATAGTTACTTAAAACCTTATAGAACTCCCCACTTATCCATATACCACCAAGGCATTACAACATAAAAATTCTCATTTAATAATTTCATATAACATGAACGAGAATATTTACACCTATAGACATACATCAATAAGATGCAAACTTCCAATACAACAACATCATGTGACATAATGTATGCCAAGAACGGGAAAAGAATCAATGAACTCTTTAGGGAACTTCTTGACTCTAGAAGGCGTCCCTATAGTGGCTCTTGGGAAACTCTCTGGTCTCAGCCAATGGAACAAATCTCTTCGCCAAGGCACATTTTGCCTACGCCAAGACCCATTCATAGCAAGGGTTGATGTCTTCCTTGCCTCGACCTCTAAGAACTCTATCATGAATCTTATTCCAAGGTCCTTATAAGAATAGTAGTAGGCATTTTTTCATAAGCGGTCCAAGACCTCATGCCAATCAGGAAGAGTAGTTTTTAAGGCAACAACCCTCAGATAATCTGGCATGACAAAACCATTACAAATTATTTCTAATATCATTTTGTTCACCGTTATGATGTGAGTCATCATGTCAACTTTGCCATCCCATCGATAAAGTGCCAACTCATTCCTCAGCTTCAGGAGTCTCCCATGTTCCTCGTCTGTCCACGGGAATATTGAGATTCGCACTGTACTTTGTTCCATAGTTCCTGCAATGAATGCAGAACAATAAAAAGGGATTACACATAATCCATAGTGCATAAAATGGTAAAACAAATATACCACATTGTAGGAAATTTCAATACGAACACATCGGCATCAAAATCACCTCAATTGGACTCCACACGCGCCCTCGCGCGCCTCTAGAAGCCTCTGCGCGTGGGCTTCACGCCCCTCACGTGCAGGACACGCGCCAGTCGGCATAGTCAACAGTCAACAGTCAACAGTTGACCGGTCAGCGGTCAACGGTTAACCGTTGCCCGGGTCGGGCGACCCGCCACGTCATCGGACACGTGTCCGCCACGTAAGCTGCCACGTCATCAGACCGTTTCAGCGATTTCTGGCACGCGCGACGCACGTGGGCGCGTGAGGCCCACTCGCAGAGCGCCCCGGCGGCGCGTGTCGGCGCATGCAGTGTATTTCGGCGTCCGTTGGTGGCGTTCCGCCCCTCAAAATTCTCGTATGGACGAGATGATTCGGATGGTATATTTATTTTCCACTTTCACAGAGTGAAAGTGTACGAAATCGCGTCGCTTCGCCGCTGCCCGGGAACCCTATCCCGTGGCGGTGCGTGTCGTCCATGCGGCACCGTCCGGCGTCGCCTTGGGACGGTCGACCACTCCAAATTCTCGTCTCGCTGAGCCCGTTCCAATGATGTGTTCAAAATCAATTTTCGATGGACAGAACAGAATCTGTTGTCGATGAACAATATGCTCGGGTCCCGATTTTTCTCGTTAAAAATTTGTCGATTAAAACACGAATTCAGGAAACAAGAACCGGCGCTCTGATACCAATGTTGGAAACGGATTCCTAATCTGTATACTAAATACATGCGGAAAACTACTGATTAAAGCCCAGAAATCACTTACTTGTATCACTGATCGGAGAACGATTACACGAGGAACCGTACCCACTGTCCACAGATTAGATGCCGCCTTCGCAGTCCCGAGAGTCCCTTTCAATGTCGGAGGGGGAAGTGACGTTTGTCGTGAACGAGCGTCTGTGTCTCTTGGAGAGGGAGAGAGAACTCACGTCAGTTCTTTTTGACGTATATCAAAATGACGTGAAGAGACACGTCTGTTCGATTTATAGATAACCGCTATTGCGGTTATCTGTGGAGGCGGGTGTGATTGCCCGCATGGGCGCACACCGTAAGTCCTATATTCCATCACTGAAGATGAAGCACAATTATGCGCCTGAAGATCCGTCCACTGCTGCTAATCCCATGTTATCTCACAGGACCTCGGTATGTTTCACCAAAGATCGTTTCTTGGATTAACAGTTAGTGGTCGATTTGGGTAGAACAGCTGGATGTGTACTACACTTATCGTATAAGATTGCAATATCCTCATTTGGTTGCATAGCGTCTTTAGAGCACTTTTGAAAGGTAAAAAAACTATCCAATTGGACCTACACTTATTGTATAGATGTCAACTCGCCCGTAAAATTTCCAATTTTGCTAGTTTGATCCTGAATTTCTGAGCGAAATTCCAATGTGACCCTTCTGATCTAAGACGGTTTTCCATGTAGGAGTGATATCTTTCCCACGGTTAGAGATCAACGAGGCAAATTAGAGATTGAGCCATTGGGTTTTTTTTTTTTTTTTTCCGAAGGAACAACATAAAAAAATCAGGGGGACGTGATCTCTTTCCCGCGATTACGTTGGGGCTGTTAAGAGGTTTGAACGGAAAGTTGTGATGCTTTTGGGACCTCCAGTGCCTATAAGTACAGCACCTCAACGCACGATTTCATCTTCATCCCCTGGTTGCTCTCCTCCACACTCCGCCGCCCATCACCCGACCGACAGCGAGTCCTTCCTCCATCAACTCATGCCGGCGGCCTCATCGACCGTCGGTCTTGAAGAAGAGAAGACATACTCACCATTACGTTCAAGAGCCGATAGTTGCATGGGAAGCCCCTTTGGCAAATCTCGGCATCCCGTTGTTGTCCCATGGTGAACATTTTCGACGTTCCAAGCTGCCATGGCTTCGCTGGCCGCACTTCAGAAAATGATGACCAAGAAGCTGGCACACAAAGAAAGGAGCGAGGAGGAGATGGCACCCGTCTTCCGTCTAATCGACGAGTTGGAAAATGGAAAGATCGCTTGGATAAAGCTTGCCGAAGGTGATCCGGATATTAAAAACGGGAAATCCAAATCCATGGCAGCAAGTAACGTCGAAGATGGTCCTTCACCATCGGTGAACAACGACGAGTTCGGATCGCCCGAAGTAGGGGCATTATTTAATTTTTGCCCATACTCGTCTACGCACAAGAGTCTCTCTTGCTTTCTCGGATTTGAATTTCCCGTTTTCAATAATGTAATTCGTTCCTTTCAATAGAGTTGCAAGTTCATAAAATTTTTCAAATTTTGAGGGCATGTAGAAGGACATCAAACTAATATATATTTAAGGGGTTAACACCACGAAAAACCCCAAATTGGTATACCTGTGACAAATTTGTTCAAAGCTATTTTTTTTACCACAAAAAATCCCAAACTGATACATCAGTGACAAATTTATCCTAAATTAATTATTTTTACCATGAAAAACCTTAAATCGGTACACTTGTAACAAATTTACCTTCAGTTAAATTGGATTAATGTCACGAAAAATCTCAAATTGACACATGTGACAAATATAGGGTTAAAACCTACGTAGCACCGATACGATACGACACGACACGCTGATACGGCAATTCTCAAAAAATAGAGAATTTCAACATGGCATATATATAAATCACTATGTCTATATGTCATAACTATTTCATATTTGACATTCAGATATTATTGATTTGCGGTAACGGTGACCACAAATAGTAACTTCATACTTATATGATCACATCATATTTCAATATATATATATATAGTATGATCACAGCATATTTCAATATATATATATATATATATATATATATATATATATATATATATATATATATATATATATATTATTTTGTTTTTGTTTTTACCAGCCGGACGTGTCAGTACGTGTCACGGACATGTCGGTACGTGTCGGCATGTTGGACAAGCCTTTTCTTTTTTGTTGGCCATCCGGACATGAGGTCTCCCGTGTCCCAGCAGTGTCGTCGTGTCCGGCACGCAAAATTTCTCCTGGTAGGCGTGTCCGTGCTACATGGGTTAAAACCCCAAATTGATACATCTGTGAACTACATGTGTTATCCGATTCAACAGTTTGATTGTTAGATTTAACGAAAACTAATGTAGGGTAAATTTGTCATAGATGTACCAGTTTGGAGTAAATTTGTCACAAGTGTACCAGTTTATGATTTTTCATGGTCAAAAAAATAATTTTGGATAAATTTATCACAAGTGTACCAGTTTAGGATTTTTTCGTGATATTATCCCAAAATCATATTTAATGCAGATGACATAAACCTGATGCACGGCTGAGACCAAAATCGCCTCCAAACGAGTCCTTGAGGAAAGAAATTTACAATACTGCACAAAGGTCGATGCGCGCGAATGTTATGTCAATCGAGCATGATCTCGTGCCTCGTTATTTTATAAAGAAATTATTGTATGGATTCACAACACGGACCTGCGCATTCTTGTGCCTTGCTTTAAATTTCCTCCTAATAACTACATCGCGGACGAGAAAAATCGAGTGGCTATCTAGCGAACTCTTAATTCGATACAAAATTTAAATTTCACGGAACGTGTGTGGCAGAGACAAACGCATCAATAAGGTAAAGAACAACCTGACGGGCTTGATCCTGCTGCATTATGGAATCGAACTGCCCACGGGCTAGTTGAACTTAATCGATGCTATGGTCGTTTTACTTTTGTGATGTGATTCTCCATTCAATGAGCCGATAGGGTACTACTTTGCTTAAGCTTGGCTCTGAGGTCTTTTGACCATCCGTGGCTTGGACTATGCCAATAATGGAATTAAGCACATGATTTCCATGATAAATAATTTGACCCACTTGTTCTAAAATCTATTCTTTTTCGTGCCGATTCAGTCCTAAACGCAATTTTTAGCCTGTTGTGGGCAATAAATATCTTGGATATTATGTCCAAGAAACAGAACCTTCACGTGAAATATATGTTTAGCCTTCCAGAAAAGAATTACGGTTGAAAATAAGAAAGTCAATCCATAATTTCTTTCTTTACAATAGATTCGATCTAACGAATCGATCTAGAACCTCCAATCGGATCGGGTTCCGTGAACGGTTCAAACTCGAGACATTAATTTGACGGTGTTTTTTGTGTGGCTATCCTACTCCGAACCTATGTCAAACTACTACAAGGTAGAGCAGGTTCCTTAGATTGTCCCTAGTTCTTAGCACGCTGCGTGTGTTTCTCCGACTAATTTTCTCGTGCCCCTCAAAATCATCCAATGGTGGTTGAAAAAAGAAGTGTTCCACCAACTCCTCAACCAGAATTTAACCCAAAGATCCACGTATAGCATCATCGTCAATGCACACAATCCTCTTTCGAACTAAGGATCCGTTTGCTCGAAAGAAAAACTATGGTTGAAATATATTTTTCGACTTTCCGATATTTGAACGAGGGAAAACTAACTGATATACAGTAAATGTCTTTATGGTTTGAAAACAAAAAGCTTAAATTGGGGGACACTGACTTTCCCCTCCTGGTAAAAAGAAAATCACTTTTGTTAAATTAGCAAAAAACATGGAAAACCATGGAAAATATTTTCTTTGTGATAAAGTTTCAATAAAATAAACGAACCCTGAGTAAGATTCCATAAAAATTACCAAAAAAAAATTCTTAATTCCCTTAAAAATTTCAAACTTTAGGTTCAATTCCAAATCTATCCTGGGCTTTTTTTATGTCCTAGAATCCCCCAACTTTAGGTCCAATCCAAATCTGCCCCGAACTTTTTTTGTTTTTTGTGTCTACGAGAAAAATCACAAATTTCAGTCTATTCTCAAATCTATCTCGTGGTCCAGTCTCAACTTGACATAACATTTCCACGTCGGTAAAAAATTCATATAAGCAAAGTAATAAAGAGAAAGGTGTGGACCGACGTGGCATTTTCACGTGGATAATAGGTTCACTCAAACAAAAATTGTTGAAAATCTCCAAAATGCAATCTTACTCGGACATGAGTCCTAGGAACGACTAACAACGATTTTTGGACAAAGGGCTAATGGGGGTGTATTTGAGATAAAATAAAAATTTGTGATTTTTTCTCTTGGATAAAAACAAATTTCGGGGTAGATTTTGGACTAGACCTACGGCTTACGATTTTTTTATGTTCGGAGCAAATTTGGGATTGAATCTAAAATATGGGATTTTTTCTAACACAAAAATAAAAAGATCGAGGTAGATTTGGGAATGAACCTAAAATTGAGTTATTTAAGGGATTAGGCCTAAATCTTTTGCAATTGTTTCAATTAAATACTAAACCGTTTGCTTTTGTGTCAATTAGTCAATCCGATCAATTTTGATTGAAAATTGCTAACGTGGACGTCGGTCATGCCACATAAGATGATCGGTAGACATATTTTTGATAATATTTTAATATCTTTAAAGTTATTTATTTTCTTCTTCTTTTTCTTTTTCTCTTTTGAGCTAAGTGCCGAGTCTGCCGACCATGGTCCCGGCAAATATAATATTTTCGGGGCAGACATGAGTTGGGCAATGCGAAATCGCTGCTTAATTGTCTCTATAAGAAGCTGTGCCTTAAAAATGTAGAGTCGACCCCTTCCTAAACGGCGCCGGAACAGGACCACTACGCCGTGGGAATAAGAAGCTTTAGTAATTTAGAATACGCTTATTCTGCAAAAAAATAAATAATTTGAAAAACTCTTTTCTAAAAATGTCAATAGCGAAAAATATTCTCATTGACTATTTATTTCGAAATTCGATCGCTCGCAAAAATAAGTGGGCGAGAATGATTTGATGGGCCGTAAAAAAGATATGGGCATATGTTGTCGTCGATCGTAAAAACATTTATAATTAATTAATAATTGCAAGTGATACAAACTATTGTTTTTTTTTTCAAAAAATGAGTCTCGCATAATTCATTTTTCGCGAAAGAATCGGAGTCTTAATTATTTTATAACCTTATCAAATTTCACATGCTCCTCGAGAAGGTTTGGGCATGTTGCATAATGTTCAACGTGGCTTAGCCCCACCGCCGTCGGCCGACGGTAGTGGAAAATTCCATTTCACCGTTCTCAGTGCTAGTTTTACCATTGTTCGAGGTGCAAAATGGTAACTTCCTCTCATTACATCCGTACATCCGATCAGAGAGAAGATGAAAAGTGTATCTTCTCCGTATTCTTGACACCTTCGATCTTCGATTCATCGGCCGTTCGGCGACTCACGACTGTTGTGGCCGGAACCGCCGGCCGGAGTTCAAATAATTTCGAACCACGCGAGAGGAGGAAACGTGAGCTTTTTTTGAGTTTGGATTTTGGCGACAAAAGTTCTAGTGGACTGAACGAAATGACTTATCCAGAGTAAATGAGGCATGGGCAAAGCAATTTGCCAGATCCGAACATGGTAAAAAACCGAGGCAAAAAAAAAAGAAAAGCGATTGGCGATGTCCGAAAACGGGGAAAGCTCTCGAATTGTGCACGATCCTCTTGCGTCTCTACAGTGCGTTCGTAATGGCGCATCCATCACATCTTTGACGTGGTCGTTGGATTGAGACTCGATGCGTGCCAAATTTAAGTGCTTTTTTTTTTGTGAGAAGAAGAAAAATTTTGGCCAGAATTGAGATTTGGGAGTACATGATAACCTTTCAGAAACATAATTTCTATTTCAAAATTATTTCTGGAACAGAAACTCGTTTGGTAAAGCAATTCTTTTTTTTTTCTGAAACAAAAAGTTGTTTCAGAAACAAATTTGATACAGAAATAAGAAACAAAAAAAAATTACTTCTCCGAGAAACATAAATACAAATCTTTATCGCCGACCATCACCCGCCGCTGCCGCCAGTTGCTAGTCACCGGTCGTCGATCGCCCTCACCTTCGCATTTTTTATTATTCTAGGATAAGAAATTTTATATCGTTATCAAACGTATTTTTTGCTCAAAAATTCATCCAGAAATAAAAATAGAAAAAACTATTTCTAGCCAGAAATCAATTTTTGGAACGGAAATGTTATCATGTGTGCCGTTAAAGTCAGTGCCTTTCGTGAGGAATTAAAAAAAAAAAGTCCGAGGCAAGATTGAAATCGAGTTAAAATTGGTGCTTTTTATAAGACAAAAAAATATTTGGTTAGAATAGGGACCAATTTTATAATATATGCTTTTAAAAAAAATGGACCTATTTTCAAAACAGACATTATTGATATATCACATATGAAAAATAGGCATTTATTGTTGAAGTTTGTTTGAAAAACAAATATAAACGCCCTTTGTCGTGTCCTACGTAGGAGAGATGAGAGAATGCAAGTCAGTTTATAAGTTAGAATGCTATTATAGATTCTGAAAAAAGAGAAATGGGCAAGTGGACTAGACTCCATCATACTCGCGTGCCGATTCGCGTTTTTGGCACAATTATTAGGTGCACTTAGCGCGGTCCTGATTCGAATTGGCACTATTCAACAATATTTTTTTTATTTTTTATTTTGAAAATTATTATATAAATAAATTTTGTAACTCATTGGAACATTGTGATTGTTCATTGATATAAAACACTTTTACATCTTTTAGAAGGTTCATGTTTGTTCGGATATAACTACCAAACTAACACTCTTGTAACCTTTGGAATGTTTATGTCTTCTCGAAAATAACTACCGATTTAGACATTAAAAGGTATAGTTGAACGTACAGTTTCGAACGTGTAGATGTATGTCTGAACTATCAATTATTAGACAAGAAAAGTTGCATACGAATTAACTAATTTTCAGATGCAATTTGTTCATTTCTCGTCATAAATTCAACTGTTCTGTTCATTCTAAAAACATCTTCTTCTTCGATTTTTTGTTCTTTCCAACCTTTGTTTCTGATTGTTTCCTATATATAATATTCTTGCTTGAGACTTTGTTGTATTTTGAAATATTTTTGCCAGTAACCATTAGCAACGTTGTGGGGCAAATAATTCCTTAAAGACTGTGCTATCACGCCTCGGAGTTTGATTTCGTTGTTTATCCCATTTGCTAAATTCACATGAGCAAATCATGCTCGCGTAATCTATGGTCTGTTTACTTAAAGGAAGTCTATTTTTGAAAAGTTATTTTTCGACTTTTCGGTGTTTGGACGAGGAAAAATTAATTGATCCACGAAAAACGTTTTTCATGGACAAAAAACAATAATCTTAGATTAGGGAATACGACTTCCCATCCTAGCAAGAAGAAAATCGCTTTTCTGAAACTACCAAATAAATGAAACATGAAAAATGATTTATGTCTAAAAATATATTTCTTTGTCACAAAGTCTACAGTAAAATAAACACATCATTTGATATTTAAGGGTTAACATTACAAAAAATTCCTAATTGATACACTTGTGATAAATTTACCCCTACCTAATTTTCGATCACAAAAAACTCAAAATTGGTACATTTGTGAAAATTTTTACCTTTGTTAGTTTTCATTAGTGGCAATTGATAGGTGTACCAATTTAGAATTTTTACCCTCTGTTTGTCACGGATGTATCAGTTTGAGGTTTTTCTCGATATTAACCTAATTTTACAGAAAATAATGGAGGATGAATTTTTCACATATACATCAGTCTAATTTTTTTTTTTGGTTTCAACCCAATTTTACAGAAACTAACGGAGGGTAAATTCGAGGTAAATTTATCACATGTGAACCGGTTTTGATTATTTATGATAAAAAAATTTAGTTTGGGCTAAATTTATAGATGTACTGATTTTAATTTTTTTTTGTGACGGTAATTGGAATTTTATTTAATGCAAAACATTATAATATACTTTAGGATTCGCCTTCTTTTGTCACATATATTTTTTTTAAATTTTTTGTTTTGTTTTTTGTTTTTTGTTTGGGTTGGCAAACAAAAAGTCGGCCAACTCATTCCCGGACAGAGCTCGTGCCAAGTCATCCGAAAGAAAATCCCACCACACATTTTTCAGCTCTCCCTCTGGGTGGTGGGGGTGGTGGGGAAACTGAGGAACGAAGCAATCCTCACCCGCGCCCTTTATCTTTAAAAATCAAATTCCATTTTGCTCTTTCCCCTTAAATTTTTTTAAAAAAATAAAAAATAATAATTAATCGGGTCGGGTCAGAAAAAGGTTATAATGACGAAAGGCTTCGAGAGCGAGGCGTGAAGCAACGCGGAGCCCCGAAGCAAAAAGTGGGTCTCTCATTATTAATCTTTTTATTTAATATAAAGAAATCCGGAGGCATGAGAGACGACGTCGCATCGTCCTCGGCCGCACCACCACCTCCCATTTATGGGTTTGGCCAGAGGTATGGGGGGGAAGGGAAAAAGGTTCTCGTGACCAGTAGCAATGGAAGAGCTCTGAGAAGAAGAAGAAGAAGAAGATTAGCCGATTCTCTCTCTCTGTGCGCGTAGAGAGAGAAGCGTCCTCGCGGAGTGATCGTCTCGGCTCGGCCGATAGGTTTCGGGTTGCGGGTGCGGGCAATGTCGGACCCGAGGAACAACCGGTGGAAGTGGGAGGTGAGCGGCTTCGAGCCGCGGAAGTCCTCGTCGTTCGACGCCGACGATCAGCAGAGGCCGAGCGCTCCTCTCGTCCGGCGGCACTCGATCTCCGCCTCCTCGCTCTCGCACCACGCGCTCGCCTCCAAGGTCCAGCGGCTCAAGGACAATGTCCAGGTTTTTGAAATGCTCCGATTGTCTCGCTCTCTTTTCGCTCCGATTGAGTTTGTGGGGTGGGGGTCCGCCTGTTTTAGTCCGGTCTAGATGTGGGAATTCTTCTTGTGTTGGCCGGTTCCTTCCTGTTGCTGAGCTTGACAGAGCGCTTTCCCCGGCAGCTTGCGAGGCAGGATTACTTGGAGTTGAGACAAGAGGCGAGTGAGCTGCAGGAGTATTCCAACGCGAAGCTCGATCGAGTCACGCGGTACCTGGGCGTTCTCGCTGACAAGACGCGGAAACTAGGTGAGATTCCGGCCTCTGTTGTATCTTGATGTTTGTTTGCTTTCTCTTTCTCTTTTTGGTTTTGACTGGTTCTGTGTTTGTATTAGATCAAGTTGCCCTTGAAGGCGAGGCTAGGATAGCGCCACTCGTTAGTGAGAAGAAGAAGTTGTTCAATGACTTGTTGACATCCAAAGGTCAGTTTTTCCTTTCTAAATCGAGTTCTCCCACTTCCCACACGAAGAATGTGGGCAGGAGTACTTGGATTCATGAGCCAATATTCAGAAAATGTCTAGTGGGTGAGCGCAACTACTTTTGGGATGATTTCCTTGTCAGATGGACGATAGAGATACCTTACTTTTAAGACAATTTTGCAGTGTATATAGGAGGACAAAACTTGATTTTAACAAGGTCAAGCTGGATTATAGCTGATATAGCTTGTCATGAAGTGCAGGTCAACTTGGGATTGCACAGTTAGCTATCACTTTGTGTGATTTATTTTTGTTGATTAGTTGTTACTCTGAAAAATTAAGCTGTATGTTAGTTCAGGACTGGTTATACTTCAGACAGTCATTAATCTGTACAGGAAGACTAGATTTCAAGCATGAAAATGACTTTTTACCTTGTGCATTTTCTTCCTTCTCCGGAGGAGGATTGGTTCTGGTACTTTGGTTGATGGTTACGAAGAAATTGAATCTCTTGGATTAAAGTAATGGTAGAACTCCCAAGAGGTGCGATTTTCAGACGTGAGTCTAGTCACCAGTGACATAATCCATTTGGATTACTTTCATATTAGCAATTCACCATTGACTACCCAATCACCAGATTGGTCAATCTATGTTACGCTAATAGTGTTTAAGCAAGGAGGATGTGCAGGAGGCGCACCCACATTAATTAACTGTTTGGTTTAGAAGTTGAGCTATTTGTTGGTTAGTTGCCTAGTGACTATAGTTCAATTTATTAATCCCTAATGGAAGCATAGAAATAAATCAAGATAGTGAATTTCTCTCTTCTTTGTGTGCTCTCTTCCTCTTACTAATAATAATTTGTTTCAACTGCTCTTCTCTTCAATTTCCAATCCTCCTTTTTTGAGGCTGTACAAAATTTTGGTGAGAAATTTATTATGGGCATTTTCCTTTTCTATAATGATTTGAAGATGCCTTCAATTTCAGGAAATATAAAGGTATTCTGTCGTTCGAGACCATTATTTGAAGAGGAAGGTCCCTCTGTTGTTGAATTCCCTGATGATCTCACTATCCGTGTCAACACTGGTGATGAGACCAGTACCAACCCTAAGAAAGATTATGAATTGGATAGGGTATATGGACCTCATGTTGGACAGGGTGAGCTGGAAAATGATTCGTTTTGTTACATAACTGGCAGCATTTGAAGATTTTTTGGTATATGCTAGCTACCCGGCTGGTTTGCTTGGATTTTTGTTATCTTATAGCAGGACTGGTGCATGTGCAGCTGAGATATTTAGTGATGTTCAACCGTTGGTTCAATCAGCTTTGGATGGATTTAATGTGTCAATATTTGCTTATGGACAAAGTAACTCAGGAAAGACGCACACTATGGTCTCTCTCTCTCTCTCTCTCTCTCTCTCAAACACGCTCCTACTGAATAATATCTCCCTATGAGCTAAATATACAAATATCTAGGTATAGCTTTTTAGATAAGTATTTTGTTTGTTATTCCCATTGCATTCAAAAGGGAGCAGATCTGGAATGAGAATGTGCTTTTGTGAGCTATACATGTATGTATGCCATTACGGGCATGGTCTATTAATGCGTATACTTCCTTCAGATATTGGTCTCATGTCATTTCTGAGTTGAAGGAGCTAAAAGTTCTGTTGTCGCATGTCTTAGATCTGATTGTCGTTAGTTTGATTTTTGGCAATCATAATTATCTGAATGAGGGCTTTTGTAACATTATGATTTAACATTATCATTATCATTTCACTCCTTACCCAAAAAAAATTATTATTATCATTTCACAAAATTCTGATATGGAAGTTAACATTGGGGTGTTTTTTGATGTTTTTCAGGAAGGATCTAGCCATGATCGTGGTCTATATGCTCGTTGTTTTGAGGAGCTCTTCGATTTAGCGAATTCAGATACAACTGCCACATCTAGATATGATTTTTCTGTCACAGTTTTTGAACTCCACAATGAGCAGGTTTCTCTTCTTTTTACTCACTGAAAATCGCTTCAAGTTTCTTCAGGTGTTCCGAACGCCTATGATTTTTCTTGATGTGATTGTGCTTCCACATGCTTTATGTAGGTGCGAGATTTGGTGCGTGAATCTGGAAGGAATTCATCGAAAATCTGCATGGGTTCTTTGGAATTTTTTGTTGAACTTGCACAGGAAAAGGCGGACAATCCATTGGATTTTTTGAAGGTCCTGAAAGAGGCACTTCAAAGTCGAGGAAATGATGTTTTAAAGTTCAATGTTTCTCACTTGTACGGTTTGAATTCTATGCACCCTCTCTCATTGCTTTTTCTGGGTTTTGTGCTTTCTTGATAAATTACGATGACAATGTTAGCTAGAAACTCCATTTTGCCGAACTGTGCAATTCTTTTTTGAAAGAATTGAGATTAATTCATGAGGATACAAAGAATGAAATATAAATTTGAGCAATTAGTACAGATATACCATAATGTCTACTGCTATCAATTACCCCTCTTAAACAGGTTCAATTGATTGGTGTCAAGCTTTTGAAATGAACGACGATGTTTTCTATAATTAGATGTCAGGAACTGCATTTTTGCATACCTTTCATAATGAGACTTTCAAGCCCCTCTTGGCTGCTTTATCCTCATTAGACGGATTAGTTTGTTGGGCTGAATTTATTTATCAGCATTGCATGGAAGAGGATGCTGCTGAACCTAGTTGGTTACATTTACTTTCAGGGAGAACCAAACCTTAATGATTCTCGGAAATGATGTTTTCTTCTATTTTTAAAGCAAAAGTTGAATACAAGCGATACACACATACAAAAAGTTACTACTTGATTAAGCACATTCCAGTGGCCTCTAACCCTTCCATCCCCAACCCATTGTTGAGTTTTTAGTTGATACTGTTTGACTCATTCTCCTGTTATATAATCAGGATTGTCACAATCCATATATCCTACAACAACTTGATTACTGGAGAAAACCTGTATAGCAAGCTTTCTCTTGTTGATTTGGCTGGAAGTGAAGGGTTGAATGTGGAAGATGGTAGTGGGGAGCGGGTGACAGAACTTCTACATGTTATGAAGTCACTTTCTGCGTAAGTCCTGGCTTGTTTTCTATCATTCATATTATTGTTACTTTACAGTTGGCTTTATGTTAGTATCAATATTTCAGTAGTGCTTTTGCAATACTGTTTCTGGCTTTCTTTCCCTCTTTTGATGAGTTACAGCCAATGCTTGCTTTCTAGCAGTATATGAACATCAGAAGACAAAAATCTTGTTTGACACTGATTATTCGGCACTTTCAAATTGTTGGGCTTCTCTACCCTATTTTGATTCATTAATGTGTTGGTGCTTCAGACCTATCTATGTCCTCATCTATAATTTAGTCAATGAAAGAAATCCAAATCATCACTTTGTAAATGCTAATCTTGCGGTTCTTTACTTTATCATTAAGTGGAAGCAGATCTTAATTGCAGATTGAATGTGTAAAACGGTCTAATTTTCTCTAGTAAATAACTCTGATATTCTAGGGCACGGTTGATGTAGAAGGGAAACATGCAGACATTACATCTTATGTTTCCATAAACTTTTGAGATTTGAAATTCTGATTAATTTGTTTTTTGGTTGATAGAATGTTATATGACCTGTCTTTCATTTTGTAGGTTGGGGGATGTTTTGTCTTCATTGTCATCAAAGAAGGATGTCGTTCCATATGAGAATTCAACACTAACTAGAGTACTTGCTGATTCACTAGGTACCTTTTGGCAGTGACTTTCTTGGTTGCATACATGATGATTGGATTTTCCGAAGGTGGTGGATATTACAAGTGTGTCTACTAGCTTTGGTGGTGCATAATCTAGGTGTTGTTTAACAGATGTTTTGGCTAGAAAAGCTCCTGACTTACCTGCATTGATGTTACTGTCCTCTTAGCTGCTAATAGGTGTTCATGACAACCTGCACTGTTTTCTGGAGAAGTGTCTCATCTTTGTAGAATGACTGACGGCCATTTTATTTTAGCCTAAAAAACCATAGTTAATCAGCACTCTTGTGACACCAGAGGACACTTATAAATTTGGCGTTTATTGACAAGATATCGACTATTCCTTCTAGAATGTTGCGTGAGCTTATGCTGTCAATCCTGTTGCAGCTAATGAATTTGTGATTGTATTTGAAGGTGCACCTTTTCTCTTTTCCTTGAGTCTCAATTAAAACGTTTGTGCAAAGAAACTTTCCAGTGGCAGACATTAATTTCTGATGGCTTGTTTGCTAAATGTCTCTACAGGCGGAAGCTCCAAGACTCTGCTGATTGTTAATGTGTCTCCTGATGCATCAAATGTGTCGGAGACGTCATCATCCCTTAATTTTGCTTCCAGAGCACGAAATGCTATGCTAAGCCTTGGAAACAGAGATACGATAAAGAAATGGCGGGATGTTGTATGTTCTGTATTCCCTGGTAGACTGAACATAGTTGTCATTTTTGGTTGAACTAGTGTCTATGGTCCATGAGCACGAACCCACATTCGAAAACTTTGTTTGTTTCTCCCCTTAAAAGCTTTTTAATTTTAGTGGACTTGAGAAGGTGTTCATGTGTGAATTCACCTTTCGGTTTCCTGTTGCCTGAATAATTGCCTTGTGAATTTTTATTAAATTCCTAGTTATCACAAGTATACTCTTTTCAGCTTGTCTCCTGTGATGTGATATGTTCGATATTTTGTTGTCTTAAAAGAATGTAAAAGACTTTAATACAGAATTTCGGGACCCTGCAATAACATATTTCCATTGTTTGTCATCAAAAAGAGGAAAAAGCACTGAATTTTTGCAGGTGGGTGTCTTTATCTTTTTTAGGCAAATGATGCGAGGAAGGAGTTGTATGAAAAAGAGAGAGAATTACAAGATGTCAAACAAGAAGTTTTGGGCCTAAAACAAGCATTGAAAGATGCAAATGATCAATGTGTCCTCCTTTTTAATGAAGTCCAGAAGGCATGGAAGGTCTCCTATACTCTGCAGTCAGATTTGAAGGTTTGCAACTTCACAGTGGCATTTCTCCAAGTTTTGTGTGTAACTTGTATTATGATCAATTACTTCGGTTGATATATATGTCATCTGCACTCTCGATCAATGCTGGCTTCTCTGGGGAAAATGTGTACCAGATTTATTTGAGCAACCTCTTTGAACAAATGACCTTGTTTGGTGGTAGATTTTCATGAGTTTGTCCTCCAAATGACCACCTTTCCCCAAGGGAATTAGCTACTATCCTCCCAAGAACGCTTCCTCCTGTAATATTAATTCAATGGATGCTAATGGTTAGTAGACATATTGTTCTCCGTCTACATCATTCTTTGCACAAATATATTGTATTAGTTGATGAACATTTTAATGCAAGATTACAAGGGTTTCTCTTATCTCCTGCAAATTTTATCCTCTGTGAACTACATTTTTGATGATGGATTTCTGTTCAGTGTTGCAATATGTTTCTGATGAGTGTTGTAGTGCGAAATTTTATCGAACTTTTTAGTTATGATAAAGTTTCCGGGAAATATTCAATGATGTTAACGCCCATAATTAACTTTTTCCTCATCTCTAGTATGTGCGTGAGCAGTTCAATATAAATCCAGGAAAATGTCCTGTTTTAATTTCGAATTTATTTCCATCTGTGGTTATGTACTGAAATCATAACTTTTCTATGCAGTCTGAGAACATGATGCTGGAAGATAAGCATAAGATTGAGAAGGAGCAGAATGCGCAGCTCAGGAATCAACTTGCTCAACTGGTACAGTTGGAGCAGGATCAGAAGCTGCAGATACAGCAGCAAGATTCAACTATTCAGTCTTTGCAAGTTTGTCTTTTGAAACTTAATGCTTTTCACCGTGTGCTTTGTCATCTATTTCAACACTAAGTTGATCATATGCTTTGCCTTTTTTTTATGAATCTTGGATTCTTGGAATTTGCCTCTTGGAACTCTTTGAAACATGCTTTATATGATTGTAGTTTCTCCTGGAAAAATTTGACAATGGTCATATTTCTTTAATATAAACCACCAAATATTACTGACAAAAGTTGATATATATTAGTTTGTAATTGATGGGAGACAATTGATATGGCTCCAATGTTTTGTTGATGTACAGGGATGATGGTGTCTGCATGTGGTCTTTGTGGCCCTTTAAGTGGGAGCATGTGCTTGTGTGCCCATTCTTTCTCATTGGTGTATGTGTCTGTGGGCTTATGCTGTCTCAGCACCCACAAAAGTTCATGAGGGTGTTCGTATGTACCTCATTTTGGTACATAGTTCTGCTGCAATAACATAATACTGGGAATGCATTAGATTATTTGTATCTGTCATGTGCGTTGGTTGCTTTCATTTTTATGTCATGATCTTTATGCCCTATCTGTGTACATGTTGCATGGTCACTTAGTTACTTTTTTAACGAGGGATAGTGCATCCATGTCAATTGGAAACTAGTTTTTGTATCTTCTTGTCCGACCATTAATTGTCTTCCCTCCTCCTTGGTCTAATTATCGTGTAACTTCACTTAGATGTAGAAAAATATATACATGCTGCTCTTCTTCTCTGTGGCAATGCTTTGGGTTTATGGTCATCCAATACAAGAAAGTCAGATATGCGATATGACATCTGCTTCCAGGTTAAATGCAACTCTTGTAATGAGATTTTTCTCTGGCCCTTATTTTCGTAATGCAGGCCAAGATAAGAAGTCTTGAGCATCAAGTCCTTTCAAGTGAGACTAAATCAAAATCTGGTGTAGATTCAGGCCTTGAAGTACAATCACTTCCGAAAGCTGTTAGTGATACAATGGATTCTTCAATAGTGACCAAGAAACTTGAAGAAGAGCTAAAGAAACGTGATGCATTAATTGAGGTATACTCATTCACATGGTTATTCTGTTGTATGATCGATTCTATATGCTACTGTTTCCGTTTTTTTTAACCCTGCCTCCAAATACTGCCTCCATCCCTCATGCGCACACGAGAAAAGAGAAAAATTCGCGGTTTTTGCTCCCCTATTAGGTGTTACTTTCTTGTGATCTGAAGTAACAATTACTATTCGACAAAAAAAAAAGTAACAATTATTAGAGTATGTGTGCCTGCATGCCTAATTGCTTTATGTTCATCCTCTAATTCTTTCAATTATTTTCCATGAAAAATATCCCACTAGAAAAGGATTTTTTTTGGTATTTGCCTTTTCTTTTTTATTTAAAGGTCGATGGCCTGTTCAATTGGTGGTTTCCTCTGCCGTGATGTGTCAGGTAGAGTCGTTAAAGGAGTTGTGTTGTTTACCTTTCTTCTCTTTCGTTAGCACTTTCTGTACTTCTTATGTCATTTATTTTTGGTGGGGATGGAGGCGTTGTGAGATTGGTTATTATGGTTGTGTTGCTCACATATTGACGAGGAAGATACTAACGACCAAAAGAATCTGAAATCAGAACCAGGGCTAGTGGCTTTTAGTGCTAGTGAGTGTAACAAATCCAAATTACTTTATAAAAGCATGAAATATCATGATTATATTTTCTTCAGCAATAGGAGCAGCTGTAACAATTCTATATGGAATAATTTCTATGTCAATAGAACAGCACCAAAGCAGATCAGTTGTTTTTGTTGGAAACTAACATAAAAGCACGAGTTGATCTTTTGGACCCTTTGGCTTGAGGTGATCATCATATTATTGAAACGACCTCTTTGTTTTGTATATGCATGTGCAGTTTGATAGCTGTGACTGTGTCTGCCAAACAATGAGCTTTGTGTTTTCAACACGTCTAATTTTATATGGGCAATATGTTGGGAAAATTGTAGTTTCATGATGGGCAAATTTAGAACACACTCGTACGCAATTAATCTCATAAAATCGTGTTGCATATGGATTCTCTATCTGGATGTATATAAGCCTTGATGCTTGTAATAAGGAAAATTACTTGTGCAGAGATTGCATGAGGAAAATGAGAAACTGTTTGATAGACTCACGGAAAAAGCTTCGTTGACCAGTTCACCCCAGGTAAAATCTTATTCCTGTTAGTACTATAATTTTACCTAGCAGTGCCATGATGCAGGGGAAAAAAAACCTGTAGTACCTCAGTTTCTTTGAGTGCTGTATTCAGTTCATATCTATGACTATTGTTCTTGTTATCCTCTTCCTTGACTCTTTTTGAGAACTGCGATGCCTCTCGGGTTGCATAGCAGTGTAGACTGCTGTGAAGTCCCACATGGGGCTTGAGTGGATATACAGTTGTTCAGACTTCGGATTGGAGTAGCACAGTTTTGCCTTATCTTCACTGCCTCAGTTATCAGTTAACAATTTGCAGTGCAAGCCAGTAGGTTTGCTTATAGTCGTTTGCCACTTCTGCTTTCAGCCGCATTTCATTGTGATGGGATGAGATCTATGTTATGACCTGATGGGATGAGATCTATGTTATGACCCGCTTGTGACTTGTTTGTAAGTTGTAGAGTTCTCATGGGTGCTGAACTGGCAGATGCGATGGATGAAAAGATACTTGCAGAAGCTAATGATATGGAATTTCTTGCAGCATTCACATATTTAGTCATGTGCATCAATTGACAATTTTTTTGCTTTCTCCAGTTAGAGAAAGTGTTTGCCGTTCTCTATGCAGAATGGAATAGAATTTCTGGGGTCCACAGGTACAGATAGGAGCGGACCTAAGTAACTCCTTAAACTACTTCATCTGAGGCTTCGTGTAGACCTTGGGATCCCTCAGGCGTAAAGCAGATAAAAGGGTATTCCCTGTCACCAGGAAGAAAAAGATATGGTGGCAATTAGGGGGGTGGCGGTGGGGAGTTACTCCACGTCAACTTCGGTTGGCTACTTCTGGGTAGGCTCGTATAGTAGCGACCCGTGCCCAGGGTAAGACACCGGAGCTTCGGCTCCAGCTTTGTTGGCCTGTGTGCTTGGTAACTGGGGTTCTCATGGATAGATAGGAGAATGTCAAGTCTTACCTGGTGTCAGCTTGATAGCATCTAGAGTTCATGGTTTGAACTACTTGTGAGACTGCAATATTCTCATGGTAGTTCAAGTCATCCTTAATCCTTTGTATAGCTGTCTGCACGGTCCAATTTATATGAGTTAGGGGAGTATAATTTGGGTCATGTGGGGGGGTGTATATTCGGGCCATCTTTAGGTTAGAGCTGCACTGACAATGAACTTGGCAAATAATATGTTTAGGCCAATTAAAATTCGTTTGGATGAAACCTTGAAGATGCAGTAAAAATTCATTTGAGTTTATCCATGCTGACTAAGAATCAACTTGGCCTCTTCAACTGGTGGGCTAAAGTGAATGGCATTTGACTTGTCTGCTAACTCCACTCCACTGGCTAAACTTTTCTATATTTTTGGGTGACTATGGAAGGTGCTCTTCAGTTTACTTGTCTCTTTTGTTAAGGATACTTTTCAGATTTCTGACATGCTTATCAATCTTTTAGATATCGAGTCCATTATTGAAAGGAACAGCAAATATGTCATCTCGGTACGTTTCTGAGATGAACTTGCTTTGTGTTATTCTAGCCTACAGCATGTTACACATTGTCCATTCTTCCACTGTCGAATTTCCAGGACAAATAACAGCAATGTTGGACGTCCACTGGATGTTGTTCCTTCGCCATTAAGCGATGAAAAGTCTGCCGGTACAGTTGCTCTGGTCAAAACAAGTTCTGAGAAAGTTAAAACTACGCCAGCGGGAGAATACCTGACTGCGGCATTGAATGACTTTGATCCGGACCAGTATGACAGTCTTGCCGCCATTTCTGATGGAGCAAACAAGCTTTTGATGTTGGTATGCTTACTTAATGATTTTCCCGTGCATTTAAAAAATAACGAGGGCTTAATCATCTGTTCATTAAGTGGAAAGGAAAAAAGCTCCTGATGAGTCTTTCTTCAATGGTTTGTCATTCAACATGTATGAGGCTTTTATCTTTTTGTAGGTAGTCGTTTCATGGTCGGATCATTGTCAATTGGTGTGCTTTGTCTTTGGTAAAGAAAATAGTGATTGGCAATAGTTTGTTACTTTATCTTCTAATGAGGGCTTAATCATGTACTTTTGAAAAGTTATGAGGACTTAATCATGTGTTCATTAAGTGGGAAGGAAAAAAAGCCTCTGATGAATCTTCATCACTGGTTTGTCATTCAATATGTATAATGTTTTTATCATTTTGTAGGTAGTGGTTTCATGGTCGGATCATTGCCATTTGCTTTATCTTTGGTAAAGAAAAATTGTGATTGGTAATAGTTATCTCAAAATTGTTCATTTGCGTTTATTATTGAGATAAGAAAAATTGTGATTGGTAATAGTTATCTCAAAATTGTTCATTTGCGTTTATTATTGAGAGTGTTTCATTCATTTTGTTTGAGACCAAAAAGTATCTTTTGGTTTCTCTTCTGAATAGTACGTTTTCGTAATTTTTAAGTGTATTCAAACATTTTTTTTTGGTTGGTAAGTGTATTTAAACATTTGATGTGTTCAATATCAAATAATGCTAAAGCTTAAATGCTAAAAACCGAAGTATGAGCAAAAAGCTAAGAAGAAGTAATTGCAAGTACAGTATGTTTCACGAATATACAATTTCCGGTCTCCACAAATTTGGGCTCGAATTACAATTTTTTTACTATTAGAAAAAATTACAGCATGTTGGTGAATGAATGTTTCAAAAATATAAAGATACTGTGGCTGTTTATGACATGTTCATATAATTTAGTGTTTACTCTATTCAGCATAATTTTGTTATTTCTATTGATAATGGTGAACTTCTTAAAATATATCATAGTTAATTGCCAATATTATGGTAGTGCAGGTTTTGGCTGCTGTCATCAAGGCAGGTGCTTCCAGAGAGCATGAGATTCTTGCTGAAATTCGAGATGCTGTTTTTACGTTTATTCGTAAAATGGAACCGAAGAGAGTTATGGATACAATGCTTGTGTCACGTGTCAGGATATTGTATATTCGGTCTTTGCTTGCTAGATCACCAGAGCTGCAGTCTATCAAGGTAACAATTTCTGATACCTCCTTTAGGCTCCAATTTCCGCTGTCAGCATCTTATAATATGCATGTTATCTGGATTTTTATATATCTGAACAAACATTTCATTTTAACCCCGGTGCTTGTTGTTACTCTTTCAACTGTAGGTTTCGCCTGTTGATTGCTTCTTAGAAAAAGCAAATTCTGGACGGAGTAGAAGCTCTAGCCGAGGTAGCAGCCCTGGGAGATCACCTGTACGGTATGCTGACGAGCAGATCCAGGGCTTCAAAGTCAACATAAAGCCTGAGAAAAAGTCTAAGTTTTCTTCAGTTGTCCTAAAGCTTCGAGGTATCGATCAGGTTCGTGCTGTTCTTCTAGTGTTGATAGTCTTTTGATAGACGTGAAAGATGTCCCACCACCAATCTAAAACAAAAGATAAACTGACGATAAGAACAGAACCACGTTGAAGGGCATTTTCAGTCTGGCCCCATTTAACTTTATATTATGAGCTTCTTGCTCATATTTATGCTATAGTTGGTTATTATCTAGGATATTGGTCATGACTTCTCACTATATCAACCTTTCACTTTTTAACCGAATGCTATAACCCCTTTTCTAGGAAACTTGGAGGCAACATGTCACTGGAGGAAAACTTAGAGAAATAACTGAAGAGGCTAAAAGCTTTTCTATTGGAAATAAGTCACTTGCTGCCCTTTTTGTGCATACTCCAGCTGGTGAGCTGCAGCGGCAGATTAGATCTTGGCTCGCAGAGAACTTTGAGTTCCTCTCTGTGACCGGAGATGATGCAATGGGAGGATCAGCTGGTCAGTTAGAACTTCTTTCCACTGCCATTATGGACGGTTGGATGGCTGGACTTGGTGCTGCTGTGCCTCCCAACACAGATGCTCTCGGTCAGCTTCTATCAGACTATACTAAGAGAGTCTATACTTCTCAATTACAGCACCTGAAGGTAGGTGGACTTCATCAATTGGAAGCATCAATGATGTCACTGCAGTGTACTTGTCATAATTTTGAACAAACAACTGCAATTATCTAGCAATTTTAGGGATTGACAGTGTTTTTCGTTCTTCCCCTTTCATTATGCATGTGTTGTAGCTCCTGAGAAACATTAGTTATGTTTAGATGCATGAATTGCTAGCATAAGAGATGTGATCACTGGGTGCCCATGTGAGGCAATCAAACCTTCCTAAAAGCCACCTTTTGAAGGATATGGAACTTAAACGAATGACCAGTTACTTAAAAAGGAGAGTAGACCAATCCAGGAAAGTACAAAACTCGCAATGTCTGGGTAGTCTAACGGAACTAATACTTACTAATAATCGGTTGTCTTTATTATTATGATGCTAATTTCGATGGTTTACTTCAGGATATTGCTGGAACCTTGGCGACAGAAGAGGCAGAAGACTTGGCTCATGTAGCAAAGCTTCGTTCAGCTCTTGAATCTGTTGATCATAAGAGAAGAAAGGTACTCCTCTCTTCCATATCACCGCTACTTGGGCCTATTTATACTTTTTTACATGATTATGAACGGATATATGAACTCTTAAATAGCAGTCATCTAAAAAGTGACATACTTTCATATGTTAATCTTTCTGATGCTTGGAAACTTTGGGTGTTTCCATGAGCAGGTATGAAGTTATCTATATTGGTGTACTAGTATAAAAACTTTTCAAAGCACAATTTGAAAATATGCTGATTTAAAGATTACACTTTGGTTTGATAATATTGCAAACCATTAATTGAGAATAGAACAGTTGGATTCATATGATGTTTTATCTAATTTCTAGCTGATTATCGGAAGGATTAAGTGATGTTTATGATTGCTGTATTGGTGGGGCTATTTCCTCTCCCTTTCTGGCTGCAAATGCACATTTTCTTTTTGCTTAACACGGAAAATACCCTTCAGATACAATTTGCCAAAGCCTTAAATTGCCACACGTCTCTCTTTCTGTCCTTTCCTAGCTTGCAAGCTGTCATGTTCTTTCCTTGGATGATATTATCGACGTTAATGGTTGTCACATCTGTATTAAATTTTATCCTTGGATGCTGACTTGATTGACTTAGTTCTTTCTTTTTGCTCCTTATTTTTCTAACAAAATCAGATTTTGCAACAAATGAGAAGTGATGCGGTCCTATTAACACTGGAAGGTGGTGGTTCACCCATTCACAATCCTTCCACTACTGCCGAAGATGCAAGATTAGCATCTCTTATTTCTCTTGATGACATATTGAAGCAAGTCAAGGTTTTAAACTGTTCTTTGTACTTATTTCTCAACGTGTATGTCTAGTCTATGTACAAAGTAAGGAGGCTGGTTGATTTTGAGCAGGATATAATGAGGCAATCATCCGTCAACACCTTGAGCAGAAGTAAGAAGGCAGCAATGCTAGCATCTCTGGATGAACTTGCTGAGCGGATGCCTTCCCTCCTTGACATTGATCATCCTTGTGCCCAAAAACAAATCTCTGATGCCCGCAGTGCTGTCGAGGTTTGTCAACCTTCAAAAAACCCTAATTCCGGCAGATTCTTTTTTCGGGTTACAGTGGAATTCATGCGCATCTATACCATATTTGCTAAGAACCATGCAGGATCTCATAAACCTGACAATGATTGTTAGTATTTAGGATAATTAGATCAGTAAGTGAAATGTTGGATGATTTGGGTAATTTCCTATAGATCTGCATAACAATAACAGCATAGTCCTTGGCAGAGAATTAGAACACAAGATGAAGGAACTTTTTGATGGTCCAAGTGTTTGGTTGAGACGTTGTGGAGGCTCATGCTTCTTAAAGACCTTGCTTTTGAGCTAATCTTTGATGTAGGGATAGTTACCCTCGTTCTAGACTTCTATCATATGGGGTAATCCCCTAATTGTTGTCAATTATTCTTCAAAGAAGTATTCGGAAAGACAAAAACAAGCAATAAGGATTCGATAAGGATTTGCACCTCATTGATATGACATAATTATTCTTCGGTTGTGCTGCTGTAGTCTATTCCTGAAGAAGATGAGCAGGAACAGTCGCATGCTTCCAGACCTGCAGATTCAGGGCCTGGGGTAGACACGGAAGTGGCTCAGTGGAATGTCCTGCAGTTCAACACGGGCTCGACGACTCCATTCATCATCAAATGTGGAGCCAACTCTAACTCAGAGTTGGTTATCAAAGCAGACGCCCATGTTCAGGAACCCAAAGGCGGTGAAATCGTAAAGGTGGTTCCCCGGCCATCTGTTCTGGAAAATTTGAGCTTGGAGGAGATGAAACAGCTCTTCTCCCAACTACCCGAGGCTCTAAGCTTGCTCGCCCTCGCTCGGACAGCAGATGGGACCCGTGCTCGGTACTCCAGGCTGTACAGGACCTTGGCTATGAAGGTGCCATCGCTTAGGGATCTAGTTGTCGAGTTGGAGAAGGGCGGTGTGTTGAAGGATGTGAGACCTTGAAGTCACTGTTCCCTTATGTATTCCACTTCCTCGCTGTAAGCTTGATGGGGAGATTTTTCTTCTGTTCACTTGTCCCTTCTTGGGGTTATTAGCTTCTATCAGTTTTGGTGGGTTCTGAGTGGTGAGCAGAGGTGTGTAAGAAACTGTAGTTATTGTAATTTTGTCTAGTGCTGAGCTGATGGCTTCTTCAATGTAAAGATGAAATTATTGTATAGCTCGATTCTTGGGGGATCAGTTGGAGCGATAATTATGCGACCTAAGCAGCTGTTTCGTAGTATGCCGAATCGTATGGGTTAAATTCAGATGTCTCAAAATGTGTGATGTCTCCTGTCATGAGCATGTAATCATCGCACACGCCGTGATCGTGTTGAGCGATTCATCACTCGATAGCCACCCACAAATGGGCGTCACTTTATGGGTTAATACAAGATCCGTTTTCAAATCGCGTTGGTCAGCAGTAGAGGTCTCTATATGGGTCTTTGGTTCACTTTCTTAATTCATTTTTATTCAATTCGGTCATATATGTTTTTATTTTTGGTTGAAGGTTATGGGTTGGGTAGATTTAAAAAATGGGTAAAATATGGATTTACGCTTATAAAGCCTATTCAAATATGGGTATTAACTCAACTTAATTTTCAATCCATTTTTGGATCATGGCCTACAGCTGCCCAATAATTACTTATTATATAAGTAGGCCTCAACTATGTTAATTTATATTCTTAATTTTTATAAGTAAAAGAAAGAAAGAAAATGAAATTAAAAAAGTAAAAACTATTTTGGAACGATGCCGCCCGCCGCCACCACTGCCCTCGCCACCTCCGGTCACGCCGCCGCCCGTTGAGGCAGCGTCTCATGTCATTCTCGCTCTCCTTTTTGAGCTCGACGAGCTCTTTGGTCTGAGTCGGCCAGTCAAGTCAAGCATGCGATCTCTGAGGCGAGGGCAAAGTCTGGGAGAGGGCTTTCCTGCAATAGAGCCATAGGATTAATAATAACATGCATGGATTCTGATTGAAAGATGCGTGTTATGGATAATGCATCAACTGTTTCGAGTTCTTCGTGCCCGTCCTTTCCGTGCATCGATTGGCCAGGTGGTCTGTCTCTGTGCTGCCTTTCGCCACCTGACCCAACTCCAGTTCTCACTGTTGAAGAAACCCACATGAAAGACATGCTCGAGAGGAAGAGAGCTTTCTTGTAGGAGCCGAAGTATGGATTCCGTGGAATCCCAGAAAATCAGGCTACGTCGGACGGGGCATGGCTGCGAGAATGGAGTGAATCTGGACAGTGCCTTTCTTAAAGCTAGGTGGCGGCGGGTGGCGGTAAGAGGCTGGCGGCGGCGACAGGCAGTAGTGGCGGACGGCAGCGGGTAATAATAAAGAATTATTTGTATAGAAAAATAAAAAAAAGGAGTTTAATTAAAAAAAATAGAAAATTTTGTTTTACCAATTTGATTTTTTTATTGATTATAAAAAATAAATATTTTATGATTTGACTAAATAAAGAAGTATTTAAGTAATACGGATCGGTTATGGATCGGGTTTGGTATGGATCATTGAATTTGTACGGTATAAAAATGGCTTAAAACGGGTTAAATGAGTTAATAAGAGTCGGACTAGGGGTGTGCATGGTATGGGCCGGTCCGGTCCCGGCATGGAACCGGGAACCAGACCATCCCGGTCCCCATACTTTCGGGACCAAGGACCGGATTGGGATCGGACAGGACCAGGACCGGCGGTCCAATTTGATCTCGGTCCGGTCCTGGCTCAATCGCTATAATAAGGGAATCAAAATAGTTTAATGGGGTATTTCACCTCTCTAGGTTAACCATCAAATGTAAACTTCAATTTGATAAATCTGAGTGTTATGTGTACAAAGAACACGAGTATTTTGCTTGTAAGAGGTCCCAGAATCGCATGACTTAAAAATCCATTGACCAACTTGAGAATCATGAGGTGGGAAACAAACAAAAGAAGAGACCCATTAACAAGATTGGTTTGGTAGGTAATTTTTCTTTAAATTATTATTCCGTTTTGTTTTCAATTTTTTTTTGTAATTGTATATATTTTTATATAAAATAATTATATATTATTGGCGATCCGGTCTGGGCCGGGCCGGTCCGGTCCGGTCCCAAAACAAGAAACCGAGGACTTGACCGCCCAGTCACCGGTCTCATTTATTGGGACCGGGGGCCGGACCGTCCACCTCAAGGACCGGACCAACTAGGCCGATCTGGGCCTGTCCCGGGCCGATCCGGTCCAGTTTGCACACCCCTAGGTCGGACCATATTTGACTTGACCCGACCCACCCATTTGACGCCTATAGCGAGAAGTAGTTGGGGGTGAAACTCTATGGTCCACTAGCTGGAATTAGGGGATTGGTCCCATAAAATAAAAATAAAATTGTTTGATCTTCAATTTTGTTGTTTAAGCTCCATTTGTTTTATGAAAAATGTGATGTTCTCGGAAAATGTTTTTTGAAATGTCATTTTTCAAGAAAATAACGATATTTTCTGGTGTTTGGCTAATACTTAAAAATGAACTGAAAAACGATTTTCGCTGTTTGTCAAGGAATTGATTTTCCTTAAAAAAAACTATTAATTGATTCTATTTTTTTTAATTATTATTCATTTTTTGAAAAAAAATATTATTCATTTGTAATTATTTTATTTTTTAATTACTTTCTTTAATTCTTTTTTTTCTTCCTTCTGTAATTTCTTCTAGCGACGACCGACGATTGGCCAAAGGTCAGGCTCAACCTCTAGCGAGATCGAGCTTTGCCGGATCTAGCAAGGCAACCCTCACTCGCTCAAGGTCAAGTCCGATTGAAGCAGATCTGGCGAGGCTCGGCCTCCCTCGAGGCCAGTGACGCCGAGGCTTGCCTCATCGGCCTAGGGCAACTCGATACTCGCCTCATCAGCCTCGGGCAAGGCCAAGGCTCGCTTGCCTCACTCACTTAAGGCCGAGCCCGAATGGACTAGATCTGGCGAGCTCGGCCTCCCTCGAGGCCGGCAATGCCGAGGCTCGTGTCGACTAGGCGATCGTTGTCGCCGAGGTTTTCCATCGGCAAAGGAAGCAGGCGGAGGAAGGAGAAAGGAGGAAGAAGGAGAAAAAAGAAAAAAAAAAGATTAAAAATTAATAATTAGAAAGAAAATAAGTGTGAAAGAAATGAAGAAGAAAAGATGAGGAAAATCCTCTTCTCAAAATGAGGAAAACATTTTGCCCACTTTTGAAGGAGTTTTTTTCATAGTGGAAATTTTTTTCCGGACTAGCTTATTTTTCGCCCCTCAAACGTCGGAAAATCTAAAAAATATTTTTTCGGGAAGTTGTTCTTCGCAAAACAAATGGAGCCTAAAAGTTGTAAATCTTGTAAAATCTATGAGCTAGAAAGTGGTAGTTGACAGTTTGACTGGTAACTTACCGCAAACTAATCGGACCTATTAGTAAAATGTGAAAGTAGTTAATGATGGCATTATTATCATTTCATTAGTAACGCCTGAATGAGCCACTGTTTGTTTCGCGAAAAATGAACAATTTTAAAAAATATATTTTAAAAAATGATTATATTATCGTGTGAAATAATTAGTCAACGAAAAAATATATTTTCATTACTGGCAATAATTAGTGTCCAAATATTTGCGGAAATGATGAAAATATTTTCCCATCCATTTATATTTGTAAGCGATGTAAATGATCATTTTTTTTGTAAAATGTTTTTTAAATAATTCATTTTCCAATTTTTTTTTACCAACTTTGTTTGAAATTGAAGGGTGAAGGGTTAATTTTAGGAGCACTGACACCATAAGTACATTAACTTTTGCCTTAGTTCTTGAGTATCCAAATTTTTTATTTGTTCAATGTGAGGTATTGGTCAAATAAGTTTTGCTACGTCATGTGAGCTTCTCTCCTTATGGCTAAAATCGTCTTTTATCTCCGTTTAAATGTTAAGGTATCGAGAAAAGTAGACTCTCCTTATGGCTAAAATCATCTTTTATCTCCGTTTAAATGTTAAGGTATCGAGAAAAGAAGACGATAATATCAACTAAGATGATGTTTTTTTTTTTTTTGTAACCGAGGTGTCCGGGCCAACTTGCATTTATTGGGGAGACTAGCACAGCAACCCATCGTCATGCGACCCTCATGCTTAGCTGAGGAATCGAACTTGAAACCAGTGCGCCTAACAACACAATCCCAAATGCGCCCTAACCAACTAAGTAATTAAGATGATGCTAGTGATCGTTTAAAGCATTAATCATTTTATCCCTCTTTGTCAAATATGTATCCCTTCTCGTGACAACATATGTGGATTATTACCGTCTGTTCGACCACGTTAGCATTCGTTTAAGCATTTTTCGCCTATAATTTTAACGGAGATTTCTAATCTATCCATACATGGGAATTTGAGACGAAAATCAACAATAGGGTTGGGATCCTCAATTGTAAAATGAGCAAAAGTTCAATAATTTATCATATCATTCCCTTTATTTTACAAATGGCCCAATACCCAAAAAAACCTCCAACTTTAGCATTTGTGACAATTATATCCAAATTTTTTTTTTGTCTCATAAAAAACCTCAAACTTTTACTTTTGTCTCAATTCTACCCAAAACTTTTATTTTTGTCCCAAATTTACCGGTCTAGTACTAAAAAAATTCTCAACTTTTACTTTTGTCCCAATTCTACCCAAAACTTTTATTTTGTCATAATTTTATCGACCTAGTACAAAAAAAAATCCTCAATTTTTACTTTTATCCCAATTTTACCAACCCTCAACTTTTACTTTTGTCCAAATTCTACTCAAATATTTTATTTTTGTCCCAATTTTACCATCGTTAACCTTCCGTTTATAATCATCGTTAGTTAATCTTACGTGACATTGTCAACTCATTAATGAGTTACACCTCGACAAAGCTGACATGAAAAAATTTCTAAATTCTCTTCTCCCTTTTGCTACCCTATATATTGCTGAGAGATTAGTCACTAAAGACGGTGCATTTCGTATTCTTTTCCGCACTCAACAGCAAAAAAAAAAAAGGCTAGAGATGGAGATATTTTGACAAACTTTTTAAAATCTCGTCGTATCTGAAACCTACTGTTTCTAAATTTTGAAATTGTAAATTCGGCAAGAAAATGCGAATCACGTATGATTAACAAATGGTGATTATGAACAAAAGGCTGACGGTGGTAGAATTTGGATAAAAGTAAAAGTTGATGGTTTTTTTGGTACTAGGCAAATAAAATTGGGACAAAAGTACAAATTTTGGGTAGAATTGTGATACAATTAAAAGTTGAGGGTTTTTTAGTACTAAGTCGGTAAAATTAGAATAAAAGTAAAAATTTTGGGTAGAATTGAGATAAAAGTAAAAGTTGAGGGTTTTTTATGAGACAAAAAAAGTTTTGGATATAATTGACACAAATACTAAAGTTAGAGGTTTTTTTAGGTATTAGGCCTTTTACAAACACACGAAACTGTTTTGAATTTTTTTTTTTTGGGTAAAGGAGTGTTTCGATTTTTAGTGCACCTAATAATGATTTTCCGCCTTTATTTATAGTCACGTTTGAAGAAATTTTTTCTTTCGACTAAAACTAATCGATTTATAGAATTTTTTTTTCATAAACTAAAAATAACAAGTTTAGATTGCAAAAAAAAAAAAAATCATTTTTTTCCTCCCTTTCTCTAAAGCATAAAATAAATACTAACTAATTATTTTCTTTAACTATGATTTTACTGAGAAATATTTTCCTAAACACTCGCAGGCGAAGGATCGCACTCGTCGTCGCAGTCGGTCATCTTCCTCCTCTGGATCTGTACGAGGAAGGCTTGCGAGGATTCGTCCTCGGTTGAATCCGCTTGAGATAGAGCGAGCGAGCAAGCGAGCGGGCGGGAATGTCTCCTTCTTCGATTTCGTGCTCCAGATTCGCCACAATCACCGTAGCTGCGGTTCTCCTCCAATCCCTCGGCCTCTCCCTCTTCATCTTCGGCTTCTTTCCCATCAAACCGGCTCTGTCTGGTGTCAGGTACGGTTCCTAGACACCGGAGATTGGCAGTATTGTTACGGTCGATTTGAGGTTGATGATGATGCTCTGGATGTGAGGACTCATTCTGCATTTTGTATGACTTTTTCTTCTCGTCCTTTTGGTTTCGCCTTCGCTTCGTCTCAGTGGACCGGAGAGCTTCCGCGCGCCATGGCCCGACGGCATTGGAAATGACTCAGCGACGGCATTGCCTCCTGAAAAGCTCAAGCAACTATATCAGGTTCGCTATTGATACCCCTGTTTTGAGATGGTGATTTGGGTCCCTCTGCTTTGGAGGAACCGCAAGGCGCGGCTGGATTTTCTTGTTTATAATGATGCGTGTTTATTCTAGGAATTATCTGAGAGCAGTCCTCCGTTTGATCGGCTAATTCTAATGGTATGTAATCTTTCTCATACTTGAGATGTATGCTGATTGAAGATACTCTTGGCATCGGATCTCTGTATTCCGATGTGTCTGTAACTTAATAGTAAGTACTAGCTATCTACTGCAACCATGTCAGTTTAGGTTATTGATGGTCTTCCGGCAGAATTTGTGCTCGGAAGGGACGATAAGCCTCCAAGAGAAGCTTTTGTTGAAGTTATGCCTTATACTCAGTCGTTATTAGCAAATGGATTTGCAGTTGGATACCATGCAAAGGCTGCACCTCCTACTGTTACAATGCCATGCCTGAAGGTTGTTACTTTGGGCTACTTCTACATTTTAGGTTGACGTTTCCCCTTCTCATTAACGCCCTAAGTTTATGCAATTCCAGGCTATGGTATCTGGGGCAATTGGGGGATTTCTGGACGTGGCATTCAACTTTAATACACAAGCTTTGCAAGATGATAACATTATTGGTTGGTGAAATCAGATTGTTGTGCTTATTCTATAAAATGATCCTGTGGATTTGTACACATTCTGAAATTTGGTGGACCATTTCAACTGTTGTAAATGGTTGAACTGTTCAGATGATAACATGGTTTAATATGCAAATGTTGTTGCAGTTCCACCCATGCGTAGGTTGGGCTTTGCCTTTAGATCTAAGAGTGGAAATGTATAAGTGGAAATTTAGAACCCTCTGCCTAGATTCCTTGTAAAATTTTGTGAGACCACCGCCAACTTTTCTAAAATTTTAAGCTATTGTGATGGCCTCTCGTACTATTTAGATTTTATAACGCGCTTGACTTGTATACTTCTTGTATGGTAGGTCAATTCTTTCGGACTGGTAGGAGGATGGTCATGCATGGCGATGACACATGGCTTAAGTTATTTCCAGGATCATTTATTAGGCACGATGGAGTGGGCAGTTTTTTTGTGAGTGGTTTTTGCTGACAATTGTTGTTCCTATAGTTAACGGTATCTGTTCTTATGGTGATTTAATCATAGTTCTTCTGCTTATTTGACTACAGGTTAAAGATACTGTTCAAGTAGATCAAAACGTTTCACGACATTTAGACGAAGAGCTTCGCAGAGATGACTGGGATCTTCTGGTCGGTTTTTCTTACACCTTTTACCACTTAACTTTTACCTTTGTTCACCTTCATTCATCGTTTGAAGTCACATTTCTACTTGTCCACACATATTAGGCGTAAACCTGCCTATTGGATTAATTTTCTATGCGGAAGAACTAGTGGTTGACACAATAGGTCATAATTATCTCATTCAGAAAATGATAAATGGTGAAATGTTCTTGATCAGTTGGACCAGTAGATGGGCTAAGGCCCTTCAATCGATATGCATGCCCCCTTCTCAGGGTTAGGAGGTCGCATCTTATTTTATTAAATATATGGTAACAGAGAAATTATAAAAAAAAAAAATCTGGTGTAGAAAGGCTTCATTTGCATATGCTTTCATGTTTATTATGGATGACATGTTGGTCTTGAGAGATTGACCATAGGGACCCAACCATATGGGTATGTTTATCAGGTTAAGGATCCACTGAGTCTTGACTTTTGAGTTCGATTCTATTGTTCCAAGAAGTATCTCTCTTTATGGCTTTATCTACTGCCAGCTATTTGATCCATCTCAAGCACCATGGGGAGGTTGACTTTCCTGTGTTAGGAATCTCTCTATCTCTAGAGACAAATCGCTCAGCCCATTTCCCTCCACGATGCTGCTAAATGCTGATTGCTACTTACTGGCTTTATCTTTCAGATTCTCCATTATTTAGGTTTGGATCATGTTGGTCATCTTGGTGGACGGAACAGGTACAATTTGCTTCATTGTGATACTAACGTCTTTGCATATCTGCTTATTCTGAATGCATCTTAATGCTTGAATTTGACTGTATCAGTTTCTTAATGGGCCCAAAACTCAAGGAGATGGATAAAGTAATTGAGATGATTCATCGAAGCAGCCTTCGGGATAAAAAAAATCATCAGACAGGGACTCTTTTGGTTAGTTTCACGTTAAATTATCCCGTTCTCCTTTGCTCCTTTTGGGGGAAGTATGCTATGTATTTTTTGCTTCATTTACGAAATTCTAGTTGATATAGTTATGCAGGATGTTTGCTTTTGCTCCATTGGACATGCATTATGATGGTGGCAACATGAAGCAACTAATAAGTGTTTCAGTAATAGCTTACCTTTTCATTTGATGAGCTAGGCACATGATTAAATCTGAGGATCGATGAACTGGTACATGTGAACTAGAAACCAAAGAGTCCACTAATTTAATAATTTAGTGAAAGATATTCTCGTTGGAGGTATATGTCGATATCGCTAGGAGACAACGCAGGGTAATCCATGAGTGCATACATGGTGCTCGACCCCTTTACGTAGTTTGCATCTCCATTGTTGCATAGGTGCTTACTAAGTTAGTTTAATTCATAAAGGAGAAATATGACTGCCCGATGCGCTAACAATTGCTTTGCAATATCTCAAGATTTTGCTACATGATAGTAGGAGTCGGGAAAGAGAGAGAATCCGGAAGGCTAGGAAATATATTTGTCAAAATGTTAAACTTCTACGACTCTTTGACCAGTAATTTGCCTTCCAAATTGTCAGTGATGATTCTCATATTTAGGATTTATAAATCTGAATCTATGAAACTATCTTCTAGATGTGTAGTCAGATATAATTACATAGAGTATTGCTGCCACCTTCTCCTTTCAATTTGTCGTAACATATACGTTTTATCAGATGCTCGTTGAGCTACCTTTCTGGCGCTATACTTGAAGAAATTATATTATCTCACACCTTATGTTACTGAATTTCATTGAAGGTGATAGTTAGTGACCACGGCATGACTGAGTGTGGTAACCATGGGGGTTCTTCATTCGAAGAAACTGATTCATTGGCTGTTTTTGTTGGTCTGGGTGGTCACACACTTGACTATGCATCAGCTACGGGCAATTCAGCTAATCAGGTACCCTATCAATTTCCACAATTTATTTTTTCCTTGGGGAGTAGAACCTTTTTGCTCGTGGGACAAGCAGTTGTAATGAAGCCAGAATTGGACAGGAATTTGTTGCAAGCGGTCATCACAAAATGGAAACTTCTTTAGGCATCACAATGAGGGTTCTGAAGCATCAAACTTGAGAAGAGATTTGCATCAATACTTCAGAATAAAACTCTAGACTAAATTTTATTGAACTTCGTCAACGCGCGCCATGTAATGTATATAGTCCATGGAGAAACGAAGAACTTAGGAATCTTACTCTAAGAAGGAATGGGAAACTCAATAAGAATCATATTTGATGTCTAATCTCTCAATACACTAAGTAAACCTGAAAGGAACTTTCAACCTCAAACTTTTGCCTGAAAATTCTACGAGATACCCATGCTAGCTGGAAGAATAAGTAATCATTGTGTATTAGCAATCAAAGGACAAGATAGTAATTTAAAATGCAAATGGAATTATCATATTTAGTAAATAAATCCATCTTATTGAGTTGCTATTTAAATAAGTTTCCTAATCCGTCGACAGTTTAAATCTATTTCATAAAATAACTCGGACCATATTGTTCCTTCCCTCTATTAAAACATATTCCATATTTTGCGCACACATAAGAGTGCCATTTTTGCTATTGCTATTATATATGACTACCGGTTAGTAGTAGGAGGTTTGATCTAAGTAAATGCAACTTGGAGAATGAAATTTCATGTCACTGTTTCATGATTAAATACATCCTTAAGGTGCTTAATTTCTCCGTAATGCAATTGCTACATGTTTGTGGAGTACTTCAAAATTAACTTAATAACAAAGTAAATGCAAAAGAGGCAAATGTTGAAAAATTTCTCGCAAAACTTCTCCATTAAAAGCTATGTGGGGCAAACAAGAAAGACAAGTCTTTTGAAAGATGACTTGTCAAACAAGTAGTTGATTACTTTTATAATTTCTAGAGAAGTACAAGTAAATGGACGCTATCCTGAAATAAAAATTTGCGAATTCAGAAAATAAAGTAGGAGTCGAGGATGACGAGATTTCGTTTTCTGATTATTTTAATTTTTTAATATCAAATACCAAGTGCCTATCTTTGGTTCTCCTCCCTGGCTTCCACAGTTGGGCTGATAGTTGTAATTATATTAACACAAATCATTTAGTCACTTATTCTCATTATTGTTTTACTGGAAATTGCTGGCAGAATTTCTACCTAAAGCACTTGTTGCTATATTTTAAATACAGGAATCTCATATAATAATAGTGACTGACATTGGTCCAATTGATCTTGCTGACCGTAATCGAGTCTAGTGTAATGCATGTTTGAACAGCTTCTCTAACCTGAGGTTATTCAGCTATTTCGTAGCAAGTGTACTTTTACCCCATGGGCATCTATATACATCAAATTTCAACCTGCATTAGGTCCAAATGACAGCATCTTTTAAATCGAATAATAGTGAGGTTACTTTTCTATTAAAAGACCGATGAAGAGAAGAAACAATATCTTTCTCAATTTCTGTTCGGTATTAGCAAAACTATTTCCAAAGGATTGTACCAGGGTCATGAACCATCAGAAATATGTTATTTTGTGATTCCTCAGTTATTTTGACAGGTCAACATTGGTATCAGTTACAATCCTATGATTTTTATGTTTTTAATATTTATGACCAGCTTATAGTTCAACAACCTTACATTCTTCACTTACTCTCTGTGATGCAGATTGACATTGCAGCTACTGTAGCTCTCCTATTCAATGTACCGATACCAAAAAACAATATTGGAATTGTCATCCCACATGCTCTTGACTTTATGACAGGTTCTCTCTCTCTCTCTCTCTCTCTCTCTCTCTCGTTGAGATTTTAACTCTGTGTACATAGATATAGTGTCAGGCCTTTGTTTCTGCTTTGTCTATGGCCCATGGCGACTATTGGAGATGAGCGATTTATTTTCTCATCGAGCTTAGTTTTCTCTGTCCTGGACATGCATGGTTCATCAAGTCAACAATTTTCAGATATTATGAATTTTAATTATCAGCATATTCTTCGAAGATCCCTAGATGCTCCGGTAAGAGCAGAAGTTTGCTATCGAGAGCATAACACGAAGAAAGAAAGAGGTCGGCCGAAACATACTTGGGGGAAAGTAGTAAAACAGGATTTAATGGAGTGAGAAATAGATTGGCATACGGTTTGTCTCGGGACGGAGTGGAGGAAGGCTATTAGTATTGTGGAGGGGCAAAATTTCCATGTTCCTGACTATCCTTTTTAGTCATTTCCACATATATATATTTATCTATTTTTTTTATCTTTGTTTATTTATTTATACATATTTATCTCTTTTCCTTCGATCGGTCTTGCTTTTATTTTATGTATCTTTGAGAGTTCATCGACCGCCGACCCCAATTAGTTTGGGATAAATGTGTTGTTAATATTGATGTTGATGAATTTTAATTATCACAATATTTGCATATCAACTGCTGGATTATCTTGTCAAGCATTTCTCCCCATATTGGCTGTGTCCGATTGGATTTTCCTTCGTGCAGATAGATGAACTGATCTTGAGTCTTTTAAATCCAAGATGGCTATTTTCAACTCACTCATCAAATACTAGAGTTGATGGCGTTTGTCATGGTCATTTCTCTTGGATTCATACATTGTAGTTTGAGATCTATAATTGAAAGTTTCCTTGACCAGAATATTGACTTCCAATAATCTTAGTGATCATAGCGTTTTTCTTGGCAGTTAGTGGTGTTAATGTCAAAACCATCAGCTTTTTTTCTGTGCACTTGTTGTCTCTTGAGCTTGCTGTTTTCATCAATTATGAGAAGAACAAGGTATAATTCTTCTGTTTATTTGTTTGACATAATTGGAGCAAGTGGAAATCAAAAGAGAATAGTATTTTGATCCTGAGTACTTCTTTGGTGCATGTGAGTATGGTTTTTCGGGAAATTAGCATGACTCATCTGTATAAGACGAAGATTCTGTTTGGTTCTGTTCCTTCTTCTGTTGTTGTATAATTACGATACATCCAGAATTAAAATGAGTATTATGCATTGTTCTTTCTTTTTCTTTTCATTACTTGAAAATTATTTACATGGAGTTCTAATACATAGCAATGTCGATCTGTTACTTTAGATTAGTTGTCTGATGTAATTTTCAAATTGTGGAGAAAGCCAACACAACATTGGTTGGAAATAGCAAACTGAATCAGTATAACCTTCCATTAGTTCTTTGAAAAGCCCCTGAAGGTAGGATACCAAGTTTGCATCTTTTACTTGGTCAGCAACTTCAGCAATAATTTAACAGTGACTGTGAATAATTTGTGATAGTGTGGTAGCTGGTTGGGTTCATTTGTGTTTTAGCAAGGAAAAGGTTGATTACTTAATTTTTGTAATTTTCCTTTTTTGAAATGGTTTTTGATGTCCACATTAGGAGTATCTTTTAGCTAGTTAGTGGAAATATAGGGCTAAATCAAGAAATGCTGGATTTCGAGATATTCTAGATTGGTTGCTAGGTGGTTGGTTATTCCTTTATTTGAGCGAAAAGGATATTGGTATCATCATGTAGCTTCTGCATCGACATACGAAACTTGCTTTCATAGATCTTCGTTTTATTCTACTTCTATTTGGTCCTTTTTCCCCTCGATTTATAAAAAAATTCCACTGTATGTTCTTTTAATGTGTGCAGATGCTGACAAGATGAGAGCTTTAGAGTTAAACTCTTGGCAGTTGTTAAGATTGTTACAGGCCCAGTTATCTGGTTTACACTGTGAACATGAATTAGTAGAGGACTTCACTGGAGATAGAAAATCAGTGGTGACTGAGTGCAGTGGAAACATAGAGCAGGTCTTCTGTTGCTTATATCGGAATGCTGCTGTCCTCCACAAATCCTGGAAGTTCAAGAGGATTTCCATGTAATAATCCTTTAATGCATAGCAGATTTGAATACCGAATGAATGTTACATGAGCAAAATGATGATTTTTTGTTCTCTTTGGCACTCACTTTTAAAGGTCAAATATTGAAGACTACAATAATGCTGCGGCAGCATATTATGTGTTCTTGAGGACTGCAAGTCAGTGGTTAGCACGCAGAATGACTGATGTATGTATCTGAATGAGCCACCATCAACAGGCTGCTTCTTTGTTAAGATGTCGATTAAATTTTACTGATGAACATGATGCACATAATACCATAGAAGAGCACACAAAACCAGACGGGATTTAATATTTTCCCCTTTTTACTTTATTTTATCCATGCAGTGACAAGTAAGCATTTTGCAGAAACCTGTCAGCCTGCTTGCTGTTGGTATTTCAGCAATGCTTCTCTCATGTCTGATCTTTCTGGGGCTTGTATTTCATATGAATAAGGCTATGCACCTTAGAGAAGACCATCATTTTTCCAGCTCCAAAAAATATGCCTTTTCATGGCATTTGGATGAGATCTTCCTTGTGGGTGCGGCATTGATTCATGTCATAAGCATGGGATCCAGTTCGATGGTAGAGGAGGAGCAATATATTTGGCATTTTGTGTCATCGACATTTTGTCTGTTATTAGTTCGGAAAACTGCACAGACCATTCCGGCAGATAGAACACAAAGTTCGCTTTTCTTGTCCATGTCTCTGAATCGAAAAATCAATTATCCAATTATTTCCATCTTTTCTGTACTTGTGTCTGGAAGGATTTTGAGAGCCTGGCACCAGGGTGGTATAAATTGGACAAATCTTCCTGATATTTCTAAGTGGCTAAAACTGGCAGGACATGAATACGTGAAACAACTTCGGCTGCTGGCCTGCCTGTTGGTAATCATCTTAAGTATTTATGTTCTATCATTATTATGGACAAGGAGGAAAATGGTTTTAGTGGTTGGTTTCAGCTTTTTTATCCCAGGATTGATGGTTTTGAAATATATAATGAGTCACAAGGATGATACATCAGGGTCATTTACATACAACTACGGTTCCTCTATATCAGCACAGAAGATATATGGAGTTATTGGTGCTCTTACTGTTGTGGCTGTTGTATCTGTACCGTGGCTAATACACATTTGGACTTCCGAGGCATGCTCAAATGGTGATATGTGCTTGTCTACATCTGTTTCCCATGACATTCTAAAGTTGTCTCTGCTGAAGGAGATGAGAGACTCATTTTATGTCATAGGGTGGGCATACATATTTTGTTGGTGTCTCCTTCAACTGTTGCTCCAACAGCCAACAAATTCGTTGCCAGTGCTTTTGCTGCTTGTGCAGATCTATGCCAGCATGGTTCATTTTTTCAGTGCTGTGCCTGCTCATAAGCATTGGATTGAGGTCAGTTACAATGGCATCTACTGGGGTTCTGTCCCCATCTTAATGCAAGGTGGATAACCTGTTCTCACTAGTATTATTGCATCTGGATAAGGATATTTTACCGTCTATTGGTGGTTCAAGAAAAAGATAAAATCCTTAAGTGACAAGTCATCATTCTTGTGTTATCAAGTTCCTCTTCGGACTTGATGATTTTGTGACTGATTGAAATCTATTTAAATTTCTAGAAGCAGGCATAGCAACACAAAAGCGCTCTGGTGAGAAGAGTTTGTTGTATGAGTTAATTTCTTTTTTAAATCCCCTTCTGCTTTCTCTCTTTCTCCAGAGCAGGCATTCTTACGTAATAACAAGGAAGTCTTGTTCTTTATGTATTAATAAATCACGGTCTTTCTTTGTCTGATCCTACTTTGCTGGACCAATCTTGTTCCATGCAAGGTTTAGCATGCGCCTGAGGGCATTTATGTGCTGGGTGATCATAGACAATACACCTTTTCTGCTATTTCATGCTCTGCTTGAATAAATGATAAGATATTGCCAGATCAGCTGTTCATCCAGTCTCAAATCAGATGTAGTTGTCATTTAATTCTTCGGTTTTTGAAATTTCAATATTGATAAACCCAACTTCTAGCTCTATCAAAATGCACGTGCTTTTTGTCTAATGAATCGCAATATGCATCTAGAAGAAAGGATATTTATATTTTACGAAACCATATTGTAACAATATACTGTTTTCCAATACGAGTTCATTTCTTTGGGGTGGCTCTCTTCAAACAGATGTTTTCTCCGTTTGAGCACTTGTTGACAGCAAATGCCAAGTGCAGGGCTTAAGAGAAGCTTGTGACTGTCCTTACTCATTCCACATTGCAAGTTGGTTAACTGGTGGTTGACTTTCTTAGCGGTAGGAAGATTTATTCTGAAAAGCAAGGGAGTGTTGGGGCTGGTTTTATGCTAGTCTTCACTGATGTCGTCTTCATTTTTTAGCAAACTTACTCGTGGAGATTCTTTAGCTGCGTCTAGTTCATATATTAATTGATTGTGATGGTCGCAATCATGTAATGACATTGGTGGTTCTGCTGTTTATGTAGGTCGCTGCACTTTACCAGTTGGGAATGGCTGGTCATTTTGCCCTTGGGAACAGCAACTCCCTAGCTACAATTGATGTTGCTGGTGCATTCATTGTAAGCCTCTCATAATCAGGAATTTTTCTACCGTTGGGGGCTGGAGTAACTTTATCGGGTAAATATGGTTCCCATAGTTTTTTAACTTTTTTAGGTCATTGGCAGGGCACTTCAGATTTCTCGATGCTATCATCTGGCGTCTTGATGTTTATAATCACCTATGCTTCGCCGCTGTTGTTTCTCATTGGCATGGCAATGTGGATTTCTATGAAGGATTTTAGTTGTCTGGTCACTTCGCGGGATGCTAATTATGGAGATCTTCTAAAGATGATGCTTGGTTTTCCTTGTGTAATACCTTTGTGCCTGAATTCGGTTATGCTGACTGCATACACTATCATACTGCTACTCATGAGAAATCACTTATTCGTATGGAGTGTCTTCTCTCCAAAGTAAGTCTCCCTATACTTCAACGTGCATATGTTAATCTATCACAGTAGAATTTCCATTAAAATGTGAGGATCAGATATAGCTAGTGTGGATAAGACTATTTCATAGTATGTTCCTCGTGGATACCTGTACCCTACTCGCAATCTGGTCTCCATGATTATTCTCATCATGCATATTGTTGGAGTTTCTGTTTTTCAAATATAAACTGTGAACAAGAGTGGATTCAACATCTATTTCATGTTTGTTAGTGGGTCCTGCTTTTGGTTTCTTCTGTGTGTCGAAATAAATTTGACTTGTTTTGTCGATTTTACCGGTGTGGCAATGCTTTTGCCCTTTCCGTGCCATACCTCTACCCTTCTTTCAAAGACTCGGTATTTTTTTTCACTTGAGTACAATATTGCAACCCTTGCTGGTACCTCTACCGAGACAATTTATACTAAGTCAATACTCATGTTTCATGAAGGTACCTTTATGTCACCGCTGCAACAATTTGCATTTATGTGGGGGTTTTCGTTGTAGCTGCTACTGGAACTTACATATACTTGGTGGTGATTTATCGGAACAGATAATATTAGGAGCTTCAATAGCGGCATGAGGTAGGTCCTGTGACCTTACTCACTGAGAGAAACAATTTTGGTACTTCTTTGCAAGTTTGTACAATTCTTTTCGCAATGAGCCGTTGTTCATAATATATTCTATTGGTAATTATTTCATAACGTTTCTCTTTGCAATGATGAGTTGGACGTGTTAAGGTTGGAACAGTCGGGGAATGAGAGAGACAATTTTCCGGCAAGACTACGTTTAAACTTCTTTGTTTCCTTAATAGGGATGGTCCACACCATATATAGAAATTTTACACGTGGTTTTAAGAAATTTGAGTTTGTGCAATCCAAGTCATCCTACTTGCGAGATTTGTGTGATCGAGTCCTTATGTCATACACATATTTAATTACGTTGATGTGGTTGACGACATGGCAACTTCTTGGCATTATAAAAGAGAAACAGTATAATATTCAGTTAACGGAAACCAAACTCACTCTAAAAAGAGAAGGGAAAAAAAAATTGCAGGCAATGGGGGCGAGATAAAGACTCCGCTGCTGCTCAACTGCTTTCGGAACCTCTAGCCTCTCTTTGAAAAACCCTAGCCTCTCTCTCAGAGCTTAATGTTTTTTCCGTGCAAGACTCCTATGCAGTATGCATTGGGGTTCTCCGGCAGCTCTTAAGCAATGGTGGCTGGACCGGCAAGTCTGTTGTGGCGAGCCTCATCTCAGCCCTATCTATATTGCGTAGTCGCTAAAATGATGATCAAGGCAACTCTAGCTTCTAGGAATCCAAGATATTTAAGGTGGTGATACATATGTTTACATTACAGGAAAATCTTCTCAGCACTATATGTCGGGAGAATCTTCTCAGCACTATATGTCGGAGAGCATACACGATGCTGCTACCTTCCATCATTTCGACAGATCTGAGGATCACCCTTGACAAGTACACCTAGGAGGCTTTTGGATGTGTGGCTTATTACAACTTCTGTGGTCAGAATTGTGGGCGAGAGTCGGAATGCCGTCTAACTCGATAAAGCTTTTCGCGGGGTTGGTACAATTGGTTACACGCCTTTCAAACCATGTTGCTGCGTGACTTTATTGATCTAAGGCGTCGTTGGGCTAGTCCCCGGGAGGGATGGCTTCGCGCTCGGATTTTAGGGTCGACCTCGTTTGTGGATCCAGTTGGCTACTCGCTTACTGCGAAGGGAATATGCCTGGGAACGTGGGACTTCTTTTGTTAGTCTTGCAAAAGAGAGGGCACTGAACTGAAGGTTACGTTATGATAGCGAGGCTTCCGAATCATAGATGGATTTGATTGCCGAGAGTGGAATGAAAATGGAAAATAAAATCAGTAGTGGGGTGGCGCAAGCTAGGACGTGATGGATCGACCAAGTTGAGCGGAGGAAATTAGTGCTGGGCCTACACGCATGGTGGACAAATTCAAGGAGCCATCTTAGACCCAATCTCTCTGAAAAAGAGATTATTCATCAGCAATAACAAGCATCGGATGTCATTCCGAGAATAAATCTCCGGATCTATGCTTATTTTCAACTTCCCGAAGCATTTCGTTGCTTACTAATGCTCCTAAGGATGGTGAGCCTCCAGAGTGCGTCCGATGATCCAACGGTACATATGAACCGGGCCTGGGGTGCATTGAAACTCCGATAACATATTACTTTGGAAACTCGTCGGAAAATCCTTTTATGAGGGAACCTCGATAGGTTTAGGCACGTCATGCCAGGACCCACCCTCATAAAAATTGGCTCTACTATATCACTTTACACTGGTGGACTCCACAGAGGATAGCTGATTTGCAGTCACATCCTTTTTGAATGATTTCTGTGGAAGAAAAGAAAAAAAAATCAGGGTAGCATCGTTTTCCCATCATGGTAGAAAAGGTATATCCCCATGAAAGAATTCGATCCATTAAGACCCAAACAGGAAGAGCAAGAAAGAAAGCCCTTGTCTTTCAACAATTTCTGGCCATTTATTCGCTCCGGCGCGGCATTAAAATTTCACCCAAAAAATGAGAATCATCTAATCCGCGAAAATGGGGATAATTACATTTTTCTAATTGTATTAGGCTCTTTTGAAGAGAGGATTTTTTTTTTTTGACATTAGTATTTGGAAGTAACACAAATGGAAAAAATAAATAAAAATAAAATAAAATCTGGTGCTGGTAGCACTTTGATTGCAGCCTGTTCCTTCCCAGATTCCAGGAGCGACACCAATTCGTACGCGACAGCACACGGTGTAAACCGTAGTTGCAAGTCACGTAATCTAGATTAAAAATTTTCGTGAATTCATCTTATATTATTCTATTTCATTCTTTAATTTATTTCCTAATTATGGAAATCCTAGAATTATCGGCATCATCATCAACGTCGTCAGAAATCCTTGAGCAGCTTCCGGACCTGCTCGAGCGTGACGAAGAGCACCACCGTGAACGGCCCCTGCCGGGATATCGTCGGTACGAACCCCTTGTACAGCGCCATCGGCCCCTCCGCCCTGACCGTCTTCAACGCGCAGTCCAACGCCCCCTTGTACGGCGGTTCCCGCCCCTCCTCCACCTTCATGTTCATCACCCTTGTCTTGATCACGTCCACCGGGTTCGACGCCACCGCCGCCACGAACCCCGCCGCGAAGCTCGCCGTCACGTGCGTCCCCAGACCGTCCTTCATCACGCCCTTCGACAGGATCGTCTCCTTGATCTGGTCGTACGACGCCAGCTGCGACGCCGTCACCAGCATCGCCCGGTTCACGGTCATCGACGACCCCCGCCACAGGCTCGCCACCCCTTCCTGCCGCGCCATCTGTTGGATCGCGTCCACCACGCTCCGGTAGTTCCGTCGCTGCTCCAGCGGGAGCCGCCCGTCCGCCTGCATCCGCACCATGGCCACGTCAGCCGGGTTCCCGACGGCGGCACCGATTGCGCCAGCAATAAGCCCAGCCACAATCTTCTGGGTCAGCGGAATCTTCCCGGTGGCCGGGTCGGTCCACTTCTGCTTGAGGATGTCGTAGAGTCCCATCCGGGTGGTGGAGTAGAGGGTCTGGCGGAGGACGGTGGCGGACACGCCGGAGAACAGCGCGGCCACGCCCTCCTGCCGGAGGATCTGCACCCCCACGGCGACCGGGCCGACTCGCGGCGGAGGCACGGGAGCCGCGCCGGCGGCCCGGCCCGCCGCAGCCGTGGACACCTGGAACGCGAGGGCGGGGCGCACGGAGGGGTTGGGAGGAGCGTGCCCCTCACCCTGAAGCTGCATGCGGACCTTGATAAGGTCGAGAGGGTGGGTGGAGCAACCGGCGACGATCGAGGCTATGCCTCCTTCGACGAATCCCTTGACACCCATCTACAAACTTCCGGCAGAAAGCAGAAAGCAGACGATCGACCGGATCTCGATTTATATCACGCCACCGCGTCTCGTCGGAATCAATGCGGGGATCGGGAGAATATATCTTCTCCGGCTGTGTCTTCTTTCCCTACCAGTTGGAGTTGGGGTTCATGTCACTGGAGACGAGGAGGTGAGAGTGGAGGCCGAAGGCGACGGAGGAGGAGTGGGGGACGGCGGGCCTCTGAGACATATGCCGGCGGAGGATGATCGGGAAAAGGGAGGAGGAGGAAAGAGAATGATTGCTTTTTGTGCTGTCGGTGGAGAAATTGGTTCGGGCGAAGAGGGAATTTATAGGAGAACCGAAAGAAGATGGGAAATAGGAAAAAAGAAAAAAAGAAGAAGAAAAACCCAAATCTGTCCCTCTTTACTATTATTATTACTTCTTTATACGAAGTTCTTGGGTTAATTTTTCCCTTTTCAATAGTTGGACTTTTTAGTTCTTTTTTAGTTCTTAAAGAGTCAATTTAGATTCTTTTTCAAAAGGCTAAATAAGGGATCGATTATTTCTTGACGAAATTATTACTTTAATGATTTTGCTTTAGAAATCGAGGGCATCGGCCATTAAATTTGACCGACCATTGATCTAGAAAAAGGGTAACATCGGACTTTTGAGGCCCGATTCATCCCTTCAGTTGATCATTGAGCGATGCATGCATCGGGTCGCCGTTTATAGTCAAGCAGCACTCACTTGCGGCCGATGCGTCGCTTAGTAAAATCGATTCTCGTGAATTAGTCTACAATAAAGGTAAGAATTGGTAAAGTCAATCGAGAAAAACGAAGCACGAGATGAGGAAAATTTCTGCATTGGATTTACTAATTGAGAGCCTCGCGGACAAAAATAGTTTTTCCCGTCTCGATCTCCGACTCCGAACTGCGCGTCCGTCGGAGAGGGTTTTTCTGCGTTTCCCACGCGCCCCCAACGGTCGGCACTCCTGGACTTTTTGCTTCGTCGCAGTTTCTTAATTGGGCAACGTGTCGCGAGCCTTCTTTGACTTGTCCGAAAGAAAGAAAGAGAGAGAAGAACGGTTACCCTTCTTCTTACCATTAATGATTAATTAATAATTATGTTCTCTAAAGGGGAAAAGGTGCACGTGGGAATCCGCGTTGGCAAAGTTATATTTTGAGAAAAATGTTATTTCACTAAATTTGAGCATAGATTTCTCGCCGAGGGTGAAAAGATTTTTTTCGCTCCTGAACGATTTGAGCCTCGACAAATGAGGAGACTATTTATCGGTGGGACTAGTATCACGAATTATCCTAAACCGGTATGTCTACGATAAATTTAATTTAAACTATTTTTTTTTCTTTTGCCTCCGAATCCGTGATAAATTTAACCTTATATTCGTTTCCATTAAATTTTACCATCAAATTGCTGAATTGGATATCGACTAGGGTGCCATTTTGGGATTTTTCACCATCCATTTCACAGGTGGTGTCCTAGCTTGGGGTTTATCATAATATTAATTTAATTTAACGGAAACTAACCGATGATAAATTTGTCACAGGTGTACTAGTTTGAAATTTTTGAAAACTTAGTTTTCAGTGAATTTGTTACATGTGTACCGTTTTGGGATTTTTGATGATAAAAAAATTAGAGATAAATTTATCACAAGCATACAAAATTGAAAATTTGAAAATTTTCATAATGTTACCCTTTTTTGATAATATTATCTTAATTTGAATGGTGGGCCATTATCATAATGATGGCTGCTGCTTGGCGACGCGAACCTTGGCGTCCCCGACCTTAAGGGAGGCCAAGCTCGCCGAATCTAGTTTGGCTAGGCTCAGCCTCAAGCGAACGACGCGGGCGAGCCTTGACCTCGCCCGAGGCCGGAGAGGCAAGCCTCAATGTCGCCGGCCTCGAGGGAGGCCTTGCCTCGTCGGATCTGGCTCAGCCGGATTCGGTCTCGCTCGAGGCTGGCGAGGTCGGGTCGAGGCCAAACATTGAAAAATATCATTATTTTCTTGAAGAATGACTTTCTAGAAAATATTTTTTTTGAAAATATTACATTTTCTTGAATAAAAAGCGGTCAAATGGTCATTGAGTGTTGGGGAAGATGGAAATGGTCAAGGGGTCGTACAAAAGGAACTCTAAAAGTAAAGTGGCTTCTCTCCACAGGCCAAGCTACAAATCTCAAGAAGAAAATTCTTGTCCTGACCAAGGAAATTTTTCTCCTTGGGCTGGATTTTGCATTTAATTTTGTTGACTTTTGAATTTTGAAAAATCCGCTCTCTTTTTCAGTTTTGAAAGGAAATTATTAACGTCGATGACGGCCATCCTCCGTGGCACGATCAATATTGATGTGGGATTTTTTTTTTCAATTTTAAAAAAATTCAAATTTTTGGTTATTTTTCTTTTCTTCTTCTTCCACCGATCACGAGGCCTTGGCGATGGCCAACGACCCACCATAGGAAGGGCTGACCTCGCTAGCTGCAGGCAAGGCTCGCCTGAGGTTGACAAGGCTCGACCTCAGCCTCATCATGATCTGGCAAGGCAAGGCTCGGCGACCAGCGCAGGAAGAAGGAAAAAGCAAAAGAAGGGAAAAAATCAAATCAAAACAAATGTCATTCAAAAAGTTAGCAAATTCATTTAGGAATTGTAAAACTCATCCACGTTAGCATCAGTCGTGCCACACAAGACGGCCGGCGTCCGTGTCAGTAATTTTCCCGGCTAAAATTGACCGAGATGGTTAAATTAGCAAATCGTCAAAAGATTTAGGACCCATGCGGTACAATCAAAACGTTTAGGACTGAATTGCCGCGAATATAATAAAAGTTCAGGGCTTTGCTGATAATTTTTCCGCGCCGCCCGTAGGCGATGCGATTGTCAAATCTATTCTGGCTTTTAATGGGCTCCAGAGGAACCGCAGTTTCTCCTCCATTCATAAGGTCGCCGAAAAGTAAAAAAAAAAAAAAAACATGCCTAATGAATGATTGGTCGACCCCGACCGACTTTTTCACCTCTTTGATAGACTCCAACTTCCGGCCACCGAAAAACACTGTGCAAAAAGAGTCGACGCCGGTTCCATTCAAGCCCTACTTTTCCATTTTGCTTTTTACAGCGTTTCCCACTGTGTTTTAAACATCCGAATTTAAAAAAAAAAAAAAAAAATTCTCGAGTCCTCGACGACTAAGTCGAGCGATCGATTCGAATGCAACTGATCTCGTGTTCGAATCATCGAGTCTCCCGTTTGAAAGTATCCCCCCGAGTCTATCATCTCGCGATGGAGCCTCACTTGATTCATGTGAATAGGATCCACCAAAGATTAGCCGAATAGACGGGACTCCGTGTAGGAAGATAAAAAAAACATGGAGGAAAGCCGAAGAGAAACGCTTTCATTATTTTAATCAAAGGCCGAAAAAGAAGTTGAGACAACGTGGAGATCCCACTGCTCCAACATGCCCCATGAGCCGGTCCAAGTCAAGACCTTTGACATTCGCATGTGACCTTGATCCAGAACGGTTTACAAACAGTTGTTGTTGGGATTCGAATAGATTAACGTTCGGTTCATAAGCTAAGAATCCCGCAACATGCTTATTATTTGCATATAAACGAGACGAGGTTACCTTGTTTACAACTCGAGCTCGTGAATTGGATGTCGCATGTTCGAATCTCATAAATTGCGTGCAAACTGTTTTAGATCATATTGCCACTTGTATATACACTTTTGGGGTCCTCAGGTAGGCAAAATCTTCATGCCTATGCCCTCGAGACATGGACAAAAAGAAAATAAAAAAAGCAGGTTTGCTCTCTAACGCGCATGACCACACTTTTGGAGCAGAAATTCGTTCAACAATGTAAATTTTGGAGCAACAATTCATTTGGTTACGCAACATCAATTTTTTTTCCTTCTAGAGCGTTTTTTTTTTAACTCTAGAAGTAGTTTTGAAACAACTTGAAGTAGAAAAATCAACTTTTGCTCGAAAGTAGAATAGGAAAAACGAACTTCCGGACAGAAATTGATTTCTAAAGCATAAAGGGGTTTCCTTCTCATGCGCTAAAGCCGAGTTGATTGTTCACCTCCTCATAAACAATTTTTCCAATTTTTTTTTTTTGAGTTTTTGCATGGATGTTGCGAGTGGTTTTTCCCTTCTAACATCATGATATGTTGGTTCCATCAAACCTTCACGGATGCAGTTCGATGCAAGTCAAGTAAGACTTCCGTCGCAGGATGGCGGGCTATGAACTCGAGATTACTCCGACTAGAGACTCGATGAAACACGAGATCTGCTGCGTTGAAATCGACCGCTCGATTCGCTCGATGTACTTGTCGTGAACTAAAAGACTATATTTAGATGTCGCTCATAGCCTCATACCGCATGCCTATATAAGATCTTATAATGGATTTACAGATGGGCTACCAAAGGGGACGTTTGTTATAGCAGTGGGACTCAAGCCTGGGCATGATGCGTGGAGAGTTCGAATTTTTACCAACTGATAGATGTTTAACTCTGTCGGAAATACCGTTAAAACCAAAATGGAAAAATACGCTTGAAAGTAACTGGTGTTGACTCTTTGATGGAGTTTACGGTGAGTGCGATTTTCTATTAGCATATATATATATATAATTCAACTTTAACATTTGTGATAATTATATTTAAAACTTTTTTTTATATCTCATAAAAAAACCTCCAATTTTTATTTTTAGATCACTTAAGTGCCAAATCGGATAAAAAATGATCACTTAAGTGCTAACGGCAAGAAATTCCACCGACCTCACCGGAGTTGGCACTTAAATAATTATTTTTATATATAATAAAAATTGACATTTAAGCGATCCAAAAAACGATCACTTTAGTGCCATTCCGACGACCTCACTGGAGTTAGCACTTAAATAATCGTTTTTCAGAAAAATTGGCACTTAAGTGATAAAAAAAAAATATTGACACTAAAATGAGCGCCGTACATAAATATCGACACTCCTGCTGTACTTTTGCCTTTTTTTTTTTGTAGTAGACTAATATAATTATAACAAAAGTAAAAATTAGAGATTTTTTATGAGACAAAAAAAATGTGAATATAATTGTCACAAATACTAAAGTTAGAGATTTTTTTAGGTGTTACACCATTTTCTATCAATATGGAACTCGGACTATATTAAGAGACGAAAAGTCAATCGAGCTATTTAGACAAGTCTAAGAATAAAAATTAACATTTATTCATGTCTGCTGGACCACTTTCACACATGTTTGGATAAGTTTACACCACTTAGCAATTTTTTGGATGATATAAGAGTTGAAATCTTGATATAACATGTCGATGGTCGACTCAAACGGCAAATGCATCTCATTTGCATTGAATTTAAATTTGATACCACACGATTACGACACTAAGACATGAATTGTGAACATCCTACGCGACAAACTTTGTATCGATAGAATCTGACATTTCCTCGATGTTTCTTTAAATTTCTGTTTGGAGAATGACACGAAGATCCACCCTGCCGGATCCCACCACCCTTAGAAAAGTGCGTTACAACCGCCGGCTGACGCAGATCCCACTTATAATGGACATGAATCCTCTCCATTTAGAGCAAACTAAGAAAATGGAAGCATCCAAACTCTGGAAACTACAACAAATTTACCACAAAATAATTTTTTTGATTACTAAAAATCTCTACATATTACCTTATGTTAATTTTCATTAAATTACGTTAATACCATGAAAATAATACACCCGATATGTCAACTGTCACATGTCATCTAACTCCACAATTTGATAATAGAATTAATAAAAAAAATTAACATAAGATAAATTTGTCACAAGCACATCAAATTTGGAGTTTTTTTGTGATTAGACAATTAATTTGGATAAATTTGTCGCATGATTTTTCATGGTATTTAACCCTATATAAAAAAAGCACAATATTATCATATTAATTGTCAGGAAAAACGAATTCACTCCAAAGAGAAATGAAATGCTGACAAGGTAGGAAAGAAAAATGAAGGAAAAGAGAGAACACAGCTCTGCTGGAGAATTTCCTGAAGCAAGGCTTCTTCCTTCTCTCTTCTGCAATCAGATTTCAATGTACAAAATACACCGAAAGCAGATCAAAGGCTTACCGCTCGACTTGACGGCGAAACCTTCAAGGCTACTCTAGAAGCCTGCCCAGATCACCGAAATCACCATTGTAAAGAACACCCGTGAATGGCGCTACCAAATCAAAGGAAGCGAGAAGCTACATGAACCTCAACCAAACCTTGAGACTCAACAAACGTAAAGCTCATGATTTGGGCACAGCTGTTCACAGATAGCAACAGGACAGTCTCCAATGTGAATCCCAACTGACACAGACTTGAACATATATATTTACTCTGAACCCAGACAAAACCGATATACATAATTCTGTGTGTCCACTGGGCTAAAACCCAACTTTACATCCTAAATGAAGCAAAGTCATGAAGAATAGATGATCTATGATTGCACTATGTTAATCGCCGTTTGAACCAAGAACCTGCTGTTTAAGGTCCTCTATTTTGGTAACCAATTCTTCCCTGCTTTCCTGCAAAATAAGTACAAATTCAGCACGAATATTGAATTACGAAGAAGAATATACACATGTTGCAAAGGCATGTATCACACATAACAATTACCTTGAAAAGCAAATAGCGTGAAGTAAACCAGAAGGTGTAGCCAAGACCCACCACTTCCATCAGCTTAGGGAACTGGTGTAAAGAAAATGGACAAAAAATCAAAACACTTAGACGGGACACCAATTTAAGGGTATAAAGTCACTCCGCATTTAAGTACATACCAAGGGAATCGAATCAATGGCCCCAACAACAGCGGACACTAACCACAAGGCAACCACCGCACCACCAGCATATAAGAGAATAGGGAGCGCATCCTCTGGGTCAACCTGAAATGGAATGAAAGCTAGTCAGAATTTCTGCCTCAGTGATAAACAAAGCCTTTCCAATTCAAAGGAAAATACAGCAATAAAACATCACACAAAAGCAGCATCACAACAAATGGACATAAGCAACGGCTGAAGGAAAGTCAAATGCATTTTCCATTTAAAAAAATGAAACTTAACACGTTGCATACAATTCACAACAACCTCCCCCCCTCCCCAAACCCCCAAAATGAAAAAGCAAAATGTAGAAATACAATATTAATAAATCTCTTGTCACCTCAATGCACAGCAACTCAACAACCAATAAAATATTGAGGTTCCACCATTGGCCATTTTTTTTTGGAGATCCAAGAGAAATAAATCAAGAGATGACTGCAAGGAATGATTAAAAGAATTGGGCCAAATCGACATTATTAACCCAAATGTCATTTAAAGCTTGTCAATGCGAGTTAAGAGAAAAACACACATGTTGACAAAAAATACCAAATTGAGTTGCTCAGGTAACCGCTCAGATTGACATAACTGTCAATGTCTCATCAAGACAGAAGCTTTCACCTAGAGTTTGGTATCATCACAGCAACCAATTTGTCTACGGGCACTCCAGCACTTGGAAAATTCTTAAACACCGCAATATATATGAATCAACAAACAAAAAGAGAAAAGCCAAGAGTGTCGAAAGGAGCAGCAAATTGAGTTGCTCAGGTAACCGCTCAGATTGACTAAATGTCAACGTCTCATCAAGACAGAAGCTTTCACCTAGAGTTTGGTATCATCACAGCAACCAATCTGTCTACGGGCACTTCAGCACTTGGAAAATTCTTAAACACCGCAATATATATGAATCAACAAACAAAAAGAGAAAAGACGAGTGTCGAAAGGAGCAGCAAATTGAGTTGCTCAGGTAACCGCTCAGATTGACTAAATGTCAACGTCTCATCAAGACAGAAGCTTTCACCTAGAGTTTGGTATCATCACAGCAACCAATTTGTCTATGAGGCAGTGAGCACTACATAAGGAAAAAAAAAACCTTTTCAAAACAAAAAAGACTACGTATGTAACTACCGACAAAGAAATCCAAACAAATGATCAAAGATGCAACACCACATTGGAAGTATGCCATCCCCATATAAAGCACAATCTTGTAAAGACCTACTGAAAATTTAGACAGTCCGCATGCAAATTGACAGTCAAATGACCTTTACAGCTTACTTTATTGACAGAACACATGGAGCACGGACATCTATCAACATCAGTGTATAGATAGCGAAAATGCTGGTTATGCCGCAGAAACCTTCTGATACAGATAAAGTTATTTCTACAAAGAGTTACAGAGAGATAAGGAGTATGCAAATTAGATATGATATCTAAGACAAACCTTTGAATTGATCTTCTCCAGTAAGTCAAAAGACTGTTCTTGTATATCCGTGGGTGACTCTTCTTTGGGCACTTCTGATGAGAAATTTGCAGTGTAGGTATTCGTTTCAATTGGAACCTCTTCAACAATTGTCACACCATTGCGATCTTCAGCAGGATATCGACTTGATGTGTCCTCTGATGTAGTTGCTCTCCTAACTACTTTCCTGCGACACTCAAGTCCTACACAGAAAAAGGGAAAAATAAGGTTCGATCAGCCATGAGTCCACTCTGTGTGCACTTCATCTTTCCAAAATCGTGATGGCAGCTACTGCAAGATTGATACTCTATGGAATTACAGTAACACAGCATGATCTGCACATTTGGAAGGGGGTGGCGTGAAAGAGAGAGAATATAGGCCTATAGGCAATCTAGAACACAGACAAACAAACTGTACACCACATACACGAGGAATGATGCGCCATTCAGATTGAACGTCAACAGTTCATACAACCATTTCCATCTACTTGTCCACACCTTTCAAACAACCATTTCCTTCAAGTACACCACTTACACGAGGAATGATGCGCCGTTCAGATTAAACGACAATGGTTCAAACAACCATTTCAATCTACTTGTCCACATCTTTCCATTGGTATTAAGATAACGGATGAGCAGGAGATTGGGGTTTTCCAAAACTGGTAGTGATTGGGGATTTCCAAAACTGGTAGTGCTTCTCGTAACTTCCTTCTAACTGAATGTAGATTAAAATGCAGAAGGCTATTGCTCAGTAACTCCAAAAGGACGAATCCTTACTAAACAAACCTTTTCGTGCATAACAACATAGAATAAAACAAAAGAGACCAACATCAGTACAGGTTTTGTTATTACATCCTCCATATGGACACCATCAAATCACAATCGGATTGAACATAAAAGTATGGTATACACTCGACAGAAATTCAATAGTTAGAACCACATCCTCAAAAGAAGTCATCTTCCGGAGCTTCTGACTATTGCTCCTTCTCTCTTTCACCTCACAACAATTTCTGCAACCCGAGTTCAGTATCGCCGCTCACTCCCGCTAAAACCCAACCCATTTCACGGAGAGAAAACGGAAAACCGCAGCTAAAGCCTCGCGGGCAAAATCAAGAAAGACTAACCGAAAAGGAACAAGAAAACGAAGCGGGCAAAGTGCTCAACACAAGAAAAAGGAGAGAAGCGCCGGGGAAACAAGAACCCACCATTGTTGCGAGGAAAGACTAGGGACTGGTTCTTGAGAAGGAGCAGAGGCTTGGAGGAAGTGCGAGGTGAAGGAAGATCGGAGACGGGTAGGGCGAAAGAGGACGACAGCAGCGCCATTGTTGGGACTGGCGAGAGCGAGAGAGAGAGAGAGAGAGGCAGAAACGGCAGAGCTGAGCTACCCACGTCCGAGTATTTATGCTTGGTGGGTGTGCGTATGGAGGCTGCGACGCTTCGCCGAGGCAGGCACTGGCAGCGGTGAGGAAGAAAACGGGTAGGGTTGCGAACGAGCCAAGAACCGGATAATGCGGTCCACCCAACCAAGCTTCTCGCCCGTTAGAAAAAGAAACGCATCTCCTCTCCATGTATCATTTCACTAGCGACAATTTCAAATAAAGATCCGAAATATTCTTATTTTTCTAAAATAAAAGTCTAAAATAAATCTTATTTTAAATACGGATATGAAGTAATCAAATTATTTCGAAGAAAGGCTGACCGAATTCTTTTTCATTTTCATTTTTTTTCTTTTTCCCTTTTGTTTTCTTTTTCTCCCCTTCCCTCCCTTCCCTAGCCATCGCCGCAGCTCTTGCATGGGCTCACCAACCTAGGTGAGGGCCTCCCTCAGCTGACGCAGGCGAGGGTAGCCCTACACCGCCGACCCAAGCGAGGGCAGTCCTCGCATGAGGCAGGCGATGGCTGAGGAGGAGAGGGGGATAAGTAAAACACAAGTGTCGCAACTTTTGTACGGCGCTCATTTGATGGCTGTAATTTTTTTTCTCGTTCAATTAAGAGTCATAATTTCTTAAAAAACATTTACTTGAGTGTCTTAACTTTCAATCGACCACTTACGTGCTAATTTTTTTAATTAAAACATCCACCCAAGTACCGTAAATCTGACGTGGCATAACATTTGTGGTGAACGTTTTTAAAAAATTATGTCACTCAAATGATCCATTGAAAAGTTATATGGTATTCAAGTGATCAAAGAAAAAGTTATGACACTTGCAAACGTTGTACATAAGTTATGGCACTCAAATGATCGAACAAAAACTTATGACACTCAAGTGAGTGTCGTACGAAAGTTATGACACTTATAACGTCATTATCCCGAAGTAGAGGGAAGGGGAGAAAAAGAAAAGAAAAAAGAATTGGCTAAGAGAAGAAAAGAAAAAAAAAATTCAAAAAGTAAAGGACAGAAATGCCTTTCAATTAGGAAAATTATCCAAAAAGTCCTAAACCTGTTACACTAGTGCCAATTCATTCTTAAACCTTTCAATTGTGCCAATTCAGGCCGAAACCTTTTGACAACTTGTCAATTTAGTCATAAACCTTTAAATTATGCCAATTTAGTCCTACACATTTTTGCGATTTGTCAAATTAGTTATAAACCTTTGAACGAGTTGCTAATTTAGTCCTTCCCGTCAGTTACTCAAATAATAAGTTTAGGACTTAAATGACAAAATTTCAAAAGTTTTAGTACTAAATTGGCACAAAATTTAAAAGATTTAGGACTAAATTGACACAATTTAAAGGTTTATGTCTAAATTGACAATTTGTCAAAATGTTTAGGACTTTTTTGGTTGTTTTCCCCTTTCAATTAGGCCATTCTTTGAAATAATTTGAGCATTTCAAAACAAAATTCACTTTAAGCCCTTATTTGAGAAAATAAGGACACTTCAAGCCTTTATATGAGATTTTTCCCATTTGATTACTATCCATTTGAGATGGCCTCGTTTGAACCTTTTCTTTTCTTTTTTCTTTTTCTTCTCCCTTCCATAAACGTCGGGCGAGGATCACCCTTACCAGATCTGGCAAGATAAACCCTCACTCAACTCCTGAGCAGCATTTGGAGAGGTCGCACTCGCCCGACGCCAGCACAAGGGAGGGTTGGCCGACGCCAGCAATGCAACCCTTGCCTGAAGCCGGCAATGGCCAGGAAAGGGCGAGGGAAATTTTTTTTTAAAAAAAGGAAAAAAACACTATTAAGAAAATGACAAAAACACCCTCATCAATAAGGCTCTTCTGAAGAGGGCGCTATAGGTAGCTTTTTTGGAATTTTCCCGCAATTTGATGGGGTGCAAAGGGAAAACAAGCATTTGCGTCTGTGTTGCTTATGGTTTTCCTTTCAGAGTTCAAACATATTAGCTCTGTAGAGACGATATCATATGTTAAATTATGAGATGAGATTGAGCATCAGATGATTAAGCCTCACTTATATACTCGGCTTTGGCTTGAGGGGTGACTAAAGTAGATCTCCTTGGTGTCATCGCACACCAAACCCAAGCCGCATTCGAGAGAGCATATTACTTGAGCGAATACCCCCATTCCGTCGCCGGCCAAAACCACTACTCCACCGGATCATCAGCTATCAACAATCATCAATACAATCGCCATCCACTTGCTGCCATCACCACAGGCCACCGGACACCGGCTGCTCATGCCAGGCTCCCTGCTATCTCCAAAAGTGGCCGACACCACCACGGTCATGACCACCATGTACAACAAATTCTAGATTCTTACATAGCACACCCTGAAGCAAACCAACCCTAAATTGTATTTAATGCAGTGCAGGAAACCCAGTCACATATATTCAAAATTTTAACAGGAAGATAAGCCACCCACATGACATGTGCATATAAGCCATCCACATGTTATCTAGTACACCCTGCTTTCCATCAACTCTTTTGTCTCAGGCTATATGCAGAAAAACCATCCACATGCATATGTTTATTGTCTCCTCATGGATACAATGTAAATAGAGGAGTTTTTCTTTTTTTTGGGTAAGGAGAGGAGATTTTTTTTGTCTCCTCCAATTCCATAAATCAAGCCTATCTTGAAATCGATGAAACATATAATACATATGATCTAGTATTGTACTTGAACAACATGAATGTTCTAAATGAAATCCGTTTACAGATCATCGGAAGATTGTTGATCTGCAGTTCCTCTCAGTATTATTCTCAATTTGGTGTACTAACCTGTCTTCTTCTATAAAGTTAAAAGAAATTGATGAATGGCCATCCTTTTTATTCTTTATTTCTTCAGAACAAAATGAGCAAGCCAAAGAGAATCTCGGTTAATCAACTCTTCGTTCTTCTCGTCCATTAAAAAAAAATACCTGCTGACCGCCATCAGAGGAAGTCTTTTGCATCCACTAAAAAAATACCTGCTGATCGCCGTCAGAGGAAGTCTCTTTAAACAAAGTCGGGTTGACCCGTCGAGGTCAAGCACCGATGCCACATTCTGCTGTTTGGATCCACAGCCCTAGCATACTGAATGACTTCTGGAATGGGGACGTAGACATAGTGAGTGTTGCATATGCCTACTGTAATTCCACTGTATCCAGCAAATGCCCCATGGACCTGCCAAAACCAGCATGTTAATAAAGCAAACCTAAGGAGTTGCTCATTTGAGGGTATGTCTGGATTGCCATTTTATTTTTACTTTTTGCTTAATCTAAATATTGCAGGACATTCTTTAGGCCAGAAACACACAAAATTTCACAAAGCATATATATATAGATATTGTTTTCAATATTTCGGCAGAAAGCAAAAACAAATACAAGTCTCGAATAGGAAAATGCGCCTTGTAGTGTGGTCTTGAATTCAATCTCAGTAAAAACAATTTCCCTTGAAGTCAACCAGACCTCATGGGCCTTCTGTCCTAATAATACTTGGTCTGGTGGAAAGGGATGGAACTGAGGAACAGTCATGATATTTGGACTCTAAGAGGTCCAGATACCCAACACCTAAAAAAAAAAAAAAAAAGAACCCTGAAAAGAAGCAACTCCTAAAACCTGGTGACTTAGTTTTGGAGAAGGCATTAAGGATAATGGAAAAAAGATACCAATTAGTGCACTTATTTTTGAAGGTTCATCTGAACTGTCACAAGAAAGTGTCCACTATAATCCTTCAAAGTATAGTCTGATGTACATTTAGCTGAGTTACACAAGGTCATCAACTAAAACGGAGAAGCCAGTTGAACAGGCTAAGAAAGTCATGCAATGAAAATCCTACTTTTAGGATATGAAAGTATTTCAAGACCTTTTGGAGAGGACTGCATCAAAAAACACTCAAACTCAGAAAAGAATAGACGAGGAGGTTGACTTACAGCATTTTGTCCTAGAACAGTACAGAGAATCCCATCTGATGCGTTTGCACGGCACGCACGGATCATGTATGTGGGATCTATATACTTCACATCAGCAGGAACACCAATTTCTCTAAAGTGCTTCTTTATCTGCAAGAAATCAAAGGAAAAAATGGCAAAGTGGTCCATGAGCCAAAATTCCCCATCCAAATCAGAACATTTCCATTTGGGCCAAACAAAGGAAATTATTTTCTCCATTCATGTAATAAAGACAGAGGTCCGTTCATAAAAGCTTGTTAGTCCAGGAGAGCTATCAAGATGCAAAAATACAGCATGACCGGTCTTGTATACGATACAAAAGTGCAAACACGAGATATTGAAAAGGAAAGAGCCAGGCCAGCTTGAAATTGAACGTCACCACTAGAGATCCAAACACTTACATCCTGAACTACAGGAAAAACGAAATAAGTGCTGGAAAAACTTAACAACCAATATTGAGAAACCAATTTAATTTACCACAATCTCAGTAAAGAATTTGATGAGTTCTTTTGAGTGAATGCAAAAATGAAGAAGATGGAATCATGGAAATCCGACAACATTCTAACTTCATAGTGATGTGGACTACGTGCTGAGTTTATATGAAGGCATTCATGCTTCGATTTTAAAATATCATTAAATACATTTAAGTAGGAATGACAGACAATAGTGTGCAAAATGGAGAACTAAATTCTAGAAAAGATCCAAGTTCTAATATGGACTTTCCATATTCAGACCTTTTCTGTGGAAATTCAGACATTTGAGACCTAGCTCATGGCATTAATTACACTTGTCAAAGAATTTCCAAACCCAATTTTGTGTGAAATCACATGTTATTTACCTGATCACCGAACAATAAATAGCATGGAGATTTCATGCCCTATATACACAGGAGTCTATTCAGCTGGCGACGCGACTAACTTCAAAAGAATCGAGACAGTAGATTAGATGAGATGTGGACTTAAACTCATTGACATCTGAGAAGAAAACAATGGCTAGTAACTCGAACACCCCCTTTAGAATTCAAGGTGTGTAAACACATCAAGAGACATTGTGAAGACTACCAGTTGACTGCATGTGCAATTGCCACATATACTTGCTTTCTTGAGCCAACTTACGAGATTCTTAATTTAAGGAGTATGGGATTTCATTGTAAATAATTCATAAGTGTATGTTAATCATTTGTTCAAACCGAGAGAGAGGACCTAAAATTAGCAAGAGAGAAAAGTCCACTGTGAGTTATTAGCAGGAGGTATCGGCAGAAGTTGTAAGTTCTGCTGTGTGTCATCAACAAAAGCAATTAGCAAACTCAAATGTGTGGGAGTAATAGAAAAAATGGCTCCAGTACAGCTGTAGGGCATCAATAGAAGGTTGATGTTCCACTACGGGGGCATTAGAAGAATGAAAAAGCTACACATGTAGAAGCAATATTCTAGTACTTGTTTAGCTATTGCAAATTGGGCTGCTAGAGCCAGACAGGGAAAAAGAGGCACATATGGAGGGACTTTTATAGGCAATGATGACCGATCCAACTCTCTCCCCATAACCTGTTTACTCACTGCTTTATTATTGCTTGAATTGCTAGAACCGAAACACAAAAGAAAAGTTTGTAGATCAACATGAAGTCCCACCACAACCAGTCCACTGCCTTCTCGGTTTCAATATGCTTAGACATAATAGGTATGAAGTGTGGATCCATCACTTAGTGTTGCAAAATGACTATTAGAAAAGAAAGAAGACATATTGCTTTACCTAATGCATGGGCACAACTCCTGCCAAATAAATGCTTTCTGTGGAAGACATTCAATCCAAAATATTAACCCTTTGATGCTTTTATCTTTGAACAAGAAATCCATTTCTTTGACAAAATAAATCATATCATGAACAAGTTATGGCTGCCCGATATACTTCTCTTAAAAGGAAGGTTAACTTGCTTTTTTGTCCGCTCTGTTTATGTCATTTTAATAAGAATACTAAGCATAGAATAAAATCTACACATGGCATGAGTTTCTTTTCAGCCAACAGTATTCATGAGGATAACCCACCAAAGGAAAGTGCAAACACCAACCTCCTGTTGAATATGCACACCAATATCACCCAGTACAATATTTCCAGATGCATCCTTAGCATTAGTTTTCTCAAGAAACTTCTGCAAATGAAAGAAATTAAAGTCATCGATTACTTAAGTCCTTGCTTCACGATCAAATAAGTCATTTGATAATCCATCCGAAAAAATAACCAACAGAAAGTATAGAGAAAAGTACAAGCGTCCTCTGACAATTTAGATTTACACCATTTTGTGACTCTGGTCTATCAAATTGTATCATGCTTACAGCCTCCTAGTCAACTTACTACACACATTGTAAACTTTGCAAATTCTCCCAATAAATGTATCTGAGAAAACGGTGATAAAAGTAAGTTTTCAAACGAAAACCAAAGTGGGTGTGAATGCATAGAAGAGTCATTTGCTTGAAGTCACAAGGCTAATTCTAAAAAGCAAATATGTGCTCCTGTACTGAGCATACCAGCTCAATCATGCTGCTCAGATGGTCACATCTAGATCTATTAACCTCCATAACACCATTAAGCAATGATTTACTAATTTGATTATATTAACAAGCCTACCTGGCCAGCTCCCTCTGCTACACAGACAACAGCTGATCCCTTTGTCTCAATCAAATATTTAAGATGCCTTAAAACACCATGAGGGCCATGCAAGTGAAATGGTACCTAATAAAAGAACTAGTTAGGCGGCTAAACAATTGGAAATAAGAAAGTAAGAAACTTCCATTGGCATACCTCTGGAATTAAACATATGTCGATTTGTCCACTGGCAAGAGATGCATGCATGGCTATAAAGCCACTGCTACGTCCCATCAACTTCACAATGCCAATCCCATGGTATGCGCTGTGCGCCTGATAAATGGAGAAGCAGAGTAAAGCACTAACCAATCAATGGTATATCAGCATTTCCACGCCATCCAAAATAGTTGTTGACATGAAAAACCAAGGACAAGAACCATTTCAAATGAAAACCTTTGACTTACCGATATTTATTGCCCAGAAGAGCATATATTCTGTAAGCCATAGTTCAAATTATAACATTCAGTACAAACTGACTGCAAGATAACAATTGCCCTAGAAAGACTGCACTTTTATGTCTTTCAAAACAACCTCGACTATCGTCATAGAGATATATAGCAAAAAGCCTAAAAGGGGGGAGAGCATCACTAGAGTTATTATTAGAAGGAATATGGAGGATCTGCAAATGATAACCACTGGGAAGTGAATGAGCATCCTGCTTGGTTAGTATACATAATCAAAGATGAGTCTATAAACTGCCTGTGTGTAACTTACATCCTTTCTCCTTTCTTCTTGAGAGAGAGAGAGAGAGAATGGGTGTCGATATGTATAACTTCAGAATCACAGTCCACCTTAATAAAAATGTTAGCAGCCAAAACCAACACGTACCTCGATGTATGCAGAATTTATAGCGCGCTGTGCTTCTTCAACAGCAGTGTCAAAACCAAAGGTTTTATCCATCAGCAATATGTCGTTGTCAATAGTTTTTGGGACACCCACTACAGCCACCTTGAAACGTCTTTTACGGCACTAAAACCAACATTGCAATAGGAAAGTAAGAACCTGGAAAATCCATTTTCCGAGGCTAAAGTCCAAAAAAGAAAGGATAGGCACATGGCTTGGAGTGCATTTGATCACAAAGCATAATTCTACTTCTTCCACTGAAAAAAGGCACATCCAAGCTATTCCAAGTTTATAAAGTTTGAAGAATAAGTTTCTTTTTTCATAGTAAATGCATAGTCAACCAATTAGCAGGCAGATTTGAGAAGAAAAGGAGACGATCATAGAAAAGGAGGACCAAATTAGGAGTTCTTCGCATTAGCGTTTCTCACATGATCTATGCCAACAATGTTCAATATTTATGTCGGATCATTAACGAAAACAAAATGACTCCGTCAAAACCTTCATTACCATGCCTGGCAGGGTGGATCCTTAACATGGCAAACATTTCATCAGGAGTAAATATTTTTGTTTAATACAACCAATGAGATGAATCATTCAAACAATGATGCTGTACCCCATTCCACAATGCATCTTGAATGAGTATGCTTGAAAGATACAAAAACTGTAAAGTAGATTAGCAATTTGATTTTCTATTCTCTCAAGTGACACTGGAAAATAATTAACTTCTGGCATGCTTATCACTTATATAACACACAATCGAGACATAACATATTAGTCCCTCAAAATTGCTCATCTAAGAAAGTTGCTGCTTATGTCTAACAGAAGCATTCTATCAGCGTTATGGACATATCTAGGCATAAGGTCACATGAGAGGCAGAGGTAAACCAAGAAACAAAAGCAGATTTGAACAGCTGAAAAGCATCCCAAACTGACAATTTGGTTCACCAACTTTGAGTTTAAAATCAATTGTCTATGGACATCCTAGAGCACAAAGACATCCTCCACCGAGATCAGACACAGGGCACTGCATGGGAAAAAAGACAACCAGAACACTCTGCAGATCACTTGGTGGTACTCTTCCATTATTTGCCACAGTGACACAAGAAACCTCATAGGAATGCAGTGAGGATGAGATACATTCAAACAATTCTGTGATACATTCAAGCATATGTTCGCCCAAATCTCCCCAGTCAACTAGCTTCACTACATATGACAATCTACTAGATAAACACAACTATTCCTCGTTATCACTAGGTAGAACACAAAGAATGCTTCTGTCGGATCACAATTTTGACTCTTCTAATTACAAAATATAACTGGGTCGCTCTAATATGATCTTACCAAGCATGAAGGTCAAGAGTAACTACCTCATTGTGGATAGCATTCGCCCCAGCATGTGTACCATTCCCACCCAAGACAAAGAGCATGTTGATTCCATTTTTCTGCATCAATAAGCAAACTCACAAATATCAGAACTTTCAACAGCCAGATTATTAACTGCACAACGGATAGACTGCTGTTACTGCAACATCTTTTCCACCAATGACGGATTACCTCCATAGTGTCCACAATTTCGGTAATACTGGGTCCTCCACGTGAAACTCCTAACAAGCTTCCACCAGATAGATGAACATTCTGAACAACTTTCCTTGACAGCTGATTGCCATAAATAAAACAGTTGATTCAAAATTGCGAAAACATCGGAGAAGGTGTACATATTCTCCTTAGTTATAGAATTACAGGTCTTAAGGGCTGATTGATGTTGAAGAATGAAAAAGTTCAAAGCTGCAGAACGCACCGGCATTTCAGACAATCCTTCATCACTAAAACCACGATAACCAAAGGGTATGCCAACAATCTTTTTCACTCCATATATTTCTAGAGTGATGACAATCTGCATAAGGATCAAGGTCAACCCATGTCAAACGTAGATCTCACAAAGATAAGATCTCTTTTAAAAAGTAAAAGATGAACTTCAGTAGTTTTTTCTTATTATGCTTTCCAGAATTATAAAGTGCCAAAGAAATTGCTAACGTCATCCAACATATAATATAATTTATTATTTTAATGAAGTAATACACTATCAAATGATAGATCTGTGCTCATGCAACAATACATGGCATTTTAGCATCATAAAACAACCTGTCTGATGACATCATTTAGACCAGGGCAAAGTCCTCCACAAGTAACAATGGCTGCCTTCACTTCTTCTGGCCTAAAATATATTTCTTCTCGAGGTCCAGCACGATGAACCCTACATTTGAATTATTGATGCATAAGGAAGCCAGTCAATTTGGAAATGCGTGGAACTAGGTAATCTACCAAGTAGAAGAAATCATCCTCATCTTGACAAACAAACAATCAATCCACCAAGATATTAAAAGGACATGATTCCAACTATGACAAACTGGTAATATAGTACCTTCCTATTTAACTTTCTACGAGTGCAACACTTAACATTGAAGTCAAGCTTTAAGCATCAGCTACTCATCCATTCTATGCATACATTTTCCCTTGAGAAAGATGCTTAAGAATCAGTAGTTACTTCTTTCTAAGCCGTTCACATTTCCTCCAGTAAGTTGATTTTTTGTTATAGTGCATATCTTGACTGTTATTCTTCAATCTATGCTTTTTTATCTGATCATCATGGCATGGTGAACCCATATAGCATGGAATTATGGAACCATCAATCTCTAAGGAAGTGCGCTAATGGGTGTGGTACATTAATGACAATTATTGCACGTTTCCTGTAGCTAGGGTGCACATATTCACACTACCATCCATATATGTGAACTTTTTGAGGTTGTGGGCTTTACACAAATTGATAATAACAGCCACAGGCATAATTAATGCGATTATCATTCTACAAGAAGTTGCCATTATTGCTTACTTCAATCTTGCACTGTGACTTTCAAATACGATCTCATAGAAACAAACTTCTAAAGTATCTTAAGGCAATAATCTTGCCCGCCAGTGAGAACCAAAATGAAGACGCTAAACACTATTTTTTTCAGCTCTTCCAGCTGAAAATACCTTATGATTCCACACCTGAGTTAGTAAATATTTAAAGACAATCCATTTCGAGCTTGGGGAGCATCACTGAAATGTCCTACAAATATTCCAAAATAATTACTATATAGAAGAAAGCAGTGTTGCAAGCATATGCATGATTCATCAGTGCAATAATGCCCACATAAATGCTAAAAAACACAACTACCATTGTTCCACCCAAGTACAGTCAGGGTCAATGCATTCTGCGCCAGCAGATGTAGGAGTTGAATAATGTATAACCTGTCAAATTAGAAAGTAAACTAGGAATTAGGATTCTCTCATTTGGAATTCACAATACAGATCGCTGAGTTCCTCATAAAGGGGAGGAGAATTTTCATTTATAACTAGCATCCAGTTACTTCCATTCGGAGTTTTTAGGCTTGTCATTGCACTAAGCGGTGAGCTCTCCCGAAAGGTTCATTTAACTTTTTGCATTTCTATTTCCAGGTTGACCGTTCAAGCAGACATCACTAACATGGATGAAGTCAGATACTAGAAGGCCCGTTTGATACAGAATAGTACCTTCAGGAGCACGCATATGCATCATATTTTGATTGGTTAATGAACTTCAAGCATAAACTTTTCTCAAAAAGTCTGCATGAGAAAAAAAAAACCAACAACAACAACAAAGCTGCTAAAAAAAATGCATAAATGGCAGCTTTAGATGGAAAACCCTTTACAACATAATTTTAGAAGCAGTAATTTCCTATCTGCTAGACAACTGATTCCTTTCCCAACCAAACAAATCCGGAGACCCTAGATTATATGTCGAAAAGGTAGTCCTCTTTATGCAGCATAACAATGACTAGTGACCCAAAGTTAGCAGTCCTTGCACACTATATGACAGGATGGTGCCTTCCAACTTCACAGTTTTCTAGGTACCACTGATAACAAGTATAAAATCATGAAAGGCAAAGAAAGGTGCAATCACCCGATCGCCATTGCTCAACCAACTTTAAAAACGCAAAGAAGATTACTAAAAACCAAAAAAAGACAAAAAGGTTTCTTTAATAACAAATTTGAATAAATAGAATTTCCTCCATGAAAGATAGACACTTCATTTTCCTAAGTCAGGACCAAGAACTAGAAAAAACACACCATTCTTGTCCAGAAGTCCAGACAAAATAAGACTTTTTCTTCACTACAATACCTTAAGAAGAACCCTGTCGCTATTGTTGATGTATCCATGCCACTTCTCATCCGACGGATACCCATCTGCAAAATCCTCCGTTGGTGTCCTGTAAGAGCAAACTAGAAATCATCACCAACAAAATCAAGGAAAAAAATAAACCAACATGTGCATGCAATAGTAGCACTCAAGAGGTTCTGAAGCGACCTCATCCTGAGGCAGAAAGTGGAGGGCATGGGGACAGCGTCGGGGAAAACGTCCTTCAAATGGGGGAGACTGAACCGGCTCTCGAAGTCCCTCTGGAACTTGGGCTTCCATTCGGGGTCGCTGAAGTCGATCCCGTGGTCTCGTTGACTCTGGTTCTTGATCTCGTTCTTGACGACGCTGGGAGCGACCACCCCGCGTCCAATTCCGCGGCAGCCCAGAAAAGCTCTGCCGGGTCTCTCGCCCTTGGCATGATGATACGAGAGGCCGCGGCGGTGGCGGCGGTGGGGGCGAGGGACGGCGAGTTTGACTTCGTGGGGGTTGGTAATCGCGTGGCGAGAGCACGAGATTGCGTCCATCAGTCCCACCTAGAGCGGAGATTCCTATGACGAGACGTTGGGCCCAAAGAAAGCAGAGCGACGAGCAGAGAGAGAGAGAGAGAGAGAGAGAGAGAGAGGGAGACAATGGTGGGGGGACGCTCGCGACAAAGAGGAGGTGATCGAAGTGGAAGTGGGAATTGGAGGGAGAGACGGACTGAGACAGGGGGAGAGAGAGAGAGAGACAACGAAGGAGGTTCCCCTGCCCTGCCGTACTTGCCGGACTTTGAACAGGGGAAAAGCCTTCGGTCGCTTTCGCTTCTTTACGAGTCCTCAATGACGTACACGTACCACATAGCATTCGCTTTCACATAAAAAATTTTACAAATTTTTCATTAAAATTTTTAAATAGAAATATATAGTATCACGTATTATTTTAAGAATTTTGTGAATAATATAACATTCACTCTTTTTTTATTCGATGGTCGTCGAGAGAGGGAGATTAATTTTTCATATTTCCTTGTGTAAGGACGATTTTGTCCCATTTAATTGATGTTCGATTTCTGTCGTAAATTCTAAGGTGAATTCCATCCTCGTTCGTCTCGTCATTTCGTTAATTTTGTAATTGATGACGTCTGCCATGTGGCAATCCCAACTTTACTTCTTTAACCCTTTTGATGTATGCGGACACATTCATAAGTATTTCAGAAAATTCAAAAGCGAGTTTGGCAGACCTTGCCAGAGGCTTAGGCCCTGACGTGGCTGCCGGCGAAGACGGCCAGACTCGCTTGAGCGGGCGGGTACTCGCTTGACCTCGCTCGATGGCGGCATTCTATCGAGGCCGACCTTCCTGGGCAACGGTCACAAGACCCTCGCCTGGTGGTGGCGAGCCGCGTCCGCGTGACAGCCGACCGCGAACTCGGAAAGGGGGCTCGAGGCGAGGCGGTTGACCCTTGTGTTCAACGCTCTGACGATGCAGCCGACGGCGTAATATTCCCCGGCCTGATTGGAAAGATTCCGCTGGATTGGTATGCTGCCAATTTTTCGATGGCGCCAGATCAACGATGTAGATTCGCTCGCGCCTTCAGAAAAGGTCAGAATCGAGACTCTAACGAACGGACGGATGCGCATGCTCCAGCAACTCGTCAGTAGTCGTTGAAGCCTGCTCCAACTGTCCGAGTCGCAGCCCCGCGGTTTTTCCATTCTCAATCACTTTGGGCGTGCCCAATGACGCAATATTTCGACTTTTAACGTATACTTTAATGTTGCACGATGACGTAATATTTAAGATTAGGATATTATTTTCTTTCCGTTTCCGTTAGAATGAAATTCTTTTCAATTAATCTTAAAGTTGACGACTTGCTCGAGTCAATGTCAAATTCAAAGACATGGAGTATGTCTATAGTCGATGTCATAAAATTTACCTTTAACTCGTATTTAAGGTGGCGTTTTTTAGATGATAACGGGTGGTGAGAACTTCCTAAGTTTCGATTGTGTTTACGGGAAATGTTACATTTTTCAGGATTTCATTTTTCAAGAGAAATGGGCAAACTTTCTAGAGTTGGGCTGAAATCTGAAAAGGAACGGGAAAACCCTTTTCTATCTTTTGAAGAGAAATCGAAAAAATGTTACATTACTCGGGCGCTAGTGACTTGCGCACGAGCAGTCGGGGCGCCAAGATGTCCGGTCAAGCCTCAATAGACCCCGACCCGAGCACTAAAGGCTTGTTGAGCAAGGCCACTTGGGATCCCGAGCAAGAGCGCAAGCACCGATCCCGCACCCGCAGAAGCCGAAGCCGAAACCGAGCTCGATGCCCATGAAGGACTTCTTGGCACCTTGGCCTGACTCCACAGAGGACGGGCCCGAGCCACGGTGCCCATGCTCAATTCCTGGCGGCCCGGTTCTAGTTCACAAAGGATAAGCATGAGACCCTGTTGACCTGGGTCACCTGTGCTAGGGATCGGGTCCCTAACACTTGACCCCTGGTCCCAAGCAAGATCATTTCGACCTTTTTAAGGTATGCCCAGTAAAATCGCACATTTGGTTCTTTTTAGTATTTCTGTGTCATTGGGAATCTTAGAGAAAATTTGGGCAATATCTGTTTGACAAACTTTTGATAGATATGAGCATATATTGACACTTTTTTTTTTTTTAAGGAACTTAGGAAACTTTGGAGACAAGTTGATTCATGGTTCTCAAGCTCATTCTTTTTCCGAGATTAGAGATAGATATTGAAAGATGAGATACATTTATTTTTGTTGTTGTGCTCACTCTCATTTTCCTTAATTAAATATGAAAAAATAAATAATAAATTGAATTGGCAAGTTCCCAAGTACCTTGAAACTGGATCATGGAACTCGCTATGGCGATAGGGGTAGGTTTCAGGTTATAGGGTATGTATGGTAGGTTCTAAGTTTCAAAAAATGAGGAACCTATTCTAGCGGACAAGGAACCTGTAAGGAACTTGGAAGTGCTCACCCCTAAATATACCAATAGTAAAGAAATAGTTATCAACTTATCACAACATTAAATTGCTCAAGATAAGTTAATGGTTTCAAAATATAATCGTCAACTTTCTAAAATAATTTCAATAGAAAAAACCACTTTTCATAAAGTTCGCATGGAAATAAACTTACTTTAGAAGCCAATGGTTGTGAATTTGTGGCATCTTATTCAACTCTAAATTTTTAGAAAGATTTCAGGTGTTAAGAATTTTTAGCCCAAAAACCTCGGGGTCCTTTCCAATCTAGTCCATCTATTTTGTCAATTTTAGTCCATCATGCTTCCAATTCATGTCAAGTTAAATGCATCTAGGGAACTTCCAGCACTAATTCTGTGAAATTTGCATAGATGGGTGTCGGAATTTGACGTCGACATCGGCTGGCCAAACCTGGCATTCCTCTGTCCCAGTTAAGCCGGATAAGCAAACCGGAGTTAGAATTTTGACATTGGTTCAAAATCGAGGAAGCGAGTGACGAGGAACGTCGACGTGGTATGATCACGCATTTGTCGAATTCCAAGTCAAATTTGTATTGAAGATTGATTCCTGCCGATTATGACAAAGCTCAAGGATGCAGCATGTTCTGATCCTTCTTCACTTACACAGGTTACCATTTGGGGCACAATTTTATCAGTACACCATTCACATAAAAATGCTTCATGCTAGAGTCTGCTCTGTGTTAATTAGGTGCTGTCTGAGCATTATGTCCGATGACCGGACATGGTCGACAATAAGCCGACTAAATGCCATGATTTGATCCACAAATCCCTACTTTCTACTCCCACGTAGTGTCTCAAGATTCTGTAATCTTTTGCCATATCACATATTTCTGGAACCAGTATTTCTTGTTCATGTTAATCTCGACAATTCTGATTACAGCAACCAGTTTATCCCTTCTTCTATCATAAAGAGCCTGAAGCCGACAAGATGGTTAAGTCTGAAGGCTCTCCCTGATTAAGTCGAATGGTATCCTCGGTTGGAGAGCGAGCGAGAACAGTTTACCGCAAGAACACTGAATGAACAATCCTAAAAAGTGGTAATGAACTTGGCATTTTCCATTAAAAAAAACAAAAACAAAAACAAAAATCATGGTCATTCCCAGTACATGTTGCAGTGGACAGGGGACTATGTTTCTCCAACTTTTTTAGGCAACAGATCAGATCATGCATCCCATTATTGTTATATATTTAGACAGCATATCAGCCATTGTAGGGTAACCTGGAGAAAAGGTTAAGAAAGTTGATTTAAGGTTCAATCAGGAAACAGACCATATTTTCGCCCGGAGACAACCAATGAGCTATTGAGCTTACCCTAACTTAAGGGAAATGTCAGAGCAATCGTCCTCCTGAGGAGGAGCACTGCTGGAGTTGCAGACATTCGTGACGGACTCTGACGAGAGGCCTTCTTCGTTAATGATCTCAGAATCGGTAGCGGCATTTTTCCGGCCCGAAATTTCGGTAACCTGACAGAGACATTCATAATGCCATTGGCTAAAAATTGCATGGACAATTTGAGTTCACCAACTACAGGGACAGTAAACTCTAGGACTATTGCATACCTGTTGCTTTAGTCTCTTGTTTTCTTCCATTAGTTTCACTCCCTGCAACAATGTGAGTTTCAGAAAGAGTGATTTAAGTATGCATTCTTCCAAATGTTCTTGCAGCGAGGAATATTCCATTTGGTGTTTACCACAAACAAATCGCCACAGCAAACTCTGACCTTGAACAGTTAAAACAACAGAAGGGAATGACTCCCATCTGGCCATTTATTTAAGTATTTTTTTAGGTAAATTTTTGCAATTACAGTTGATCCCGATCGAGTATTTATCAAGTCGCCTTTTGTCTGAGAAATAACTGTATACTGCATACTTTATGACATCTAAGAATTCATACACCCAATTAAGTGTCCTGACTGTGATGACCTGTTGAACAACGGCTATTGATGTTTGCCGCCGCTAAACATACATTACAGAGAAGACTCTCCTCTTGTACTAACTCCGCTAATGCAAACAATGAACCACCAACCACTAAGCAGCAGAATGTTACGAAATGCATGTCCGACCAACCCGTTTATTAAAGAGCAAAAGTGGGTGATTGCAAGAACATAATTCAGGAACCTCACCTTGTGTTGAAGGTCAGCGATCTCTTTCATGATCTTTTCGCCCTGAAATAAACCGAGAACACAAACTTAGAAGGCAACATATTTCATGAAGCATATAAAATCAGAGAGAACATTAATGTATCTGCTAGAAGGTAACATATTTCACAAAGCATAGTGGGTTGTGAGCTCAATGATATGTCTACAACTAAGTATCTCATGACCTTCTTTTCTATTACACGATTCAACCCAGCTTCAAGCGATTTCTCTAGCTGCTGCAATTCATCGATATTTAGTCCTTGGAGTTCTTCCCCTCTCATCTGCCTGCCAAACAGAGGGTTTCACATTGCGCATCGACTGCCGTTAGATGTGCATAATCTATAGATTTGTACCTTAATTGGTGGCTTTTTTCCGCAACTTCCTTGCTTAATCTAGAGTAGTTGCTGTTTTCTACTAACTGCAGGAGAAAGCACAGAATCAATATGAAAATCCAGAAGCAACAGTAGAAAGATATGCTAATTCCATTCCCACAGTATTTACCAAGAAAAAAGTAGACTGATCTTACTTAGATAGATGACTGATTAAACAATTCATGATACAAAGGTTCGGAAACAAATAACAAGGCCTTGAAAATTTGAAAGCTGGCACGTGGTCATTCAACTAGTGGACTTGCTGAAGGGTACGAGAATTCCCTCAAAAATTGAATCTTTAACAGGGATTCAACCTTTGGAAGAGGGTGAATCAATTTTTTTTTTTTTTTTTGGTAACCGAGGATCCGCAGGTATACGCAACGGCTTGCGCCTGCGTCAATACCTCGGGGGGAGCTAGCGCAGCGGCCCACCAGCCATGACCCCCTACTTAAGTTACGAAGTCGAGTTGGGAGTTTCGAACTAGTGACCTGACGAGGAATAACACGCTCTCAACCAACTCGGCCATGCGTGGGTGGGTGGTAAATCAATTCTTATGTTTTGGTGAGTTGCAGAATCTTGAGCAAATGAGCAATTTTTCCCATAATTCTTCAGTCGATCATAAGGAATTGAATGGATCAAATAAATAATTTCAACAGAGAGAGAGAGAGAGAGAGAGAGAGAGAGAGAGAGAACCTGCAACTCAAGTGATGGTTGATCCAATTTCTCAAGATTCTTGGAGTGCAAATTATGTCGTTCAAGAATTTCCTTCATGCTTCATAATGAAAAAAGTTAACGGGCCGAAGCATTACTCGATTAAAGGTAAAAATAGCTAGTTTTCAAGTTACAGATTCTATCAGCAGTTGAGATACACAAAAGTTCAATGCAATATTCACGTCGGACCTCTTATTCCACAGAATTATGTGGTCGGTCATCAATCTTCGCAAGGATAGCCGAGTTGTACTCTGGCTCATTATTCCATAACGGTTAGTTAATGCTACTGTCGGACAAATATGCAAAGCAAATACTAGTTATATCACTTCAGTTTTCCACTATGAATGAGACTTATCCAGAAAGTACTCAGTCTTTGATCGTCGAGCACATTCAAAAAGGCATTCTTCATCCAAACATGCCGAGGAGTTCAGCAGTCTTGACATGTCTTATTTAGTGCATTGTGAGTGATTATAGTTAGGAAGACATTTGGGACATTCGAGATTGCAAATGCTTAAGTAATTTTCAGTTGCAATTTTTTGATGAAAGTGACGCGGAAGTAGCATGAAAATATAAAGAGTGTCTACAACATCATCAATCAGAAGTCCACTACCCAAGACTGCTTACCGACTTCTTTATATGAATATTCATCCCTCCATGTTCTTTCCTCTTTTGACAAGTTTGGTAAGAGCGAATAGGGCCGGAACTAAATTGCTGTTGCCGATCCCAATACTTTTCTTTACTTAAGCACTGTATTATATACCAAAAGGACATTCCAGATGCAACTACCATTCCTCTAGCACAGGAATTGGCTGATTCTGCTCCTTTTTAACAGAAGCAATAATTATTGATTCCAAGTATATCTTCATTTTTCTACACTCCCTATTCATTTCAAAGGAAAATTTTGACATGTAATATTATTCTTGTATATTCTGTTCCCTGGTACTTCTTGGACACATGTTTCTCTTTCCGTTCTTTTTTTACCCTCAGATCCCATTTTCATCTCATATGTCATTTCATTGAACCTAGCGTATGGTTGAATCAAAGCTCTTAAGGGGCATTGCCAGAGGCTTTAAAAGTTTCTCCTTCTGGACCCTTCAACATAGTCATGACCAACTATGTAACAGATGCTATATATTTCTATTGTTGCAGCATGGAAGACTAGATTAGGATATTTTCCATTCAAGCTGACTTCTTTGCGTTTTCTTCACGATACAAAACTTCAAATGTGCATATGTCCTGAGTTTCCTAATTGCAACTTGGAAGCTCAGAAAGGAAAGGAATTTGGACAAGAACAAAATTGACTGATGTTTATAATAATGTCATCACCACTTTTGCTTTCTCTGTATCTTGGAAAGCCTATCCAATAATAAGACTTAATTCAGGAAGGTAAAAACTGTTCAATTACTCATATCTTGAACGAAATAGAAGGTTTCGCAAACTAGTTTAGTGGACTACAAATAGCTGTCTCAGGATCCTTTATCTTCGTACCATTGAAGACAAATGCTCCTAAAGACTAATTCCAAAGGAAGCCTCTTCAAGGGGGAAAATTTTCAATGAAAAGCTCTCTGGATGAGGACTGAAGTTCCATAACCGTGACAAAGATCGTTAAGGCCAAAGTACAAATCGATCTCCTCATCTCATGTTGTCCCTAAGCCAAAGTGGCTCAACCAAATCTCAAACTGATATATATGCATTTATGGCGGTGAAAAACCTCTCATGTTTCACAATTACCACATCATATCTATGAACCTTCCTAAGCATCAAGAAGCAATTGCGAATGCAAAATTAGATGAGATCGAAACTTCAAGCACATTTGCAAGTTCAAATGCATAACTAGTATTGAATTGCCAAGTCGAGTTTAATATATCCGTGAAATAGAAGTGTCAGTCCAGACTAATTCTACGAGATCTACCAATTTGCCTATTACACGTCCAAGAACTGTGAGACCTAGATGAGATTTCACCAAAAAGATCAAATAAAGCACACATTTCTGGCTGTATAATGTATTTTATTACCATGTCGTTGCGACACTTCATGCAATAGTCCACTACTAATTCCCATCATGGTAAAAAATAGATCATGATCTCAAGTAAATGAACAGCATGGAATGCTAAATGGCAGAGACATAGATGTCTGATGATTAGGGCACCAGAAATACCAAATAATGGATCCGATAATTTTCCTGTACTTCAGTAAAGACTCGATGGTTTTAGATGCTTATAAGCAACTCATTTAATCTTTTCACAAGCTAGCAATTCATCTTAATCAGAATTTAGCAACCACGCTTTATTTATCAAGTGCTATCTCAGCTTTCCTTTCATATTTCTATCAAAGTCCTGATATGTTGAGATAGATTACTCAACTTATGGACATTCAATAGTTCCTATGGAATCGATGCTGGAGGTTCCTATGGAATCGATGCTTCCAGCACTTCCAACAGCAACTCTATGCATGCCTTACCTTCTAGATTTCCCAAGAAAAGAGGCAAGGGGAGGAGATAACATTTCCTACTATAGCACATAGCTTCGATAAGCCAGAAAACAAGTAGAAGATCCAAACTTAAAAACCCATCTCCGAAATAGTTACTAGTGACAAAGTTCATTTCATACAAACTTACTCTATTCGTTCTGCTCATCTGCTAATTTGCAGGCTCCTGCATAGACGGATGAATCAGTTGAGAGTGTTTACGCAAGATCTCCAGGTAACATAATATTCCTCATCCCCCTCCCTCTCTCTCCCACCAAAAAAGGAAAGAAACAACAGAAAATCAGATAGTGATATTTGATAATGCTAACTCGATATTCTAAGTGGGAAAGGGTTCATTCAAAATCGAACGCAATGGCATAAAGGTTCACATAGTCTCTGCTGATACTTCTTTTCGAGAAGAGAAAAGGCTAAATCTTAATTTCTGCAAGTATCTCAAATATAACTATATCTCTAAGCTTGATCATTAACTTTACCTCAAGCATGTAACCTATAATTTCGTTTGTTCTTATCATCTACTTACTCTAGTGAGATATATTCACTGTGAAACTACATTTTGCAGAAGTGCCTGATTGTATCATGTCAAACGTTAAGCTGTCACATATGTTACGTAATAAGCTCACTTTAGAGGTTCTATAAGCCCTTTAAGTATCTTCTAATGAGAAAACCCTACCCATCACCATATTAGTGATGTTCAAAAGAATGAGAAAACCTCAAGGCTCAATTTGCCTCAAAAGATAAGGATGTAGAAGCCTCAGAAGCAGCCTTCCTCATGCACTAAGGAATTTAGTCTTCATCAAACCACATCTTGTTCATTCAAATCTTCTCCCACATCTTCCATTGATATAGCAAGTCCTACACTTCAATAATGTGGTACTTTTGGGATACCAAATCCCACTACACAACTATTACATGCACACCCCTTCTCAACCACTCTCTCTTGAAATACTTTCATATTCTCAGACACACAAGACAACTAGCTAAATAACAAACCAAGAGAGACACATACATATTCTCCCCCTTCTCAACCACATCTTGTTCATTCAAATCTTCTCCCACATCTTCCATTGATATAGCAAGTCCTACACTTCAATAATGTGGTACTTTTGGGATACCAAATCCCACTACACAACTATCACATGCACACCCCTTCTCAACCACTCTCTCTTGAAATACTTTCATATTCTCAGACACACAAGACAGCTAGCTAAATAACAAACCAAGAGAGACACATACATATTCTCTCTAAATCCAAAAACTACATCCTTCAGCAAACAAATCCCTTTCTGAGCAACAACCTTTCATTGTTTCATGATGACCCCAGAAAGCCCGTGAAAGGGAAGGAGACCCCATCATGAATTCAAAACATAAACTTGCACATGAGATCCAATGAAAGAAACCACATTGACAGTCAGCTTGAGAAAAGGTGCATATGATACCAGAACATTATTATCTGAGTCTGATGAAATCCAGACTTCAACCTGTCAATCCAACCACTACTGGCCTGCCTACAGCATCATATCATTCTAGACATTATCGCCTCGATTTCGTGACAATTTAGCATTCCGAGGAAAAACAAACACCCGAGTTGCATATACCACTAGAAATTATTTATTTAATGCATATAAACATTTTCTTCCAACCATATCTTCGGATATGCAGTCCGAAAAAAGGAAAACCCAACGGTGACACTGATAAGTGATAAGACGAACTTGAACACACTTGGAAAACTACAAGCTCTCACGAATTAAAATTTCAAAACAAGATGAAATGATACAGAGGAAAAAGAAGAAGGGGAAGAAATTATTACCTTGAACTGCAGTATTCGAAGAGTTTTCCAGAAGAAGAGAAGATGATGAGACCGACGTCGGCATCGCAAAGCACGGACAGCTCCTCGGCCTTCTTGAAGAGCCCTCTTCGTCGCTTCGAGAAAGTGACTTGCCTCGCCGTCGCATTGGTGATCTTCTTGATCTGAATCTTCTCTCTCGCCATTTCTTTCTCTCTCCCCCCTCTCTCTTTCTTCTCCTCCTACTTCTTCCTCACCTTCCTAAAGAAACCCGGAAAAGAAAACATAAAAAAAGTTTAGCAACTATACACTTTTTTTTCTCTTGTTTTTTTCTGTCACTATTCTTATGCAGATAAAGAGAAAGAGAGCAAATCGCCAGCAAACAATTTGCCCAAAAAACACCAGAAAAGGTGAAAAGGTAGGCTTTCCTAAAAATGGGTCATGCTTGTAGAGAGAGAGAGACAGAGACAGAGATGGATATGGGGGGGCAAGAAAATGATGATGTTTTTGCCAAATTGAGCCAAGAATAGAATCTTGGACACAAACACTAGTTAGAGAGAGAAGACAGAGAGAGACCCGTCACACGATACAGACAAAGAGAGCAAGAAATTCGCCCCACAAGCACGACCCTGTTGGCGTGGTTGCAGCTTCATTGAACGTGCAAGAAAAGAGACGAGGGATTGGGATTGGCAGGGGCTGCGTTATTGCAGGGGCAAACTTACCAGTTTTGGCCATGTTGGGTTTGGCCGGTTTGGTGGATTGCTGGTTTTGTGTATTCGTTCAAAGCAAAAGCCACCAATCCAATGAGAGAGAGAGAGAGAGAGAGAGAAAAGCAGCAACCTTTACTTTTTCTCTGTCCTTTGGTGATTCTTAGCTCTCTCCCTCCCTTGGCTCTAGGACGGCTTCATCTGTCATCTTTTCAGTTCCCCCTCTTTCATTGGCTGCCGCAGATTGGGGAATTGGTGTGGGGCGCAAAACATACGGCAATAAAGAATCGGTCGGATTAAAAAAAAAAGAAAAAGAAAAAAGTTCGGGTGTTGAACTAAACAAAATAAGTCGTGGTCAGTTGATCGCGGCCATTTTCTATCTTTAAGATTTTTTTTTGGATTTTTGAGGATTTCTCGGGAAACGATTTGCCAAAAGGGCAAAATCGTCATTTTTGAAAAGATCGAGATTCGAAAGATCAAAAGTAGGTCATGGCCAGCTGATTGTAGTCATTTCCTATTTTTTGGAATTTTTCATGAATTTCAGAATTTCTTCAATTTTTGGAAGACGATTTGCCAAAAGGGCCAAATCGTCATTTTGGAAGTATCGGGGTTCGAGAGACCCAAAATAGGTCATGGCCAGTTGATTATGACCATTTTTTATTTTCTAGAATTTTTTGGAAATTTTTTGAATTTTTTGAATTTTTTGGATATTTAATGAGTTTTCTGTATTTTTTTATTACTAAAACTATTTTCAGGACGGGGCCAACGGACCCGGCCCACACCATAAACGCCCATCTCGAGCCCTAAGGGCCTGAATTAGTCACAGACCAGAAGACGAATTTGGAGCTAAGCCCGCCCGCATTTACATTTTTAATGAATTTAAGAAAGGCCCACTTTTTATCCTAAAGCCCGGTTAGGCTAACACCAAATCTGACCCAACTTTTTTATATTCTCTCGTCCATTGAGCCCCCTCCCAAAGTGCAATGCGTGGCCCAATTTGAAGACAAGCCCACTTGTGACCACCAGAACTAATCCAACGTCCCATTCTTCCATAGCTTTGTTATTTCTCTGTTTTTTTTTTCTCCACGCTCATCTTCTTCGTGGACTATCCTCCTGGGTTCTCACAAAGAACGCAACAGACCTTGCCATGACCAAGATCTCTCACCATTTTTTTTTTTGCCAGAACTGGATTAGACTATCTAGACTAGCATTCAAAACCAAAGTTGGACAAAAAAAAATCGCCACCGAAACTCCTAGACATCTCGGAACAGTACCTTTCTGGGAATGGAATTTTTGCGGAAGAGAAAAGTTTACATTCAAACTTGGTTTTTCTTATCCAAGCATCATCAATAGAGTTATAGGGATCTTACCTGAGCCCCGTAGGAAATGGACAAAGTCTAGTCGGCGGCCGTGAACTCTTGGCTCGGATCGAGCTCCGTGGGGATCGAACCACCATTTTCGGCGCGAGTCGATGCAAAACAACAACAAAGGGGACACTTAGGCTGCGTATGGATGGTGGCTCGGGAAACGCGTATGGTTAAAAAATGTTCCGAAAGTGTTCCGCGGAACACTTTTGTGCCAGGGAACACTTTTGGAGGAACAAAAAAAAACTTGCTTCTGGGATTTTGGAACACTTTTTGGAACACTTTTGAAATCACCATCCATCGTCGCCAACTCGACTACCACCTGCTGACTCACTAAAAGCCGGCCGCCGGCCCCCGCCGCCGCCGCCAGTCCCCGGCCGCCCGCCGTCGGTCGCCGGCAGCCCCCGTTGGCTGGCCGCCCGCTGCCGGTCGTCGGCCACCCGCCGCCGGTCGCCGGCCTCCCGCCGCCGGTCGCCGGCCGCCGCCCCCCCGCCTCCGTCGGTCGCCGACCGCCTGCCACCAGTCGCCGATTGCCCGCCACCGGTCGCTCGCCGCCGGTCGCCCACCGCCGCCACCCGCCGGCCGCCAGTCGCCCGCCGCCGCCGCCCATCGCCCGCCACCGGCCGTCGCCCCCCTCCGGTCGCCGGCCGCTATCGATCGCCGGTCGGCGACTGAAAAAAGTGTTTTTTTTTTAAATTACCAAACACGTTTTTTTCCCAAAAATCGTAATTTTGAACAGAAACACAAAAAAATGTTTCTGTTAAAAAAATGCTCCCTGGAACAGAAATGCTACCATACGCAGCCTTAAAGTTGACTTGAAGAAAGGTTCCAAGCAAAAGAAACGTGAATGGAGCTATGGAACAGGATATCCGGGACCAAAAACACACAAAATGATTCCGAGCGCATTTCATCGAACAGTTAGAGGGCGCCGCAAAAAAATGGAAAATCGTTACGTCGAAGCTTCGCCGGCAAAAACAGGAAGGACAGTCGTTCAAATGTGGCTATAGGTGTCTAGATCTATGTCGAAATCCATATGGTTTGGCTCCGTTTGCTCGAAAATCAAACGGAGCGGAACTCATGGTAAACACAAGCAATGACAAAGCCAGGGATGCAAGATGCCGGGATCGGACCAACCTTTTGAACGGCGTCGGTGATGGCTGAAGCCCTTATGAAGATGTGTTGGTTGTCCTGACTTATAAAACGACATCTGCTCGAGTGTCGGCGTGCTTGAAGCTCTCTCTCACAGCTCCTTCTAGCACTCTTTTTTTTTCTTTGAACCGAAAAAATCCTCCCACGTGCTCCTCTCTCTGGTGTTAAAACCCCTCAATTTCTCTACCTCTCCTCGCTATCTCTCTCTCTCTCTCAGCTCCCTTCACCCTCTGTTTCTCTCTCTATCTCATGTTTACACGAAGGACCCCCCAACTCTCCTCCTCTGTGGAACTCCTCTCTCTCTCTCTCTCTCTGTTTTTTCGTCCGAAAAACCTCCTCCTTCCCTCTCTCGTGGCCGACCCCCCTTTAGCTCCGAGCCATCCGGGGTTGAGGACGGTCACGCCCTTCATCCACCTGCAAAAAAGAGTCTGCCATCTCCAGTGTTGGTCGACTGACCGCTCGTCCTTGCTCTGCCAATTTGGTCCCCTGCCTCCCTCTGTTTTTTTTTTTTTGCTCCATGTACGTGAGGGAAGAGCAGGTTTTGTCTGCTGTGTTATAGACCCGGTTCGGTCAGGTTGGGTCAGGTCTGACCCGACCGGCCCGGTTCCTAATTTTTGCCTAATCGAACCTCGAATTGACCATTTTTTGTAAAATTGACGGCAAAATTAGATTCCTGGGCATGTTTTCCATCTAAAATGGGTATTTTCGCGAGTAATTGAATTGGAATTTAACGAAAATCCAAATGTGCCTAGGATCCGAAAATGATTTTTGCCAAATCGGAGGGTCAAATGATTAAATCAGTTCAAATTGAGATCACCAATGAGTTCGGGACGATGAAAACTATAGGGTAGAGGTATTTGATTTTCATGGGTGTCCCTAGCGAGGATTTAATTTCGAAATTTGTGACACTAGGGACTAAATTGCAAAGAAATTTATGCAATTAGATCTTTTTTGTCAAAATTGATCAAATTGCAGGCCTAATTGACCCAATAACACTTCAAGGCTCTAAATCAAAAATGTCATGGCTTATGAAAAGTGGAAATTGAGAATTAAAAGACTCAAAGAAAAATTTTTATGCTCGATTCCGGTGTACATTTGTGAAGTAACATAGTTACCCAAGTCGAATTTTTGAGATTTAACAAGACCAACTTGAAGAGGGAATTAAAATAAAATTATTGACTATTTTTGTGCATTTTTCTGACCACGAATGATATTTTTCTAATTTTTTGGGTATTGTTATAATTAAATAAATTCAAAAAAATACTAAAAATTATGAAAAATATTTTTAGTTCAAAATTGGTTCCTAAGGCTAGGCCAAGGCTTCCAAAGTTGATTTTGTAATTTTTTGACTTTTTAAATTAATTTTAGAAATAAAATCGACACAAAAGATGATTAAAAATCAGATGTCAACACTCAAGAAAGTAAAAATTGCAGCTATTGAATTCATTGATTATGCTATAATTTGGTGGGATCAACTTGTGAATAGCAAGAGACGCAAGGGTGAGAGATCGATAGAAACATGGGATGAGATGAAAGCAGTGATGATGAGGCACTTTATACCAAGTCATTACCACCGAGATTTGTTCCATAAACTGCAAAAGCTAACACAAGGTAACATGAGCGTGGAAGAGTACCATAAGGACATAGAGATTGCTATGATCCGTGCTAATGTGGTGGAGGGTGGAGGATCGTGAAGCCACAATGTCATAATTTCTGTGTGGTTTGATTCGAGACATAGCGAGGATGGTAGAGTTGCAACATTATGTTGAATTGAAGGAATTGGCGGATAAAGCCATCAAGGTTGAGAGGCAACTGAAGTTGGACCAAAATTACAAGAGTGGTGGAGGTTCAAGCTCGAATTGGAAGCCTAATTGGAAGAGAGACGAGAAGCCGAATTGGAAGAGAAACAACACCAAGATCGAAACTTCAAAGGAGAAGGAGAAAGATGACAGAGTTGGTTTGAATTCGACTTCAGGTAAAACTGAAAATCCTAACACTAGAACTCATGAAATTAAATATTTCAAGTGTTTAGGCAGGGGTCATATGGCAAGTCAATGCCCTAATATGAGGGTGATGATAATGACTTGACATGGAGATGTTCAATCTGAAAGTGACAGGGAGGAAGAGGATGATGTCATGCTGCCATTGGAGGACTGTAGCGATGTTGAGATTCCAACCAAGGATGAATTGATGATGGTTAGACGTTCTCTTAGCGTGCAAGTTAAGGAGGAGGAGCATCACCAACAACGTGATAACTTATTCCATACAAGATACTTGGTGAATGGTAAGATTTGTAGTTTAATTATTGATAGATGTAGTTGTACAAATGTGGCAAGTTGTACTATGGTGGAGAAACTAGGATTGAAGACTACGAGGCACCCTAGGCCATATAGACTTCAGTGATTGAATGGTAGTGGTGAAGTGAAAGTGTGGAAATAAGTCCTAGTTCCATTTGAGATATGACGATATAAAGATGATGTGATGTGTGATGTTGTACCTATGCAGGCGGGACATCTTTTACTTGATAGACCATGGCAGTATGATAGGAGGGTACATCATGACAGGTACACTAATCGATATTCATTGGTAATGAATCAGAAGACTTACACTTTGGTACCAATAACACCTACTGAGATGTATGAAGATAAATTGAAACTACACCGTGAAGCTGAGAGAGAAAAAATGTGAGAAAACTGAGAGCTTGTGTGGAGAGTCTGAGACGCAAGAAAAATGAGAGGCTGAGAAGAATAGAGTGGTAAAAGCAGAAGGAAAATGAGAGAGAAAAGAATTTCTATGCAAAAACGAGCGAAGTGAGGAGAGCCTTGATTTTAGATCGATTGACGCTTGTACTTTTATACAAGGAGGCATTGTTTACTACTAACGATCTTGATTCGAGTTTGCCTGGTTCTGTAGTGTCTTTATTGCAGGTATTTGAAGATATCTTTCCTGACGAGCTTCTTGGAGGTTTATCAACAACTCTCGCAAAGAGCATCTAGGCAAACATAACTTATTTTCACGAAAGAGATAGCCATCATGCCTATATAATTTTTCACATGGAGCATGCTCACAAGCGAGATGTCACACGTGTTTGTGAAAGATGCATTGCATGCAAGCAAGTTAAGTCTACAACTAAACCACATGGCTTATATATACCTTTGCCAATCCCAATGCATCCTTAGGTTGATATTTTTATAGATTTTGTATTGGGATTGCCTAGATCTAAGCATTGTAGGGATTCTATTTATGTGATTGTAGATCGATTTTCAAACATGACTCATTTTATACCCTGTCATAAATCCGATGATGCATCACATGTTGATGATTTGTTCTTTCGTGAGGTTGTGCGTTTACTTGGCATGCTTAGGTCCATTATTTCTAATCGAGATACTAAATTTCTTAATTACTTTTGGAAGACATTGTGAAAGAAATTAGGTACACAACTTTTATTTTCTACTACTTGTTATCCACAAACTGATGGTCAAACTGAAGTAGTTAATAGAACTTTAGGGATATTATTGTGTGCTATCATTAAAAAGAACATTAAGTATTGGGAAAATTATTTGCCGCATGTTGAATTTGCATATAATAGGAGCGTGCATTCTGCTACTAAATTCACACCGTTTGAGGTTGTCTATGATTTTAATCCGTTAACTCCTTCAGATTTAACCCCTTTATTGTTGATGAGCTTGTGAATTTAGATGGTGCCAAGAAGGCCGAATTTGTGAAGACAATGCATGAAAAGACGCGGTTGAACATTGAGCACAAGATAGAGCAATATGCAAAGCAGGCCAACAAGGGCCGTAAGAAAGTAGTGTTTGAATCCAGCGATTGGGTTTGGGTTCGGGTTCATATGCGCACGGAGCGTTTTCCTGAGCAGTGACGTTCTAAGTTGTTACCCGCGAGGGGATGGACCATTCATGGTGTTGGAGAGAGTGAACGATAATGCCTACAAGCTTGAACTTCCAGGTGAGTATGGTATTAGTGCTACTTTTAATGTTACTGACTCGAATTTTTTCGATGTAGGTGATCATTTGAGGGCAGGAGGGAATGATGTGGACATCAAACCATATCGAGGAGGAGGTGCTAGGGGCTCGTTGTTCTATCCGCTTGGTCCAATTACTCGAGCGAGGGCGAGGAAATTCAAGCAAGTTATCGGCATCATGATTCAAGATCTTTGAAGTGGAGGTGATCTTGAATCGAGAATTGAAGATTTTGAAACTCCTTGGCGCAACACGATTACATTTAGCCTCGCGAATTCTGAACGGATTTATATTAGGGCTAACGAGCTTCGAATGAGCTCAAATTTAGTCAGCTAAAGCGAAACGACGTCCTGATCAATACTCATGGCCTATGGTAATGAACTGCGATGAATTTCGGCCATTCGACATTGTTTGGATGGACTTTTAGGCCTTTTTCTATTTTTGGCGAATTTTTATTAATTACGAATATTTTCGACCAAGGAGATTGGATTGGCACTTAAGTGATCAAGCTTTTGGCATTAAGGTGAGCGTCGTACATAATTTTTTTACTTCTCCCCTCAAGAAAAGCAAGGAATGTGATGTAGAACAGTTGGCACATGATTTTCTTGAAAAACGCGATCGCTAGAAATCAGGGCGATCCCAATTTGCACGTCGGCGAGCTCAGAATGTGCTCAATATTAACATCATATTTTCGCGTTTTGGATTTGTTTAGATAGATTTTTGGGTAGTTTTTTGATTTTAGGCAACTTTACGATATAACTAATCGCAATATTTGATTTGATTTCTATTTTGGTTTGATTCTCATTATCTCGTTTTATATTATCTTTATTTCCATAAGGAGTTCTATCTATATAAAGAACGTACACCCTTTATAATCTCTAGGATTCATTCTATCAAATTTCAGTCTATCTTTTAGAAACCCTTTCCAGATATTACTTCCCTGCATCAGAATGTGAGACACAAAAGTTCTCAATAAAATTCCCATTTAAAGGATAAATTAAATCAGTTCTTTCGAGCCTTCCCATGGATCGTAGATAAATCTACCAATGGCCAAGAATTCGGTCACCAATAGCTATAAAAGGAGCACACGGTTTTCTTACCAGAAAATTAAAAAAAAAACACTAGAGAAAACAAAAATCCTATTCTCAATCTCAACTAGGCAATCAACTGCAAAAATATTCAAAGATAACAAGATACAAAGATAACAAGAAACAAAACCCCCTTCAATTTACAAACTCTCGCATGAACTTTTCAATATTTATTAATTTACAAACTCCTAAAAATTACTAACCTTAATTAGAGTGATTATCAACTTTTGTTATTTTGACAATTACTTTAGCGTTACCAACTCTTATTTGGATTATTTTCCCATGTATATATGATTTCTTGAAGGGTTTAAATTATGAAACCCCCTAAATGATACGTTTGTGATAATTTATCTCAAAGTAAATCTCAAATTGATATATCTGCGACAAATTTATCGTTCTTTAATTTTTGTTAAATTTTACTGTCAAATTGCTGAGTTAGATGGCATATGGCAGTTAACAAGTTTACCAGTTTGAGATTTTTACCCTTCGTTTATCCCAGGTGTATATGTTTGGGGTTCTGGGTGGTGTAAACCTAATTTAAGGAAAACTAACGGAATATAAATTTGTCACAAATGTACTAATTTGAGGTTTTCGGTGATCAAAAAATTAATTTAGAGTAAATTTGTATAAGTGTATCGATAAGTTTGAGATTTTTGTGGTCAAAAATTTGATTTAGGATAAATTTGTCACATGTGTACTAGCTTAAAGTTTCCGTGGTATTAATCTTTTTTAGAATTATCAACTTCTTATGTTTCCAAAAGAACATACTTTTCTTTTCTTTGATTTGACAAACTTTTATTAAAACACCTAATCAAAATTTGTCGACGATGATTACACGAAGTTACCAGCATTTATGAACATAAACAAAAATGAGCCAGGCCTGAGGGGAAAATGTCCTTGAGAAAAGAAACCCAAGAACCGTGTCCCTCTCCTTTGGTTTAGGGCGTAGCATATACAAAACGAATAACTAATACCGTTTAGATTAGGACAAAAGTCAAAGTTGCTGGTAAATATATTTTGAGGAATCTTTCTTCATGTTTCATAGCTCGGGTAGAGTTTAGCATCTGTTAAGATTAAGAATCCATATGGAGTACACCGTTCACTTATTAAAGGAAATAGTTTCGATCTCGCAATGATAAGGATAGCCGATCAATATTACTCATTTGTTGGTTGATTGAGTACAATGGATATGACTGGCCTATTCAGTTTGATTTCTGTCGTTAATTTTTAACATTCTGTACATCTTGCCTTCTTACATTTGAGCTTTTGTTTGACCCCGAAACACAAGAAGCCTTTCAAAATATTCACATGCTAATCTATAAAATCACACGTATAGAGTTTTTGATAATTTTATTGTAATAAAAAGAATTGATTTTGAAAAGAAAGCAATAATAAGCAAAATAAGAAATTATAGTTTATTAGCACTTCGTGTATTCACTTTCCTTTTATGGACTCAAGTTTGATGATTGGCCAATACAAGTGAATCCTAATCAAAATAGGAAATAGACAACTTTTTTTTTTGGTCGTAAGATAAACTCCATTACTAACTCATGGAGGAGAGACATTAAGTTTATAATCAGAACACAATTAAGTCCCATAGACAGAGAATTCTTTGGGAGAGCATTCCTTCCGTGAGATTTTGTTTTTCACAATCCAATCTAATCCACGGTTTGATTTTTTTCCACAGGCCTCATAAATTATTGAGAAACCAGCGAGCTGGGCCAAGAGCTGTTTGCAATCTTCCAAGAATGGGCTTCGCGTTCCCTGGGCAGATCGCTTGGTCTGATAAGAAAGAAATAAACAACTTAAGCTACACGGTGCTCCATTTTTACTCAGTCGTACAAGGATTAAAACACACACAATATAATTCACGTTTCAGTTATCATCAAGTTTCAAGAAATTTCCTCTCCTCCTGTTCTATCACTCGATCAACACTAGTCTATTTTCCTCGACTTTTGCCTTGTACGATTTGACTACCGATAATTAGAGAAACGCGGTCTTCTCACAGTCGAAATAAAAGTCGCATCAGCATTGCCGAGAGCTATGGAGATCGAACCCTTCGATGTTCTTCCTCGTGATATGGTGGTGGAAATTCTTACTTCGGTCGCCGCCAACTCCATGGACGACTTCTTCAATGCAAAAATGAGGTGTGTTTCCCCTTCAAAAAGTCACTGATTAATTGTCAATTGATTGAAGAATTAATGATCGTAGAGAATTTAACAATCTGGGGCCAATTAAATTTATTTTTAATATTTTTAATGCTTAAACCTTTCCTAATTTAATCATCCTGCACTCTACGTAACGAAGAAATGCTAAATTAGTTGTACTTAGCAGCTTTATATCGAGTTGTTGTAATGTCATTTTATTCAATCAACCATCATAAAATGGATAGATGAATTTACCGTAACGAAGATTTTTAAACTCGATTTAGCTGTAAAAACATAATTGTGCTTTCCTTGTTATTTTGGCTCCGGGGAATCCGACTTTAGAAGATGTAATATATTGTCAATTATCAAGTACAAAGGACCATTGAAATTGTTATACTAACGTGAAAATGTTTGATAATATGCTGATACTTTATTCTTGTCCCTGCAGTTGCAAAATCTTTAATAAATTAGGTGAAGAGGATTACATTTATCGACAAATATCATTCGACAAAATTTCAAAAATACTACGGTGGCATCCCGGAGAAGGCGATGCCTTCATTCAGAGGTGCATCAAATGCAACAATCTGGAAGCATTGTACACGCAAGGACTTGTACATGTTTAATGACATAATTTATCTTTATAATTTATTCGTTATTATTTTGTTCCTTGTTAAAAATTGATCATCTGCGATTTGTGAATGTTGCAGTATGAGTGTGTAAGCCTCGGGAAGCATGAGGTAGGAATGGAGCTATTGAAGAGGGCGGCAGAGAGTGGGCACGTTGGAGCTTCCTATGTTGTCGGGCTCTTCCTCGTCTGCAAGGGTGGTGAGTTAAAGAAGGAAGGAGTCCGACTGTTGAGACAAGTGTACGCAAGCGGGCGAGTAGTGGAATGCCGCAAGAAATACCTTGACGTCGTGCGCGAATGTGGTGGAACAACGTGGCTATCTTCGGAGGAGAGCCTCCTCGCTACGACTGCCAGGTGCAGAGCGAGCACCGCAAGAGGAGAGGATGGGTGCGCGACATCGACCACTACGACGACACTGAATGCGAATAGTGCATTTGCCGATCGGAGACAGAGATCCTCTACAAGTATGGCAAACGCCCATGATCACAATAGGGTTTTTCTTTGTCAGTGTGGTCTATAAATCAAGAACGGAAATTCTTCTCTGGGACACCAAAGAAACTGCACGCGCCTTAAAAAAGTCTTGGAGAGATTTCAGACGACACCTCAACTATCCCATAATCTGTATTAAAATTGATTAGCTTGCATCATGGAGAAGTAAATGCAACTTGGAGCTTGCAACATGGAGTTGGAGGAGTAAAAGCCTTGGATCTTGGAAAGCCATCATGGAGAAGTAAACGCAACTTGGAGCTTGCAACTTGGAGTTGGATGAGTAAATGCTTTGGATCTTGAAAAGCCGTCATGGAAGAGTAAATGCAAACTTGAAGCTTGGAGGAGTAATTAACTAGGTGTTATGCCTACTAGGTGTTGTCTTGTGTATTTAATTAAGTGTTGTTGTGTTAAAGCAATTTAGATGTTGTCTTCATAAGTGTGTTGTAGTTTTTTGCTATAAATATTTGAGTGTTGTGTTGTAAGTTGGTAAGAGAGAAACCAAAATAAGTGTTCTTTAATATACAGATTTTCTCCATCCATTTTGTGCCTCGTTTCTTATATTCGAAAGATCGCCCATTTTGTTTTGGTTCCAACAATATGTAATTCACCGACTCATCATTACTGAGCATCCACAATAGGCTTTGCCATTTCAAACAGGCAACGTGCGAGAAATTTCTGTGCAAAAATTTCCATGAGACTTTCCTGGCGTTATAAGACTTCCCTTGTCGGGGATTATCCTTATTTTGATTGTTCATTATAATGAATAGCAAGGATTTCGTGTATGGTATGAAATTTGGGAAGTCCCTGTTGAATGTGCGGACTGCGTATGGAACCGTGGCGCATGAGCTTTTGAAATGCAATCGCTCCCCGCACCTGCATCAAAACTATGTTGCACAAGCATGGTGGATCTCATTCCGAATGATGTCTACGTTAGGTTTTGTAAGGTCGATCACAGTAACACTTCGTGTTAAACCATGACCACAAGACCAGCGAAAGCACCAGTCTTCAGCCTTCGGCCACAAGCATCTTCGGATTTTCTTAAAAGATGAAATGTGCTGTAAATCATGATTTGTGTCTAGATAAGGAAGTCACAGGAAAAGCAAGGAATGTGAGAGACAAAAAGCTCTATTTAGATTACAAATTAAATCATTTCGTTCAAGCCTCCCCATAGATAGTAGATAAATTATCAATAGCCATAAATTCGGTCACCAATAGCTACAAAAGGAGCACACGGTTTTCTTACCAGAAAAAGGGAAAAGCAGCAAGAAAGAGAACATCAATTCTATTCTGAAGTACCCAATCAACTGCAAAAATATTCGATGGTAAGAAGCTACAAGCCTCCCTTCAAGTTTTACAGAGCAAACTGTAATTCTTGCCTCGCGATCTTATTATAAATATTTATACAGAAGTAGCATGCATCTGCACACTCATTTCGACTTCTTCACTGCCTTCTTCTTGATAACTTCATCGATGTACATTATACCTTTTCCCTTGTAAACTTCAGGAGGCTTGCAACTACGAACGGCAGCAGCGAATTGATGCACCCTTTGCTTGTCGATCCCAGTACATCAGACCACATTGTTTTTTTAAAAAAAAGACACGCACTGCAGGAGGAACTGTCAGCTCTACCTCGTGACTGTATCCTAATTTTAGGTACAAGAGGCGTCCCTCAGCCTCCGCTCTAGCTTTGAACCCAACACCTACAATCTTGAGAAAGCAAAAGAATTTGGCGTCCATTGCCGTCAAAGAAAACATATTGCCTCAATTTCCCCTAAAGATCAGACAACCATAATAAGCACATCCTCCAATCATTATTTCCAACAAGTCAATTAATGAGAAGCAAAAACAGCATACACAAAACTGACGATGAAGAACTTATTGGAAAACATCAAAACCCAGAGGAGCAGAAATCTATAGGAGAGAAGGTATACTACAGACTACAGAGCACTCTGGCCTTTGACATCATTACTTACTCTAAATCTATATCACACATCATTCCACTGTTCTGGATTCTTTAACTTTAAGCCACAGTGGCCCTCTTGCAACTTGAGCTTTTCACAGTAGAAAAGCAAAACCCCTTATCATCCAGTCTCAGTGGAGGAATGGCGCAGCAATATATTCTTCCATTGGAAACATGACTTAATCACGACCCTCAACTTTCACCGATCAAATCAAGAAGTTATAGGTCATTGCACATTTTTTTCCCTTCACGGTGCCCATTGTTATTCTACAAATATGGCTATGTTTTTGCTTGAATTAGATCATCCCCAACTCTTTACCAGAAAGTGAAAAGCTTAAGCCTCGAATTTCAGGTGAGATTTCAGAATACTAAAGCAACCTACTTACTGACAACAGGACAAAACCTTTGACATGGAAACGAAAACCACCAGGAATTAAAGAGAGAAACAAACCAAAAGAGCAAGATGAAGCTAATCACAGTCACTCTGCTACATGTGACGAAAAATGTAACTCAAACAATAAGACAATCAATTCTCAAACACTATTTTGCTCCAAGCTACGCTCTAAATTAGAGGTGAGCATTTTCAGCTTCGGTCCACATTCCACCTGGAACTTGGAACCTACCCGTCAAAACCGATTCCCCAGATTTTGGAATCCAGAACCTATTCTTCATACCTTGGAACATGGAACCCACCCTGTCAATAGGTTCCACGGTCTAGCTAGATCAAAGTGTGGCTTCAATCTCATACCCCCAGTCACTGCCCACTTTAGCACTTGGAATTACATTTGTGTTCCTTTTTTAGTTTTATTCACAAAAACATTACCCATCTTTCTCCTTCACATAGTTATCAAGGCGTCACCTAGGTGACAAGGCGATCTCGGATGCCCAAGGCATCCTATCGCCTTGCTGGTTCTCCTCAAGGCAGGCGCCTTGGTTGTCTAGGCGTCATCTTGTGGAAGTACAAATGTAAAATATATTTGCTATATATTAAAATTTGTTTATTTTTAATAATCTTTCATGCATATATTTGCTCTGTTGAATCATGAATGTAAGTTTTGAAGTACAAATGTAAAATATACAATTATACATATATATATTTAAAATTTTAGTTACACTGTCGCCTTACGGACGACTAGACAGGTGTCGCGACCCGTCCGAAAGCGGACGCGGCTAATGGATTACCGATCGCGGGTCTTGGATCGGCGCGGGCCCTCCCAGGCCCATACCAAATCGCGGCGGGAGTATTTTTCAAAAGGATTCGACGATAAGAGTCGATCGCTTTCGACCTTAGTGTGGTCGTGGTGGCATGTGCAACTTGTGCATGCATTTGGAGTCGCCACCGGTCTTTCTTGGAGGGTAGACCGGAAACCTTACTGATCGATTGGGAGAGATCGATCAGTTCTACGGAACCAGAGTTTTTGGGTTCGGGGACTTGGTTACGCTGGTGTCGTTACCAACGCCCTTTCGGTACCTAAAGCGAGTGAATTTCCTAACTAGGATTTTATGCAGGCGCAATTTTGGGTGAGGTAAGTCTGACTTTGCACATTAACCAGTTTAACATGCTCACGTAATCATAATAAATAAATAGATGTCAATCACATAAACATCTATCCTACGTGGTGATCATGGAATTATGATTTAATGGGTCTCGAGCCAATGAGACCACATTTAATCATTTTAATATTTTAATAACGGAGAGCCGCTCTTCGCTTCTTCTTGGTTTCTTGAACTCTTCAAGAATTGGGCCCCAAAGAGCTCGCCGACTTAAAAGGCTCCCCCACGTAATCCTCGTAGCATTTACATCAACAATTGACTATGCTAAAAATAAAGATTACATGAAAAATAAAAGGAGTACGCAGCCTCCATTTAATAATTACAACCCCAAATATATAAATAATCATCATACATTCATATATACATCAATTACATTGATTAGGGATTTTTCCATGATCACCACCCTTTCACATGAGTAATAAATTCACAATTTAAAACTTAGGAAGGCACAATAAAAATTCTACGTTGAATCATATTCAGAATTTTTACGTAAAATAAGATAGCCATAAATTTTCGATTCAAAATTGATTTATTCTCAATTTTTGCTACGTTGATTAATTTATCATATAAAATAATCAATCTCCATTAGCCATGTAAGACGAACAATTCGTTAATACATATTGGCCATAGTATTGCAAAAATTGCAAAAATCAATTAAATGCACGAAAACGCCTAAGGATTGGCTCTGATACCACTGTTGGGATCCACGTAACACGTAGCGGAAATAAATAACAACCCATACATGTATCTCCAGAGGCGTACTTCGTGCATTTCAATCGAAAAAAATCACAAAGCCTCAAAGGGAGTAAATAGATTACCTCTCGTAGCGTGCTTGAACGGAGGTGTCGGTTCGATGTTCTTCGATCTCAGCCTCCACAAGTGTTAGGCATCTAGTTCGGACGCACCACCAATTGACGAACGGGGAGACGACTAATAACTCCACAACAATTGTGCTAGCAATATGCGGAATCAATATTCCGAACTTAGTATATTTTGCTCACTCAAGATGATGAGAATATAGAGAGTGTTTGTGTTCTTCTCTCTAAGCTCTCAAAAATTTGTACACTCTACAAAATGTCTCTCCCCCCAACCTCAAAACTCTTGCCATCCTTTTATAGCCAAAAATACCTTCCAATAAATTGTATTTAAAAATAGCACTAACAATTATAAATTCTATCTAAAAATAGCACTCACAAATAAATGACATTTAAAAATAGCACTAACAATAGCACTCACAATTTATAATACAAAAATGCTATTTAAAAATAGCACTAACAATAGCACTCACAATTTATAATACAAAAATGCTATTTAAAAATAGCACTAACAATTATAAATTCTATCTAAAAATAGCACTCACAAATAAATGACATTTAAAAATAGCACTTACAATAGCACTCACAATTTATAATACAAAAATGCTATTTAAAAATAGCACTAACAATAGCACTCACAATTTATAATACAAAAATGCTATTTAAAAATAGCACTAACAATTATAAATTCTATCTAATAATAGCACTCACAATTTATGATAAATAAATTCCATTTAAAAATAGCACTAACAATAGCACTCACAATTTATAATACAAAAATGCTATTTAAAAATAGCACTAACAATTATAAATTCTATCTAATAATAGCACTCACAATTTATGATAAATAAATGCCATTTAAAAATAGCACTAACAATAGCACTCACAATTTATGATAAATAAATGTCATTTAAAAATAGCACTAACAATAGCACTCACAATTTATAATACAAAAATGCTATTTAAAAATAGCACTAGCAATAGCACTCACAATACAAAAATGCTAAAAAAAGGCACTAACAAAGGTGTTAAAAATAATAACCATTATTATTATTACAAGAGTTAAAGAGGTTACCAAACAGTACAAATATGCATAACGTATAAATACGTATGACGTATAAATACGTAGAGCATACGTATACATCCGTGAAACCGGGGACTAATTGAAAGAAAAATGTGCAATTAAGCCCTTTTGGTAAAAATTGATTAAATTGGAGGGCAAATTGACATAATTGCACTTTAAGACTTTAGAATCCAATGTCATAGCTTATAAAAAGTGAGAATTGAAAACTAAAAGACTCGAAAATGATTTTTTTTTAGGCTCGGTTCGGGTTTATGTTTGTGAAGGAACATATTGACCCGAGCCGAATTTTTGAGATTTAAAGTGACACACTTGAAGAGGAAATTAAAACAAAATTATCGAATATTTTTGGGTATTTTTCTGACCACGAATGGTTTTTTTCTGATTTTTTGGGTATTTTTATAATTAAATAAACTCGAAAAATATTAAAAATACCGAAAACTATTTTTTGTTCAAAATTGGTTCCTAAGGTTAAACCAAGGCTTCCAAAGTTGATTTTGTGATTTTATGACCTTTTTTGATATTTTTAATTAATTTTAAAGAATAAAAATCACAATAATAAATGGTAAAAAAAATCAGGTGTCAACAGCTGCCCCTCTTTGAGAGGAATCTCGTTAGAGGTTTCTCTCAAAGATAAGGTGGCACCTGATTCCTAACCGACTCAACTGGGAAAATAAGAGAAGAAATGTTATGACATCGGATCCTTAAGCCTATTGATAAAAGCTCAAATCAATCCCCGGTTTGCTCTAACAATTTGAACATGGGCCGGAGTGAGAGAGGCTTACCTGAAGCTCACCTGTCGGATGCTGCCGGTTGCGACGACTTTCAAGAAGATGCCTAGGACTCGTCATTCAGAATATCCTAGGGAGATTAAGCTCTGACCTGTATGGTAGGTCATACCATGATGGGATTCCTAACTTGTAGGAACCTAAGGAAGGCGCATCCCACGCTTTGGGATTTGCCAAGGATTTTGATCCGTATGGTGGATCAGACCTTTGTGTTGATCCTTACTGCGATATTTATCAATGAGTTGACCCTTATGGCGGTTTCTACCAATGAATTGACCCTTATGGCGGTTTCTACCATATGTGACCCTTCAGGCGGTTTCCACCATTAATGTGATCCCTCAGGCGGTTTCTACCTTGGTTTGACCCTTCAGGCGGTTTCTACCTTGAGTTGACCCTTCAGGCGGTTTCTACCTTTGATTTGACCCTTCAGGCGGTTTCTACCTTGTGTTGACCCTTCAGGCGGTATCTACCATGTGTTGACCCTTCAGGCGGTATCTACCTTGTGTTGACCCTTCAAGCGGTATCTACCTTTGATTTTGACCCTTCAGGCGGTATCTACCTTTGATTTGACCCTTCAGGCGGTATCTACCATATTTTGACCCTTCAGGCGGTATCTACCTTGATTTGACCCTTCAGGCGGTATCTACCTTCATTTGACCCTTCAGGCGGTATCTACCTTCATTTGACCCTTCAGGCGGTATCTACCTTCATTTGACCCTTCAGGCGGTATCTACCTTTGTTTGACCCTTCAGGCGGTGTCTACCATCAGTTTTGACTTTGAAAAGGGGTCTCATGACGAGGGTTCTCCACGTCCGATGAGACTGCCTAAATGAAAAGGGGTCTCATGACGAGGGTTCTCCACGTCCGATGAGATTTCATGAATTTTGAAAATGGGTCTCATGACGAGGGTTCTCCACGTCCAATGAGACTGTCTGATTTTGAAAAGGATTTTTTTTAAGGGTTTCTCTTCCCCAAGAAAATATTGGTAATCTTTGAGAAGACAGCAATTGTCCAATTGACAAAATTTTATGACTTAAGCTTTAGTCATGAGATGTGCATTTTGATGCTGGAGGTTATCCAAAACATTCTTGCAACATGCAAATGTGATCACAAATCCCTTGTATGGAAAATCTGGATCAACAGTTTGAAAATTTCCAAAAAGAGTTTGCTCAAAACATCAATTGGAATATTTCTCGACAAGGAGGCCATCTCACCTGTTTTGAGGTGATGATTTTTAGGGGATGCACTCAATTCCCTACTGACCTGTGCCTAGGTTTTAGGCTCATTCGTAGCGCATACATTTTGATCAGTCGGGAGGTCTTCCACGGGACCGTAATGTTGGGCTTGGATACTGGTTTTCAAGGGGGACCCGCTTTGGAGTCGAGGCCATCGAATGAAAATCTTCACCATCTGCTCCGGGTTTACAAGTCAAGAACACTGCAAAATGAGAAAGAAAGAGTCTTGCTCGTACTTCTTCGAGCTAAGCTATATGTTAACCCAAGTGTCTTAGTCAGAGAAGACTGTTTCAGGGTTGTAACATTGGTAGGATTGGGGACCGAAAAAGGCTTGTTTTTGGCCCAGAAATCACGAAGGATTTGACATTGGTGATCATTGCCAATTTGTCACATGTCTTTTCCATTCTGCATCTTCCATTTTTGAGGTGTGCAACCGCTTTTGAGGTGTGCACAAGTCCTTTAGAGAACGTCTCTTGTGGTATTAAGAGATTGACAATTCTGTCCGTGTTTTTGCACCACAACTGACATCATTTGGGGAGCAGTCTTCTTGATCTGACTCCTTTATGGGTTTTTCTCTCTTCCCAACTAGGCTTTATTGGGGATCAATCAAACAGTTTTCACGAGCATCGGCCTTGCTTTTACCAGGCACTTTGCTTTTTCTTGATGTTGGGGATTTTTTTCTTTGTTGAAATCCCGCCTTTTCTTTTCCTTTGGAACTACGATGTTCAGAAAATTGTGCTAGATATACAACTTGAATCATAGCACATTTAAACGCCGATATGAGATTTTTCTATAAATCCCATCTCTTGATTTCTTCCGTTCTTGGAGTGATGCAGTTTCCATCTTGAAACATCCCATGATCACCAACAAGGGTTTATGAAATGAATTTGCAGGCTCAACTTGGCTGTGCAAAGGATATGGTGTGTGGGATAGAGAAATGAATGCTTCTCGTCATCCTATGGCACTTGGATTACCATATAAACAACACACAAAGATTGATGTTAGTCCGAGCAAGAAAATTTCTAACCATTTTCTCCTGATACCGCTGGACTCACCTCCATTTTGCCTCGATGTGGGGTGGTTCTTGACAGGGTTAAGAATGAAAACCGTCGTTCAAAGGGTTTATCAACGGTCACCTGTAGTGTTTGAGGGATATGAAACGAATGCATCCGTCATCCCAACCCATGTAATCGTTGCGAATAATCCCTACTTCCGTAGGTCCAGATTTTGCTATCTGATCCGCTCCACTTCTCTCCAGTGTGTGTAGGACGTGTTTGGACTAGGCTTTGCCTCTTTTCTTTTGAGAAAACGTCCTTTTAAAAGTTTTGAACTTTTGATTGGAAAAAATCTCTTTCATTTTCTCCAAAAATTTTACCCGTCAAGGGGATTTTATGATGCACCATGCATGTTCTTATTCATGTTCAGATAACCTCCTGTTTTAAGACATGAATGCCAATGAAGTTTGAATTCTATGTCTTTTCTAGACATTAGATTCTGAAAGCTTTTCTTTTTCTCTCTGTTTTTTATTTAACATCTTCAATGGATTGGGGAAAGGGATACTTACCTGTCCCCCGCGGCTGGAGATCCTGAAAATGCGGAAGAAACATGTTATTGTACGTTCACGAATTTTTCAAAAAATTAGAACGATACAATTTACCCTTGGTCATGTATTCTAACGGGTAATACATGGGATGTGAAAACCTGTTCGTCTGTAAGGCGATTCCCCTGTCAAGGATAAATAACGAGTATCAATTCATATTCTCAAATTCAAGACAAATTGGAACGATACAACTTTACTCTTGGTTCTCATCCCGTTCTGATATTGCGTATTGATATGAACAACATCTATCAAATCCGCCTATCCATTCTTGGAGTGTTTGCAACATCAATGGTTCATCTGCCCCCAGTTAGGCAACGTCTGTTCTGTTATTCGAACAAATGGCTCCTTGAGTGATTTATCCACGTTTATCACCTGAGAAGGGAAAGAAATGAGACATTACTTCGGTATTCGATTGAAGATCGTTTAGGAACGATACATCGTTTTACCAAATAGGTGGTTTCGCGGCCAAACGTATTTCGTATTGAAGGGGTAGATCCCATTATACTCCGCGGGTGATAGTCATTGTTCGGGGAACTTGCTCCACGGATTAAGCGATTAATCCACGGCCCTCGGCTTGAAGATGCTCAAAGGGTGATGTTGACACTCACGCGCAATTAGTTCTAGACATTAATGAAAGATGTTCCCGTGGGAACCTTACAGTGCAATCAACAACATATTCAATAGGAGTGTTCCACCCCTTTCGTCTAAGCATTTTTCATCGAGTAACCATGCCTTGCATCAGACGTTTGGTCACCTGCCTTGCGTCACCACTGCGATGGCCCTCCGGCTCCAAATTGATCGAGCCAAAGATTGAACTCATCGCCAAGGAAATTGCTCGGGTCTTCGAGCCATTGATGTTCAAGTTGGGTATCAACAATTGTTGGGGGCAGATTTCCTTCATCGCCTTCATTGTGAGGAACTGGAGTCTTTGAGCTAGAACCTTCATCATTGCCCTGTTGGGGTCGAGACATACATTCCTGAAGAGTATTGATCCAAGTGTCCAGCTCCTCCTCAAGGAAATCGCCTGTTCTTTCTAGCCTTTGGTGCCCAGATTGGCTGTCGTCGACTGCAGGCGAGGGATTCCTCTCTTTGCTCTCGCCGTGAGCAACTTGACCCCTCGAATTGGAACTTCCTCCAATGACCGGCAGGTTTATATGTGCACTCTCTACCAATGCCAGATCCGCTTCAGGGACAGCATTAATGACCGAATCGCGCTCAAACTGAGGAATCCCTATGTGCTGGAACTGCGGTATATACTCTTGAGGAGTATTGAGATAGCTCGGCGGAGCATTCTGATTTGGGTTAGAGGAGTCGCTAACACGACTGCTGGTCCCGTCATTGCTGAAACACGGTTGGGTGCTCTCGGCTCTCCAATCATCGTGGTTGTAACTCTGCCCGGCACTTGAGCTCCAACTGGCTTTATGATGGTTTAACGCTATCCTTCCATCCCTTAGCAATCTCCTATAGTACTTGAGGTGAGACTCGACGTTAATTCTAGAGAGCCCCGGCACATTCATAATCTCGAGTATGCGTAGTGGGCTAGCCGAATCAACTCCCAGCTCTCGAATTGCATCAACAAATTTGGTGTGAAGTTCATAGGTCCAGTAAAACCTTGTTCTCTTATCACCCAAAATATCGTCAATACTTCGGTAGCTATTCTCTACGGGATCTAGTCGTTTCAAAAGTTGTCCAGGGAGGGACTCACCGACTTTGGATTGGCTGGCTGTGACAGCGAGTTTGTCATTGAGAGAACTCCCCCTGTGATGATTCATATCACATTTCTCAGAGGATGTTGGTGTTGATCCTATGGTGTTGACTTGCTCATGCAGATCTCCGGCGATATCTGGCTGTGTCGGAAAATGCTGTGGAGAATACGGTAACAGCTGAGCGTTATTCGTCAACAGGGACGGTTCATCGAGGAACACCTCGCCGAGGACAACAGGATTACCACAATTAAGGCAGGTGGCCTTGGTCAGAGCTTCCTTATATCTCGCGCTTTCAGCTTGAAGCTTCTCATTCTCCTCCTTCAGGACCAGTAACTCATGGTCTGCGTATTGCTGTTTCACCCGGGTTCGTTTGTTGGCGAACCAAAACTTGACCTTCGAAAGCTCCAATCCTATTTTTCGGCTCAACTCCATTTTCTGTTGTCTGCTTGGAGTGGGGCATTCATTGAAGAAAGCTTCGAGCTCTCGGATTTGGCCTGGAGTGTGGCGTTGTAGTTGCTTCCTTTTCCGACTCCGGTCATCATTGTATACTCCTTCTTCGTAGCTGAAACCTAGAATTTCATCGCTGGAGGAGTCAGTCTCTATGGCCTTCGGGCAGGATTCAGCTCCAGGATCTTCAAAGTCTCCCAGCAGTTCGTGCTCAGAAATGTCCAGGTCGGGCGTTTCTAGCAGATGGGAATAACTTTTAAACATGATGGATCGGGGTATCTCGGGCTGATCTAGTTCACTCAGCTTTCTCAATTCGCTCTTACGTGTTTGCTCACTCTAGAAATTTTCTCAAGTGATTGTGCGTGTCCTGGAACCATCCTTCAGGCTGCATATGAAGACCAGCAAGCAAGCGCTCCTCCCGAGATCCTGCAATTACTCATCGTCTGTATTCCCCTTTCTTTTTCCTCGTGATAGGATCACAAACTCTCTTGCATTGATTCGGTTTCATCGAGTATTGCGCTCGTCCCCTAGTTCAGTCTTCAAAGTGGTGGGTCTACAATCTTTCGGCGCCTTTTATGATTTGCTAGGCCCGAGAACGTGGGGAGCAGCGGTGGACCCGCAATTAATGACTCCGTTTAATTCATTTAGCTCCATGGGAATTAACGCTATGATCTTCTCTCAACCCCTTTTCATCGTTCAAACGATAGTGGCATTTTCCATGTGCATGCTGTTACTCTTCATTTCAGCATCCCGGACGCTTGGTGAGGAATGAGTTCGTGGCCACTCAAAATTTTAAAGACCGTCTCTGGTTTCAGACTTAATCTAACAAGGGATCATCACAACTGAGCATGACGATGTTCGTCGATAGCGTTGGTTTAACTATAGTCATTAAAGAAAAATGTTCCCGTAGGAACTTTACAACGATAAAATGAGTGATCTACTCGTGAACATGTTCTTCTTTCTATGGGTGTTCGTAGTGACCGACCCATCGTGCCCCGAGTCAGGTGCTAGATCATGGCTGTCCAAGCATGCCAGCTTCCCACTGATTGAACAAGGCATCGAGCCCCTCATCGAAGAAATCGTCTGTCGTGGGTTGACCAGCGGCAGGCAGAGCACCAGCCGACTGCTGCTCGAATGGAGGAGTTCGCACTCGCTGTACTTGTGACACGCGCTCTTGAGAAATGTTGAAATGGCCCGGGAGGACATTCTGATCAGCTTTCAGTTTGCCGGTGGTCGGGTTGCTAGCTTGACTGATGCTTAGATTTGACCGGGTATCTCTTGATGCCTGAGCATTACAATGGCGGTCGCCCCTAGCTTTTGAGCTCGAGACGGATTCCTCCCGGTTTAGCTCCGCTCGACGTTGTTTTAATAGCTTTCTGTAGGCAGCAAGGTGATTCCTGACCAGCTCCTTACTAAGCCCCGGTACATTCATGGCCTTAAATATGCGCGTCGGAGTTGCTGAGTCGATCCCCATTTGGTGAACCACGTCTAGGAATCTGGAATGCAATTCAGGGGGCCAAGCGAACCTCCTCTTATCGTGGCCCAAAATTGCATCGATGGCTTGACGACTGATTAACTCATCTCCAGCAGGACCCGACCCTATCGAAAATTGTTGTGCATGAGGCTGATATGCTTTGAGCTGGTCGGCGGTAACATCCAGCTCCTTGAAACTGTAACTCCAATCAAAGCGATGCAAATCCCATCCCCCAGGAGGCATTTGTATCATCTTCGTAGGATCATCCTGCTCATGCGTGACTCCGGCAAAATCTGGTTGAGCAGGAGATGCCCCGAGGGAGTAGGGTGGTAAATGAACGTCTTCAATCATCGCGTGAGGCTTATCGGGGAATATCTTACCGAGGGCGACGAGGTTATCGCAATGAGGGCAAACGGTACTATTGAGAGCTTTTTCATACCTCATGTTTTCTGTTCGCAGCTTTTGGTTTTCTTCCTTTAAAATCTCGACCACCTGACGTTTGCGTTGAGCCTTCGATTTGGATCTCCTATTTTGAAACCAAAACTGGATCCTCGACTGATTAATCCCCAACTCCCGGCTCAATTCAATTCTCCACTTCTTTTTCATGTAATGGCTTTTACTGAAAAGGGTTTCCAGCATTTGGGTTTCCTCCTGAGAGTATTGGTGAGGACGTCTTCTTTTCCCGAGTTGAACATCGTGGATGTCGTTGTCGTCGTCGCCGTGATCTTGATTTCCGTTGCCAGAAGTGTTGGGCTCCATGGTTTTGGCGTTAGACTTGATCTTGGAATCTTCGAGATCCCTCTGTAGTTCAATTTCTGAGATTTTTGAGTCAGTCGCCTCTAGCAGCTGACAATAACCTCTTAAATATGTTGGATTGAGAAATGTTTGATTGGTTCTTGCCCACTCAGAGTTCTCCACTCTCTCATGTATGCTCACTCCCTATAAAGTTTTCTTCGAGTGACTTCGTATGTTCAGGAGACGCTCTTCAAGCATCATTAGGCAAACGTTCCCCCTCAAGACTTTGAATTTCTCGCTTAGCTTTTCAATCGTGATGGGACTGCCAAATCCTGTTAGGGCTCTCTTCGATAGTTGCGCTTACCTCCCACCTAACTCTAATAATGGTGATCCCGACAAATCTTTTACATCTTTTAATTGATGAGCCGGAAATCGCGGACCGAAACGAATCCAATGGTTCTCGTGAGGGGACCTCCTGCTTTACCCCCTAACTGGGCTCCACCAGCATTATTACTGAGACCCTTCATCATCCTCGAGTTGCTATAAAATGAGGAATTAATGTATGGAAGGTTAACGTTCTCGCATAATCAGCTTCTTCCTTCTAATCTCTCTGTCAAACTCGTCTTATTCTCAAGCCAACCCAACGCAAATGGCCTCCTCTCCCGTACGCACTTTTTCAACTGATGTCTTGGCCCAGTGGGAAAAGCTTTATAACCTACTGGGTCGCGGTTACGCACACATAACCGATCATTCTGCGACCGAGGATGAAATCCGTGTCCTGCTCGAGGACCTTGATACCACTTCTCTCGAAGGTACTACACTGGGGAGGGAATATAGAATTTTCCCGACTCTCTTTGCACACTCCTTAGAGGCCTACCGTGCTGCTAATCGGGAGGTTCTCGTGGCTCGCGTCTTGCGAGCTCGTTATGAGGATCGATCTGATCATTTGGTGCTGACCAACTATCTGGCCGATAGTTACAAAAAGGCCGTCGAGTTTGCTAATGAGCGGGTCGCGACGTTGCTTCGCGAGAGGAGAAATCTGGTGGAGCAATTGGCCCTATCCCTGACCACCGGCGAGCATGACCGACGCAATGTCCTGTTGAGGCTTCAGAGCGACTGGCAGGAAGAACGGCTCGACAAAATAACCGCGGACATAGCTCGCGGGAATGGACTGGTTCGAGACCTGGAAACAATCGCCGAAGAACATGAGGCCAAGGTCGCCGAAGTTAAGGGAGAATGCAAAAGTCTTCTCCTCAGGCTTGCCGACCATGACATGCGGAGTTGGGAGTATGAGCAGAGCATTAATAACATGGAGGGTCAGTTGGGCTCCTTCGTGTCGTTAATTAGGGCTCACTTCGGCTTTACTTTTCTACCCCGAATTGTATGACCTGCTTTTGAAAACCCTCCACTGAGCAAAATAAATGAGAACTCTTGTGTGTGTGTTTTAACTTCTGTATGGTTCATTTCTTCGAGCATCCGAACATCTTCAACTTGGGTGAGCCGAACCATAATATCAGTAAGCCGAGCAAATATGTCCTGATTTTATAACTCGCTCATGATCATATGAGATAATAGCCTTAGACTTGTCCAGGAAAAGATTTCTCTCTATTACCTATTTTTTTTACCTGCAAATAAAAAGACAGAATCAGAAGGAATAATTTGAAAAAGAAATCAAAAACTCCTTTCAATCCTATGCTTGCCCATGATTAATAAGGACAAGAACTTTTACAAGGGTTTTAATCTTGCGCGAAAAGTTTTTATCAATATTCCTCGAAAGAAAGCATACTATTGAAAGGAATGTAATTCACAATAATCGCTTTTGATCAATTTCGAGAGGAACGAATTACTCAAAAGTGCGAGGCATAATAACGTGTTTTAAATTTAATTGAAGATACGGCATCCAAATTAAGGCCGTTTTGTTAAGAACGAGAGTAATTTGGACATCTATCTCGTCATTAAATTCAAAACAACGCCGATATTCTCGATCAATTATCGTGGATTACCAGCGACGTAAAACATGCATGGACCAATTCAAGTGTATAATTCCTTCTAGCGAAATTGGGGTTGGATTACCCTATATGACCAAAAAGGTCGTGCAAGATTTCCAATTTTTAATTTCCTCTAAAGGAATTATAAACTTAACTTGGGAGTATTCGGATGATTAGAGAAAATGCCACTATCAAATTCCCATGACATGTCAAAAGAAATACAACCAAGTTCCATCTAAATGTATACACCAATAGATCCCTAATACAATCACTCTAAGGGGTGAGATAGAGAAAGCCTCGATAAAAGTAAACCCTATACAAGAGGACTAGCAATGGAAAATGAAACAAAGGAATGTGATCCTAACGTTTAAGGATGTCCCAAGTTCGATCTGTGACTTCCGGATCACTTGCCCCAACTCGTCATCTTCATTGGACGATATCTCAATAATGTCCATAGTAGGCTCCTTTGTTGCTCACTCGGTGCTTGTCATGGGATATCATCCTCTTCGTCTTCTATCAAGGACGTTTGGGAAAAACACACACATCTATCCTTGAAATGGCATTTAATCTAATCACCAGAATGCAATGAATGAAATGCCTATATTTATATGAACTGTAATAGATTCGAGGTATAGAGAGTCTTACCAACCAAACTCGTCGACTTATGTGCGGTTTTAGGTGTACCAACCGCCCAAAGACATGCGCATGAGACAAGTTATGGTGAACTTCTAAAAATCAGAGGGTTTGGCACCTAAGGTTAAGGTTCCCATTTCGAGTTCTAGAAAGAGCCGATTCCATTGCACAGCTATCGTTGCATTGGGACTCGATCCATAGTTCGAAGCGAGCGGAATTGAAAAGTGGATTACCCCGCGTTTTTCCTCACGGAGATTCCATTTTCAATTCCTTCTATTGTGTTCCTATAGGCGACGCCCGGGGTTTTAGGCGCGGTTGTGTGTGTCCACGTGTTGTGATCATCACAATGCAATTCATGCATAGCAGTTTATCAATCAGCACTTCAAATCATCCACACAACATACATTCCTACGCCCAACCTGCATAAGACAATGTTAATCACGGACTACACCCCTTATTTCTCCAATCTGCAAAAACATATAACACCTATCGTAAGCGGACTTACCTCACCTTCACGAGCGCCTGCATGGTTAGAAAAATCACTCAGCGTTTTAATTACGGCCTAAGTCCACTTGGGGTCTAGAACCATAGGTTCTAGAACACAGTGTCCCCAGCGGAGTCGCCAGCTGTCGCGACCCGTCCGAAAGCGGACGCGGCTAATGGATTACCGATCGCGGGTCTTGGATCGGCGCGGGCCCTCCCAGGCCCATACCAAATCGCGGCGGGAGTATTTTTCAAAAGGATTCGACGATAAGAGTCGATCGCTTTCGACCTTAGTGTGGTCGTGGTGGCATGTGCAACTTGTGCATGCATTTGGAGTCGCCACCGGTCTTTCTTGGAGGGTAGACCGGAAACCTTACTGATCGATTGGGAGAGATCGATCAGTTCTACGGAACCAGAGTTTTTGGGTTCGGGGACTTGGTTACGCTGGTGTCGTTACCAACGCCCTTTCGGTACCTAAAGCGAGTGAATTTCCTAACTAGGATTTTATGCAGGCGCAATTTTGGGTGAGGTAAGTCTGACTTTGCACATTAACCAGTTTAACATGCTCACGTAATCATAATAAATAAATAGATGTCAATCACATAAACATCTATCCTACGTGGTGATCATGGAATTATGATTTAATGGGTCTCGAGCCAATGAGACCACATTTAATCATTTTAATATTTTAATAACGGAGAGCCGCTCTTCGCTTCTTCTTGGTTTCTTGAACTCTTCAAGAATTGGGCCCCAAAGAGCTCGCCGACTTAAAAGGCTCCCCCACGTAATCCTCGTAGCATTTACATCAACAATTGACTATGCTAAAAATAAAGATTACATGAAAAATAAAAGGAGTACGCAGCCTCCATTTAATAATTACAACCCCAAATATATAAATAATCATCATACATTCATATATACATCAATTACATTGATTAGGGATTTTTCCATGATCACCACCCTTTCACATGAGTAATAAATTCACAATTTAAAACTTAGGAAGGCACAATAAAAATTCTACGTTGAATCATATTCAGAATTTTTACGTAAAATAAGATAGCCATAAATTTTCGATTCAAAATTGATTTATTCTCAATTTTTGCTACGTTGATTAATTTATCATATAAAATAATCAATCTCCATTAGCCATGTAAGACGAACAATTCGTTAATACATATTGGCCATAGTATTGCAAAAATTGCAAAAATCAATTAAATGCACGAAAACGCCTAAGGATTGGCTCTGATACCACTGTTGGGATCCACGTAACACGTAGCGGAAATAAATAACAACCCATACATGTATCTCCAGAGGCGTACTTCGTGCATTTCAATCGAAAAAAATCACAAAGCCTCAAAGGGAGTAAATAGATTACCTCTCGTAGCGTGCTTGAACGGAGGTGTCGGTTCGATGTTCTTCGATCTCAGCCTCCACAAGTGTTAGGCATCTAGTTCGGACGCACCACCAATTGACGAACGGGGAGACGACTAATAACTCCACAACAATTGTGCTAGCAATATGCGGAATCAATATTCCGAACTTAGTATATTTTGCTCACTCAAGATGATGAGAATATAGAGAGTGTTTGTGTTCTTCTCTCTAAGCTCTCAAAAATTTGTACACTCTACAAAATGTCTCTCCCCCCAACCTCAAAACTCTTGCCATCCTTTTATAGCCAAAAATACCTTCCAATAAATTGTATTTAAAAATAGCACTAACAATTATAAATTCTATCTAAAAATAGCACTCACAAATAAATGACATTTAAAAATAGCACTAACAATAGCACTCACAATTTATAATACAAAAATGCTATTTAAAAATAGCACTAACAATAGCACTCACAATTTATAATACAAAAATGCTATTTAAAAATAGCACTAACAATTATAAATTCTATCTAAAAATAGCACTCACAAATAAATGACATTTAAAAATAGCACTTACAATAGCACTCACAATTTATAATACAAAAATGCTATTTAAAAATAGCACTAACAATTATAAATTCTATCTAATAATAGCACTCACAATTTATGATAAATAAATGCCATTTAAAAATAGCACTAACAATAGCACTCACAATTTATGATAAATAAATGTCATTTAAAAATAGCACTAACAATAGCACTCACAATTTATAATACAAAAATGCTATTTAAAAATAGCACTAGCAATAGCACTCACAATACAAAAATGCTAAAAAAAGGCACTAACAAAGGTGTTAAAAATAATAACCATTATTATTATTACAAGAGTTAAAGAGGTTACCAAACAGTACAAATATGCATAACGTATAAATACGTATGACGTATAAATACGTAGAGCATACGTATACATCCGTGAAACCGGGGACTAATTGAAAGAAAAATGTGCAATTAAGCCCTTTTGGTAAAAATTGATTAAATTGGAGGGCAAATTGACATAATTGCACTTTAAGACTTTAGAATCCAATGTCATAGCTTATAAAAAGTGAGAATTGAAAACTAAAAGACTCGAAAATGATTTTTTTTTAGGCTCGGTTCGGGTTTATGTTTGTGAAGGAACATATTGACCCGAGCCGAATTTTTGAGATTTAAAGTGACACACTTGAAGAGGAAATTAAAACAAAATTATCGAATATTTTTGGGTATTTTTCTGACCACGAATGGTTTTTTTCTGATTTTTTGGGTATTTTTATAATTAAATAAACTCGAAAAATATTAAAAATACCGAAAACTATTTTTTGTTCAAAATTGGTTCCTAAGGTTAAACCAAGGCTTCCAAAGTTGATTTTGTGATTTTATGACCTTTTTTGATATTTTTAATTAATTTTAAAGAATAAAAATCACAATAATAAATGGTAAAAAAAATCAGGTGTCAACAACAGGCGCCTAATCACCTAGGCGTTTTAGAGGCCTCTGCTCGACTTGTCGCCTTAACAACTATGCTCCTTCATAATTGTTAAGTTATATTTGCTCACAGGGACAGAGCTTGCTCTGTTAATCCACTACATTCAAATTGATATAGGATCAAAGTCTTTATGGCAGGCAACTGACATGATAATTTCCATAGTTCTAGTATCAAGTAATATTTTATGATCATGCTCACTCATATTCACAGTTCATATGAAAGGGTAAAGTGCCATTTTTCATAGAAACACTTCTGTTTATCTTTAGCATGTAGAAGTCTATTTCTCCAAATTTGCTTCACCCCGCGTATCTATTCTTCCAGACAATTTTAAGGAAAATCATTTTCTTCACAATTTTCTTTACATCCCAAAGTACTTAATAAACATAGTGTAACAGATTAAACATTGGCAAATAAATGACCAGAAATGCTGCTTGTCATCCATGCGAACCAACGAGGACCAACTAGAGAGAGAGAGAGAGAGAGAGAGAGAGAGAGAGAGAGAGAGAGGGTGAGTGTGAGCACAAGCAAGTGATACAGAGTAACTACATGAGCGCGATTCCGAGAGATGACCACTGAATCTCTCACATGCACTGGTTTGTGCATTTCGTCGAACATGTGTTGCGCAGTTTCATGAAGGTGTTCATATAATAAAAGCAAGTGGAGAGACTCTAGATTATCGGCGTACATGAACTGAGAATCAGCGAAGTAACATCAAACTCACCTTGAAGACGCGATTTGTTCAGCTGCGAACTGCGAGCGAACCAGCAATAGGAGGAGCTGAGGTCTTTTCGCTGGTGATCTTGGCCAGCGAAGAGATCTCGAGCGAAGCGTGAGCTATGCGTGCTCTCCCAGATGGAAAACGGTGCACAACCACTGAGCTTGGTTGTGCGACGGTGGAATCGGCCGGCGGCGGTTTTCAGGAACAAAGAGCGGGTCGATTTTAGGATTGAACAGGTTCCTTGTCCGGTTCTCGATCTGGTCCCGGCCAAAAGAGCAAAAATGGTTAAGAAGCAATATTTGGCTAAGACTATTATCATTATGTTTTTTTTTCCTGGAAAACTATTATCATTGGTTATTTAACATTATTTTCATTATTTGTATCTTTTTTGTTTAATTTATTCCTCCATATATACATTTATATATAACTTATTTATAGAAAGACACATTTTAAGGTCAAGAGGAAAATGAGAAAATTAAAGGGGAGACTGCGATTATGTGATGTATCTCTTTTGCATGCAAAGCTTCAATTTTAAAAATGCTGCGACAAGTAGGATGTCCTGACATATCACTTGAAGGATCATGATCGTGTGATGAATTCACTATTCCGAGTGACCAAGGTCCATTCTTCTTTTTATAGCCACGAACGTGCACGAGATCCGATCATTCATCTCTGACATTTAACATAAATATCTTGTTTAATCTGTTACACTATGTTTATTAAGTACTTTGGGAGGTAAAGAAAATTGTGAAGAAAATGATTTTCCTTAAAATTGTCTGGAAGAATAGATACGTGGGGTGAAGCAAATCTGGAGAAATAGACTTCTGCATGCTAAAGATAAACAGAAGTGTTTCAATGAAAAATGGCACTTTACCCTTTCATATGAACTGTGAATATGAGTGAGCATGATAATAAAATATTACTTCATACAAGAACTATGGAAATTATCATGTCAGTTGCTTGCCATAAAGACTTTGATCCTATATCACTTTGAACGTCGTGGATTAACAGAGCAGGCTCTGTCCCTGTGAGCGAATATAACTCAACAATTATGAAGGAGCACAGTTGTTAAGGCGACAAGTCGAGCAGAGGCCTCTAAAACGCCTAGGTGATTAGGCGCCTCTTCTAGTCGTCCACAAGGCGACAGAGCAACTAAATTTTTAAATATATATATATATATATATATATATATATATATATATATATATGTATAATTGTATATTTTAAATTTGTACTTCAAAATTTATATTCACGATTCAACGGAGCAAATATATGCATGAAAGAATATTAAAAATAAATAAATTTTAATATATATCAAATATATTTTACATTTGCACTTCCACAAGATGACATTCCCAAAAGTACAAGCATCAAATAGGACATTGCAAAATAAAAAATGAGGCAGTAAATAATTTATCCTAAAACATGATAATAAGGCAAATGCAAAATACTTAATTGGATCGTGAACTTCTAGCTGCTTGAATCCCTGTACGTTTTGTAAATTCGGCATTTGGTGAACAGATCACTCTCCAGTACGTGGAAAACCTCACGAGCCCAAAAACTCCCTTCCAATCTTATAGCCGACAACCTCTAATCTCGACCATAAGCCAAAATATAATTGACAACTACCAACTTCTCAGTTCCCATAGCAATCACTTTTATAAAATTTTCCAGGACACCACAAGCAATAAATCTGAAGAACAGCGACTACAACACAAACACCAAGAATTGAAATTCCAATCCCGACGCAACTGAAAAATCCAAACCACACAAAACAAAAAGGAAGGGGAAAAAAACACTAGAGAGCCGCATATTGGAAGAACAGAGGGACGGCAACAGAGAACGCGAGCGAAGGGTATTAGAAAAACTCACCGGGAGACGAAGAGTAGATGGAACGAAGGGTGCGAAGCAAGTGGAGCGACCGAGTGGCAGGAGAGGAAACGTGAAGAAATTGGCGGATGCGAAGTGCGAGCGAGAGCAGGAGAGGAAGGGTAAAGAAAAAGTGAAGCGCGTGTATAGGGTTTGTGTATTTTAAAAAGGGCAAAAAAAAAATACTTACCAGAGGTGCGTTTGGGAACTGCTTTCCCAAGGGGGCTTTGGGTGTCCAAAGTCCCTTGGGCCAAAATTTAGGTGTTTAGCAAAAAATTTGAAAACACGTTTGGCTGAAGGTAAGCCTTCAAAAGGCTAAAAGCCCACTGCAGGTTGGGGGCTGCCTTGGTTTTGGGGCATTCTCGGCAGGCAACAATGCTCCATTAAAGAATTTTTTGAATTTTCAATATTGCCCTCACTTATTAATCATAATTCCACATTTACCCTTTTTTTCTTCTTCATCCTTCTTAGACGCCCTCTCTGCCGCGATCCCAACGCCTCGCCTCCCTGACTCCACCTCCGCCCTCATCGACCCTCCCCTCAACCTCCACAATCGCGTCCAGTCCCTCATTCATGCCGGAGATCTTGATGCCGCCTCTACCGTGGCCCGCCACTCCGTCTTCTCCAACACCTGCCCCAGATCTGGGCATGCGAGAGGCATGAGAGGTCGACCCTCGCCCGGCTATGGCGAGGCTCGACCCTAGTTGTCGCTGTGCAAGGGTTTGACCATGAGATTTTGCCTTTTCTCCTATTTTTTGATTCCTTGATTAGACAAGAGATGAATCAGGTTGGGTGAGAAACTGGATTTGGTCTTGTGCGCTTGTGGGTGTTCTGGGGAAGCCCTAGCAGAAGGCGCGGTTTCTAGGAGATTGTTTGATCGGTCGCTAGGGTTCGTGTGTGGCCTCGGTTTGGTTGTTCCGGCAATGGAGGGTGGATCGGATGGAGAGGATGAGGGCAAGAGTTCCGGGAAGTCGAGGAATTCCGGTGAGGGGCAGAGCAAGCCCAAGCGCAAAATGAAAGCCTTTGGGGAACGATGGTTCGCGTGAGGAACGATGCGGAATTGAGCAAGCTCCCGGTTCTGTGACCATTGCTAATGGAGGAGTGTTGCCCAACATTCGCCAAATGCTGTTGCCGAAGAAGATGGGCATTGGATTTGCTACTGAGGAATTGAGCAAGCTCATGGGTTCTGACCATTGCTAATGGAGGAGTGTTGCCCAACATTCACCAAATGTTGTTGCCGAAGAAGATGGGCATTGGATTTGCTACTGATGTGGATATATGCCGAGAAAACTCATCCTCGATTATTGATGTGGATTTATGCAGAGAAAACTCATACTCGATTACTGAAGTGTTCTTGGGAGTTTTCGGTTTGTAGATCCAATGCCCATCTTCTTCGGCAAATGACATCTTCCCTTCTTGATGTGAATTGAGATGGAAAGTGGATCTATAATTTGAGATAGTACAATTTGTGCCTTGAGGCCTTGATTTCGAATTTATGTTTACCAAACTGCATTTTCCCAAAGTTGCATTCTAAAGCATTTTTCAATTATAGTTTACCAAACCGTCTTTGCATTTCACCAAATTCCTTTAGTTTAAAGGCCTTTGCATTTCTCCAAAGGATTTCTCCAAAAGTTAAACCAAACGCACCCTAAATTTAAGAAGGCAAAATAGGCAGTTAAATAATTTTCATTAATTGAAGCTTCAGCATTTTCAATGCTAACTTTCACCCCAAAGCTATTTCAAAACAGTTACCAAACCGTCAACATTTACCCCAATGGGCTTTCAGGTCCCAAAGAGCTTTCAAAATGCTGAACCAAACCCACCCTTTAGATCCTCAATGCTCATCTCAAATACTGAACCAAACAAGGCCAAAGTCTCTCTCGTCTTAGTCTGGTTTTGGCCTAGAAGAGAATTGATTGTAATTGGATGGTGAACTTCTAGCTGCTTGACTCCCTGTACGTTATGCAAAATGGGCATTTGGTGAACAGATCACTCTCCAGTACGTGGAAAACCTCACGAGCCTAAAAACTCCCTTCCATTCTTATAGCTGACAACCTCTAATCTCGACCATAAGCCAAAATATAATTGACAACTACCAACTTCTCAGTTCCCATAGCAATCACTTTTATAAAATTTTCCAGGACACCACAAGTGTCACGCCCTGAACCCATCGAGCTCACGTACATCCCACCACGTCGTTAATCTTCAGTTATCTCCCAGGATCCATCGGCCAATCATATAAACAACTTCACAAAGAAACGATATCGCAGCGAGCATAAAAATTTCTCCATACAAATTACAATGAGATGACTCAGGACAAAGGGTATACTTCTCTTATTTGTAAAATTCTCCTCGTAAGTTAAGACTGGCAAGTACCCATAATTCAATTACTAAATCCTCAAGATTCGAATACAATTCCTAAGGCCACAAATAACATAAAACCATTAAACACATTACTCCATCGAGAGCTCATCCTCAACTAGCCTGTACTTCCGCATTCAATGACCTGAAAAAGTTAATCCCCCACTGGGGTGAGATATATATATATATCAGCAAGTGATACCTAACCCTATACCTCAATGCAAGTCCTACCGGATCACACACAAATGCCAATCGAAATGCGGAATAACAAGCAATGCAATGGCACCAGGCATCTCTCAGGACAATATCAATTACAGATATGGCCAATATGTACAAGCAATCATGCTCAATCATAAGGTTTCATACCCAAGCACATATGCTCAATTACATCTCAACCACCTCTTCCTCAACCATCCACATACTCCACTGGCAACTCCTGTCACCTGACACCGCCGAGGTCTCACTAGACCAAATGGTGTCTACACTCCAGGCTTACAACCACTCCATGCCGCATGGGTCTCACTAGACCAAATGGCATTCACATTTTCAATCGATTTCACAAAGTACTATGACCATTCATTTGCATCAGGGCACCAAGCCAATTACGATGCAAAAGGGGCACCAAGCCATGGTCATTCATTCTCCGATACCGCCGGGGTCTCACTAGACCAAATGATATCCTCACGTTTCTATTTTATTTCACCAACCTCCGATACCGCCGGGGTCTCACTAGACCAAATGGTATCCTCACGATTTCATTCAATTTTATCACTCTCCGATACCGCCGGGGTCTCACTAGACCAAATGGTATCGTCATGCCTTTCTCATCATCACAATGCCATCACCATGCTCAATGGATTCACAATGCCATCACAGCATTCACACTTCAGTTCATAAAATTTACCAGGCATTCATTTCATTCAATAAATCATCCAGCTAAGTCCAGGCATTCAGAGAAAGGATTAGATAACACTTACCTGATTAAATAACACGGTACAAAACCAAGAAATTCTCCCAAGGCCACGAATACCGAATTCCCACAAATGCGTCATCCACCTAACAAGATTAACCAATCTTGAATCATAAACCATGAAATATTCACTTCTATTAATGTAATCTTTCCCTAGCCATACCGTTGGCAATTCAAGACACCCTTTTCTCATAACCATTGGACATCGCAACTCTCACTCCGAACCCTTAATATGTTCGGTTTACCTAGCCATATACATGGCAATACATAATTTAGCGTTTCGTGAACCAATTTCACCACAAATCACCTTTAAACTTTAATCCACTTCTCACATCTCCCATTAACATCTCACACGATATCATACCATATATTACGGGTCAATTGACGTCCAAAAATTCCTTATTTAGTCCATAAACAGAACCGGCCAGCATATACTCTTCCTTAAAACAGAACCGATTTTGGGTTCCAACCGCTCAATCGGGCCACAATCCAATCTCGTGTCTAACTCTTTACACAAATAACCTTCCAAGACCTTCATTTACAAGTTTAAAGAGCTCACTAAGAGATTTAGAGTCGGTTGACACTCCAAAGACAACAAAACAATCCAATCTCCCCTTGATCAGAATCTGTCCAGAATTTACCACTATTGTTCTTCCATGAAAACCAAAGTTATCCTTATCCATTTGCAGCCAAAACTTATCTAAACATAGTACTAGGGGTTATGAAGCTCTCCTAAAAACTTTGAGGTCAAACGGAATTTCTAAGAGGGTAAACCATAACCTTCTCTCAGCTCGCGCGGAATCCGTCCGCTTTTCTTCCAAAAATCACTATAAATCAACCAGACTCCTAAAATCACGAAACCAACGGGAAAATGTCAAGGACACATAGATCTAACCTGTCGTAAGAGGGCTCGACCAAAAGACTCCGGGAAGAACCGTTCGTACGGACCGAACGGGAAGGCAGAAACCTGACTTTCTGGGAAGTTTTCTGTTGAGGCTAAATGGAGAGGAAAAAGAGGTGAACGTGTGGGAGGGGTATACACAGCAGATGAGGTCTTCATTAACATTGTCTCACACATATAATTGAGCCCCAAATTGATAAGACAAGGTTAGGTAAAGTCATTAATGCTTGGGGGTCTCATTGCTTGACAAGGGGCACTCCTCCAATATTGCAAGATTAACTTTGACTCATCTTTGACCACACATAAGTGAATTTTCGGCAGCCATAGATGGGGAGAGGGATTGTCCATTTTTTCCTTCATGAAGTCTTAAGGCAAGGGTAAATGATCCAGGGGCAAAATGGTCTTTTTGCACTTTCAGTCCAAACTTCACTTTTCCAATTCGAAACTACCATTAGGCGAGAAATTGTCAAATTTCTACTCAGAATTGGAATTCTCTATTTACAATTGCCTATTTTGAGCTTCATTTCATGATCATTCGTCCGCCTATCGAAATTCCAGTTTGTCTCGAACTAATGGGCGGCTTTTGCAAACACTACGCGTATCGACTCTGTGATTCTCATCACACTGAGGATAACTCAAGTTATGACAGCTTTGGTTGTCATGTAATTGCGAGGGTTCATCGCTAGTTCCGACGGCTTCGATAGTCAAAGTTCGATTTAGGAAAATTTGCAAATTATACATTGGTTAAGTGGCTTCACCCGCGATCCAATCATATAACGCTAGCATTGTATTCCTTAATCATTATCTGATCATCCTCATTGGCTCTAAATGTTCCCTCGACAATCCTTATGGTCAAAGCGTCACTGCCTTTTTCAAGTTTCCTAGGTCCACGTTCTTTGTTATGCGTTAGCCTTTCCCTTTTGGTCAGTTTACTCGAGATTGATCAGATCTGAGCGAGACAAAACTGAAATACATCGTAAGGTACGTTCACATTCAACAGCATCAAAATGGCAGGAAATTCAGAATGTCACAACAAGCAACAATTCTGAAGAACAGCGACTACAACACAAACACCAAGAATTGAAATTCCAATCCTGACGCAACTGAAAAACCCAAACCACAAAAAACAAAAAGGAAGGGGAAAAAACACTAGAGAGCCGCAGATTGGAAGAACAGAGGGACGGCAACAGAAAACGCGAGCGAAGGGTATTAGAAAAACTCACCGGGAGACGAAGAGGAGATGGAACGGAGGGTGCGAAGCAAGTGGAGCGACCGAGTGGCAGGAGAGGAAACGTGAAGAAATTGGCGGATGCGAAGTGCGAGCGAGAGCAGGAGAGGAAGGGTAAAGAAAAAGTGAAGCGCGTGTATAGGGTTTGTGTATTTTAAAAAGGGCAAAAAAGATACTTACCAAAGGTGCATTTGGGAACTGCTTTCCCAAGGGGGCTTTGGGTGTCCAAAGTCCCTTGGGCCAAAATTTAGGTGTTTGGGAAAAAATTTGAAAACACGTTTGGCTGAAGGTAAGCCTTCAAAAGGCTAAAAGCCCACTGTAGGTTGGGGGCTACCTTGGTTTTGGGGCATTCACAGCAGGCAACAGTGCTCCATTAAAGAATTTTTTGAATTTTCAATATTGCCCTCACTTATTAATCATAATTCCACATTTACCCTTTTGTTCTTCTTCATCCTTCTCAGACGCCCTCTCTGCCGCGATCCCAACGCGTCGCCTCCCTGACTCCACCTCCGCCCTCATCGACCCTCCCCTCAACCTCCACAATCGCCTCCAGTCCCTCATCCATGCCGGAGATCTTGATGCCGCCTCCACCGTGGCCCGCCACTCCGTCTTCTCCAACACCTGCCCCAGATCTGGGAATGCAAGAGGCATGAGAGGTTGACCCTCGCCCGGCTATGGCGAGGCTCAACCCTAGTCGTTGTTGTGCAAGGGTTTGACCCTGAGATTTTGCCTTTTTTCCTATTTTTTTGATTCCTTGATTAGACAAGAGAGGAATCAGGTTGGGTGAGAAACTGGATTTGGTCTTGTGCGCTTGTGGGTGTTCTGGGGAAGCCCTAGTAGAAGGCGCGGTTTCTAGGAGATTGTTTGATCGGTCGCTAGGGTTCGTGTGTGGCCTCGGTTTTGTTGTTCCGGCAATGGAGGGCGGATCGGATAGAGAGGATGAGGGCAAGAGTTTCGGGAAGTCGAGGAATTCCAGTGAGGGGCAGAGCAAGCCCAAGCGCAAGATGAAAGCCTTTGGGGAACGATGGTTCGCGTGAGAAACGATGCGGAATTGAGCAAGCTCCTGGTGTTGTGACCATTGCTAATGGAGGAGTGTTGCCCAACATTCGCCAAATGCTGTTGCCGAAGAAGATGGGCATTGGATTTGCTACTGAGGAACTGAGCAAACTCCTTGGTTCTGACCATTGCTAATGGAAGAGTGTTGCCCAACATTCACCAAATGTTGTTGCCGAAGAAGATGGGCATTGGATTTGCTACTGATGTGGATATATGCCGAGAAAACTCATCCTTGATTACTGATGTGGATTTATGCAGAGAAAACTCATACTCGATTACTGAAGTGTTCTTGGGAGTTTTCGGGTTTGTAGATCCAATGCACATCTTCTTCGGCAAATGACATCTTCCCTTCTTGATGTGAATTGAGATGGAAAGTGGATCTATAATTTGAGATAGTACAATTTGTGCCTTGAGGCCTTCATTTCGAATTTATGTTTACCAAACTGCATTTTCTCAAAGTTGCATTCTAAAGCATTTTTCAATTATAGTTTACCAAACCGTCTTTGCATTTCACCAAATTCCTTTAGTTTAAATGCCTTTGCATTTCTCCAAAGGCTTTCTCCAAAAGTTAAACCAAACGCACCCTAAATTTAAGAAGGCAAAATAGGCAGTTAAATAATTTTCATTAATTGAAGCTTCAGCATTCCGAAAATGTTGAAAGCTCAATGCTAGTCCTTACTAGCATTTAGCTTTCAGCATTTCCAATGCTAACTTTCACCCCAAAGCTATTTCAAAACAGTTACCAAACCGTCAACATTTACCCCAATGGGCTTTCGGGTCCCAAAGAGCTTTCAAAATGCTGAACCAAACCCACCCTTTAGAGCTCCAATGCTCATCTCAAATGCTGAACCAAACAAGGCCAAAGTCTCTCTCGTCTTAGTCTGGTTTTGGCCTAGAAGAGAATTGATTATAATTGGATGGTGAACTTCTAGCTGCTTGACTCCCTGTACGTTATACAAAATGGGCATTTGGTGAATAGATCACTCTCCAGTACGTGGAAAACCTCACGAGCCCAAAAACTCCCTTCCATTCTTATAGCTGACAACCTCTAATCTCGACCATAAGCCAAAATATAATTGACAACTACCAACTTCTCAGTTCCAATAGCAATCACTTTTATAAAATTTTCCAGGACACCACAAGCAACAATTCTGAAGAACAGCGACTACAACACAAACACCAAGAATTGAAATTCCAATCCCGATGCAACTGAAAAACCCAAACCACACAAAACAAAAAGGAAGGGAAAAAAACACTATAGAGCCGCAGATCGGAAGAACAGAGGGACGGCAACAGAGAACGCGAGCGAAGGGTATTAGAAAAACTCACCGGGAGACGAAGAGGAGATGGAACGAACGGTGCAAAGCAAGTGGAGCGACCGAGTTGCAGGAGAGGAAACGTGAAGAAATTGGCAGATGCGAAGTGCGAGCGAGAGCAGGAGACGAAGGGTAAAGAAAAAGTGAAGCGCGTGTATAGGGTTTGTGTATTTTAAAAAGGGCAAAAAAGATACTTACCAAAGGTGCGTTTGGGAACTGCTTTCCCAAGGGGGCTTTGGGTGTCCAAAGTCCCTTGGGCCAAAATTTAGGTGTTCGGCAAAAAATTTGAAAACACGTTTGACTGAAGGTAAGCTTTCAAAAGGCTAAAAGCCCACTGCAGGTTGGGGGCTGCCTTGGTTTTGGGGCATTCTCGGCAGGCAACAGTGCTCCATTAAAGAATTTTTTGAATTTTCAATATTGCCCTCATTTATTAATCATAATTCCACATTTACCCTTTTGTTCTTCTTCATCCTTCTCAGACGCCCTCTCTGCCGCGATCCCAACGCCTCGCCTCCCTGACTCCACCTCCGCCCTCATCGACCCTTCCCTCAACCTCCACAACCGCGTCCAGTCCCTCATCCATGCCGGAGATCTTGATGCCGCCTCCACCGTGGCCCGCCACTCCGTCTTCTCCAACACCTGCCCCAGATCTGGGCATGCGAGAGGCATGAAAGGTCGACCCTCGCCCTGCTATGGCGAGGCTAGACCCTAGTCGTCGCTGTGCAAGGGTTTGACCCTGAGATTTTGCCTTTTTTCCTATTTTTTGATTCCATGATAAGACAAGAGATGAATCAGGTTGGGTGAGAAATTGGATTTGGTCTTGTGCGCTTGTGGGTGTTCTGGGGAAGCCCTAGCAGAAGGCGCAGTTTCTAGGAGATTGTTTGATCGGTCGGTAGGGTTCGCGTGTGGCCTCGGTTTGGTTGTTCCGGCAATGGAGGGTGGATCGGATGGAGAGGATGAGGGCAAGAGTTCCGGGAAGTCGAGGAATTCCGGTGAGGGGCAGAGCAAGCCCAAGCGCAAGATGAAAGCCTTTGGGGAACGATGGTTCGTGTGAGGAACGATGCGGAATTGAGCAAGCTCCCGGTTCTGTGACCATTGCTAATGGAGGAGTGTTGCCCAACATTCGCCAAATGCTGTTGCCGAAGAAGATGGGCATTGGATTTGCTACTGAGGAATTGAGCAAGCTCCTGGGTTCTGACCATTGCTAATGGAGGAGTGTTGCCCAACATTCACCAAATGTTGTTGCCGAAGAAGATGGGCATTGGATTTGCTACTGATGTGGATATATGCCGAGAAAACTCATCCTCGATTACTGATGTGGATTTATGCAGAGAAAACTCATACTCGATTACTGAAGTGTTCTTGGGAGTTTTCGGTTTGTAGATCCAATGCCCATCTTCTTCGGCAAATGACATCTTCCCTTCTTGATGTGAATTGAGATGGAAAGTGGATCTATAATTTGAGATAATACAATTTGTGCCTTGAGGCCTTGATTATGTCTACCAAACTGCATTTTCCCAAAGTTGCATTCTAAAGCATTTTTCAATTATAGTTTACCAAACCGTCTTTGCATTTCACCAAATTCCTTTAGTTGAAAGGCCTTTGCATTTCTCCAAAGGCTTTCTCCAAAAGTTAAACCAAAGGCACCCTAAATTTAAGAAGGCAAAATAGCCAGTTAAATAATTTTCATTAATTGAAGCTTCAGCATTCCGAAAATGCTGAAAGCTCAATGCTAGTAAAAAATGCTGAAAGCTCAATGCTAGTCCTTACTAGCATTGAGCTTTCAGCATTTTCAATGCTAACTTTCACCCCAAAGCTATTTCAAAACAGTTACCAAACCGTCAACATTTACCCTAATGGGCTTTCGGGTCCCAAAGAGCTTTCAAAATGCTGAACCAAACCCACCCTTTAGAGCCCCAATGCTCATCTCAAATGCTGAACCAAACAAGGCCAAAGTCTCTCTCCTCTTAGTTTGGTTTTGGCGTAGAAGAGAATTGATTGTAATTGGATGGTGAACTTCTAGCTGCTTGACTCCCTGTACGTTATGCAAAATGGGCATTTGGCGAACATATCACTCTCCAGTACGTGGAAAACCTCACGAGCCCAAAAACTCCCTTCCATTCTTATAGCTGACAACCTCTAATCTCGACTATAAGCCAAAATATAATTGACAACTACCAACTTCTCAGTTCCCATAGCAATCACTTTTATAAAATTTTCCAGGACACCACAAGCAACAATTCTGAAGAACAGCGACTACAACACAAACACCAAGTATTGAAATTCCAATCCCGACGCAACTGAAAAACCCAAACCACACAAAACAAAAAGGAAGGGGAAAAAAACACTATAGAGCTGCAGATTGGAAGAACAGAGGGACGGCAACAGAGAACGCGAGCGAAGGGTATTAGAAAAACTCACCGGGAGACGAAGAGGAGATGGAACGAACGGTGCAAAGCAAGTGGAGCGACCGAGTTGCAGGAGAGGAAACGTGAAGAAATTGGCGGATGCGAAGTGCGAGCGAGAGCAGGAGAGGAAGGGTAAAGAAAAAGTGAAGCGCGTGTATAGGGTTTGTGTATTTTAAAAAGGGCAAAAAAGATACTTACCAAAGGTGCGTTTGTGAACTGCTTTCCCAAGGGGGCTTTGGGTGTCCAAAGTCCCTGCCAAAATTTAGGTGTTTGGTAAAAAATTTGAAAAGACGTTTGGCTGAAGGTAAGCCTTCAAAAGGCTAAAAGCCCAATGCAGGTTGGGGGCTGCCTTGGTTTTGGGGCATTCTCGGCAGGCAACAGTGCTCCATTAAAGAATTTTTTGAATTTTCAATATTGCCCTCACTTATTAATCATAATTCCACATTTACCCTTTTGTTCTTCTTCATCCTTCTCAGACGCCCTCTCTGCCGCGATCCCAACGCCTCGCCTCCCTGACTCCACCTCCGCCCTCATCGACCCTCCCTTCAACCTCCACAATCGCGTCCAGTCCCTCATCCATGCCGGAGATCTTGATGCTGCTTCTACCGTTGCCCGCCACTCTGTCTTCTCCAACATCTGCCCCAGATCTGGGCATGCGAGAGGCATGAGAGGTCGACCCTCGCCCGGCTATGGCAAGGCTCGACCCTAGTCGTCGCTGTGTAATGGTTTGACCTTGAGATTTTTCCTTTTTTTCTATTTTTTGATCCCTTGATTAGACAAGAGAGGAATCAGGTTGGGTGAGAAACTGGATTTGGTCTTGTGCGCTTGTGGGTGTTCTGGGGAAGCCCTAGCAGAAGGCGCGGTTTCTAGGAGATTGTTTGATCGGTCGCTAAGGTTCGTGTGTGGCCTCGGTTTGGTTGTTCCGGCAATGGAGGGTGGATCGGATGGAGAGGATGAGGGCAAGAGTTCCGCGAAGTCGAGGAATTCCGGTGAGGGGCAGAGCAAGCTCAAGCGCAAGATGAAAGCCTTTGGGGAACGATGGTTCGCGTGAGGAACGATGCGGAATTGAGGAAGCTCCCGGTTTTGTGACCATTGCTAATGGAGGAGTGTTGCCCAACATTCGCCAAATGCTGTTGCCGAAGAAGATGGGCATTGGATTTGCTACTGAGGAATTGAGCAAGCTCCTGGGTTCTGACCATTGCTAATGGAGGAGTGTTGCCCAACATTCACCAAATGTTGTTGCCGAAGAAGATGGGCATTGGATTTGCTACTGATGTGGATATATGCCGAGAAAACTCATCCTCGATTACTGATGTGGATTTATGCAGAGAAAACTCATACTCGATTACTGAAGTGTTCTTGGGAGTTTTCGGTTTGTAGATCCAATGCCCATCTTCTTCGGCAAATGACATCTTCCCTTCTTGATGTGAATTGAGATGGAAAGTGGATCTATAATTTGAGATAGTACAATTTGTGCCTTGAGGCCTTGATTTCGAATTTATGTTTACCAAACAGCATTTTCCCAAAGTTGCATTCTAAAGTATTTTTCAATTATAGTTTACCAAACCGCCTTTGCATTGTCGCGACCCGTCCGAAAGGCGGACGCGGCTAATGGATTACCGATCGCGGGCCTTGGATCGGCGCGGGCCCTCCCAGGCCCATACCAAATCGCGGCGGGAGTATTTTTCGACGATAAGAGTCGATCGCTTTCGACCTTCAGTGTGGTCGTGGTGGCATGTGCAAATTGTGCATGCATTTGGAGTCGCCACCGGTCTTTCTTGGAGGGTAGACCGAAAACCTTACTGACCGATTGGGAGAGATCGATCAGTTCTGCGGAACCAGAGATTTTGGGTTCGGGGACTTGGTTACGTCGGTTTCATTACCAACGCCCTTTCGGTACCTAACGCGAGTGATTTTCCTGGCTAAGAGTTCATGCAGGCGCAATTTTAGGCGAGGTAGGTTTGATTCAGGGTTTCATGCAGATTGGAAGACTATTCCTATTAATCACACTCAATTTTAATGAAAAGCTCAATCAAGTGCATAAATAAATCACATCAATACACATCAATTCAAGTCAAAGGCCTCCTAGTATAGCCATAAGGGCTTAAGGAAGGCGTGATTTAGGACCAGGGGCAAAATGGGAAGATTTGGGAACGATTAGCCCGAAGGGTAAAATCGTCAATTTTTGGAAGATTTGGATACCGAATTACCCAAAATATTCCATGGCCAGTTGTTTGTGGCCATTTCCAATTTTTGAGAAGTCTTTGGAATTTCTTGATTTTTCTCCAATTTTTGGAAGACGATTCGCCCAAAGGGCGAAATCGTCATTTTAAGAAGGGTCGGGGTTCAAAACACCCAGAATGAGTCTTGGCCAGTTGTTTGTGGCCATTTCCTATTTTTTGGGATTTTCCTGGATTTTTTTAGAATTTTTTTGGAAGACGGTTTGCCGGAAGGGCAAAACCGTCATTTTGGAAGATCGGGGGGTCGAAAGACCCGGAACAGGTCATGGCCAGTTGAATGTGGCCATTTCCTATTTTCTGGAATTTTTTTAGAATTTTTCTGAATTTTCCGAAATTTTTTGAGTTTTTTATGATTTTCCATTTTTTTATTGAATTTTTGAATTTTTTATTATTTTTTTATTATTTTCTGAATTATTCTAAAATCTTTTAAAATGGACGCCCCAGATTATGCCACGTGGCTGCTTCTGGTGCGTCCGATCATAGACAAGATCGGACGATCCCTAGAGATCCACGCGGCATAGTGTGGATCGTCAGATCACCATTTTTTATTAATATTCAAAAATCATTTATTAATCCGAAAATCATTTTTTTTATTTTTTTTTAAAAGCCCAGATCGTGACACGTGGCGGAGCCACGGCCGTCCGATCTGGATGTTGTTTAATCGGACGTGGCCCCCCCACGCTGACGTGGCTGCCCACGTGGCATGCCACGTCAGCTCCGACCGTTGACCGTTGACCGCCGGCGACTTCGCCGGAGAAGACGATGAATAGTGCTTTTCCGGCGAAGTCGCCGGAGGGCCCAAAACCGACATAAAAACCCACGTTTCGAGTCGCGATTTTGACACCTATCGAACCCCCTCGAACCCCACATCCATACCCGACGAAAACATGGCGAAAATGACGTCGGGAACCGACCAAACGGGCAACGACCGAACCGGCGTCGGCGAAGATTTGCAGAGATTTTTTTTTACGTTTACAGCTTATTTTATCCATTCAAGCAGCATCGAAATAAGGTTTGGAGACTTACCTGAGGTCTCGTAGGGCTCGGCGGCAGCTGGTTTCGCCGGTGCAAGCCCTCAACTCGTCCCGAGCCTAACGGAGCTCCGGTCGTTGCTCTCGATAGATTTTCATGCAAAACAGACATCAAGCCGGGGCTTAGAGTCGATTCTATGGAATATTAAACACTAGAACCGAGCGAAATGAGGCTTGAGAGGGCGCGGCCGAGTCAAAAAAAAATCAAACCTCCACTCACACATTTCATCGAACAGGTTGCCTACACGCGAGAATTGAAGATCGGGAGAGGGTACCGACCTGTCTGAGGGACGCCGACGGCCATGGAAGTTTCGACGATGACTTGTGGGTGTCTGAAGGTCCATGGTCCTCCGCTCTCTCCCGGTTTCGCTAAAAAATTCCCTCCTCCTTTCCTCGGCCGAGCTCCCTTTTTTCCACCGCGGTGCCTCCTTTCATGGCCGACCGGTCTCTCTTTTTCTTTCACAAATCCCCCGAAACGTGAATACGGACCACCCTTTTTGTCCCCCACCTTCGCACGTTCTCCTCTTTCTCTCTTTTTTTTTAGAAAAACCGACACCCCCATCCCCTGCTTTCCCTTCGCTGGCCGGTGGTGGGTCTGCAACTATGTTGCAGACCCGGTCGGGCCGGGCCGGGTCGGGTTCGACCCGACCGGCCCGGTTCGACTAATTTGGCCCAATTGGGTCCCAAATCGACCCATTTTCATGAAATTGATGGCAAAATCGGACTCCTTGACATGTTTTCTATCAAATAGGGGTATTTTCATGAACCAATTGATTGGAATTTAGCGAAAACCCCAATTTTCCCTCAAGATCCGAAATTGATTTTTGCTTAATCGAAGGCCCAAACGATCAAATTAGTCGAAATTAAGGCCACCAATGGATTCAGAATGATGAAAAATATAGGGTAGAGGTGTTTAATTTCAATGGGTATGCCCGTATGAAATTTAATTTCAAAAATTGTGAAACCGGGGACTAAATTGAAAGAAATTTGTGCAATTAGGCCCTTTTGTTCAAAATTGATCAAATTGGATGGCAAATTGACCCAATTGCACTTCGAGACTTTAGTATCCAATGTCATAGTTTATAAAAAGTGGGAATTGAAAATTAAAAGACTCGAAAAGGATTTTTTATGCCCGATTCGGGTTTATGTTTGTGAAGGAACATAGTGACCCGAGCCGAATTTTTGAGATTTAAAGTTACAGACTTGAAGAGGAAATTAAAAAAAAATTATTGAACATTTTTGTGTATTTGTTTGACCACGAATGGTATTTTTATGATTTTTTGGGTATTTTTAATAATTAAATAAATTCGAAAAATATTAAAAAATACCAAAATATATTTTTTGCTCAAAATTGGTTCCTAAGGCTAAGCCAAGGCTTCCAAAGTTGATTTTGTGATTTTATGACCTTTTTTGATATTTTTAATTAATTTTAAAGAGTAAAAATCACAATAATAAATGGTCAAAAATCAGGTGTCAACATGCATTTCACCAAATTCCTTTAGTTTAAAGGCCTTTGCATTTCTCCAAAGGCTTTCTCCAAAAGTTAAACCAAACGCACCCTAAATTTAAGAAGGCAAAATAGGCAGTTAAATAATTTTCATTAATTGAAGCTTCAGCATTCCGAAAATGCTGAAACTTCAATGCTAGTCCTTACTAGCATTGAGCTTTCAGCATTTTCAATGCTAACTTTCACCCCAAAGCTATTTCAAAACAGTTACCAAACCGTCAACATTTACCCCAATGGGCTTTCGGGTCCCAAAGAGCTTTCAAAATGCTGATCCAAACCCACCCTTTAGAGCCCCAATGCTCATCTCAAATGCTGAACCAAACAAGGCCAAAGTCTCTCTCGTCTTAGTCTGGTTTTGGCCTAGAAGAGAATTGATTGTATTTACTTTATAAATAATAAAGTTAGTTATATGTAGTTCCTGTATCAAATATATTTATTAAGTGGACCTTTTTTTTTCTTCTTTCTTTTTTATATTTCGGCCGACAAATTCTTGACCGCGGAATAGCCCGTGTGATGGCGCCTAGCGAGTCGAGAACGCCATGCCAGCCCTCCTTCTTTAGTTTTTCCTAAGAACAATAAGGAAAATAACTTCAAGTTAATTTATATTATGAGTTCTAGATTAAAATGAATATACCCTTATGAGCTCTTAAGGCGAGATAGGCTGTTTTTCAATATGCAAACTGGTGGAAAGCTGATGTCGCTCTCCTGATGAAACCATGACAAACCCAAACCAATCGTTTGTGCCTAAAATCTCTCGCTCGATGAACTAGACATCCGAGCTTAACTGAGCGTGATACGATCCGATACGAGATAATTATTCGCCTTATTATTCTTAAAAATAACTAAAGAAGGAGGGCTGGCTGGCGTTCTTGACTCATCATGTGCCAGACGAGCTATTACGATCGATACTAGCATTATTTTTCTAAAGTCATAAATTAATGGATGTCCGTGGAGACACTCCATCACTGACCCACCTAAAAAAAAAGGGAGTGTGGGGAAGGGGGGAAGAAAACTGTTGTATTCAAACGGCATCTGCGGGTGTAATGATGATTGATTTGTGTTCTGGGGATGGCAAATTTGGTGCGAAGAATAATAATTATATTTGTTTTATTTTATATTTTCTTGGTTAGTTGGTGGCTGCTATGACGAGCCTTTTTAAAGTTGGTAGGCCCCTGATAATTTAGCAGGTGAGTTGAGTGTAAAAAAAAAAAAAATAGTCTTTTTTCTTTTCTTTTCTTTTCTTTTTTCACATTTTTGTTTTTAGTTGTCTTCTCTTCAGTGGCGATTTGGCTCAATCAATTAGGTAGGGTTGTTTTAAAGAAACATAAGACGACCGGTGTTGGATAAGATCATAGGACAGCTAAAAAATAACTCAAAAATAAAAAGAAAAAAAGAAACTACTTTTATTTTCAGCCGACGAGCCAAAAATAAAAAAATAAATATAGCAAGCACGGTCGTTTGCTCGAACAAATGAAAGGGCTTTCGACGTTACCGACAAGGTGGAGCCGCCGGGGAACGAATTTTTAAAAAAACTTTGCGTTTCGAGATATTAAATTGCAATCGATTTTATCAACTCGAACGGTAAATCGCATGAATATTATTTTTAAAAGACGGACACTTTTTTTTTTTTTGGCCGCGACTTTGTTTTTAAGCCGGGCTCAGTTAGCATCGCTCCCTTTTTCTCGGCATCTACGGGTGTAATGATGTTGCTTTGATTTCTAATCATGTGTCTTCTAGAAACGACTTTGAATTCGTCGATTACTCCAATTTTTTTTTTTTTAAGTCTATCCATCGATTGATGAAGCATTTTAATTTGGATGGTGACATGTCTCATATTCAAATCGCTCTAAGCATGTTTGAGATGACTCCCACGTGATGTCCGCAGCGAGGTCATACTCGATACACGTCGATGGATGAAACGGTTTGAATGCATTTATCAAAATAAGTGAAAGAAAAAAAGAAAGAAAGATTTTGATAGCGGTATTATAAAACAAAGAGGAGGAGGATAATGCTGTAGAAATCATGGGGGGAGGGATGCTTGATTTCCACTTTAAGGCGAAAAGCTTGTGAGATGGCCCTTTTATTTTTATTTTTATTTTTATTTATGGATTTTGCAAAGCGTGTAAGATGTCGATATTAGAAGAAGCGCCGTACGTGCAAACTGTGCAAGGGGGAGGCGTTATAGTTGTGCTCGTGCATTATGTAGTTTGGACCGATCTGCACAACTCGGTGACGTGGGTTTATAATAGAGTTGCGCATTAAAGTGGTAAGACGTCATTGGTAAGAATCCTTGCGGTTTTTTTTTATTATTATTTGGAAAAACTCAAGCCGGCAAAGGGCTTAGGCGGCCGGCGGTCTGAGCCCTTTGACGACGACGTCATGCATTTTCGAAATTATAAAAATTATGCGATGGCAAAGTTGGGAGAAAGGGAAAATATATTCACGGTCCGAGAATTAGGGATGAGCGGTTTCATATTTCGTATAGGTTCCACCTAGAATTTGGAACCTACTCGTCTATACATGTTCCTCGTTTTTTTGAAACATATAAGTTGGAACCTATCCTTAATATCTTGGAACCTAGAACCTACCCCGTCACAGGCTCTAGGATCGGTTCTAGGTTTCACATATATTCTTAGTTAAATGATTGCAATAAATAATCATATTTAATAACCACCACTTGCTATTAAAATTCATTGACTATAACTCATATCTAAACACACGGAAAATATGAAATATTAACAAAGTGTAAAAGTCTCAATGATAAAATGGTTTCGGATTACACGCTCTTCATCGATTATTATGAATACTGCAAGATGACGCAAAGATATATATATATAAAAAAAATGAAAACTTGCTTCAGGTTCCAGGTTTTGATTCCAGATTCTACCTACCTGGAACCTATCCGTCATAATAGGTCCCATAATTTTTTGAACATAAAAATCTACCTTCCATACCCTGGAAACTGTAAGCGGTCGGTTCCAATCGGTTCGGTTCTCCAAGGTTCATATTTTATCCTGAAACCTTGCTCACCCCTATCGAGAATGCTCGAAGCCCAGAGCTCATCCGGACGTTATTTTCATTGGCCCAAAAGCCTTTAGGGAGAGTTTTTCCAGACGCGGCCCAAGGCTTTCGCTTGTTATTTGGCGATCGGGCTAGCAATTGCCAAAAAAAATTCCAGTGCTTGGACTGCGCCATGGAATGAGCCTGCGAAACAAGAGTGCGTCGAGGAAATCTCACCCACGCGAAGGCGGGAAAATCAACTTCGGCTCCATCTGTTAGGCGCGCAAGAGCGTGCTCCGAGCGAACATGAGATTGCGTCGCTATCGAGCCTTCCCTTATGGCGAAGATGATATCGTGGGTCCGGCCTCATATCAGGAGACTCTCTTCTTCAACCTCGAGTCGCGTGCATGTAATCCAACGTAACACACGACTGAGGGAGCTGATCAAAACGGGTTATTTGGGTGATGCTCGCTCACTGTTCGACAGTATGCCTTGCAGAGACGAGATTTCTTGGACCACCCTGATTTCTGGGTATGTCGGCGCCATGAATATTGCCGAAGCTTTTGCTTTGTTCTCCGATATGCGGGTTCAGCCGGCGCTCCGCGTAGACCATTTCGTGCTCAGCCTTTTGATAAAGGCTTGCACGCTCGATATGAACCCGAATCTTGGCGAGTCGGTACATGGATATGCCATCAAAACGGGAGATGCAAACTCGCTATACGTGGGAAGTGCCCTTCTTGACATGTATACGAAAGCCGACAGAATCGAGATGGGTTATAGGATATTTGATGAGATGCCACTGAAGAATGTTATTTCTTGGACTGCGCTGATAAATGGACTTGTTAGCTGTGGCCACTGTAGGGAGGCGTTGTCCTGCTTCGCTGAGATGTGCAAGTCAGAAGTGCAATGTAATGGGCACACATTTACGATTATTTTGAAGGCATGCGCTGATCTTGGAGGTTTGAGCTGTGGGCGGGAGATACATACACAGATAATCATGAAAGGATTTGATGCGAGCTCGTTTGTGGCTAATTCACTTGCCACGATGTACAACAAGTGTCAGAATTTTGACAATGCCGTGCGGTTACTTGAAAGGACGGCCACACAGGATGTAGTGTCGTGGACGACTATAATCACAACATACATTCAGATGGGTATGGAAGAATCTGCATTTGAAGCATGTTTAAGGATGAAAAGATCTGATGCCACTCCTGATGAATACACATATGGAGCAGTTATCTCTGCATGTGCTAGTCTTCCAAGGACTAAATGTGGGGAACAATTACATGCTCAAGTTCTGTGCAAAGGTCTTTTAAATTCCTTGCCAGTGGCAAACTCCATAATAAGCAGGTATTCAAAACTCGGCCAGTTATCTTCAGCACTAACTATTTTTCACGAAATCACCAAGAGAGACATTGTTTCGTGGAATACTATAGTCACCGGTTATTCTCAAGAAGGTTACGGCGAGGAAGCTTTTGAGCTTCTGTCGTGGATAAGGATTGAAGGACTCACGCCCACTGAGTCAACTCTTGCGGTTGTTCTTACTGTGTGCGGTAATAGGGCTATTCTCAAGCAAGGGATGCAACTTCATGCTCTTGTCATGTCTTTGGGTCTAGAACAGGCACCTACGATACAAAGTGCTTTGATTAATATGTATGCCAAGTGTGGGAGTATAAAAGAAGCATCTAAAATCTTTGATGCGGCGACAAACTATGATATTGTGGTGTGGACAACAATGATTAATGGATAAGCAGAACATGGTTACAGCCATGAAGCAATTGATTTGTTTGAGAAGCTGGCTAGTGTTGGGTTAAGACCAGATCCTGTGACATATGTTGGCGTTCTTACTGCATGTAGTCACGCTGGACTAATTGATCTCGGTTTTAACTATTTTGATTCAATGAGCAGGGAACAGCAAATTAGTCCCTCAAGAGAGCACTATGGCTGCATGATTGATCTTCTCTGCCGAGCTGGAAGGTTGGACGAGGCAGAACACATGATCAAAGGAATGCCATATGAACACAATGATGTTGTCTGGTCAACTTTGTTGAGAGCGTGTAAAATCAACGGTGACATGGACCGTGGAAGGCGAATTGCTGAGCATATTCTCGAGTTAGACCCAAATTGTGCAGGAACTCACATTGCCCTGGCTAATGTCTATTCTTCCAAGGAACAGTGGACCGACGCAGCGGAAATAAGAAAAATGATGAAGTCAAAAGGAGTAACTAAAGAGCCTGCATGGTCTTGGATTATGGTTAAGGACTCTGTGTCCACATTTGCGGCAGGTGACCTGTCTCATTTGCATAGTGAAGAACTATACGATGTTCTGAATTTTCTTTGCTCGGGAGAAACTTCCGTTCAGGATGTGGTTTCTCTCTTGTATGATATTGAGGACTGAAGAGTAGCGTCCTTACATTTGTTATGTTTGAATTTGTCTTCATTATTCCTGTTAATTAGCAGAGTTGGCAGAAGAAAAGGATTAACGGGAAAAAGTTGAGGTTGCCCAACAATGCTCTCAAGCAACAGGTAAGAGAAGGGTCCATTCTTCATGATTGTCTTATTCCTAGAGCATGTGATTTACAATCATTGATGTTGTTCGAGTATGTATGTATTTATATGTACATGTATATATATGTGTGCGTGTGTGTGTCTATATATATATCTTCAAAAAGGTCCACAGGGTAAGCTACATAACATGTGTATTTATTTTCTTCTCCAACAACAGGCTCAAAGTGGCAGCATCTTCCTTTATAATGATCAAGGCCGATAAGCCTGTCAGTCCACACAGTTGTCCATATACCAGTAGAAGAGTTCCAATCAAATTAGATATGAGCAGAAGGTGCATTGCACATAGTTGTCTTGGTCTTGAAAAAATGCTTGATATACAATAAATGACGTTTCTTGGACCGCACAGTTCCAATTAAAACCATAGCTCGACTAATCACTTTACTCTAGCTAGGTAGTTACACGTGTCCCAAAATTGGCTCAATAAACATGATCTCAAATTTGCCATACATTATCTTTCTGCTTCTGGCAGTAGACATAAAAAGACAGATCTCACCTTCATCCCATAATGTAAAGATTGTCCCATTAAAATCTGCAATCACTATGAAGCTCAAGTCCATTTCCTTCTTTCAAATGCCCCCACTCTTCTGCCTTATCTGCTTTAAAATTTGTGACAACTTAGTATTTGCAGGTCTTCAAGAAGAGTTTTGAAAATGAAGCATTTTGCATTACCTTTTCTCTTAGCCGTTTTCATGCACCAAGCTTGTTTACATGTCCGGGTAGAAGCAAGTGATTTTTTTGTAGGAACTAGAAGAATATATATGATGATGAAGGGAAGCCTTGATTATGCATATGGCTTCAATGCTTATTGTTTGATGACACATCTTCTGCTGATGCACACAAAGATTCAGCTGCATTCCAAGAGCTTTAAGCCATGGCCTTACCGTTGCAAGAACCTGCGGTTTCACTGATGATGGTTACTGACCTCTACTGTACTCTTTTGGTTTCTAGAATGAAGGTGATTGACACTCCTAATAATTCATGCGGGAATTTTGGGTCTTCAAATCTCTTAGAATGTGTCTCTTAACACAAGATCCTTGTTGCCCCTCTCTAATTCTTAATGTATTCCCTAAATATTGACTAGACTGACCTATTTTGTTGAAGATGTTGTGTGCGCGACTTGTTAGATGATGATTTAGCATGATTTATTGCTTTTGGGCTGTTGGCAATAGAACGTCTGCTTTCAAGTGGGAGGAAAGGTGTTACCATGTGAACAGGGTGCAATTGCAATCCCAAGATGTAGGGCATTGGACTCTTTGGAATAAATTGTGTGATATTGTGTCCAGGAGGCCTGTAGGGAGGAAGAGACTGGAGTGGCTCTCGCTGCACGAAGTTTAGGGGAATATATGAATTGAAGTTGCTTAACTTGTGTTTTCAACCATATATGTGCTTTCTCTGTTCATCTTCTTGAGTTTAGGGCCATTTATGGGCAGGCTGTACTGATAATGTACAATGAGTTGTTGCCGTATCTGTTGCTCCTTTTCTGGTAGAGTTCAATTTTGTGGCTAAAAAAAAAAATTATAGTTTCAATAATGGAATCTCCAAAAAAAAAAAAAAGGAAACAAAAACGGCTGCTTCTGGTTAAACAAACTATTAGGAAAAATATTCAACAGAAAGATATTCCTAATAATTGTATTGATGTTTTTAGAATGAAAGAGAGTCTAGGGAATGACAATAAGGAAGGACTTACTTTTTCTTAGCTTATAAAATTCAAACTGACATGGAAACTGTCTTATGAAAGTGTTGGGAGAGTATTGCCTGTGCTGTCGCAAAGCATATTTGCAAGAATGATTGAGTGAGAAGTAGGGCATCGTGACATTTGTTTGCTTTTACTAGCCATTTGTTATGTTGGATCCTGAGTCTTTTAGTTTAGCAGCTTGCACGCTCTAGGTATATTCTGTTAGGGGCTAGCAATACTTATGTTGATGCTTTCTTGCGAACTTTTAGTTATCATCTCAAAGCTGTTGTGCTCCCGTCCTTGGGAGCAGTTAGAAACTCATTTGACTTCTTGTCTTCTTCCTCTCAATGGTCTGTATGAAAAGGGCGGGGTCTTTATTAATGATTACACCAACGAAATTATTCACTCTGATTTGATATGGAGCGCTTGAAATCATACATAAAAATGTTAACTGTCATATAATCTAGTCAAGGGGAATTAAGTGATCAGTGATTTTTTGGTGTTCAGAGAGTATTATCCTGGTTTAAGAATGCAGAAACCCCTGTTTACTCTCTCTTTCTCTCATATAATCTAGTCAAGGGGAATTAAGTGATCAGTGATTTTTTGGTGTTCAGAGTGAATTATCCAGGTTTAAGGATGCGGAAGCCCCTGTTTACTCTCTCTCTCTCTAGCCCCCTAACTTATCTAGGTTCTTCTGACCACTCCTGCCATTTCACCTTTAATCTAATCTAGTCAAGGGGAATTGATATGGTGTCATCTGGTTGTCTGAGTCTGGTTGTCTGAGAAGGCAAGAAATGGATATTTGTGTTTCATCGTCAAAAGATATCTCATTGCAGGAGTTAGGAATCTTCACAGCGAGTTAGGATGCCAGACTCCAAAAGGCCCCATCCTTTCCATCAATAACTGAGGCTTTTTTGGAAGTGCTACCACAGCAAATATGTTTCCCAATTTCCAAGTGCCTCATGGACATGCTGCCGAGGCAAGAACAAGCTAAGCTTGCAGCTTCTCCTGGTACCAGCATTGTCACGAGAAGCTCTAGCAAGAGTGAGAAGGAGGACACGGATGCTGGTGCAGGGCCTGTGCAAGGAGTGCAGGGCCTGGATATTGAAGTCTCCTCAATCGGGTGTTCACCAAAATCCACTTGAACTGGTAATTCACCGGTATCGTTCTTCAAAACTTTTGGACCTAATGGGTGCACCGCATGACGAAGACTGGTGGATTTGATTGGGTTCAACTGCAGGGGCTGGAACTTTTTTTTTCCTTCTATAATTCAGGAGAACGGCTGATAAAACCAGCTACCTAGAGACCATGCAATAATTACAAATCTCATGAACCGGTTAAATCTAGACTTTTGGCCTGTACAGGTGCCCCTAAGATGGCGTCATTATCCTGATATTATGACTGCTCCTCTGATGATGGGCTAGGATGCTATCGCCAAAGGTAACCCCATCATCAAGGCAATGAAAATCGATGATATCTTAGAACGCAGGAGCTTCGTTGAAGGTTATTAAAGACTCAAGGCTGATGCTAGTCTGACTTCCCGGGAGCACGGCATGGCAATAAGCTCATGTCTTGAAGCGTAGTAAGGACATTTTCTCACATAGGAAGCATATTACAACACAGCTCATGATTGCAACTTATTTGTTGCTGGGTACGGTGTTTGTGTCTTTAACAACATGCCACTCGGAATCTTTGATGGATGATGTCATTATAGTTGTAAGAACTAGTGATTCGAAGTATTTCTAATTAAGATTTGGCAAATCTTATGTATGCACACGTGTCTCATGTATTTCAGCATGTGAACTGGCCTAGGCTCTCCAAACAAAATCTGCACAAAATGGATATCCAATTCCCAACTCGCTGATCATTCTTGTACTGGACACGCAATCAAATTATAGTTCTTGGTTCAACTGTTCCCAGCTGACTCGAGTAGGACACATTGCTCCTGACCCCGAGATGCGGCCACATCATTATATTCAAATCTTGATCGCGTCCTATGTGGTTAGACAAGACACTGCTCTGAAGTTGCAATCGAGAGTGTCGGCGGGATCACATAAGCTTTGACCTTATCCGTCTCCGAATTGAGAGTTTGGCGCAACTTAAAATTGCATGAGGCCTCCTTGTTTTGCGGGAGGCATTAACAAATTTTGTTTTGTCAAGCTAACAAAGAGATTCGAGCTTTGGCTCAATTAATATATTCAAATAAAACCATTCAGTCTTATATTTCTCTAGACCTAATTTGAAATTGGATATGCAACATACTTAGAATGCACTTCATTGTTTTATGACGCGTCAAAGACTCAAAGTATGTTGAGCAATTCTCGTGCTCACCAGATCATACACACATCCCCCTTCTATTCATGGATAACATAAATATGGAATTGGAATTGGAATTGCCAAGGAAAATTATCAAAAAAACCATAAATCTATTATACGACAGTTAATTCAATCATAAACATTTCAATTGTGTCAATTTAGTCCTAAATTTTTTGAAGATTTGCAAACTTACTCCTAAACTTTTCAATTGTGCCAGTTTAGTCCTAAACCTTTTAACTATTTGCCAATTTAGTCCTTAGGACTAAATTGACACAATTGAAAGATTTATGACTGAATCGACCATTGTACCATAGGTTTAGGACCGAATTGGCCACCATACCATATGTTCACATAGTATTCACCACCGCATTCATAATCCAAAACGTGATCTCTAGTTTCTCTTCTTCATTTAGAAGTTGCTGACTATGAATCAACAGGGGAGCACTCCGCGTTTCCTCGAATACTCATCCAATCCTCTTTTTTAAAGATGGAATTAACCCTGTAGAAACATATCGTTTTATCTTATTTCCCCGCCCAATAGCAGCATAATAATCAGCCATTTAGTAGAAAAGTATTCTAATCCCATTTGGGAACGAAAAGATAAGTTCCTGTAACTAGACTCATCTCATTAAATCCTTAAGCCTATTCAGCCTAGATGCATCTCAGTAATGCCAAAGTTGCTCAGAGAGGCCACCTATTTTGCACTAATAAATTTCCAGTTATACGACAAATCTAGATCTTGCACTGCCAGAAAAACGAGCAAACAAAACGAGACTGCATTGAGCAACTGCCATCTGAAAAAGGGAAAAACAGCAAGAAAGAGAACATCAATTCTATTCTGAAGTAGCCAATCAACTGCAAAAATATTCGATGGTAAGAAGCTACAAGCCTCCCTTCAAGTTTTACAGAGCAAACTGTAATTCTTGCCTCACGATCTTATTATAAATATTTATACAGAAGTAGCATGCATCTGCACACTCATTTTGACTTCTTCCCTGCCTTCTTCTTGATAACTTCATCGATGTACATTATACCTTTTCCCTTGTAAACTTCAGGAGGCTTGCAACTACGAACGGCAGCAGCGAATTGATGCACCCTTTGCTTGTCGATCCCAGTACAGCAGACCACATTGTTTTTAAAGCAAAAGACACGCACTGCAGGAGGAACTGTCAGCTCTACCTCGTGACTGTAGCCTAATTTTAGGTACAAGAGGCGTCCCTCAGCCTCCGCTCTAGCTTTGAACCCAACACCTACAATCTTGAGAAAGCGAAAGAATTTGGCGTCCATTGCCGTCAAAGAAAACAGATTGCCTCAATTTCCCCTAAAGATCAGACAACCATAATAAGCACATCCTCCAATCATTATTTCCAACAAGTCAATTAATGAGAAGCAAAAACAGCATACACAAAACTGACGATGAAGAACTTATTGGAAACATCAAAACCCAGAGGAGCAGAAATCTATAGGAGAGAAGGTATACTACAGACTACAGAGCACTCTGGCCTTTGACATCATTACTTACTCTAAATCTATATCACACATCATTCCACTGTTCTGGATTCTTTAACTTTAAGCCACAGTGGTCCTCTTGCAACTTGAGCTTTTCACAGTAGAAAAGCAAAACCCCCTATCATCCAGTCTCAGTGGAGGAATGGCGCAGCAATATATTCTTCCATTGGAAACATGACTTAATCATGACTCTCAACTTTCACCGATCAAATCAAGAAGTTATAGGTCATTGCACATTTTTTTCCCTTCACGGTGCCCATTGTTATTCTACAAATATGGCTATGTTTTTGCTTGAATTAGATCATCCCCAACTCTTTACCAGAAAGTGAAAAGCTTAAGCCTCAAATTTCAGGTGAGATTTCAGAATACTAAAGCAACCTACTTACTAACAACAGGACAAAACCTTTGACATGGAAATGAAAACCACCAGGAATTAAAGAGAGAAACAAACCAAAAGAGCAAGATGAAGCTAATCATAGTCACTCTGCCACATGTGACGAAAAATGTAACTCAAACAATAAGACAATCAATTCTCAAACACTATTTTGCTCCAAGCTACGCTCTAAATTAGAGGTGAGCAATTCCAGCTTCGGTCCACATTCCACCTGGAACTTGGAACCTACCCGTCAAAACCGGTTCCCCAGATTTTGGAATCCAGAACCTATTCTTCATACCCTGGAACATGGAACCCACCCTGTCAATAGGTTCCACGGTCTAGCTAGATCAAAGTGTGGCTTCAATCTCATACCCCCAGTCACTGCCCACTTTAGCACTTGGAATTACATTTGTGTTCCTTTTTTAGTTTTATTCACAAAAACATTACCCATCTTTCTCCTTCACATAGTTATCAATGCGTCACCTAGGCGACAAGGCGATCTCGGATGCCCAAGGCATCCTATCGCCTTGATGGTTCTCCTCAAGGCAGGCGCCTTGGTTGTCTAGGCGTCATCTTGTGGAAGTACAAATGTAAAATATATTTGCTATATATTAAAATTTGTTTATTTTTAATAATCCTTCATGCATATATTTGCTCTGTTGAATCATGAATGTAAGTTTTGAAGTACAAATGTAAAATATACAATTATACATATATATATTTAAAAATTTAGTTACACCGTCGCCTTACGGACGACTAGACAGGCGCCTAATCACCTAGGCGTTTTAGAGGCCTCTGGTCGACTTGTCGCCTTCACAACTATGCTCCTTCATAATTGTTAAGTTATATTTGCTCACAGGGACAGAGCTTGCTCTGTTAATCCACTACATTCAAATTGATATAGGATCAAAGTCTTTATGGCAGGCAACTGACATGATAATTTCCATAGTTCTAGTATGAAGTAATATTTTATGATCATGCTCACTCATATTCACAGTTCATATGAAAGGGTAAAGTGCCATTTTTCATAGAAACACTTCTGTTTATCTTTAGCATGCAGAAGTCTATTTCTCCAAATTTGCTTCACCCCGCGTATCTATTCTTCCAGACAATTTTAAGGAAAATCATTTTCTTCACAATTTTCTTTACCTCCCAAAGTACTTAATAAACATAGTGTAACAGATTAAACATTGGCAAATAAATGACCAGAAATGCTACTTGTCATCCATGCGAACCAACGAGGACCAACTAGAGAGAGAGAGAGAGAGGGGGGTGAGTGTGAGCACAAGCAAGTGATACAGAGCAACTACATGAGCGCGATTCCGAGAGATGACCACTGAATCTCTCACATGCACTGGTTTGTGCATTTCGTCGAACATGTGTTGCGTAGTTTCATGAAGGTGTTCATATAATAAAAGCAAGTGGAGAGACTCTAGATTATCGACGTACATGAACTGAGAATCAGCAAAGTAACATCAAACTCACCTTGAAGACGCGATTTGTTCAGCTGCGGACTACGAGTGAATCAGCAATAGTAGGGGTGTCAATGGTTCAGTTCAGTTCAGTTTTTCAAATAACCGAACTGAACTGAACCATTAAGATTTAAGCATAAACCGAACCATTCCTCGCCCTGAACTGTTGATGAACTGAACCGAAAAATCCAGTTCGGTTCAGTCCAGTTCAGTTCGGTTCAGTTATTTTTTGAACGTTTTTTTTTTGGTGTACAAGTGACGAGCAAGAGATTTTTCATGACTTGATCCTGACTCTTGGCGCAAAAAGAGATTTCAATTTTTTTAATGTACGAGTACCGCTATATAATATCGAAACTTTCCAAACCAGAGTACCGATCATGGATCCGACTGAATTTGTTAAGACAAGCTTGTGCACTCTACCCTTGCGATTGGCTAACAAAGGCGATGTAATGGCACAGCTATGTCATAAGCCGGCACCCTTCTGCTGCCTCAATTGCAGCACATTTAGCAAAACGAGTGAATCAAACCAAACTCGAATGACAAAATAAAAATTGAGAGATCAAAAGACCATAGAATCTGAAAAAGCCCATATATTCGAAAATGAGCTAAAAAGCAGAGGCCTCCCTGTATTACCACATCCTAAATCTTTGAAATAGCACATGCATGTATTGAGATCTATACGTGCAAGTTGCATCCACAAACACCCAAAATCTGAATAGTGGAAAAAAGAACTTGCCTGGACCCAATTTAATAGTTAACTATAACAGGACAAATCATGATTGTGTTAGGATAAAAAGATCCAACCAGAATTGTAGCAACAGCCCCATATATTCGACAAAGACACAGATATACTGAACGCAACAACTTGCATATATTTGAGAACATGTTTCACCTCTTTTCCTATCTTACCAAAGACTGGAGAACATGAGTTATACGCAACACAGGGGCTTTCGAAGTGGATGAATCTCACAGCTCGATGAAAACGAAAGAAATAAAGATTCGACAAAATCCCCATTCACTGACTAACCCATCAAAAACAAGCCAAACCAGCCCAACACGGGAAACAATGAAAGCACAAAAAGAAATTGAGAGATCAAAGGAAGCCCTAGAAGCGCACCCGATGTCGCCAAGAACGATGATCTTGAGCAATGCCTGCCTGCCGCGACACCAAGATACAGAGATAGACTCACGACATCCTCCTGCACGTGTGTCCGAACGAGAGACAGTACTATGGAGACTGGAGAGTACGCTCGTTCGAATACGATAGGCGATGGAGATGGAGATGGAGATGGAGACGAGAGACGAAGAGGGATTTTCACTTTAGGGTTTTGTGTTTTTAGAAACCCTTCGTCATTTGGAATTGGGCCAGCCATCCGAGTTTTACTTTTGGGCTTTTTAGTTTTCACGGGTCCACATTCAATACCTGAACCAAACTATACATGAACCGAAAATGCCTGAACTGGAATTTTTTTTTTAGGTTTTTTCTACTATCTGAACCAAAAACTGAACTGACCTGAAAATGTGTGAAATTTTAGTTCAGTTCAGTTTTTGGTTCAGTTTATAGAGCAGTTCTGACACCCCTAAGCAATAGGAGGAGCTGAGGTCTTTTCGCTGGTGATTTTGGCCAGCGAAGAGATCTCGAGCGAAGCGTGCTCTCCCAGATGGAAAATGGTGCACAACCACTGAGCTTGGTTGTGCGACGGTGGAATCGGCCGGCGGCGGTTTTCAGGAACGAAGAGCGGGTCGATTTTAGGGTTGAACAGGTTCCTTGTCCGGTTCTCGATCTGGTCCCGGCCAAAAGAGCAAAAATGGTTAAGAAGCAATATTTGGCTAAAACTATTATCATTGTGTTTTTTTTTCCTGGCAAACTATTATCATTGGTTATTTAACATTATTTTCATTATTTGTATCTTTTTTGTTTAATTTATTCCTCCATATATACATTTATATATAACTTATTTATAGAAAGACACATTTTAAGGTCAAGAGGAAAATGAGAAAATTAAAGGGGAGACTGCGATTATGTGATGTATCTCTTTTGCATGCAAAGCTTCAATTTTAAAAACGTTGCGACGAGTAGGATGTCCTGACATATCACTTGAAGGATCATGATCGTGTGATGAATTCACTATTTCGAGTGACCAAGGCCCATTCTTCTTTTTATAGCCACGAACGTGCACGAGATCCGATCATTCATCTCTGACATTTAACATAAATATCATGTCGATCATGGTAACTACCTCCCTTTATCGCAACTAAGAACACATCTGTCTCTCGTTGACATTTTAACAGAGATGACATGACTTTGGATTAGAAGACGGCTTCGCACGCTACTGAGAAGATCTTCACGAGTTAGATAATTAATTATCGAGTAAAGCTTGAAATGAACTTATTGGCATGATTGATAGCTTTTCTACATTCACAATGTCCTCATCGGGTTTTTTTTCAATTTAATATTAAAAAAAATTATTTACAAAATTAGTTACTGTACAAAAATATTTACGAATTTAGGTCTCGCGCGCTGGACATACCAGCGCGCGAGACCCGCGACGGTCGCCGCGCTGGAAAAACCAGCGCGCCACCATTCGCGCGCTGGTAATACCAGCGCGCATGCACTTCACAATTTTTTTTTGTTTTTTAGTTATTTTATATTTTAAATTTCTTTTACATAATTTTATTATTTTATATTTTCAGGACTAAATTTTTTTTGGAGTTTGCAAGGCTAATACGTATTTGACAACCCGAAAAAAATTATATTTTTTTCATTTTTTTTAGTTTTTCAATTATTTTATATTTTAAAATTTCGCGGATTCAACAACCCAATATGAAAAACGGTAGGACGAATATATTTTCGACAACATTTATTTTGTATCGTTGGTTATTTTATATTTTTCAAGACCAAAATGCTGTGCACAACGATTATTTCGTATGTCAGTCGAATTGCCACACAACGCACTTTCTTTTATTTACAAACGCTGCACTGCCCAGCGCGCGACCGTTGGCCGCACCATCGCGCGGGTCTCGCGCGCTGCTACTACTGTCGCGCGAGACCCAAATTTGTTTAAAAATATTTACAAAATTAGTTACTGTTTAAAAATATTTACAAATTTGGGTCTCGCGCGACAATAGTAGCAGCGCGCGAGACCCGCACAATGGTGCGGCCAGCGCGCGATGGTCGCGCGCTGGGCAGTGCAGCGTTTGTAAATAAAAGCAAGTGCGTTGTGCGGCAATTCGACTGCCAAACGAAATAACCGTTGTGCACAGCATTTTGGTCTTGAAAAATATAAAATAACCAACTATACGAAATAAATGTTGTCGAAAATATATTCGTCCTACCGTTTTTCATATTGGGTTTTCGAATCCGCGAAATTTTAAAATATAAAATAATTGAAAAACTAAAAAAAAAAATATAATTTTTTTCGGGTTGTCAAATACGTATTAGCCTTGCAAACTCCAAAAAAAATTTAGTCCTGAAAATATAAAATAATAAAATTATGTAAAATAAATTTAAAATATAAAATAACTAAAAAACAAAAAAAAAAAACAAAACAAAATTTGGGGAAGTGCATGCGCGCTGGATATACCAGCGCGCATGCACTTCCCCCTTTGCGCGCTGGTATTTCCAGCGCGCGACCGTCGCGGGTCTCGCGCGCTAGTTTCTCCAGCGCGCGAGACCTAAATTCGTAAATATTTTTGTACAGTAACTAATTTTGTAAATAATTTTTTTTAATATTAAATTGGAAAAAAACTCGTCCTCATCCATAGATACATTCTTGCAATTCCAATCATCTTGAATATTACTTATTGAGATTCAAGTGGATGCTCAATTGAAAAAAAAAATACTCCCTTTATCGCAACTAAGAACATATCTGTCTCTCGTTGACATTTTAACAGAGATGACATGACTTTGGATAAGAAGACGGCTTTGCACACTACTGAGAAGATCTTCACGAGTTAGATAATTAATTATTGAGTAAAGCTTGAAATGAACTTATTGGCATGATTGATAGCTTTTCTACATTCACAATGTCCTCATCCATAGATACATTCTTGCAATTACAATCATCTTGAATATTACTTATTGAGATTCAAGTGGATGCTCAATTGAAAAAAAAAATACTCTTTTCTTAGTATTATAGTAGCAAACTATCTAAGGCCCTATTTGATTCAGCATTTGGCCAATGGATTTTGAGTAAATGCAAATATTTTTAGACTAAAGGTCTTTTTTCAATCGACATGATATTTATGTTGCATGTCAGAGATGAATGATCGGATCTCGTGCACGTTCGTGGCTATAAAAAGAAGAATGGACCTTGGTCACTCGGAATAGTGAATTCATCACACGATCATGATCCTTCAAGTGATATGTCAGGACATCCTACTCGTCGCAGCGTTTTTAAAATTGAACCTTTGCATGCAAAAGAGATACATCACATAATCGCAGTCTCCCCTCTAATTTTCTCATTTTCCTCTTGACCTTAAAATGTGTCTTTCTATAAATAAGTTATATATAAATGTATATATGGAGGAATAAATTAAACAAAAAAGATACAAATAATGAAAATAATGTTAAATAACCAATGATAATAGTTTGCCAAGGAAAAAAAATACAATGATAATAGTCTTAGCCAAATATTGCTTCTTAACCATTTTTGCTCTTTTGGCTGGGACCAGATCGAGAACCGGACAAGGAACCTGTTCAACCTTAAAATCGACTAGCTCTTCGTTCCTGAAAATCGCCGCCGGCCGGTTCCACCATCGCACAACCAAGCTCAGTGGTTGTGCACCGTTTTCCATCTGGGAAAGCACGCATAGCTCACGCTTCGCTCGAGATCTCTTCGCTGGCCAAGATCACCAGCGAAAAGACCTCAGCTCCTCCTATTGCTGGTTCGCTCGCAGTTCGCAACTGAACAAATTGCGTCTTCAAGGTGAGTTTGATGTTACTTCGCTGATTCTCAGTTCATGTACGACGATAATCTAGAGTCTCTCCACTTGCTTTTATTATATGAACACCTTCATGAAACTGCGCAACACATGTTCGACGAAATGCACAAACCAGTGCATGTGAGAGATTCAGTGGTCATCTCTCGGAATCGCGCTCATATAGTTACTCTGTATCACTTGCTTGTGCTCACACTCACCCCCTCCGTTCTCTCCCTCTCTCTAGTTGGTCCTCGTTGGTTCGCATGGATGACAAGTAGCATTTCTGGTCATTTATTTGCCAATGTTTAATCTGTTACACTATGTTTATTAAGTACTTTGGGAGGTGAAGAAAATTGTGAAGAAAATGATTTTCCTTAAAATTGTCTGGAAGAATAGATACGTGGGGTGAAGCAAATTTGGAGAAATAGACTTCTGCATGCTAAAGATAAACGGAAGTGTTCTATGAAAAATGGCACTTTACCCTTTCATATGAACTGTGAATATGAGTGAGCATGATCATAAAATATTACTTCATACTAGAACTATGGAAATTATCATGTCAGTTGCTTGCCATAAAGACTTTGATCCTATATCACTTTGAACGTAGTGGATTAACAGAGCAGGCTCTGTCCCTATGAGTGAATATAACTCAACAATTATGAAGGAGCACAGTTGTTAAGGCGACAAGTCGAGCAGAGGCCTCTAAAACGACTAGGTGATTAGGCGCCCATTCTAGTCGTCCACAAGGCGACATAGCAACTAAATTTTTAAATATATATATGTATAATTGTATATTTTAAATTTGTACTTCAAAACTTATATTCACGATCCAACGGAGCAAATATATGCATGAAAGATTATTAAAAATAAATAAATTTTAATATATATCAAATATATTTTACATTTGCACTTCCTCAAGATGACATTCCCAAAAGTACAAGCATCAAATAGGACATCACAAAATAAAAAATGAGGTAGTAAATAATTTATCCTAAAACATGATAATAAGGCAAATGCAAAATACTTAATTGGATGGTGAACTTCTAGCTGCTTGAATCTCTGTACGTTATGCAAAATGGGCATTTGGTGAACAGATCACTCTCCAGTACGTGGAAAACCTCACGAGCCCAAAAACTCCCTTCCATTCTTATAGCTGACAACCTCTAATCTCGACCATAAGCCAAAATATAATTGACAACTATCAACTTCTCAGTTCCCATAGCAATCACTTTTATAAAATTTTCCAGGACACCACAAGCAACAATTCTGAAGAACAGCGACTACAGCACAAACACCAAGAATTGAAATTCCAATCCCGACGCAACTGAAAAACCCAAACCACACAAAACAAAAAGGAAGGGGAAAAAACACTAGAGAGCCGCAGATTGGAAGAACAGAGGGACGGCAATAGAGAACGCGAGCGAAGGGTATTAGAAAAACTCACCGGGAGACGAAAAGGAGATGGAACGAAGGGTGCGAAGCAAGTGGAGCGACCGAGTGGCAGGAGAGGAAACGTGAAGAAATTGGCGGATGCGAAGTGCGAGCGAGAGCGGGAGAGGAAAGGTAAAGAAAAAGTGAAGCGTGTGTATAGGGTTTGTGTATTTTAAAAAAGGCAAAAAAGATACTTACCAAAGGTGCGTTTGGGAACTGCTTTCCCAACGGGGCTTTGGGTGTCCAAAGTCCCTTGGCCAAAATTTAGGTGTTTGGCAAAAAATTTTGAAAACACGTTTGGCTGAAGGTAAGCCTTCAAAAGGCTAAAAGCCCACTGCAGGTTGGGGGCTGCCTTGGTTTTGGGGCATTCTCGGCAGGCAACAATGCTCCATTAAAGAATTTTTTGAATTTCAATATTGCCCTCACTTATTAATCATAATTCCACATTTACCCTTTTGTTCTTCTTCATCCTTCTCAGACGCCCTCTCTGCCGCGATCCCAACTGTGACATTCTGAATTCTGACCCTATCTCGAAACTTATCAGTGAATGAATGTCTATCGATGTATTCCAGTTAATCTCGCTCAGAACTGATCACTCTCGAGTCGACTAACCAATGGGGAATGGCCGTATAGGATTTAAAGTACGTGGACCAAAGAACTTAACCACAAGTCGGTGCTTTGACCAAAAGGATCGTCGAGGGAATACTCTGAACCGCTATAGGCCGATCTAAGAATGGTTTTAGAACAATTTGCTAGTGTCATGCGATTGGTTCACGGGTGAATCCGTATGACCATGGCGTGATTTGCGAATTAACCTAGCTCAATCTCTGACGATCGTAACCTGCGGAACTAGTGAGTGACCCTCGCGATTACATGACAACCAAAGCCGCCGTGGCTTGAGTAACCCTTAAACGTGACATAAGTCGCGGGTCGATACGCGTAACTCCTAAGAGCCGCCCGTTAGTCTGAGACGCACTGGAATGACAATTGACTGAGTTTAGCCATAGATTGGACTTCGAGATTGGAGGCCGGACATTCGGAGATCGCATTGGAATAAATTTGGACGTCACCTCATCGGGGAGCTATTAAGATTAGAAATGGTCCCATATAGACTAGAAAAGCGAAATTCGAACCGACGAGCGAAATCGACCTTTTTACCCATAGGATTAGCACACTTTTCCAAGGACAAAGCAAGGGGCAAAATGGTCATTTGCCCTCCCCCATCTCCAGCCGAAATCCCAAGGGCACCATGGTCATTTGACCTTTGAATTATTGGAGATTGAGAAGACAATGTGATTGGATATTTTCCCTAAGACCTAACCCCATCAAATGGTTATTCCTAAGCACTATTCCATGTCCTTTGCCCCATCAACCACCCCACTACTACTTTTCCCTCCAAAAATCCCTCTCTTGATATCACACACTCCCTCCCTTGCACCTCATTCGGCCGACCCTCCCTCTTATTCTCTCCCTCTCGTTCGCTCCCTCCTCTCTCCCTCACGCCGTCGCCTCCTCCTCCTCTCACGGCCAAACCGCGGCTCACCGCCACCTTGCCGCCGCTCCGCCGCCTCGAACCACCACCTAGGCACGTCCCTCTTGCCATTAGACTACCCTAGCAGCCGCCGTTCGGCCCGAAGCCGCCCGTAGACCCCAAGACCGAACCGAACCGAGGAGGAAGAGGTTGGGCTGTTCTTGGGAGTTCTTTGCCTAGTCTTGAGGTAAGTGATTTCAAGTGCTTAGATAGGTGCGTGAAGAAGTGTTAGGCTTGTAGTAGAGGTGTTACTAAGGTTGCTTTTGAATATTTTCTCCTAGAAACCCCGGGACCAGGTCTGATTCGCCGAAGGACCGCCGTGCGCCGCGTCGCCTCCCGCCGCTTCAACCGGTTCTTGTTGGCCTTGAGGGCTAGGTAAGCTCCCCTAACCTTTTGCTAGAACCTTGAGTGCATGGAAAGACCAATTGGGGATGATTTTGGTAGCTTTTAGGGGGCTATTTCGGTGGGGTTCTCTAGGGATCCGAATTTGCATATTGTGATCAGAATTTTCATGGATGAGTTTGGTGATTGAATGTTAGGAACCATGGATGGAATGATTTGGTGGATGTCCTAGGGTGTGGGCCGAATGCCCCATGGTGTCTTAGGACTAGCTAGAGCTTGAATTATATCTATTTGAATTGATGGAATCCTAATTGAGGCTTAGGAGTATTCAGTTTTGGGGAAATCGTGCGAGCACGTTTAGTAAACGACTTTTAACCTATGGATCGTACTCTAATCGAGGGAATAACAAGATGTTCAATTGAGTTAAACGACCTTATGTCAGTAATTTTGGGTCTAGTGTGATTAATTAGTGAGTTATAGGCCTTAATTGATTTATGTGCCATTGACTGTGTAACCTGGCCGAATGGCCATGCTCGAAGTATTGATTTATCTCAATTGATGTGTTATCGACCGCATGACATTACCATGGACTTGGCTGTTGAATTTTACGACGTGTTGCCATGATATGAGATGGTAGCTTGAGGGGTCGAATCGAACCCAATTTGATGAGAGTGCGCATGATTGAATTAATTATGGCGATGGAAAGAAATTATAAGTATACGTATGTGAGGCATCCTGATGCGTTAAACGCGGGATGGACCTGAGGCGTTAAACGCGGGTCATGAGAAATGGCATTGGAAACCTGAGGCGTTAAACGCGGGTTCCTTGATCTCTTAAGCCTGATGCGTTATTACGCGGGCTAAGCCATGAGAGTTTCGGTTGTATCGTACATGTGTATTGTCTGCCAGTGATGAAATATTAAGTGCCCAAGTACAAGTCCTGCCTAGCCTAATTTGTGAATTGCACGACTAAATATGTTTCTAAATGAGCTATTATATGCCAGTGCCTGCTGTTTGATTGTTTGGCCATTGCATGTGTTTGGGAAGTGTCTGGAAGTCCCAAGGGTCTAGCTTAGGGTTAGGCTAGCTTATTGAGTATATCTCACCCCGTCGTGGGACCCCCATTTTCAGACCCCAAACCCTGATCATGCCACCGCCGCCGATTTTTGGGGTGCCCGTCTGGATAGAGCAGTATTCCACGGAGTACCCGGTGGGAGAGGGGAAGGCTTACATTAGGAAGTATGGCACCATCTGGATGGATATAGGCTTAGCAGATTGGAGGGCGGACAAGTTTGCAGCATGGTTCTACCGTGATGGAGACCTTGAGGTTGGGCCGCTGATGACTTTTGACATGCCGTGGGATGTCATTGGCGAGCAGGATCCTTCGATCGTACACCCTGCTGATGGGGAGCTCACTGACTCCGAGACCGCACCTGATCCAGACCTTCCGCCGGCACCGTCTCAGAACCCCGAGATTGATGGCGACATCGTGGGGCCCTCTGATGCCGAAGATCCCATGGAGACGGACGAGTCCGAGCCCGAGGAGGATGAGGCAGAGCTAGACGATTCCGAGGACGAGCCTTTGGAGGAGGAGTACAACCCTGACGGATAGGCCATCTACCATGATCAGCCTGAACTCGAGGATGAGGCAGATCCAGAGCCAGAGTTTGAAGAAGAAGAAGAGGAAGTGGAAGACGAGGAAGACCTGGAGGAGTACGACCCAGTGCACCGCGAGGATTCCGATGATGACCGCGAGCTCGACCCTTAGATAGTCTAGGCATCCATGACTTTTTGGAGTTTCACTTTTGAGTAGTACCTGACCCTTAGCCCGTCGTCTCTTTTGATTAGGCTAACCATCTCCCATGATCCTAATTGTTGTATCCCAGTTTATGTTTATGTTGTAAAGTGAATCGTATGCCATGCTATGACTTGATTAAGTGTCTTACTTCCCTCAAACCCTCTCGTGTTTAATTGTCTAGGAGTTTTGCATGACGCTGCTGCGTGTTCATTTAAGTTTCATTGCCTACCATGCATTGCAAAGATCCTGGGTATTATACAGATAAAGAACTGGTTGTAAGGCGATGATGTGTGCCAGGAGGGACTCGGGGCGTTACACCAACGCCTAGCCTCCCTGACTCCACCTCCGCCCTCATCGACCCTCCCCTCAACCTCCACAATCGCGTCCAATCCCTTATCCATGCCGGAGATCTTGATGCCGCCTCTACCGTGGCCCGCCACTCCGTCTTCTCCAACACCTGCCCCAGATCTGGGAATGCGAAAGGCATGAGAGGTCGACCTTCGCCCGGCTATGGCGAGGCTCGACCCTAGTTGTCGCTGTGCAAGGGTTTGACCCTGAGATTTTGCCTTTTTTCCTATTTTTTGATTCCTTGATTAGACAAGAGAGGAATCAGGTTGGGTGAGAAACCGGATTTGGTCTTGTGTGCTTGTGGGTGTTCTGGGGAAGCCCGAGCAGAAGGCGCGATTTCTAGGAGATTGTTTGATCGGTCGCTAGGGTTCGTGTGTGGCCTCGGTTTGGTTGTTCCGGCAATGGAGGGTAGATCGGATGGAGAGGATGAGGGCAAGAGTTCCGAGAAGTCGAGGAATTCCGGTGAGGGGCAGAGCAAGCCCAAGCGCAAGATGAAAGCCTTTGGGGAACGATGGTTCGCGTGAGGAACGATGCGGAATTGAGCAACCTCCTGGTTCTGTGACCATTGCTAATGGAGGAGTGTTGCCCAACATTCGCCAAATGCTGTTGCCGAAGAAGATGGGCATTGGATTTGCTACTGAGGAATTGAGCAAGCTCTTGGGTTCTGACCATTGCTAATGGAGGAGTGTTGCCCAACATTCACCAAATGTTGTTGCCGAAGAAGATGGGCATTGGATTTGCTACTGATGTGGATATATGCCGAGAAAACTCATCCTCGATTACTGATGTGGATTTATGCAGAGAAAACTCATACTCGATTACTGAAGTGTTCTTGGGAGTTTTCGGTTTGTAGATCCAATACCCATCTTCTTCGGCAAATGACATCTTCCCTTCTTGATGTGAATTGAGATGGAAAGTGGATCTATAATTTGAGATAGTACAATTTGTGCCTTGAGGCCTTGATTTCGAATTTATGTTTACCAAACAGCATTTTCCCAAAGTTGCATTCTAAAGCATTTTTCAACTATAGTTTACCAAACCGTCTTTGTATTTCACCAAATTCCTTTAGTTTAAAGGCCTTTGCATTTCTCCAAAGGCTTTCTCCAAAAGTTAAACCAAACGCACCCTAAATTTAAGAAGGCAAAATAGCCAATTAAATAATTTTCATTAATTGAAGCTTCAGCATTCCGAAAATGCTGAAAGCTCAATACTAGTCCTTACTAGCATTGAGCTTTCAGCATTTTCGATGCTAACTTTCACCCCAAAGCTATTTCAAAACAGTTACCAAACCGTCAACATTTACCCCAATGGGCTTTCGGGTCCCAAAGAGCTTTCAAAATGCTGAACCAAACCCACCCTTTAGAGCCCCAATGCTCATCTCAAATGCTGAACCAAACAAGGCCAAAGTCTCTCTCGTCTTAGTCTGGTTTTGGCCTAGAAGAGAATTGATTGTAATTGGATGGTGAACTTCTAGCTGCTTGACTCCCTGTACGTTATGCAAAATGGGCATTTGGTGAACAGATCACTCTTCAGTACGTGGAAAACCTCACGAGCCCAAAAACTCCCTTCCATTCTTATAGCTGACAACCTCTAATCTCGACCATAAGCCAAAATATAATTGACAACTACCAACTTCTCAGTTCCCATAGCAATCACTTTTATAAAATTTTCCAGGACACCACAAGTGTCACGCCCTGAACCCATCGAGCTCACGTACATCCCACCACGTCGTTGATTTTCAGTTATCTCCCAGGATCCATCGGCCAATCATATAAACAACTTCACAAAGAAACGATATCGCAGCGAGCATAAAAATTTCTCCATACAAATTACAATGAGATGACTCAGGACAAAAGGTATACTTCTCTTATTTCTAAAATTCTCCTCGTAAGTTAAGACTGGCAAGTACCCATAATTCAATTACTAAATCCTCAAGATTCGAATACAATTCCTAAGGCCACAAATAACATAAAACCATTAAACACATTACTCCATCAAGAGCTCATCCTCAACTAGCCTGTACTTCCGCCTTCAATGACCTAAAAAAGTTAATCCCCCACTGGGGTGAGATATATATATCTCAGCAAGTGAGACCTAACCCTATACCTCAATGCAAGTCCTACCGGATCACACACAAATGCCAATCGAAATGCGGAATAACAAGTAATGCAATGGCACCAGGCATCTCTCAGGACAATATCAATTACAGATATGGCCAATATGTACAAGCAATCATGCTCAATCACAGGGTTTCATACCCAAGCACATATGCTCAATTACACCTCAACCACCTCTTCCTCAACCATCCACATACTCCACTGGCAACTACTGCCATAAAGACTTTGATCCTATATCACTTTGAACGTAGTGGATTAACAGAGCAGGCTCTGTCCCTATGAGCGAATATAACTCAATAATTATGAAGGAGCACAGTTGTTAAGGCGACAAGTCGAGCAGAGGCCTCTAAAACGCCTAGGTGATTAGGCGCCCCTTCTAGTCGTCCACAAGGCGACAGAGCAACTAAATTTTTAAATATATATATATATATATATATATATATATATATATATATATATGTATAATTGTATATTTTAAATTTGTACTTCAAAACTTATATTTACGATCCAACGGAGCAAATATATGCATGAAAGATTATTAAAAATAAATAAATTTTAATATATATCAAATATATTTTACATTTGCACTTCCACAAGATGACATTCCCAAAAGTACAAGCATCAAATAGGACATCACAAAATAAAAAATGAGGCAGTAAATAATTTATCCTAAAACATGATAATAAGGCAAATGCAAAATACTTAATTGGATGGTGAACTTCTAGCTGCTTGAATCTCTGTACGTTATGCAAAATGGGCATTTGGTGAACAGATCACTCTCCAGTACGTGGAAAACCTCACGAGCCCAAAAACTCCCTTCCATTCTTATAGCTGACAACCTCTAATCTCGACCATAAGCCAAAATATAATTGACAACTACCAACTTCTCAGTTCCCATAGCAATCACTTTTATAAAATTTTCCAGGACACCACAAGCAACAATTCTGAAGAACAACGACTATAGCACAAACACCAAGAATTGAAATTCCAATCCCGACGCAACTGAAAAACCCAAACCACACAAAACAAAAAGGAAGGGGAAAAAACACTAGAGGGCCGCAGATTGGAAGAACAGAGGGACGGCAACAGAGAACGCGAGCGAAGGGTAATAGAAAAACTCACCGGGAGACGAAGAGGAGATGGAACGAAGGGTGCGAAGCAAGTGGAGCGACCGAGTGGCAGGACTAAATGTGGGGAACAATTACATGCTCAAGTTCTGGTGCAAAGGTCTTTTAAATTCCTTGCCAGTGGCAAACTCCATAATAAGCATGTATTCAAAACTCGGCCAGTTATCTTCAGCACTAACTATTTTTCACGAAATCACCAAGAGAGACATTGTTTCGTGGAATACTATAGTCACCGGTTATTCTCAAGAAGGTTACGGCGAGGAAGCTTTTGAGCTTCTGTCGTGGATAAGGATTGAAGGACTCACGCCCACTGAGTCAACTCTTGCGGTTGTTCTTACTGTGTGCGGTAATAGGGCTATTCTCAAGCAAGGGATGCAACTTCATGCTCTTGTCATGTCTTTGGGTCTAGAACAGGCACCTACGATACAAAGTGCTTTGATTAATATGTATGCCAAGTGTGGGAGTATAAAAGAAGCATCTAAAATCTTTGATGCGGCGACAAACTATGATATTGTGGTGTGGACAACAATGATTAATGGATATGCAGAACATGGTTACAAAAATGAAGCAATTGATTTGTTTGAGAAGCTGGCTAGTGTTGGGTTAAGACCAGATCCTGTGACATATGTTGGCGTTCTTACTGCATGTAGTCACGCTGGACTAATTGATCTCGGTTTTAACTATTTTGATTCAATGAGCAGGGAACAGCGAATTAGTCCCTCAAGAGAACACTATGGCTGCATGATTGATCTTCTCTGCCGAGCTGGAAGGTTGGACGAGGCAGAACACATGATCAAAAGAATGCCATATGAACACAATGATGTTGTCTGGTCAACTTTGTTGAGAGCGTGTAAAATCAACGGTGACATGGACCGTGGAAGGCGAATTGCTGAGCATATTCTCGAGTTAGACCCAAATTGTGCAGGAACTCACATTGCCCTGGCTAATGTCTATTCTTCCAAGGAACAGTGGACCGACGCAGCGGAAATAAGAAAAATGATGAAGTCAAAAGGAGTAACTAAATAGCCTGCATGGTCTTGGATTATGGTTAAGGACTCTGTGTCCACATTTGTGGCAGGTGACCTGTCTCATTTGCATAGTGAAGAACTATACGATGTTCTGAATTTTCTTTGCTCGGGAGAAACTTCCGTTCAGGATGTGGTTTCCCTCTTGTATGATATTGAGGACTGAAGAGTAGCGTCCTTACATTTGTTATGTTTGAATTTGTCTTCATTATTCCTGTTAATTAGCAGAGTTGGCAGAAGAAAAGGATTAACGGGAAAAAGTTGAGGTTGCCCAACAATGCTCTCAAGCAACAGGTAAGAGAAGGGTCCATTCTTCATGATTGTCTTATTCCTAGAGCATGTGATTTACAATCATTGATGTTGCTCGAGTATGTATGTATTTATATGTACATGTATATATATGTGTGCGTGTGTGTGTCTATATATATATATATATATATATATATATATATCTTCAAAAAGGTCCACAGGGTAAGCTACATAACATTTGTATTTATTTTCTTCTCCAACAACAGGCTCAAAGTGGCAGCATCTTCCTTTATAATGATCAAGGCCGACAAGCCTGTCAGTCCACACAGTTGTCCATATACCAGTAGAAGAGTTCCAATCAAATTAGATATGAGCAGAAGGTGCATTGCACATAGTTGTCTTGGTCTTGAAAAAATGCTTGATATACAATAAATGACATTTCTTGGACCGCACAGTTCCAATTAAAACCATAGCTCGACTAATCACTTTACTCTAGCTAGGTAGTTACACGTGTCCCAAAATTGGCTCAATAAACATGATCTCAAATTTGCCATACATTATCTTTCTGCTTCTGGCAGTAGACATAAAAAGACAGATCTCACCTTCATCCCATAATGTAAAGATTGTCCCATTAAAATCTGCAATCACTATGAAGCTCAAGTCCATTTCCTTCTTTCAAATGCCCCCACTCTTCTGCCTTATCTGCTTTAAAATTTGTGACAACTTAGTATTTGCAGGTCTTCAAGAAGAGTTTTGAAAATGAAGCATTTTGCATTACCTTTTCTCTTAGCCGTTTTCATGCACCAAGCTTGTTTACATGTCCGGGTAGAAGCAAGTGATTTTTTTGTAGGAACTAGAAGAATATATATGATGATGAAGGGAAGCCTTGATTATGCATATGGCTTCAATGCTTATTGTTTGATGACACATCTTCTGCTGATGCACACAAAGATTCAGCTGCATTCCAAGAGCTTTAAGCCATGGCCTTACCGTTGCAAGAACCTGCAGTTTCACTGATGATGGTTACTGACCTCTACTGTACTCTTTTGGTTTCTAGAATGAAGGTGATTGACACTCCTAATAATTCATGCGGGAATTTTGGGTCTTCAAATCTCTTAGAATGTGTCTCTTAACACAAGATCCTTGTTGCCCCTCTCTAATTTTTAACGTATTCCCTAAATATTGACTAGACTGACCTATTTTGTTGAAGATGTTGTGTGCGCGACTTGTTAGATGATGATTTAGCATGATTTATTGCTTTTGGGCTGTTGGCAATAGAACGTCTGCTTTCAAGTGGGAGGAAAGGTGTTACCATGTGAACAGGGTGCAATTGCAATCCCAAGATGTAGGGCATTGGACTCTTTGGAATAAATTGTGTGATATTGTGTCCAGGAGGCCTGTAGGGAGGAAGAGACTGGAGTGGCTCTCGCTGCACGAAGTTTAGGGGAATATATGAATTGAAGTTGCTTAACTCGTGTTTTCAACAATATATGTGCTTTCTCTGTTCATCTTCTTGAGTTTAGGGCCATTTATGGGCAGGCCGTACTGATAATGTACAATGAGTTGTTGCCGTATCTGTTGCTCCTTTTCTGGTAGAGTTCAATTTTGTGTCTAAAAAAAAAATTATAGTTTCAATAATGGAATCTCCGAAAAAAAAAAAAGGAAACAAAAACGGCTGCTTCTGGTTAAACAAACTATTAGGAAAAATATTCAACAGAAAGATATTCCTAATAATTGTATTGATGTTTTTAGAATGAAAAGAGAGTCCAGGGAATGACAATAAGGAAGGACTTACTTTTTCTTAGCTTATAAAATTCAAACTGACATGGAAACTGTCTTATGAAAGTGTTGGGAGAGTATTGCTTGTGCTGTCGCAAAGCATATTTGCAAGAATGATTGAGTGAGAAGTAGGGCATCGTGACATTTGTTTGCTTTTACTAGCCATTTGTTATGTTGGATCCTGAGTCTTTTCGTTTAGCAGCTTGCACGCTCTAGGTATATTCTGTTAGGGGCTAGCAATACTTATGTTGATGCTTTCTTGCGAACTTTTAGTTATCATCTCAAAGCTGTTGTGCTCCCGTCCTTGGGAGCAGTTAGAAACTCATTTGACTTCTTGTCTTCTTCCTCTCAATGGTCTGTATGAAAGGGTGGGGGTCTTTATTAATGATTACACCAACGAAATTATTCACTCTGATTTGATATGGAGCGCTTGAAATCATACATAAAAATGTTAACTGTCATATAATCTAGTCAAGGGGAATTAAGTGATCAGTGATTTTTTGGTGTTCAGATAGTATTATCCTGGTTTAAGAATGCAGAAACCCCTGTTTACTCTCTCTTTCTCTCATATAATCTAGTCAAGGGGAATTAAGTGATCAGTGATTTTTTGGCGTTCAGAGTGAATTATCCAGGTTTAAGAATGCGGAAGCCCCTGTTTACTCTCTCTCTCTAGCCCCCTAACTTATCTAGGTTCTTCTGACCACTCCTGCCATTTCACCTTTAATCTAATCTAGTCAAGGGGAATTGATATGGTGTCATCTGGTTGTCTGAGTCTGGTTGTCTGAGAAGGCAAGAAATGGATATTTGTGTTTCATCGCCAAAAGATATCTCATTGCAGGAGTTAGGAATCTTCACAGCGAGTTAGGATGCCAGACTCCAAAAGGCCCCATCCTTTCCATCAATAACTGAGGCTTTTTTGGAAGTGCTACCACAGCAAATATGTTTCCCAATTTCCAAGTGCCTCATGGACATGCTGCCGAGGCAAGAACAAGTTAAGCTTGCTGCTTCTCCTGGTAGCAGCATTGTCACGAGAAGCTCTAGCAAGAGTGAGAAGGAGGACACGGATGCTGGTGCAGGGCCTGTGCAAGGGGTGCAGGGCCTGGATATTGAAGTCTTCTCAATCGGGTGTTCACCAAAATCCACTTGAACTGGTAATTCACCGGTATCGTTCTTCAAAACTTTTGGACCTAATGGGTGCACCGCATGACGAAGACTGGTGGATTTGATCGGGTTCAACTGCTGGGGCTGGAACTTTTTTTTCCTTCTATAATTCAGGAGAACGGCTGATAAAACCAGCTACCTAGAGACCATGCAATAATTACAAATCTCATGAACCGGTTAAATCTAGACTTTTGGCCTGTACAGGTGCCCCTAAGATGGCGTCACTATCCTGATATTATGACTGCTCCTCTGATTATAGGCCAGGATGCTATCGCCAAAGGAAACCCCATCATCAAGGCAATGAAAATCGATGATATCTTAGAACTCAGGAGCTTCGTTGAAGGTTATTAAAGACTCAAGGTTGATGCTAGTCTGACTTCCCGGGAGCACGGCATGGCAATAAACTCATGTCTTGAAGCGTAGTAAGGACATTTTCTCACATAGGTAGCATATTACAACACAGCTCATGATAGCAACTTATTTGTTGCTGGGTACGGTGTTTGTGTCTTTAACAACATGCCACTCGGAATCTCTGATGGATGATGTCATTATAGTTGTACGAACTAGTGATTCGAAGTATTTCTAATTAAGATTTGGCAAATCTTATGTATGCACACGTGTCTCATGTATTTCAGCATGTGAACTGGCCTAGGCTCTCCAAACAAAATCTGCACAAAATGGATATCCAATTCCCAACTCGCTGATCATTCTTGTACTGGACACGCAATCAAATTCTAGTTCTCGGTTCAACTGTTCCCAGCTTACTCGAGTAGGACACATTGCTCCTGACCCCGAGATGCGGCCACATCATTATATTCAAATCTTGATCGCGTCCTATGTGGTTAGACAAGACACTGCTCTGAAGTTGCAATCGAGAGTGTCGGCGGGATCACATAAGCTTTGACCTTATCCGTCTCCGAATTGAGAGTTTGGCGCAACTTAAAATTGCATGAGGCCTCCTTGTTTTGCGGGAGGCATTAACAAATTTTGTTTTGTCAAGCTAACGAAGAGATTCGAGCTTTGGCTCAATTAATATATTCAAATAAAACCATTCAGTCTTATATTTCTCTACACCTAAGTTGAAATTGGATATGCAACATACTTAGATTGCACTTCATTGGTTTATGACGCGTCAAAGACTCAAAGTATGTTGAGCAATTCTTGCGCTCACCAGATCATATACACATCCCCCTTCTATTCATGGATAACATAAATATGGAATTGGAATTGGAATTGCCAAGGAAAATTATCAAAAAAACCATAAATCTATTATACGACAGTTAATTCAATCATAAACATTTCAATTGTGTCAATCGACAAAAAGGGCAAAAAAAAAGGAAAATAAAATAAAATGAAGGAGCATTACGAACTCACGGCTCAGAACACTACGAGCCCACTTTCCCATTGAAATTGGTACTCCACAAACAATATTCTGACGAGGTCAAATTCCGTGGTCCTGACAGTGCGCACTCCGCGTGCCACTTACATTGAATTGGGCATGTGATGCCCATTAAATATTCAACTAATAAATAATTTGGATAATTACATAAATGGTCCCTGAACTTTGACAGAATATGCAATCTGATTCCTGAACTTTTAATTTATTCAATTTAGTCCCTGAACTTTGGCAGAATGTGCAATTTGATCCATAAACTTTTAACTCGTTCAATTTAGTCCCTAAACTTTTAGTGCATGTTCAATCTAGTCCCTGAATTACAATGTTCAATATAGTCCTTTTGTTAATTTAAGATCAGGGCTAACGTTGATCATTTTCATATAGTCCATGGACTAAATTGAACATTTACTGAAAGTTTCAGGGACTGAATTGAACAAGTCAAGAGTTTATGGATCAAATTGCACATGCCGCCAAAGTTCATGGACTAAATTGAACAAATTAAAAGTTCAGGGACCAGATTGCACAATCTGCCAAAGATTAGGGATTATTTGTGTCATTTTGCCTAAATAATTCTCTCGTTAAGAATACATGGTGTTAAAGACTCGGTGCACTATCACAACGAAATTAAGCGTCCAGCAGAGAATTATACTATAATTAGCATATCGCACCTCTCGTTATATTCCTCGATTACAAGAGAAATAGATAATATATAGTAATAGCTATAAATGAGCCTAACCCAAACTATCAACGAAAAAATACGGGCTCAAACTATAAAAGCCTTTAGGTGTACGTGGGGGGCGCTGCCCCGTTGAGACCCCCGTCGGGGCGGCTCTCCTGGACCCCGGCGCACTTACTTGAGAGCGGGTCCCATTGCCTTTTCGGTCCATGGAGATTATGAACCGCCCCTCAATACATAAATCATATATTAACTTCTTACTTTTTTTGTTTGACAACTGCCTAAGTAAATAGGCCATGGATTCCTCGAAAATTATTGCGATTAATTTCCACATAACTTGTATTTTGCGAAAATAATAATTTAGGTGGAGAGATTGGAAGAAGAATATCTTCTTTGAAGAGTAGTGTAGACTAATTATGTTTGATCCTAAAAGATTTCCAAATTAAAAACGCCTAGGGCTCGTTGGAGAACTTCCTCTATCCACCATTCTGATGAATGGTTAAAAGTTTGGATTTGCTAATGTAACCGTCTTTGGTCAACTATGAGAATAATGTGTTGTGGACCACTGATTCTTGAAGAAATAGACCCCACTACAATTTCTAATAATTTGTTACTCGTTTATTTTGTGACCCGGATTAAAGACAACCACGTAATCATTTCTCTGAAATTTTTAGACATTGCTCACAATGCGATGTATAAATACGAGTAATATCATGGCTGTACACCACCAATTAGGGGATGGTTGGAGAAAGTTTCTTTCAGCTTATGGAGTAAGACTTTCACTAGTCACGCATAGATGATTGATCTTAATAATTTTCATGTGATACACGTATTTTGACATTTAATCAGTGTTATGAAATATTCTTAGATGATTAGAGACAAAGTGAGTGTTTGATGAGTATATGGGAACACTGTACGGCTGCGTTTGGTGGTCCAGATTTGAGCCCGGATAGGATAACAAATTATCCTATCCGATGTTTGGCGATGTCGTCTGGATAACAAATTATCCTATCCTACCCGAATATACCCGGATAAAATATCGTATAAGAAATCCAGGGGAGGGGGGGTAGGATACACCCGGATTGGATAAAAAACTAACAAACCCTCGACGACCACTCCTCACCCTTTCCTCCCTCGTCCATCGCCGATACTCGGGATGGCGCCCTGACCTCCAACGACGACCTCGAGAGCATCTCTGCTCGTGGCGGATAGGCCGGTGACAACTCCGATGACGATTCCGACGACGACTCCCCAGAGACGGCACGTAGCTCAATGCACACGGATCCCTAGCCTCCACAGACACGTCGAACGGCTTCACAGTGTCGCCTCGACTTGCAGCCAGGAACGCCGTCGACGGATCCATCAAACTCTTCATCATCGCTCCACCTTGCCTCGCGAATTCCTTAATGACGAAATCCTCCCCTCGCAAATGTTGGCTAATGCCCAATGGGCGGTTCTAAGCATGTAGGTATTGCAACCAATTTTGAGAAGAAAGACTCTGGAATTTGAGAAGATCGAGTTTGGGAAAAGAATTTCAATTTTGTAGAGACCAAACCCCTACCTTTGGGCGCCTCGCCGCCTCCATTCTTCTCCTATTGCGCAGATTACATTCTGCTTTACTTGCGGAGGCTTTGATTTAATTCGACTCCGACGAGGACTTCGACGACAACAACTCCACCAAACATAGCTTGTATTAATCCGGAGGAGGACGACTCCGTCGATGATCCTGATCCCAACAACGACTCCTACGGCGGAGGGGACTTGCACGCCACCCTCGTCGTCGTTAAATTCCACGAGCTCGGCTCCTCCACGGCCTCGACTCCTCCACTGCCACTGTTGCAGCAGCCTCGGACTCAGCCTCGACCTCCTAACATTGTGAATATCCTACCCTATCCGAACATCTACCAAACATATGATGGGATTTTACAAAATCCAAATGACAATCTGGGGATTTCTAATCCAACCTTATCCTATCATATTCGGGCTTAAATTCGGACCACCAAATGCAGCCTACATGGATATTGGTAAATCTGGGGAAGGGTTATTTTTTTCTCTGCATCTTTAGTGACGGAATCCAGTCTCTCTTTCTGTAATGTCGATGACATCCCCAACCCCGTAATTTGCGGCACCCGGTTTACCCATCGCAATCTTTCTTTGTGGAATGTCGAGGGGTTGTGGCCCTCGGATCTACTCGATCGGAGGTTTCGGTTGCGCGAGCAAACGAGAGAGAGAGAGAGAGAGAGAGAGAGAGAGAGAGAGAGAGAGAGAGAGAGAGAGAGAGAGAGAGAGAGAGATGGGACGAAAGCATTAGCAAAGCAACAAGGATATGACGAGGACGAAGGCCATGGTGGCTGCAGAGCAGCGAGGAATGGTGGCAAATGGACACTTGAATCGATGAAGGAAAAGAAAAATAAAACAGCTTGTAAACGGTGTGTTACAGTACAATGCAAACGAGCATTTTACTTTCTTCCTCTCTTTTGCCTTCTTCCTGCGCAATCGTCCCTCGCTCCCACTTCACTACCGATATCAACCAACCCCATCACGCTATCAATGCTGTTGGGAGCGCGCAACGTAAGTCTAATACTTTCACCCGTGGAGATTGCTAAGAGGGAGCCCATGTTCGAGCCCGTTAATATATCGAGTCAAACCCACATTTACTCAAAAGCTTAAACCAATGAGTTATGCGCCAACTTTGGTATATTAACTGCTATATACCATATCAATGCTCCGATATGGGACTTTTCTAAAACAACTTACACGTGCATCCTAATAATCTCCCCCTCACGTGTGAGCTCCAATGTTAGGTTTGCTCCCCATTGATCCAAGTATCATTCCGTACCAACTTATCTCAACTTGAATCTTCATAAATGCCAATCGGGCCCGTTACTACACCACAACGTCCACCGGCCCGAAAACCGCGTTGGCTCTATCACAATATGAATTTCCATCAATGCCTATCGGGCCCACACTGTTATACCACAGCGTCCACCGGCCCGGAAGCAGCATCGGCACCATATCCTTTCTTGAGATATTCGTCGGAAAGGCCCACCAATCAACCATCGGCTCTAATACCATTTGTTGGGAGCGCGCATCGGACGTCCAGATTCTTTCTTGAGATATTCACCGGAACAAATTGAAGGCCCATCAATCAACCATCGGCTCTGATACCATTTATTGGGAGCACGCAGCAGAAGTCCAATACTTTCACCCGAGGAGATTGCAAAGAGGGAGCCCATGTTCGAGCCCGTTAACATATCCAATCAAACCCATATTTACTAGCTTAAGTCAATGAGTTATGGGCCAACTTGGTTATATTAACTGCTTAATACCACATCAATTCTCCGATATGAGACTTTTCTAACACAACTCACACGTGCATCCTAACAATCTCCCCATCACGTGTGAGTTTCAATGTTAGGTTTGCTCCTCCTTGATCCAAGTATCTTTCCGCACCAACTTATCTCAACTTGAATCTTCATCAACGCCCATCGGGCCCATTGCTACACCACAACGTCCACCGACCCAGAAACCGCGTTGGTTCCATCTCAATCTGAATCTCCATCAACGCCCATCGGACCCGCGCTATTACACCACAGCGTCCACCGGCCCGAAAACAGCGTTGGCACCAGATTCTTTTTTGAGATATTCGCCGGAACAGATTGAAGGTCTACCAATCAACCATCGGCTCTAATACCAATTATTGCGCGCAATAAGCGATCGATCAAATAAAATAGACAGAACGAGTAAAGTAAATCGGACACCAGATATACGTGGTTCGATCGTAAAGGCCCACGCCCACGGGGAGAGTAGCAACGAATTTCACTATAGAACGAGCGATACACGGAGATTACAGATCACTCGAGTTACACAAACATATTCTTGGTGTTTCTTAGCCCTAATTACATCAAAAAATGTACACAGTGCTTAGCCCCCAATTCCTAGTGAAATAATCTCTCAATCTCGTAAAGAAATTAAAACACAAATCTAATGACAAGATTTAATTGGCAAAGACACTAATTCTTGCTGGAGTAATTCACGGGTACCTCTGAGCCAAGCACTCGTATGCAACTGCGCTTCAATGATCTCATAATATACTGACCTCCCCCTTCTTTCTTTTCTTGGCGTGGACGGCACGAAGATCGCATCATCCTGCGACCGTAGTCCTCCATCTTCAATTTATATATTGCCCACGAAACTTGCAGAAGAGGTCTTCATAGTGGGAACGCAAACCCAATATTTCAAATCAGGTCAAAGAGTCAACACTTTCTCCTTTTGTCCTTTTCTTTGGCTTCAAGTCTTCTCATGTTTTTTTTTCTTTTGACATCCACGAGCCCCCCACTTTCCTTTACTTAATTGCTTTCTCTCACGGTCAAAGTTCTCATCCCCTTTGACTCCGACGTGAACAAAACTGAAGTGGACTCCAACGCCGAAGCGATTTCCAAAACAGCAAAGTTCGACTTTCAAATTTCATATGTATCTACAAATAACCATTAACCTTGTGTCGGGTCTCGTTTAATGGGTACAAACTCGAGACATAATTTTCAACAAATGCATCCTCATGAATGGCTAGACTTGAGTGAGTGTGTGTGTGTGTGTGTGTGTGTGTGTGTGTGTGTGTGTGTGTGTGTGTGTGTGAGAGAGAGAGAGAGAGAGAGAAGGTACTTAGGAGTTTGGTAGTATACCCGTCAAATAATGATTGGTCAGATCGAAAATGGTTCGATCCAAATTGACTCATTTAACTCGTTTTTCTATTCATTTGTACGCAATGAAAATCTAGTAATCAATTCCCGTACCTGACTCGACTTGACTCATATAGCTAAAATACTTCCATATATAATTCAATCCAGGGGAAAAAAACTTATACACAATCTAAGGTGAGAGCGAGAAATGAGCGGGCACAGAATCAAATGAAGGGTGATCCATAGTGGTATGATGAGTCTAAGTAGATTGTGAACCCATTTAACATCCATACTGAAGGGAACCATCTCATTACATACACAACGGAATTACACGGAATCCACAAGCCCAAAACCATACTTGAATAACCAATCGAAGAAGTGTATCATTGAACGAACTACCTTGTTTTCACATATTAAATGTACCCATTGCAATCCTTTGAGAGATCGTTCGTCTATTTGACGTTCGGCGAGAGAAAATAGAGTCTCCTCGCGTATTTTCTTCTCATCACTGTTCTTCGTTGGAAGAACATCTAAATCAAAGTCAGTTTTCACTTGAAATGACAAGAAGAATGTTCTTACATTCTTTTACATTTAATAGAGATAACCCTTTGGCATATTTTTTTTAATTGATAACTGCACTTTGGTAGTTTATCCACAATGGGTCAAAGGTTGTGATAGCATGCATGGGCAGAACACGGTCCTTTCCTTGAATCCCAACATTTCCTACTCGCTCATGATAGATTATCCATAACTTTCTTTTCTCTACAAGGTTCATATCAGCAAATAATCCATGCGACCAGTATAATACGAGAGCTCGTTACTATACATCCTTTGGGAGTATATAGTGTGACATTCCGAATTCCGACCCTCTTCGAGGCTATTGTCATGAAATGAGATCTCGAAATTGAAAAATGGACAATGGAGAATTTTAACATTTGAAAGGAATTGGACGTCGTCTCATCGAGGGTAATTTATATTGAAAAAGTGAAATTTTGGACGGAAAGTGTGAAATTACCATTTTGCCCCTAGAAGAATACCCTTGCCTTAAGAATGGAACAATGGCATTTTAGTCAATTGGTGATTCCCTTAGTGGCAGAAAACTTAGAGGGTATAAGGGTCATTGGATGCGACAGAATGCGGGTTGCCAATTATTTTTAGCCTGATGCGTAATGACGCGGGCATAGCCATGGGAATGGGAATTTTGATGAAATTGAGACTAATCCCTTGAATATGAACGAGTTATTATGGTGGTACGAAGTTTTAGGGGTGAGCATGGGCCGGGTGGACCGGTTCCAGGCCTAGACCCTATACCCGACCCTGTTATAACCGGTTCCCACTTTTTGGAATCGATACCCGACCCTGTTTGTCTTGGACCCTGTTGTGGAACCAACCCTATTTTTCGGTCCGGGTTCCGAGTTCACCCTGTTTACCCTGTTTTGGCCAATATTGACGGAAAATCTCTGTGATAGGAAGTAGAAATAGACAACAAGACCTAAGGATGAATCACGAGTTACTAAAAGACATGCTAATTCGCATCATCCAATAGAAAATCCCTAATCACAGCTAAATGTATGCTTGGTTTGCATAATACATCTGATTTGCTCCATTCTACATCGCGTCGAGGATTTTAAACTTACTCTTAATCAAAGCTCATCAAGCATCAAACATCAAGCAATTGCTAATCGCTAAACTCAATTCTTGCATTAAAATAATCGGAGCCGCAGAAACGAAATAACCTTGAAGCGCTTGTGGAGTCGGGAGTGAGAGGCTTCGACGTCCTTGGAGATCCCGGAATACGAGCGGTCGAGGCGGCGCTTGAGATCGTCGAGCTGTGAGGAAACAGAGTCCTTGAGATCGCCGATCGAGGTCGGGCTCTTGCTCGGTGGAGGCGGAGTCGGGCCGGAGGTGTTGTCGCCGTTGATTCTGTTGTGGAGGCGGCCTCTGGTTTTGGATTTCCGCGACGATCCGGTGGCGATGTTGTTGGAGATGGATTGCAAAGAGTCGCGAGGTAGCGACGGCGAAGGCATCGGTGGCGATGTTGTTGAAGATGATCTGTCGCGAGGTAGCGACGGCGAAGACAACGAGCGACTGCGTCCACGAACCGCCTAAGCGAAACTAATCGCAGAGCCAAGAGAGAGAGATCAGAAGATCCGCGAGGAAAAAGAAAATGGAAAAGGAGAACGATTGTGGACGCCGTGAGCTTTTGGGAAGCGACAAAAAGGAACTAGGGTTTCGTTTTTTTCTTTAAATACCAACTAGAAAACCGGTTCTAAAAATCGGTCCGGGTGGGTATTTACTTAGCCCGGAACTCGGACCGGTTTCAACCGGTTCTTAAATTTTGAACCCGAAACCCGGGCCGGTTTGAACCGGACCCGATTCCCGACCCTGTTTTTCGGGTGGGCCGATCCGGGTATCGGGTGAACCCGGTCCGGTTGCACACCCCTACTTGGTTGTGATGATATGATTATCCTTGAATCGTGATTGCTTTATGCCAATTGTACTACCTTTTATGATGCATTGAATGCCATGTATTAGTTTCTTGATGAGCTATTGCATGCTCCTTTTTAAAAGATGTTTGGAGGTACTGATGGCCTAGTTTAGGTTTAGGGTGAGCTTGCTGAGATTTATATCTCAACCCATTATGGGATTAACATTTTCATGTCCTTGATGATGGAAACACAAGCTTGATGAGGATGAATATTCGAGGAAGTAATTGTAGGAAATGGATTTACGCTTTTGTGACTTTAGGGATTTCATATTACCTTGAAGTTAGACTTGTAACCCCTGAACCTGTAATTGGTGTTTATGAGAAGACGTATCATTTGTCCTGAGTCATCTTATATTAAAATTGTATGGAGATGTATTATCGCTTTCGTATGCTTGGATCATTTAGAAGTTTTAAATTGTTGGCCGACGGATCGTGGATATCATCGAGACAAGACGACCGTGGTGGGATGTTTACGTGCCCGCCGGGTTCGGAGCGTGACATATAGCAGCTCAAAATGAGCATATTAGGCAGAGTAAATTCAGTATGAAGTACTCTAGATCAATCACTTATATTTATATCACATCTCTCTTGATCTCTTTGAGTATTAGAATACATTGCATTCATGTCGCGACCTAAAAATTAAAATTCTTAACTTAATGGATTATCAGGTTAATTTTAATGATTAACCTAATACAGACTCTCTCAAGCCCTACCAAATCGCAACTTTGATTAATTAGAATGATTTAGAATTTAGAGTCGCCACTAACCATTTTTTGTAGGTTAATTAGAAACCTAAATAAAATAGCGGGAGAACTATTTTATTTCTGCGAACCAGAGATTGTGAATTCGAGGACTTGATTACACTAGTTAATTAAAACTAATGCCCTTTCGGTACCTTAAATTCCATGAGATATCCTAGAGTTTGCAACTCAAGCTTGATTGAATTAATTTTAAGTTCAAAAGAGGTGTTTTTTTTTTTTTTTATGTTTTCACTATTTCGATGAATGCATTATATGAATGAATGCACATATGAAACTAAAATTCGTGCCTAAAACATGAATCAATGCAATTCAATCCACAATTTATGCAAAATAGGCAAGTGAATATTCAAAATTCGAGATACAATACCTTACCTTATCTTGCGAAAATTGCTTTCCAAGTTTCAATTGATATCGGATTTGCGGTGGATGCGACGGACGACGAAGCCTCAATTGCTACGCATGGCGGTCTACGGTGATAGATAGCTTACGGCCAAAAGGGAGTTGTAGATGTGTAACATGGACACCTGCCAAAAAGAACATGTATGAACAAGACCAAGTGGCTGGTTCGATGCAGTAAAGAACAAACCAATGGACATCTAATATACAGGAAAGAAATTCTTCAAGAAGAGACAAATCGCTCTACTTTCCTTTTGTTTTATTTTTTCTTTTACTGATTATAGCCCAGAGTTCTCCATGTGGATATGGGGGAGTGGGACATCCTGATACCCCAGTGTCCGCTTAAACCATGCATGAGAAAGAAACGCCATCTGATCATTGGAAGCGGTCACCAGAATTAAGATGAATGAAAACGCGTCGCTGGTCGGCAAGGGAGATCCATCGATGCCGAGGTCATCAGATAACCGTTGGAGCGTGAGGCGACATCAGGCTCGTCAAAGGGACATGCTTTGGTAAGGAAGAATTCCTATGAGTGATCTCTGCCTAGTGTTTCTTCCCTACTCTCTCGATTAATCTATACGCCTTGAGAGCAGCCTGCAAGAGAATAAAAATAAATAAATAAGTAAACAAAACTCAATCGCAGTTACGGAGAAGAGAGTAGAAGTTTATTCATTGAGGATCGCAATTGGCTAGAGACGTCGGGGCCGCAGGGATGGTAGCCTTTGTCCGTGTTGGACGTTGGATCTCGTCGGAAGATTGATTGGTATTGTCGGAAACCGTCTGGCGCTGGGACAATGAACAAAGATCAGCGAAAACGGCAGATTTCTAGGGGGCAAATTCAAGTCCAATAAACGTGGCAGATTCCTCCCACAAGCAGTCCACCACCGCAAGTCCAATCCGTGATCCGCAGGCTATCCTCGGAGTTCATGCATCTTCGGTTTGAGGAAATCATGGATTGCTCGTAGCGAAAACGGCAGATTTTTAGGGGGCAAATTCAATTGAAATATACGGCAGCCTTTTTTCTTTTCAGGGAGGGGGGGAGGAGTCTTCTTGCTTCAACGTTACTCTTTGCAGGCTTGGAGGAACTTCATAGCATCTACGGCCATCTTCATCAAGGAGCACGTCCTTGGAGATCTTCAACAGAGAGCCACGATCAATTGTTGCACATCTGGGATCCGCGCTATCATCAGGAGTGATGACCAAAAGTCATTGAAGCTGCCGTGGTGCGTGGACCTTCGAAGTTCCCCCGACGCCACAAGTCGATGGCGACCGGACATCACAACCGAGTCACTGCGAATGCAACTACCGAGCCTCATCACCAAACCACCCAGTCGCACGGTGAATTCATTATATTTTCCTCTCTTCACATTCATGCTAACGTCTTCAACGGGTCTATCCTTTCACAGGAGATAATCGACGATTGAAATTCTTGTTCAATCATTACATCAAAAAAAGGAAAAGCCACAGGGAAGACCCACTAAAGATGTCACACCCTCGCTCCAGGTGCCACCTGCAGAGCTGTGATGCCCAGATCATCACATCTAACTATTTCCATTTGTGACGAGATTAATGTCATGCAACAGAAACTTTCATTAACATATTAAATGGTAATAGTAGGCCCATACTCAATGAATAACCATAACACATAAAATCATATTCAAAGTTTGCATCATAGGTTCAGTCGGCCGCATTAGCTATTTAGATTACTACGTACATAGAGAGGGCAACCTGGGTCCACCTAGCCCAACTATTTACAGTCCTCTTTTCTCCTTCCCGTTCGTACAGCAAAATGCTACAATCCAGCTCCAATCATGCCAACTTCCCAAAGAAACATGCCTGGCCATTCTGAACATTCCGACCTGTCAATCTAAAATGATAGATACCACAAGTGTGAGTAACCCCAGCGAGTAAATCCAAACACTCTAACGCTCACTCAATTCAATATATATAACTCGGCCTATGATTAGACAGATTTCCAATGCGGTGAGACATTAATTGAAACAATATATGACAAGGAAGCGTGTAGCAACATGAATTACTTATGCGTGCGATGCATGCACTCCCGAATATCTTGCGCACTACCACTGCACTTGAATTTCATTGCCGACTCGGCTTCAATATCGTTCGACATGGCAACTTCTACGCCCATGACATTCCTCACTCTGAGGTTTTGTGTCACTACGCGGACCTCCTGGCGCCACAACCAGGGCATCCCGACTCTCGCAGGGTACATACGAGTTCATTAAATTTTCGTGGCCTCAACCCCGATCGCCAAATGAATGCAATGCAATTAACTTTACCTATATAAGCCTGACACGCCATACTCAGGATGTTCACGTGGACCCAAAAAAAAAAATGCAGCCCCTATACTTTTGAAAGGTCATTAACAGGTCCCTGAGGATTATCACACAAATTTATCCAAATTATAATCTAATTATTCCAATAACAGTAGTAACGTAGAAGGTATAGGGTTCCGAACATTTCGGCGGACTCCGCATCTAACCCAAACCAATCTTAATAGGTCCACAGCAGGCCTTTGAATCCTTATAATTCGACGTTAGGTGGTGTCGGTCTTGTCGAGAACACTAACGAGCCATCTCAACCCTTCTGGTCCTCTCTGTGTATCCAAAATCCCATTCACTTTCTACTAATTTACCACTAATCTAAGCCAACACCTCATTTTATGTGGTCTCTCGTGAGTCATCTTCTAACTCTTGGTCCTTTGTCCCCTTGCTCACCGAATCAAGGTGATGCTTGTACGCGTTGCAGCGTTAATCTAGCTGACCGGTGCCGCAATTACCGTAAACTACAACGAGCCTTTAATTAATCTACGACTTTACTCAAACCAATCGAGACACCAACTAGATGAGTGCATATATTGAAGCGAGAGAGGGCGAGAGGGGCAGATTTACTCGCCTGAATCATTGCTGTCGATTGGAATATGGTCTAGTCCGCCGGCAAGGCTTGGCAGTCGGTATTGGCGAAGAGGAACCGAGAGCTTCCCATTTAGCTTCACCAAGAGCAACTATGTTTTGGAGGGGAATTTCTTTTGTGTCCGAAAATGGGGTTTGAGAAGCCTTTTCTCTTTGTATTGCAGGGAGGAGCACACGATGGGGCTGCAATTGTGGCTTTCGTTTGTCCCGTGGTGCTCTTTTCTAAATTCCAAGCTCATAATGAGCTTAGTTTATGAGGTGGGGAAGCAATCTGCCATATGGCAGATATCCTTGATTATTGCCTATCACTCCATCTATTTTGTTTGCGCCAATCCTTCAGTGTAATGTTGGCGCATCTCACACACCAGCACACTTCATTATATGACACCTAGACATGGCCAAATTGGACCCGAACCCGGAACCAGCCCGTTGACCGGCCCGGAACCGGCCCGTTGACCGGGTCCGCGGTTCCGAACCGGAATCGGACCTTCACGGGCCGGTTCCGGTTCCAACCCATTTTTTTTTAAATGTGGGCCCCGTCCCTTGAAAATTTCAGGGGGCGGGGCCCCCCCTCCGGCGGGAAAGAGCCGCGAACGGCTCTTCCCCAACGGCCTTCGGGCCGTTGCAAATTGCAACGGCACGAAGGCCAAAAATTAAAAAAAAAAGTAAAAAAATTAAAAAAACTCTATAAATACCTCTCAATCCTTATTTATTTTTCTCACAATTTCTCTCAATTCTCTCTAATACTCTCAAGTGTCAAGTCTCACAATCTCTCAAATTCTCTCAATCTGCTATTCTCTCTAAATTTGGTCTCGATTTTTCGATCAATTTTCTCAAAAAATGGCAAGTGGAAGTAGAAATACTAGAAAGGGAAAGAACCCGATGCCGATCGAGATGGGAGAATCCGATTATCCCGTTCATGAATATGATCCTCGTGAATATGCATGTTGAGAAGACGACGATGCTTCCAATCCCAACGTCGAGTGCGTCCCAACGCAAGAAAGCCTTCGTCCTCGTGGTGTCGAAGAATCGTCGATAGCGAAGGAGCCGGGACGAAAAAGCCGAGAATCCGATTTATGGCTACACTTTAACAAAGTGTGGAATGAAAATGAAGGCAAGTTTGATATAAGCTGTAAATATTATCCGCAGACATACAAGCTTGGTAAAGGAGATAGCTATGGAACATTTCGTCGGCATGTGATGAAAAAACATTCAACGCAAGCGGGGATCGACACTAGCCAACAACAAATTCCTGGGTTCGTCAATCCTAACGCTCATCCTTTATTTCGTTTTACTAATGCACTTTACAAAGAAACATTAGCTGAATATGTTGCCCTTGAGCATGCTCCGTTTAATACTGGTGAAAATCCTAATTTTAGATATTTGGTAAACACTGCGTTAGCTCCGCAAGCACCATCTGTTTCGAGAAATACTCTTAAACGTGAACTTGAACATGTTTATACAAAACAAAAAAAGAAATTGTTAAGATTTTTTAAAGAATTCAATGGACGTGTACATATAGGTAGTGATATTTGGACTGATTCTTGCAATATTAATTCTTATATGGGTATCGCGTGCCATTGGATATGTGATGATTGTGTTATTCAAAAAAGACTTCTTGCATTTCGAGTTTTTCCTGAAAGGCATACGGCCCATAATATTTATAGACTAATTAGGCAAGTTTTAGAAGAATTTAATTTGATTGATAAAATTTTTTCAGTTGGTTTTGATAATGCTGCCGCAAATACTACTTCCATTCCTGAGTTAGAAAAACTTTGTAAACCCTCTTTTGGCGGACAATTTTTTCACATTAGATGTGCTTGCCATGTTTTGAATTTATGTGTTCAAGATGATTTACGAGTTCTTGCAACATCTCATCAGCCAATAAATAATGCAATTAGATATTTGTGGAGCCGTCCTCAACTTATGAAAGAGTGGGAAAAATATTGTAAAAAAAATGGGAGAAGGGCAAGAAGATTTCCAAAAGATATTCTGACTCGTTGGAATTCTACCTACGAGATGCTTCTACAAACTTTTGATTACAAAGATTTATTATGTTCCTTTATTTCGAATAATGTTCCCGATATTGCTTTGCTCCCGCAACATTGGGAAGTTTGCAAATTTTTTTTAGATTTTTTGAAATTTTTTAATGATGCTACTAATATTTTATCTGGTATTTATTATCCTACTACGCATTTATTTTTAATAGAGTGTGTTAACATTGCTGGTATTTTTAATGAATGTGAAAAAGATACTGAATTAACTTCGAGTATTTTAGTAATGCGAGAAAAATGGTTGCATTATTACTTGAGCATTCCTCTTGTCTATTTAGTTGGTATTATTTTCGATCCACGTACTAAATTAGATGGTTTATTAGATTATTTGAATGCTTATTATTATGAATGTTTACATTTGAATGAAGTAATAGATATTCATAGTATACAAGTAGATGTTAAAAAAGTTATAGTAGAATTATATAATGAATTTTGTAGTAAATATGGTTTAAGTGATAGTGGATGTGAATCTGTCCAGCCTAGTGTCTCACGAAGCAATACAGGTATTTCACTTGGTAGAGGGTATAAAATGCTCATGAGTAGGCAAAAAAAAAAAACAAAAAGGGACAACATGTAGTATTTCCGAATTAGAAAACTATTTAACAATTTATTTTGAGTTTAGTGATTCCGAACACAGCGCAGCAGATTTCAAGATTCTTGAGTGGTGGAAGAACCATTCAATTCAATATCCAGTTCTCTCCCTCATTGCAAGACAAATATTAGCAACACCTTCTTCGACAGTGGCAGTTGAACAAGCATTTAGTGTTGGAGGATTAATTTTAGACTCCCGCCGTTCAAGATTAAATCCGGAAAGTGTGGAGTTTCAAGCTTGCGTCGATGATTGGACAAGGGCTAAGCTTCGACAACAAGAGTTGGATCGAGAACACGAATTCTTCAGTGATGATTGTGGAGATACCACCGTCACCACAACAACAAGTAGCGACGATTGAGGATGAGGTAAGTTGGGGTTACCAAAGGTAAGAGAACTACATGGGCTTTGATTCTTCTATCCCCAAGAAGATATGTATGCGCTTAATGATAATTCATTAAGTTCAAGCCCATTCCTCATCTTTTTTTTTTCAAATTTTTTTACAATGTACAATTTGATTATAAATTTTAATTAATAATTTATTAATTTATTTTATTATTTTAAAAATAAAATTAAAGGTTTCGGAACCGGAACCGGCCCGGAACCGTCCGGTACCGAACCGGCACCGGAACCGGAACCGAACCGGAACCGGCCCGGAACCGGAACCGGCGGTTCGACGGAACCGTGCACATCTATTGACAGATTCCCTGATTGAACTTTAAGCCAATAGTCCGCTACCAAGTTTGGATATCTAGCTGTGCCTTATGTGCACGTTGGACCCTCGACTTGTAGCCACAAGCCAAGGTAGAACTCTGAATTGTTCGATCGTTCGATAATTTGTGTTGTCTCGAAAAGCTTTCAGGTTGACTGCGTCTTACACAACTTATTGCGAATACCTCTTGCAATATATCCAAAATGACATTCTTATGAGAATATGAACTTTTCACCTCACCATATAATCTACCCTAGAACACGACTCAACTGAATAAGGCATATTTGTCATTAAGACGACACCAACGTATCAACAAAATACTCGTTTGTAGCAAAAAAGTATGTCGTCCTCTTTGCGCAACTTGCGCGATAAACTTAAACGGGCCATAACTCTCTCATTCGGGCTTCGATTTAAACAAGCTTATAGTCCAAAGAAAGCTCTTTTCACATACAACAAGGACCCCAACACGGCTTATCCGAAATCTACTCGAAAATTGGCAAAAGAGGTTCTGGTCGCATACTGTTCACGCGCGCACCAAATTTCTTTCGGGCCATAACTTTCTCTACAAAAGTCCATTTTAAGCGATCTTATAGTCCATACGAAGCTTATTTAACATATTACAAATGTCTCAACATGTCCAACCTCATCCGATGAAAAAAAGTTAATGAAATCAAACCTCGAAATGTACTGTTCGCGTTGTACTGTAGCGCACAAGAATTGAAAATCTTATTTCGGGCAAACCGTAGCACCAAATCAAGATCCGTCAAATCCTTCGGCTTCATAAAACCCTAAAGTTTCATTTCCATGTAAAAACCAGGCTAAATGACCAAGACATCAGACCTGGCGACTCATATTCCATCAAAATTCGAAATTGTTTGATTGGAGGAAAGAAAAGCGCGAATACTTATCTGTTGCTTTTAATCGATGTCAGAATGGGTTGGCGAGGCAACAAGATAACCCCTTTCTCTTCTCTTCTTTGCCCCTCTCCTTTCTTCTTCTTCTTCTTTTCTCATTTATCTTCTTTCTCGGCTTACTCTCTCTTCTTCCCTCTCTTTTCGTTTCTTTTTTGTCTTTGTCGTGGGTCTGCTGAAGAAGAAAATGAGAAAATGTGGGGGCTGGGCTGGGCTTAAAGCAAAAAAAATGGGCCTTTTTTTGGCTAATATTACAGGTACATGTATTACTTTGGCCGAATTGTTCATTGTTGGTGGAAACGCCTTTTTACAATTCTATCATAGATTAGTTAGTAACGTTATCCTATCATTTTCTGATGATGTTTCCTTGATAGCCTTGATTAATTGGTCATGGATGAACATTTGCCCTTAATGGTTATCTATAACTTTTAAGGCGGTTGAATAATCTTATCTCTTACGATTTCATGGTGATATCTGATTTATGGATTAGATTTGAATTTGACTGGATATTTATCCGATTTTGAGAATTATCTAAAATTAAATTTTCAAAACTTAAGGATAATTTTCTCAAATTAAAAATTGGATCAAACTTTGGATGAGAAACGATGGATCCCCGATCTCATAATTTCGGTCACCCCTCTTGGATTTCAAATTCAAAGCTCAATTGATTCTCATTTTCCTTTTATCTTTGTTTGATTGTTTGTTTTGTCTATAATAAAATTTGCACATTGTTAAATAAACATGCCCACAACATATGCTCTCATTGTGCCTAAACCCTTCGAAAAATTAAATTGCATGCCTTGGCCATGATCTCATGGAATGGGATGGCAATTTAGTATAAGACTTATTTGTGTTCTTTTCCTTTGGCAAAAGGGACATTGTCATCTTATACATGTTGACACCTAAATTTTGACTCTTAGAAATTCATTCATTTAAGCATAAAATGAGAATTGTTCATAATTCTCGCAAAAAAATAATTTTCATACACAACATATTTAATTTTTGCATTCATATGCATTGGCAGTGCGAAACTGAGCTTAACTTGTCAGACGATTCTGACCTAGACTGATGAGTATCTTTGGCGATTCAAGAATATTTGTGCTGAAAATTTATAGGAAATTAATCCTATTTCAGAGCTCATAATATAGGCTTTAATTAATTGATTAATTATTCGAGTAAAGTCTGGTTTAAGCTCTATAATTGGTGCGACTTAAACCCACAAGCGCATCAGTCTGCGGCTGGCCCTTCTTGCTCTCACGTGGATGAGATCCAATCCTAATTAAGTTTTTTTCTTTCTTCTCTCACGGGAATCCGAGCTAATGAAAGTGCATCAATCTTAAGCCCATGATTTAATAGGACTGGGGGGAAGCACATGGGTAAAATGAACAAAAGGAATCGGCAGAACATTTGTCGAAGAAAGTGCACGCATGACATACAAGAAAAAAATCATAGACACGTGAGAGAGACAAAAAAGAATTGAAAAGAAAAGTGAGAAGAAAGTTTGAGGGGGTTCTGGTCTTTGTTTTCCTTCGACGGTCGTGGCTCCAATCAACGCTACTCTTCTCGACGACGATCACGAATCCCGGCGGTCTTCGGTTGCCCTTACAGTGCTATTTTGTTCTCTCCAGTCCCCACAATTGGCGTATTCTTCCCTCCGCAGAATTCCTCCCCCTTGGGGTCAACTCTATCGCCGATCAGTAGCCAAATTCAACCGTGATCCTGCTGAGTTCCAGTTTTTGGTTATAAGGCACCATATTGTCCGAGAATTCCTAAGACCACAGTCAGCGCCTCTGCTGTTCCACCGTAGCTGTTTTTTTTTTTTCGGAGGACCCTCATTGCACTAGCCGATCGTTTCAATTCGCGAGCTCGGAGTGCAATTTTTTCGTGCAATTCCGAACAAGGTAATTTTCTTAAGTCAATTATTCCGAATATTTGATTGCATATTCAGTTGATTGAAACCGCGTATCTCAAAAAAAAAAATCATGTTGCAAGGCTAAGATATCCGAAAATTGTTTAGTTTGGAAGGTTGCATGTCAAAAATCGAATTGCTGATATTCTGAATATTTTATTGCAAAATTGATTGCCTAAATTGCCTTGATTAGAAAATTGCATATCAAATTTGGATAATCTCGAGATATCTTTTGCTTAAATTGAAAAGATTGTGGTTCATCTGAAAATTCGGAAATTGTGTAATAATCTCGCGCTAATATGAAAATCCTTCGGAATATACTCAAGATACCAAAATCTTTCAAAATTTGATTGATTAGGAAAATTTCCTAATCCCCAATCGCTATTTCCATAGCGGTGTTTCGAATTTGAGGGTCGATCTGTCAGGTTTCAGATTGAACCTTGATTCGAAATAAATGGCGGTATTTATCTTTTTCATTAAAAGATTTCCAATTTGAATTTAAATTCATTCATAAAACATAAAATCACAAAAATAAAAATAAAAACAAATAAAAATCATTCGTGCCTCATGTTTAATTTTCATGTCAGAAAATCACAGAAAAATTAAAAAAAAATTAGGAAGATATGGTTTCTTTTAAACCACGTCTCATCATTTTTAGAAAGATAGAAAATCCTATCTCATAGATTATATTCAATAAATCAAATCTGATTATGTTCATTAGGATAGATTATAAAGGATGTAGACATATGGTTTAAAGATTTTCTTAAAAATTTTGGGAATTAATGTAATTTAAATCCGAAAACTTTAAGTTAATCTTGAACCAATTCATCCTCATTTTCCATTAATCTTTAATTTCGAAAATACTTAAAAGATACACAAAAAAAACATAAAAAGAAAACACAAAAATTGCACCTTTGAATTTCGATTCAGAATTCATCAAGATTGCCAAATTTGACATTTTTCATGAAATTGGTACCGAAAGGGCATTAATTGAAAAATTAATGTAACCAAGTCCCGAACTTAAAATCTCTGGTTCGCAGAAATAAAATAATTTTCTCCCGCTATTTTATTTAGATTTCTAATCAACCTACTAAGAAATGATTAGTGGCGGCTCCTAAGAATAAAAAAATCTTTTGCAAGATAATCATTTGAACCATAAGTCACGATTTGGTAGAACTTGGGAGAGTTCGAGCTAAGTTAATTAATCCAATTAATTAATTTGGTAATCCATTAATCTAAAATTGGAAAACCCGATTTTTAGGTCGCGACAGCTTGGCAACTCCGCTGGGGAATTACTTGAATTTTTCGAAATTTAGGGAGGACTTAGGCCGGATGATTTCATGAAAAAGTTACTCGGTTTGGCAATCATGGTTGAATTATAATCTTTAGGTGTTAAATGGTTTTGCAGAATGGGAGTTATAAGGGGAGGAGTCTATGGCTAACCCTTTGTTTTGCAGGCTTGGTGATTGATTTTTAATTTTTGAACTATTGGAGCGGTGTTTGATTTAAAATGTTGTGCATGTCTTTAGAGTAATTGCACTACACCTCATCCACTTGTGACCGAACCCGGGTCACCTAATAGTTTTAGGATGGTATTTAAGTGGTTCTTTAACCTTGGCAGTAAGGCTTCGCTAAAGGTTATCCTGCTTGGGTCTCGAAATTCTTCCAAAAATGGCTCAAGGGTCGTTCTCATGCACGTGAGGCTATAATGCATGGGCGTTACCCTTGTCGACCGAACCAAGCCGAAATGACTGGACCCGACTAGTCATGACTATGTATGCGAGGCGGCAACTAGTCATGATGAACGTGCGCGAGGCTGCGACATGTCGTTCCGTCCCTCATTTCATTTTGCTAAGAATTAAAATTGAATCCACGACTCATGTGCATGTCTTTGTGATTGACATTTTTTTCTTTTCAATGGCGGTAATTTCTTGTACTTTATCTCCTTGTCATATTATTTCATTTTGGGGTCGGTCCATGATCTAGGTTGGTTTATCTTGGTGCGTGATCTGTATACGAATGGGTCGTGACGATATCCGTTTCGTGCCTACTCCGAAACTAGAGCTCAAGAAGCTATGGCGGCAGTTGAAGCCGGATGGTCAGCGGTATGTGCTCGAGCGTATTGCATTCATGTTGCCAATACTTGACATTGATGTTCAGAGCGGGATCATGCATGCACTTGCTCACTTTTGGTGCCCTGAGACGACCACATTTGTGCTAGGAGGTAAGTTTGAGCTCACACCCACTCTAGAGGAATACGGTGTTGCCATTGGAAAATCAATTGAGTTAGATATAGTTGAACCTCCCATTCGAGAATTGAAAAGGTGCTGAGGGGTAATTGTCAGGCATGTCCATTGTCTTTCCTCATCGAATGTTTTGAAAATAATGCTGACCTCATGAGGTCTAGGATTTTTATCTTAGCCTTTTTCGGACTTATCATTTTTCCATTCCATCAGAACACTATTGATTCGGTGATAGCCTGGACAGTAAAACAGATTTGTGGTAGAGTTAATTTTGTGAATACTATTCTTGCTGAAACTTTCATTTCCTTGACACGTTTCAAATATTTAAATAAAGAACAAAGCAAGAAAGAAAAAGATAAGACTTTTTGGGCTCCAATTGAGCTTTTACAAATTTGGTTTTTCTCACATCTTTCTCAATCTGGGGAAGGCATGACTGTATTTGAAATGGGTATGACTGATAATCCTATTTTAAGATTTAAACAAATATAAAATCAAACTAAGAAGTTGCACTACTCGCGATGGGTCAAGCTATTCGAGGACCCGAGCTCTAAGATTTTCCTTTGGCAAGCTGTATGGTTCCGAGTGGTTGAGGCTCGGCTATGCCATGGTGATCAGAAACCCATACCATTGATGGGCATTTATGGGGCAACCAGCTATCAGCCTCTTCGAGTTGCACGACAATTTCGAGTTCTGCAAGATATCCCGCCTCCACTTGGGCCCAATGAATTCCAAGTCCAGTTCGAGAAAGGCGAGAACTACAGAGCTGAACTCAGGCATCATTTTGAAGCTTGGCAGAAATGTTCCAATCAGGAGCTGATTTGGCCTATAGATTAGCCCACCAGAAAGATGAAGAGCCACTTGGGCCCAATGAATTCCAAGTCCAGTTCGGCGGTCTCCGCATCTAACCCAAACCAATCTTAATAGGGCCACATCAGGCCTTTGAATCCTTATAATTCGACGTTAGGTGGTGTCGGTCTTGTCGAGAACACTAACGAGCCATCTCAACCCTTCTGGTCCTCTCTGTGTATCCAAAATCCCATTCACTTTCTACTAATTTACCACTAATCTAAGCCAACACCTCATTTTATGTGGTCTCTCGTGAGTCATATTCTAACTCTTGGTCCTCTGTCCCCTTGCTCACCGAATCAAGGTGATGCTTGTACGCGTTGCAGCGTTAATCTAGCTGACCGGTGCCGCAGTTACCGTAAACTACAACGAGCCCTTAATTAATCTGCGCCTTAGTAATGGCCATCCCGTGACTTAATATTTTAATAATTTTCTCTAATTTATTTATTTATTTTTTCTTTTTTTTCTTCCCCTCCTTGTTCTACCTCCAGCTGGTTGCCGAACCTCGACGACCGGCCAGAGAACGACCGACGAATTTCTCGCCGACATTGCCATGGACGGATGAGGCTCAACCTCGCTGTGGCCGAGCGAGGCAAGGCTCTGCCGTCCTTACCAGCTCCAGTCAATGTAGTTGTAGATCAAAGCTGATGCACGCTCGATTTGGATTTACCACAAGAGAAATCTGGCTCATCAACCAAGTACAAGACAAGATCAGGCTTTGGGAATTTTAATTCGAGAACCACCTGTCCAGAGGTAGCAAAATAGTCCTCGCCCGGCGAGGCTGGCGACTATGGAGGTAGAACAGGGAAGGGGAAGAAAAAAAGAAAATTAAAATTAAAAAAATCATTAAAATATTAGGTTCGGCCAAAATTCGCTAGATGGATTTAATTGACTCGAATGCAAAAGGTTTAAGATTCAATCAACAACAAAAAAAGATTTAGAATTGAATTGACGCAATTGAAATAAGTTTAGGACTTTTTTGATAAATTTCCCATTAATATAAGGTCGAATAAGGAAAAAAATTAAAGTTAAAGCTAAAAATCGCCTAAGGCCGGAATCCAAAGTGAAAATATGGAGGAACGTTTTCATTGGCGGGGTATGGAATCGTGTATTATCAAATCTTATTCTCGATGAGATTTGTCAATTTACTTCGCCAAAAAGTTTACCCAGTAATTTCACGAATATTTACACGATTCTTAGAAAAGTTTTTAAACAATGTGGTATGAAATCACATTAAATTTTTATTACCTGTTGATGGTATGAAATCACGAGTTGTCAATTTTTACCATGGAAAGATCCTTTTTTTTTTTTACCTTTCATTTCCATGAATGGATCTAGGGAACATGATTGAACAAAAACTCTTTGCATGAACAAATCATTTTTTTTTTCATGGTTGCGAATTAAGTAGATGACAATCTAGGAAGTTATTTTTTTCATTTACATGGCATCATGTCTTACTTTTTCAGTTAGCAAATTTTGAACCTGCCCATTTTTCATGGAAATTTTTTATGAAGGTTTAGTAACTTTTCTGGTTTAATCCTACTACTGTACTAAAAACCGAAAATTACCACAATCCACACCCCCCCCCCCGTGTGAAGGGATCGTTTGCCCTTCTCTTATAAGGGCAGGCCCTGCCCTTTGAATACAAATTATCAGTGTTATGAATGGATGGCCCAGATTATTACTAAAAAAATAAAAATAAAAAATCCAAAAAGTTACCCCTTAAAAATAGAAGATCTAGGCCATCCGTTTAAAAATGGATGGCCCGGATCCCAAGGGCAGGTGCTTGCCCTTCTAAGGGAAGAGCAGACGAAGTCACTTTTTTGTTGAATCGGGATATATTCTCCGAGTTTTTCACCTTGCCGATCGCACAATGGTAGGAGACTCTAATACGCCAATTTCGGCGTAATTAATAAGAACGGCTCGAGTTCCTCTCATAATCGTAAAAATAAAAGAACGTGTTAACTCGGTGATACCTTTATAATCGACCGAAAGCTTCTCCATTCCTGATTGGCGATTTAGATGAGTAATTTGAGTTTGTATTGTTAAATCAACAAAACCAGATATTAGCCGACTTATCATGTTTTAAAGTGATTTTTTGCAAAATAAATCATGCAAGCTTTTCTAATTATGCACGCGTCGCTTGAATAGGAAATTGTACCAAATAATACTACGCGCGCTAAAATATGGGTCACTCTTGAAAAAAAAAAATACAATTATACAGTTGGAGTATTAGGCTGCGTATGGATGGTGGCTGGGGAAACTGTTTCTGTTCCAAAAGTGTTCCGGGAACACTTTTGGAGCAGAAACGCGTATGGTTCAAAAATGTTCCGAAAGTGTTCCGTGGAACACTTTTGTGCCAGGGAACACTTTTGAAGGAACAAAAAAAACTTACTTTTGGGATTTTGGAACACTTTTTGGAACACTTTTGAAACCACCATCTATCGTCGCCGACGCGATTACCACTCGCCGCTTTGCTAAAAGCCGGCCGTCGACGGTCGCCGGCCGCCGTCGCGGGTCGCCGGCAGCCGTCGCCGTCCGCCCGTCGTCGGCAGCCGCCGATCGCCGGCCGCCGGTCGCCGCCGCAGGCTGCCGGCCGCAGCCGGTCGCCGCCACCGGTGGCCGGCCGCCTTCGGTCGCCAGTCGCAGGCGGCCGCCGGTCGCCGCCGGTCGCCGCCGCGGCCTCCTATCGCCGGCCACCGCCGGTCGCCGGCCGCCGCCGCCCATCGCCCGCCGCCGGTCGGCGACTGAAAAAAGTGTTTTTTTTTTAAATTACCAAACGCGTTTTTTTTTCCTAAAAATCGTAATTTTGAATAGAAACACAAAAAAATGTTTCTGTTCAAAAAATGCTCCCTGGAACAGAAACGCTACCATACGCAGCCTTAACATGCTTTAAAAGAAGCATAATCCGAGGATTTTTTGAAGCATCGAGTTCAAATTACAAGAAATTCGGGAAAAGCCTTAGAAGTACCGCCGAACACGATTAATCCGGCATGGGTTACATGAGCCCCCGATAGTTTACCGGATAAATTGACATTTGTTTTTGGGATTCAACGATTTTCGCATCATTTATTTGTCGAAATAATTTATATTTGTCGAGACACAAAGATGATAAATAAAATGAGTTCACCTTGTTTATTAGCGAGGCCAGAAATGAAATCTCATTTGCGATTGGCCCAATACAGAAGACAGCTACTTTTCTAAGCCTAGCCCATCCTTGATCAGTACAACCACCTAAAGCCCATTACAGATCTGAGCCCAATACCAAGAAAATTTCTCTATTTTGCTGCATTTAACTAAAAGTACGGTCGCCTTAAAAAAAAAAATGAAGATCAAGAAAAGATGACAAAGGTCGATCGTGTGAAGTAATGTAAATTGACAGAAAAAAACAACGCCTGTATCGGGGTTTAAGTGGTTACGCCGCCCTCGGGTACGGTACCCCAAGAGCGGTGTGGGAAGTTCTCAACACACCTAAAGTCGGCCCCTGGGATCGATTCGATATCTCGTCTCGAGTTGATGTAAAAGTTTATCAAGTCGAAATTTTTCGTCATCTTTTCTTTGGCTTTGTTTGTAAAAAAAGTGTTAGCAGAACTCTTGGAGCATCCGACCAACGTCCACCGGATCGTACCCCGTAATTCGGCGGTTTCTCTGAGCACACATGATTATACCGTATAAACACAAGTGGCCATCCATATGGCACAAAAACCTAATCAAATGCTCGAAATCATTAGGGGTGTCAATGGGCCGGGTCGGGTCTCGCCCCGGCCCGAAGGTGAACAGTACCAAGTTCGGGCCGACCCGTGCGGGGCCGGGCCGAATTATTATTTTTTTCTTTTATTTTCTTTTTTTCGAAATTAAAATTTATTGACAAATCTACCAAATGAAAGAATATAAAAAAATAAATTAAATTAAATTAAGAGAAAATACGGATGTTAAAAAACATCCTAGCGTCGGGCTGGCTTGGCATGAGTACCAAGCCCAGGTTGGCCCAGCCCGGCCCGAAAAGGCTCGAAAATTAACTGAATTTTTGAGCCGGGCCTTTTTGACACCCCTAAAAATCATCAGTCGATTTGAAGTTATAACGTAACGACCGCTTGCTCAACAGCTAACTACAAAGGCCTTAACGTGAATGCCAATACGAATGGCTCGAGGAATTTTCGGGCCGGGCCTTTTTGACACCCCTAAAAATCATTAGTCGATTTGAAGTTATAACATAACGACCGCTTGCTCAATAGCTAACTACAAAGGCCTTAACGCGAATGCCAATACGAATGGCTCGAGATGTAGAAGCCAATCCAATTATTTAAGCTATTAGGTGGAGAGAAAATTGGGTCCACCAAGGTCGTCATAAACCAAGGATGCAAGCAACTCGGGACCCTTTGTGCATACCACGAATCCCATATCGGAAAAATGCACTATGACATGGACGTTTTTATATAAAGCAATTGAAGTCTATGCTCTTTTGGGATCGCTTCATGTGGACACTACGATACGTTCGTTTCCTTCACAATGACTCGAGTTGAAGCGATCGCTTTAAAAAGGCTTTTTTTTTTTTTGCATGTAATTACAATAATATTTTTCAATTGGAAGACCATTCTCTAATGTAAGATGACCTTAATCGAGAGGATATATGTAGTTTCTTCTATTCGTACACGTGTCGGGTCAGTTGAATTTCTTACGGTGCAAAACCGGCCTTGAAAGTGACAAGTACGAAACATGACATAAACAAGAGAGTTCGCACATAGGGTGTGGTTAATGGTTTTAAGTCACGAATCGATCCACCTTGAAACTGATCACTCATAATATGGAAAGTGAACCTTTCACGTCAAAAAGGAACAAAATCTGTGTGCCCGATTATTTACCATGTACAATAAACTTGTATATATATAATTCCACATGCATTATGAACAAACATAGAAGCTAGAATTAATAAGTGAGTGTCGCATGTTTGCATTCTCTTATGATTTAAAAAAAAAAATCAGATTCCCAACTTACTTTATTATTCTTGGGATGATGATTAGCTTCGGACACTAAAACCCTAGTTAGGTTTATTATAGTGCACAAGATGCTTCGTTGTGTTCCCAATAGTTGAGAAATATAATTAACAAATACTCAAGATTCATCGTTCCTTTCGATGTTGGATTGTTGTTCAAATGAGAAATCATTTTGCGCATAAACCCTACTTATTTAAACGATTCTTACAATCGGTAAGTAGTAAGTTTAGTAAATTCTTGAACATTCCCAACGTTTATTTTAGTTTTTTTTTTTTAATCCCAATATTTTCTTTAATTGAGCATGTGAAAATAATGTGTTATTTCTACGTCTATCAATCAATTAAGATGCGTACTTAGATAAGTATAAATGAATACGGCAGTATTTTGCCGATGCCACGGTGCTCCAAAAGTATCGATGACCTCCCAAGTCTCGGCAGCATGGCTATCACCGACACCATCTCCAGCAAAAACGGCAACCATTGCCTCTTTGTCCATCCCGATTCGACGTTGTTAATGAGCGTCGTCGACCTCAAATCTAGTTCTTTCAAGTGATAAATAGGCACAAAGGTGTGCAAAGTACAGGGGAGATGAGTACATGAACTAGGGTATGGTCCCATAGATGCCTGCGAACTACTTTTTACGTGAAAAACATGATTTTATGGCACATTTATTGATTAAAGAAATCGTTAGCTTAAAACAAAATATCAAATCATAGGTTAATGGACGACAAAGTATTATTCCGACGGCAATGGTCGGACGAATTTGTCACATGCAGAGGTCGGTGATTATTAGTCAAAAAAGTAAAAAGCAAAATAAAGCTGACTCGTAAGCTTTAATTTCAATTACATTTTGAATGTTTGTGTACCTTTCTTGGAAGTTATCACCTTGTAAATTTATGCGTACTAAAATGTCCCGAAATGGCGTTCGCGATACTTTTGCATTGATTTATGATAAAAATGACTATCAGTCAGGATTAGCTAGGATTGACAATCCATACCAAGTCATGTTATCGTATCGTGTTGAAATAGGGTTCATACAGTACTTGATTAACCAGTATAGGATGCTTCTACTAAACGTGCCGAATTGACTCAACACGAACATGACGAGCGTGCTAAAGCGGTCACAGGAAGATCAACACGATTGTCAAACACATTAGATATCGATACGACACAATACGTTAACTTGTTTAAATATTATAATAATTTGTGTACATGACAAAATGCGTTTTTACGTGATAATTTGTGTTAATATGTTTCTAGATAATATGAATACTACTGAAAGTATATTGTTGAGTCAATCTTTCTTTAAGCTTAGTGAAATTTGTCTTTCTAAATGCCTTTTTATTTCACTGTTTATTGTTTTTTGACTGGGTGCGAGTTTTCCATGGATGAAAAAAGTCTTAAAATAAGCTTTAAATGTGTTAAAAAAAAACGTGTCTAATCGTGTCGGATTGAAAAAGACAACCTGTTAACACGTTACTTTAGACATGCCAGCTTTCGCATCTAAACTGATTAAGCTTAAGACAAGACTTTGATCATGCCATGACCCAAAGCTATTTAATCTTTGTGTCAGCTCGGTGAGAATTTGTCGGTTCATAGTGCGGGTCTACTCTATACCAGCTATTGAATAAGGTGAACCCACAAGATTTTATGGTCATGGCTCGCATTATTCAACGGCCGGAATGGAGTGGGCTCGCATGCGTTGTATGAAATTTTTTTGCTGTCGGTCCGAATGCACATCAACGGCATAATACACATGTTCATCATCGGATTCGAATTCGAAAAAGTTGGAAACTTTCGTTTAAGACGAGTGGAGAACAGAGGCGAATGTCCCCAAAGCATCCTCAAGATTAACGAAAAGCAGGTCCGCCAATTAATAGAGAGCAATCGATGAGTGGACCACGGTCTTCTAGCAAGAATGAACAGGACGACAAATCAAATAGAGGAATATCGCTAAAAAATAATGGCGAAAAAGTACCAAAAAAGTGTGTGTATATATATATATATATAAAAGTTCTAAACTTATTACATTGGCAACAATTCAGTCATGTGCCTTTCAATTGGACTGATTTAATCGTAAGTATTTTTGTATTGATATCAATTCAGTCCATCCGACTAATTTAGGCCGAAATCAATAACGCAGATGCCCATCATCCTACATGGCATGTCGCGGTCTGAATTTTTCTCCTTTTTTTTCCTTTTCTTTTATTTTTTGGCCGGCGGCCGGCAAAGGTTGGCCTCGCCCGGGCAAGGGTCATCCTCGCGGGGCCATGCCCGGGCGCCGGTGAGCCACTCCCATATTTCATCTAAGGGAAAAGTGTCAAAAAAGTCCTAAACCTATTACCCTAGTGCCAATTTAGTCCTAAACCTTTTTTTGGTGCCAATTCAGTCCTAAACCTTTTGCATTAGTGCCAATTTAGTCCTAAATCTTTTTTTGGTGCCAATTTAGTCCTAAACCTTTTGCATTAGTGCCAATTTAGTCCTAAACTTTTTGCATTAGTGCTAATTTAGTCCTAAATATTTTGTATTTATGCCAATTGTGTCAATTCGATCAATTTTGGCCGAAAATCATTGGCACAAATATCAATTGTCCTACGTGGCATGGTTTGCGCTAACGTGGATATTTTTTTAATATTTTTTAAAATATTTTTTTAAAAAACAAAAAAATGGTTAAAAATTATTTAAAATTATAAAAAAATATTAAAAAAATATCCAAATCAACGTTTGTCATGCCACGTAGGATAATCAATGTTCACATTAGTCATTTTCGATCAACATTAGTTGGATTAACTCAATTAGTATAAATTATCAAAGATTTATGACTAAATTGGCACTAATGCAAAAGGTTTAGGACTGAATTGGCACCAAAAAAAGGTTTAGGACTAAATTGACACAAATGCAAAAGGTTTTGGACTGAATTGACACCAAAAAAAGATTTAGGACTAAATTGGCACTAGTGCAATAGATTTAGGACTTTTTTGACACTTCTCCCCTTCATCTTAGGATCCAAGATAGGGTTCATGTTCCTTCTTCGATGGTCAATCCTCTGTGCATCACACAAGAGCTGCAATTTGTAGCATCTTTTGATATTTTGAATCCTTCAAAACTACGCACGATGAGATGGCACACCTATTTTGTTTTGCATATGGCTCAAAAGATTTCGGGGGGCAATCAATTGGCTTGCTTGATTAAGCTATAACTTCAATAATGGTGTCTAATGCTCCATGAATAATTTAGAATATCATTTGTATCGCTTGGAACAATTAAACAATGACATATGTTCTCAATGCCTCTAATAATTTACGCCTAAACCTTTTTTGTGGACAATGAAAATATTTTTAAGTTTATTTAATTTTTGTAAACAATACGAGTTATCATTTTCTAATAATATTTTTCAAATTATTTCCATTTCTTATGAATTTCAAATAAAGCCTGACACGTGAAGCAAAATGTGCAAGATAATTCCAAAGGATCGAGTCTCTATCAAATTAGAGAATCATGAATAATGCGTAAGGTACAAAAGAAAATCTATTATATTGTACTACAGAGTGATGCGATGGGCTCCAATTGCTCTTTTTCTTTTTGGGGGGTCGAAGCTCCAATTGTCCTTGGTTACTTGAATATTGCCCATCTGGTTAAATTCATGGCAATTGTAATTTTGTCGATAAAGTAATCCTAGCTCGAATCTTTGTTTTTTTGACACGACACTTGAATTTGATTTAGACACAAGAAAAAAAAGAACCCTTTCCGTTGCAACACAAAACGGAGAAGACATTGTCTTAGACCCAATAATTGATAAATTGATTGTGGACTAGATAAAGTTATCAAACTCAGTCCCAAATTGATTATATAAATATCAATTCAATCATAAAATTTTTATTATGGCAATTAGGAGTGAACAAAAGAATTAGATCGAATAAAAAATAACTCAACCGGACTTAATAGGTCGGTTTTGAGAGGTCCTGATTTGGATATCGAAATTGATTATATAAATATCAATTCAATCATAAAATTTTTATTATGGCAATTATGAGTGAACAAAAGAATTGGACCAAATAAAAAATAACTCAACCTATCAGGACCTCTCAAAATCGACGTGTTAAGTTCGATAGAATGATTTTTGATTCGGCATTGAGGAGAAAATGCCGACCATGTACTTTTTTTTTTGGGGGTCGATAATGCGACCATGTACTTGATACTGACCGAAGTGACAGGGTTGAAACACGACATGAACAAAAACAAAAAAGTTTGCAAATAGGTGCAATTGATATTCATTATATATTTACATTAGTTGTACTGTGTTGTCAACATGCGAGCCAAAAAGAATCTGATCTAGTAAAAGGACACCTATTCGGGTTTGGCTCTCGTTTTATCTAATTCATAAAATTAACGAAGCATTTTTTGTTTTTGGTCGGAAGACTATTGAAGTACTTTATGAACCTGAGATTTATCAATTTATAGTAGAAGTGAGAGTCCGGTATGATTCAAGTTCAGGAGAACTGGTTTAGTTCTCGATTTCGCAATCGAAATTCGACTTAGGATTGATTCTGCTCCGATTTCTAGTATCAAAACCGCTGATTTTATCGGGGATTGATTCAACTAATTTTGAAGTCTTTTTATTTATAAAAAGGAAAAACATTTTTGCGTTCGTCGAAAATTGAACCGCGGTCTTCAATATGACCAAGCAACAACATAACTATTTTTTTTTTTATTGAACAACATAACTACTTGACGGGTGTGTGTTTTCTTAGTGAAATGGTGTAAATTTTATGTTTATTATAAGAATTCGAATTTTTTACCCAAAAAATAAGACGGACCGGTTTCCGAGTAGAACCATAACCGGATTGAACCAAGTGGTTTCGGAACCGAACGGTTCGGTTCCCAAATTCAATGTTTTGAAATGGGGGCTATAGGACCGGTTTTCAATTCTAGATCGGAACTTAACCCACGCTACAACTTATCACTCATAACATATAAAGAAATATTTTAATGTCAAAAAAGAAACAAAGTTCTGCGTGCGATTATTCTTATGTAGAATAAACATGAATATAAGATTCCACATGAATGATAAATAAACGAATAAGCTAGAATTAATCATTAGTGTCGCATGTTTGCATTCTCTTGTGAAAATATCAGATTCCCAACTTACTTTATTATTCGTGGAAGGATGATTAGCTTTTGGCCAATATCCTAAAAAATACTGAAACCCTAGCTAGGTTTATTATATTACAAGAGACGCTTCGTTGTAGTCCCACTAGTCAAGAAGTAAATTGACAAAAGCTAAAAGTTCATCTTTGCTTTTAGTTTTGGATGGATATTGATGTAGGGGGCAGATTATTTAATGTCATAAGCTTAGTGAAATTTTTATTTACCAATTTATTTTGCAATACCACATTTGGATATTCATTTTTTTCCTACAAAAAAAGGAAGCTCACTTTGCGCATAAATATGCTAATTAAATATTTAACGGCACGCTATCGTCATTGACCACTAGTTTTAATAAATCTTGATATTCATAGTACTACTTGTTTCTTAATTTAGCATGGGAAAATAATGCACCTTTCATGTGTCTATCGAGGCATTCGAAGAGGAAGCTGATTGCTAATGTCTGTCGATAAATACTTATTATACTATATTATTGAAAATGGTAATTTTTGGCCGGTGCCACCCGTGCTCCGGGAAATGTCGGCGACCTCCTCGGTTTTGGCTGTGTTTTTGCACCAACACTATCTCCAGCAAAAATGATTACCATTGCCTTCTTATCATAGCAATTTGATAGTCGACAAGATTCATCGACCTCCGATCTAGTTTCTTTTTGTAAGTGATAAAATAGGCAGAGAGGTACAAAGTATAGTGGAGATACACTAGTTGGGTGGAAAACCATAAAAAAAAAGTCTTAAAATCTTTAATATCACAAGTTCAATTTTAAACCTTTTAATGATTCGTCAATGTAATCCTTTGGACAAATTTTGACTCGCAATCGCCGACGTAAAATGTCGGTCATTCAATGTGGTACGATTGACCTAGATGATTTTTTATGGCATGTTGATTGATTAAATAAATTCTTTAGCTCTATAAAAATTCTCAAACCTTACATTAGTGTAAGTTGACAAATAATAGATTGATGAGTGGAAAATTATCAAGAAAGTCCTAAATATATTGTATGAATTTCGATTCAATTCTAAACTTTTTAATTTTGCTAATTTAGTCATAAACCTTTCGACTATTTGTTAATATAATCATTCCAATTATTTTTTGCCAGGAAGATTGACATAGACATCAACCCGTCTTATGTGGCAAAACTGATGTTGACGTGAGCAACTTTTATATTTTATGAAAATTTTATTTTTAAAAGAGGAAGAAGATAAAGAAAAATGGAAAAAAAGGAAAGAAGTTCAATTTTTTTAAAAAAAGTTGCAAAAAATTATATACATCAACGATTGCCTGTTAAAAATTAATCGGAAGAACTGCATTGGTAAATTGTCAAAGATTTAAGATTAAATTGAGTAAATTAAAAAGTTTAGGACTACGTTAATACATGTATGTTTAATTTAATATTTTTTTTTGTAATTGTCCTGATTAACGGATGATTGGACAATAGTCCGACGATAATGGACTGACAAATTCGTGAAACGTGGCATCGTCAATAAAGTCAAAATGACATAAAGCTGAATTATCAACTTTAATTTCAATCATAATGAATTAGATAATGAAAAAAAAAAGGTCTCGTCACACTCAGCTTTCGTGACTTTCCAATAAAGTACTGACGTGTCAGATTAGGTGACTAATTTTTGCAGGCAGTAGGGGTGATCGATGCACGAATGGGTGATTTTATCCTAAAATCGAGAACCATCCGTTAGGAATCGGTTCAGCAAAATACGAATTGTGAACCAATCGCTTCTATTATGAACCGTGAACCAACCGAACCATCGGTCCGATCTGATTTTCGGGTTGGATTTCGGTTACATTTTTATCGAGCAAAAAATGGAAAAAAGAAAATAGGCGTTGAAAGAAATTCGCCTTGTTCCATCGCAAGCAGCCATAGGATTATGCTCTAAGGAGGCATAAGGACAAAATAAAAGAACTCAGTAAAACATGATTTGCAGCACCAGCAGAATAATGAGAACTGAACCGATAAAATAATATACATTCGGATTATATAAGGGGCCAATTGGATGGTTCGCATTCAAATCAGTAAACCGAACCAATAAAATCGGTTCTGAAAAATTGAAATCGAGAACCGAACCGTACTCGACAAAAATCATCAAAAATCAATCGGTTGGGTATGGTTCGATCTGATTTGATTGGATCGTGATTTTTTTTGCTCACCCTTAACAGGCAGTGTTCAGTTCGTCGGAAGCCTCATCGAAAGTGAAAGGAACCCCATGCTCCAAGTTAGGAATTCCATTATAATCCTTAATATATTCATAACTCAGTCTATTACAAGCTGACATGTATATCTCGTTATGGAACTCTCAACTCTCCCTTCCTTTTGATTTTCTTTTTATCATTGAAGTCACATTTTCATACTTACAAAAAAAAAAGTGTAGGAAACTGTCCACTTTTTACATCAATGTTGCTACATTACACAAAATTAACAAAACATGATGAAAGAACTCAATTGGACGCATCACAAAATTAAGAGATTCGAGCGCATGAAAAGTTTTAGGCCAGTTTATAGCAAAAATTCAAAATAAATGTCTAAAATGTTCTCATTTTTTCAAATAAAGGGGTCTAGTGAACCTTATTGCAAAAAAGGGCCTGGAGTGACCATATTAATCTAAAATAAGGGCTTAAATTAGCCATGATAATTTCAAATAAAGGCCTGACCTCGCCGGTTAGCTAAATATTCCGGCCAATCAAAGGCATTTTCGTTCAAAGACAATTATAATTATAAATTATTATTATTATTTTCTTTTTTCTCATTTTTTTTCTTTGTTGCCGTTGAGCCTTTGCTAGCAACTGGATGAGGCCGCGAGCGAGATGACCCTCACATAGCCCTCTCTAGGCATCAATGGTGGCCAATTTGTCGGCCATCAACGAAAAGTGAAGAAAAGAACAAAAAAAGAAAAAAAAAATCATGAAAATGCATTTGATCAGCTGGAAGGTCAGACATTTCTTTGAGACTAACATAGTCACTTCAGACCCTTTAAGCCCTTATTTTAAGAAAATGATGGCACTTCAAGTTTTTATTGAAAATAATGTCCAATTCAAATCCTTATTTAAAAAATTGAGAGCATTTCAGGTCTTTATTTAGAATTTTCCCTAGGGTCTATTGCCCTTGGCCGAGCAAGATCGAGACCTAGCCCTCACTAAATATGGTTAAAGGGTTCAACCTCGCTTAACGTTTTGGGAACAGTGGCAAGACTTTTGCTAGCCGTGGAAGGTCGTGATCCCCTCTCTCTCTTCGCACCTTCTTCTTTTATTTACTAAGGGTGTGTTTGTGTCACGGGAAATTCAAGACTTTCGAAAAATGATCGATAAAATTAGTCAACAAAAAATATTTTCATTATCAATGATAATTTAAGGCTGATTATTTTGTGGGTGATGAAAATATATTGTATTAATTCATTTTTATAAGCGATACACGCAATAATTTATCGAAAAATATTTCTCAAATCTTAAGTTTTCCGTGAAACAAACGCACTCCAAATATTTTCTTCATATGACATGCCACGTCAGCACATCTTAACACCGATCTGTCGAATTGAGTACACAATAATGGAAGGAATCGAGGGGACACATCACAAAATTAGGAGATTTGGTTAAGTAAAAAATAAATGAGACCAAATAGCACGGATGGCAGAGGTTGAAGAACAAAGTTGCGCTTAACCCATGTCGTGTACTCATTTAAATTCTTGTCATGTGATGAAAAAAAAAGTATTCTAGAGGGTATTCTAATTAGTACGTACATCTCACGAGGTATGCGGTTTCGTTTAGACCATGTTTGCTTGGGGTAAAATGAAGTATGTAGAGACCTATAAATTGCTTTATGACATAGTTGCTCTTTCTAATCGACTTTTGTTGTTACATCTGGGACCATGCTATTTCATTAAGAAATCAATAGAGAGAGCATGTGATAATTATAAATTGATAATACCATGGTTGCTTCTGCATATGCTTAAGTGGAGAGGAAACCATTCATTCAAAAATTTTATTTTTATCGAAATAAAATTGCATTGGTCGCTTAAAAAAAATATATGAGAAGTACATGCACTTCGTCGCAAAGTAAATCGATGCAGAGCAAAGCCTAGAATACTACAAAACAAAGCCAATTAAAAAGAAAATAAGGATGATTAACAAAATATCAGCAAGGTTAATCAATTCTTATGTGTTAAGCAAAATAAACCACAACCGATCACTAGATCATGTATTGTCGTCAGTGATGAGTACATGTTGAAAATTCATTCTCAAGTAATTATGGCATCCCTAGTTGGCATTTGGAAGTGCTCGGTTCGGTTTCCTCTACCCATCGTCGTACGGAGACGATCAAACTATACTGAATAAACATTGATCTAACATGTGGAAGAGCAAATCTTCGTGGTTTAGTAAGATGCCATGGCTCCTATGATCATAATTAAAACTGGAGGCAAAGAATATGTACACTGATAAAGCACATGGTAGCGAGTCTCCGAACACATATTTATTAAGCTCTCAAATCTCGATGGGGAGATGATAGCTTCTAGATCTAGAACTGGATTGGAAGAGTTCAAACTCTCAGTCTAGAATTAGACTGGGAGAAGAGAGCTCCCAGATTTAAACTGAGAGACAAGAAGAAGCATCCTTCGGGTGATCTCGTAGTTTTTATGGGGATGAAGACGATGGGGTCGGTCCACGAAAAAAAAAAAAAAGGAACAAGAAAACTCAAACATAATCAACAAGAGAAGGAGGGGAGGGTGAGACTAGCTCAAACCCTCTCCCATTGGTGAAGGCTAAAGAATGCTATGGCGAGAGGGAAAGAAGAAAGAGGGAGAGAAAAAGACTTTTTGGCTGCCGGATCGATCCCATTCGTTCAAATTGAAAATCATAATTTTTTTTCTTCTTACTTTTCAATAAATTGTTTAATTAATTTTATTCTCTCGTTGCATGAACGTCTAATGCACAGTGAAACCAAATCTGACATGTCTGAATCGAGTGTAATCATCTATAAATATAATGAATAAACAACATGATGCATTGCTCTCTTAATCATTGAACCACATATGTGCAAATGGAATTGCAGAGGAAACTCAATTCTTATTCCTTTTTTCAAATGATTTTCTCATTGTTTTTCCCGCTAGGCATGCTAAAAAATAGGCAAATCGACTTTTTCAATATTACCCACTAAACCCATTTTTGGCTAATCTATACATTCACTGTTGGTCAATATGATCTAGCCTAGCATGCCATATATTGACATCATTATCACAAGGTTCAGAAGATGTGAATAAGAGAATAACAAACATTCATATTATTGTATTCAACAATCAACACAATAAAATCATCCAGAAAATATCCAAAACTATAACAATTTGTTCCCAACGACGAATCAACACCATCCTTATGAAAGTTAAAACTAAAATCAAGTTTAACCAATATTAACACGAAAACTAAATTTCGTCGAAATTTCTCTAAGCATCTCTGTCCTTTGCTACATGGTTTGTAGCTCCTGAGTTTACAGTCCATAAAGGATGATGTTCAATTACAAAAACTGAATTGGAGACATAAGTAACAATCTCGAGTGTACAAAGGGTTTCCAACTTGTTTGACTCACCATAGTTATGAGCAAAGTGACACTTTTTTTGCCACGGTTAAAAAACATTTCACCTTTGATGTATTTTTCTTGAAAAGACACTTTCCTTTTCTCTTGTCGGTTAAACTTCAGTTTCTTTCCTGAAGAATATGCTCCATTGCCTTTTTCATTTCTTGAACCCACCTTGACGCTTACACTTGGAGCATAAAACCCCATTTGAGCTAGAACTAGCACAATAAAAATGTTGATTTCTGATTTATCCGCCAGAAGGCGGTCCACCTCTAGTTTAATACGACACACAACATCCTCAAAAGTCTTTATTTTTTATTGTCGATCAAGTAGATTTTCATATGCACCCAACTATGAGGCAAAGAATGGATTGCTACTTACATTTTGCTGCTCATCAGTCAAAATGCGGCATGTATCGTATAGTTCACTTAGCATGTTTGATATATGCCTCAAATGTTGTTTCATATTTTGCTCATGAGGCATCATATAAACGTCAAATCTTATAGTGATCTGTCTCGATTTGGTGATCAATGCATAACCAAACTTAACTTTCAATGTTTTCCACATGACTTTGGCATTTTCAAAATCCTTAAACTCTCGCAATGTAATGCGAACTATAGAGTTTAACTTTTTCCATGCAGCATATGCCTTTTTATCTCTTTCATGTTGTGCAGCATTTTTATCTTTAAGTTTTTTCATAACTAAGTTAAGAGCTTCTAGCATTTCATGCTTTTCTAGCACATACTGGATTCTCATATTCCAGTTTTTTCATAATTTTTGCCATTCAAATTCTCTCCTCTGTTAAGCTCAGTTATGATATTCTTAGAAGCCGAAGATATTGTGTTTGAACACGAAGCTATGTAAACATGTATTCACGAACTATTAATTCCTACATTTATGCATATATTTTATACTAACTAATTACATTACTGAATAATTTCACATAAGGTCTTAGATTCAAAAATTCACTATGTTCGTAATCATCATGTAAGGTTCCTCATTTGAAACTATCATTAATATAATCATTTATGTAGAATTGAGTTCATTAAAGTTGCTAAAACTTTATATAACTTTCCACTTGAATAAAGATCATAATCACACATGATCCCATTATCTTGCAATCACAACATGGCATAGCATGATATGAATACAAATAATTCATGCTTCAAATCATGGCCAAATTTTGAAATACAAGATATAAATAGCAAATGCACTAAACTTTATACATGTTATGAGCAATCATGTTCTACACAATTTGCATGTTATCAGCAATCAATGCATTAATTCTCTCATCTAATTAAGGAGAATCCCAACACGTTGTAATCCCAATAGTTAAGAAATAGAATTAACATATACTCAAGATTCATCGTTCCTTTTGATATTGGATTGTTGTTCAAATGAGAAATCATTTTGCACATAAACCCTACTTATTATTTAAACGGATATTATAATCGGTAAGTAGTAAGTTTAGTAAATTCTTGAACAATCCCAACGTTTGTTTTAGTTTTTTTTTTAATCCCAGTATTTACTTTAATTTTTTTTTGTCGGACAGTATTTACTTTAATTGAGCATGTGAAAATAATGAGTTATTTCTATGTCTATCAATCAATTAAAAGATGCGTACTTAGATAAGTATAAATGAATATGGCAATTTTTTGCTGATGCCATGGTGCTCCAAAAGTATCGATGACCTCCCCAGTTTCGGCAATGTGGCTATCACCGACACCATCTCTAGCAAAACGGCGGTTATTGCCTCTTTGTCCATCCCGATTCGACGTTGTTGACGAGTGTCGTCGACCTCAAATCTAGTTCTTTCAAGTAAAAAATAGGCACAAAGGTGTGTAAAGTATCGGGGAGATGAGTAGATGAACTAGGGTATGGTCCCATGGATGCCTACTTTTTACGTGAAAAACATGATTTTATGGCACTTTTATTGATTAAAGAAATCGTTAGCTTAAAACAAAATATCAAATCTGACATTTGAACAAATTGATGAACAATAGGTATTACCTCGACGGCAACGGTCTGACCAACATGTCACATGCAGAGGTCCTAGGCCACGTGGCAGGAGTGATTATTAGTCAAAAAAGCAAAAAGTAAAATAAAGCTGACTCGTAAGCTTTAATTTCAACTACATTTTGAATGTTTGTGTACCTTCCTTGGAAGTTACGACCTTGTAAATTTACACACATCCGGGTCGTCCGCCAAGCTGAAAAGGGGGGCACCTCTGCCCCTGTCAATCGCGACCGTCCGATCAATCACGAACGGTCACGACTTGACGTAAAAACAAAAATAAAAAGAGGGGCAACTGCAACTAACCTTGATCTGGGCCGTCCGTGATTGATCGGATGGCCCAGATGTGACCTTGATAGCCCTACTCGGATTTGACATGGGCAGGAGATCCAAATCCAATTTTTACATCTAAACTGTCCCAAAATCTCGCGGATAGATTTGGCGTTCGTGATACTTTTTGCATTAATTTATAATAAATTGACTATCGATTGGGATCAGTGTTGAAATCGATACCAAGTCATGTATATCGTATCGTGTTGAAAGGGGGGTCATACAATACTTGATTAACTCGTATAGGACATTTTTACTAAACGCGCCGAATTGACTCGACACGAACATGACAAACATGCAAAAGCGGGTCAAACGTTAACCAGTAAGACTAACACGATTGTCAAGCACATTAGATATCATACGATACGATACGTCAGCTTGTTTAAATATATATTAATTTGTGTACATGACAAATGAGTTTTTACGTGATAATTTGTGTTAATATGTTTCTAGATAATATGAATACTATTGAAAATATATTGTTGAGTTAATCTTTATTTAAGCTTAGTGAAATTTGTCTTTCTAAATGCGTTTTTGTTTTACCGTTCACTGTTTTTTTGACTGGGTGCGAGTTTGCCATGTTAGATGCGAAAGCTGGCATGTCTAAAGTAACGTGTTAACACATTGTCTTTTTCAATACGACACGATTAGACATGTTTTTTTTTTAAACACATTTAAAGCTCATTTCAAGACTTTAATCACGCCATGACCCGAACCTGCTCATGTCGAGCCCAAAGCTATTTAATCTTGTGTCAGCTCGGTGAGAATTTGTCGGTTCTTAGTATTGAAGTTGTTGTTGTTATTATTGTCCCATATTATTTATGAATGAATCTTATATACTCTTTATATTCATGTGGTTGTTACTTGTTAGATATATTGTATATATTAGGAGTAGGTCTTTTTGAATATTTACTTTCTTGCCCTTATTTGTATGTATATTTATATTGGCCTTGTGTCTAATTGTAATTATGTATTCTATTATTCAATTTTCAAATCTATATCAGAGTTAGGGTTTCTCGCTCTTCTCTCTTAGGCGACGTTCGAGTTGGATTCGTGGTCGAGTTGGATTTCACAAGGTCTTCTTTTGACATACGAGGATTTTGCAAGTTGAATTATGCCGACGTTCGTCTTCTGTGCAAACTCACCTTCAAGGTCAAGCTTGGCGATTTGGATTTCGGCGATTGGTCTTCTCACCTATTCGACGTTCTTCTCAGTGGATTTGAATTTCGGTGATTTTGTTTTCTCAGTGAGGTGTTCTTGTCAGTGGGTGCTCTTGGCGATTTCGTTGATTTTGTTTTCTCAGTGGGGTGTTCTTGGATTTTTCTTGTCAGTGGGTGATTTTGTTTTCTCAGTGGACGTTCTTCATTGATTCTGCCAAAGATCAGCAATCCAAGACTTCCTCGGTGGACGTTCTTCATTAACTCTGGTGGACGTTCTTTTGTTGGATTCAATCGTGTGTGTGCAGGTCAATGGAGAACGCATCATAAAGACTTACTCTAGCGTTTCTCGCTTCCTCCATCCAAGACTCCACTGACAATCCCTGATGATATGCTGACTCCAACGCTACAGTCCGAGAATTGATCCTGAGCCGACAATCCCACCCCCAGAGTTTTGTATTCCGCGGACCAGGAATCCGTTAGTGAACTGCAGGAACGATTTTGTTCGGGAATACACCTACGAGCTCGCCACAATTTTGTTCTCGCGATTGACCTCGAGTTTTGCTTTCTTCACTTTGCTTTCGTTTTGCTTTATTGATCTCAGAACTATGGTTGATAATGATCGAATTGATCGCATTGATGTTAAGTTGGATGGTACTAATTATGTTATTTGGAAACCCTCTGTGATGGATGTTCTCGTTTATTGTGATTTGTATGAACATATAGATTGTACTCGTTCTTGTCCTGCATCTTTGTCCGATACTGCAGATCCTAAACCTAGTGTGTTGACACCTAAATTTTAAATTTTGGAAATTCATTCATTTAAGAACAAAATGAGAGTTAGTCATAATTCTCGCAAAAAAATAATTTCCTCATGCATGACATATTTAATTTTCAGTCAGTCGCGTCATTTTATTTAATGTCAAAGTGAGTCAATTGAGTCTATCTAACAGGTGACTGGGCTGGACTTAGATTGAGATTTTCGACTAAGGCATAGAAGGCTGCGAAATTTATTTGAAGGGGTTTAAACATATTCTTGGATTTAATTCAGCCCATTTCGTTCAATTAAATTTGAAAAGGGCTTTAATTAATTGTCCAATTTTTTTTCGAATAAAGCCTATAAGCCCAAAAGCATTAGGTTGGTGAGCAAGAAACATAACTTGCACTATAAATAGTGCACTTAGGTTTCACAAAAGAGGAGGCCACCAAAATTCTTATACGACATTCACAGTTTCTATGAAAAGAGAGAGAGAGCAGAAGCTTTCATGTTGAGGACATTCGTTCAGAAAAAAAAAATCGAGATTCCCAATAGAGACACAAGCTTGAAAGAGAGAGAACGACAAGGAATGGTTCACGGTGGAACTCTTGGAGGCCGAGACGCCCACATTGGCGCTTCAAATCATCATCCCAACGACCAAGCTATATGAAAGCATCCACAATTCCTTCACCGCTGCTGCACCTGTAGGCTTTCTAGCAAATTCAGTGTACGACTTTATCCATAAAATCCCACTTGTCCCTGTGATATCAAGCGGATGATGATTGTTCCATCAAGCCCAGTGTAGTCCTTTTTCCTTTGAATTCCACGATCAATGAAAGCTGAATTTGTCTTCCTCTAGTTTTTGTCCTGACCTGACAATGCCATTGTGGGTTTGGTGACTTTATCTAGTGCAAGCAAAGAATTTTTTTTTTACAGGAAAACTTGGACGTCGAAGACTGGGGATCCTGAGGGAGAAGAGTATATCACGTTACTTCACTGTGGACTCCCTCATCGTTGGTCACCGAGCATAACCATCCGCACCAACGACTACTGCAAGTGTCGCCTTCGATTGAGCTGTAGTGCGCCAAGTTACCGTCCAAGGAGTCCTAGCACAACTGCAAATTGTGGATCTCGAATTAGGAGGGTAATCTTTGGACAAACAACTTTGGGTCCGAAGAAGCTGATTTTTTGGCATTCTATTGTTCGATAAGGAGCAGATTTTTTGACTCAATTCGAGGTAATCTCTCTATATTTTTGTAGGTTTGATTTGATGACGACGTTTTGAGTTGAAAAACAAATTGCTTTGCCATTGTTCACATGATGCTGTTTTACATGTTGTTTTCGCCCAAATCAAAGCAGCGTGCCATGTTTCTTGCTATTGTCTCATGCAAAATTTTGTCAGGACTTGATGAGTGAATCCTTGAATTATGTGGTGATCGTTTTGTATGTTTTGGCGCCACAATCGGATAAAGATCGAACCTTTTTTTTTATAAATTCAAAGAATATCTTTTTCGATCTAAAACATAAAACCTAATTTTTGACAAAAGAATCCCGGATTTAGTCAATTTGACCTATCACCGTTTAGGTCTGATTTGCTATCTTCGAAAGACCAATTTTTCATTCGAGATTCAAATTATTTTTTGGAAAATACGAAAAGGGAATCATGGTCGCGATCTTGCACTGGATATTGCTGATGGATAATTATCTGGATTTGATTTGCCAAGTTCTGAAGTTTCTTGAAAATTTTAGTAAGATACGGTTTCTTAGAAATCCTATCTAATTGGAATTTCTTAGGAAGATAAGGTTTCTTAGAAACCTTATCTCATTAAGCTTTAAGCATATAAATCAAGATAATAAAATCTTCAGGATATCCACCATATTGATCGAAAATTCAAAAGGAAAGGGAGAAAATCCCATCCATGTATATCTTGTCATTTTAGCATAGCATATCTCATGCATATCTCATCTCATGCATATCATGCATCTCATATTTTCGAATATCACCTCATATATTCCATATTTTTGAAATTCTCTAGCATATTTTTAGATTATATTGTCGAAAATAAACAAAAAATACAAAAAATATCATTCACATTACATATTATTTAGCTTGCCATGTCATGCATCCTTGCCACGTCATCATGCCATGCATCCTTGCCATGTCATTGTGCCATGTCATGCATCATTGCCACGTCATTATACCATTTCATTTTGCTATGTCATTTTTTCATGTCATTAGTATCATGTTTAGGGTATTCATGCTAGGTGAGTCTAATAGCTTGGTTGATTTTCTTGAATTAGAAGTCGCATGCTACTTAGTCTAATTTTTCCCATGTTATATGTAGTCCTTGCATGATTAGTTTAGTTAATTGCATTTTGTCTCATCGAATTGCCTTGCGTTGTCATTCTTCCTGCATGTTTTAATCAATTAGTTAAACTTTGCATATAGGGAAACACGACCTTAACTGTGTGTGACTTGCATTGCATCTCTTTATTTGGTCATCTATTCATGTCATTGCATTTGTGTTTGTTCGTTCATGCATCCATGTCATTCATGTATTGCATATAAAAAATCAAAATAAAAGAAACACCTCATTTGAACTGTAAAAGCAAATTCAATCTGAGTTATCAAATTAGAACATCCTATTTGGAATTAAGGTACCGAAAGGGCATTAGTTTTAATTAACTAGTGTAACCAAGTCCCCGAATCCACAATCTATGGTTCGTAGAAGTAAAATGGTTCTCCCGCTGTTTTACTTAGGTTGCTAATCAACCTACCAAAAATGATTAGTGGCGACTCCAAATTCTAAATCATTCTAATTAATTTAAGTTGCGATTTGGTAAGGCTTGGGAGAGTCCGTATTAGGTTAGTCATTAAAATTAACCTGATAATCCATTAGCCTAGAATTCCACTATTTTTTTTAGGTCGCGACATAGTGCTGATCAGATTTCACGACGCCAATCTGAAATTAGGGATTGGCATGTTGCTGATCGTAAGGCATGGGCAATATTATTTGATTCTATAAGCCCTGATCTTCACCCCCAATTTACTCAGATTGTTGGTGCGAAACAGTTATGGGATCAAATTGCTGAGATGTTTATACAAATAGGTTCTATTCGTGTTTATCAGCTTATGTAGGAACTTCGTCATGCCACCCAAGGTACACGAACAATTCATGAATTTTATAATTATATGACGTCTCTTTAGTCCCAACTTGATGTGTTGGCTCATCCACCATGTCCCACGTGTGCTGGTTGTGTTGCTTGTGTTGCATCTAGACTTGAAGATCAGAACAAGAATCGTCTGTATAAATTCTTGTTGTAACTCTTGCCTGAATTTGAGGAAGTTCGAAGTCAGATTCTATATCATTATCCTGCACCATCTGATGTGAATCGCTGCGGAAACTGATCGTTCTACGAAGATCCAAGGGTTGCGAATTGCTAACCTTAACCCCCAATTGAACCTGTGATTGGTAACCTCGGTATGAGTGTGACATGTTGACGAACCTGTGTCAACCAATCCACGCTATAGAGGCCACGAACAAGAAAATTCGCGATCTTGCTCGATAAGTCGATCGGTCGCCCCAAGGAAGCCTTGATAAAATCTTGTCTTCAAGAGAACTTGAAGAAGAGAAAACCTCTTTGTATAAAATTTTGAATTAATGTTGTCTTTTCAGAAACTCATAAGCACCCTTATATATGGTGCTAACCCTAAAAGGCAAAAATTACAAAAATACCCTTAATTAATAAAAATTCGCCTAAAAATAGAAAAAGGCCTAAAAGTCCATCTAAATGATGCCGAATGGTTGAAATTCATCGCAGTTCATGGCCAAAGGCCATGAGTATTGATCAGGATGCCGTTTCTCTTCAGCTGACAAAATTTGAGCTCATTCGGAGCTCGTTAGCCCTAAATCCGTTCAGAATTCGCGAGGCTAAATGTAATCATGTTGCGCCAAGGAGCTTCAGAATCTTCAATTCTCGAATCAAGATCACCTCCACTCCAAAGATCTTGAACCATGATACCGATAGCTTGCTTGAATTCCCTCGCTCTCGCTCGAGTAATTGGACCAAGCGGATAGAACAACGAGTCCCTAGCACTTCCTCCTCGATATGGTTCGATGTCCACATCATTCCCTCCGCCGTGCAAAGGATTTGCCCTCAAATCATCACCTGCATCAAAAAGAGTCAAGTCAGTAACATTAAAAGTAGCACTAATGCTATACTCACCTGGAAGATCAAGCTTGTAGGCATTGTCATTGACCCTCTCCAACACCATGAATGGTCCATCCTCGCGCGGTAATAACTTAGAACGTCGTTGCTCGGAAAAACGTTCCGTGCGCATATGAACCCAAACCCAATCGCCGGGTTCAAATACTACTTTCTTACACCCTTTGTTGGCTTGCTTTGCATATTGTTCTGTCTTGTGTTCAATATTCAGCCGTGTCTTTTCATGCAATGTCTTCACAAACTCGACCTTCTTAGCACCATCTAAATCCACACGCTCTTCAACAGGCAAAGGAGTTAAATCTAACGGAGTTAATGGATTAAAACCATAGACAACCTCAAACGGTGTGAATTTAGTAGCAGAATGCACGCTCCGATTATATGCAAACTCAACATGTGGTAAACAATCTTCCCAAGACTTAATGTTCTTCTTAATGATAGCACGTAACAATGTCCCTAAAGTCCTATTAACTACTTCAGTTTGACCATCAGTTTGTGGATGACAAGTAGTAGAGAATAAAAGTTGTGTACCTAATTTCTTCCACAATGTCTTCCAAAAGTAGCTAAGAAATTTAGTATCTCGATCAGAAACAATGGACCTAGGCATGCCATGCAAACGCACAACCTCACAAAAGAACAAGTCAGCAACATGTGATGCATCATCGGATTTATGACATGGTATAAAATGAGCCATTTTTGAAAACCGATCTACAACCACATAAATAGAATCCTTACCATGCTTAGACCTAGGCAATCCTAACACAAAATCCATAGAAATATCAACCCAAGGATGCGTCGGGATAGGCAAAGGCGTATACAAGCCATGTGGTTTAGTTGTAGACTTAGCTTGTTTACATGCAATGCACCTTTCACAAACACGTGTGACATCTCGTTTCATATGTGGCCAATAAAAATGTTCATGCAGCACTTCATAAGTTTTATTGATTCCAAAATGCCCCATTAAACCACCACTATGCGCCTCTCGCACCAACAACTCTCGCAAAGAGCATCTAGGCAAACATAACTTATTTTCATGAAAGAGATAGCCATCATGCCTATAGAATTTTTCAAACGCAGCATGCTCACAAGCTTCAAACACTCTTCCAAAGTCATCATCATCAGTATATATCTCTTTGATATGCTCAAAACCTAGGCACTTTGCTCCTAAAGTAGTTAGAATTGCGTACCTTCGAGAAAGTGCATCGGCTACCACATTTTCCTTACCTTTCTTGTACTTGATTACATATGGAAAAGTCTCGATGAACTCCATCCATTTAGCATGTCTTTTGTTCAACTTTTGCTGTCCCTTCAAGTACTTTAATGTCTCGTGGTCGGTGTGGATCACAAATTCCTTTAGCCACAAGTAATGTTGCCAAGTCTCCAAAGCTCGCACCAAAGCGTACATCTCCTTATCGTAAGTTGGATAATTCAATGTTGCCCCGCTTAACTTCTCGCTGAAATAAGCTATGGGATGTCCTCCTTGCATCAACACAGCTCCAATTCCTGTGCCAGAAGCATCGCATTCTATTTCAAAAGTAGCACTGAAATTTGGTAAAGATAACAAATGAGCATTAGTTAACTTATCCTTCAATAGATTGAATGCTCTCTCTTGCTCTTCTCCCCACGTGAAACCCACGTGCTTCTTGATGACCTCGGTTAAAGGTGCGGCGATGGTGCTGAAATCCTTTACAAATCTGCGATAGAAACTAGCTAAACCATGAAAGCTGCGCACCTCTCCTACAGTCTTAGGTGTCGGCCATTCTTGGATCGCTTTCATCTTTTCTTCATCAACCTGAATTCCATCAGCACCAACAACAAACCCTAGAAATACTAATTTGTTAGTCACAAAAGAGCATTTCTTCATATTAGCACATAGTTGCTCGGCCCTTAAAACCTGTAAAACAGCTCGCACATGTTTAATATGGTCATCAAGGCTTCGACTATATATTAAAATATCATCAAAATAGACAACCACAAATCGACCAATAAAAGCACGCAGAACATGATTCATAAGTCGCATGAAAGTACTAGGTGCATTAGTTAAACCAAATGGCATGACTAACCACTCATACAACCCATATTTGGTCTTAAATGTAGTTTTCCATTCATCCCATTCTTTCATTCTAATATGATGATAACCACTTTTCAGATCAATTTTAGTAAATATGCAAGCTCCATGTAACTCATCTAACATGTCATCTAATCTAGGAATATGATGTCGATACTTTACCGTAATATTATTGATTGCTCGGCAATCGACACACATTCGCCAAGTCCCATCCTTCTTTGGCACTAACAAAACAGGAACAGCACATGGGCTAAGACTTTCTCGCACATATCCTCGTTCCAGTAATTCACTAACTTGCCGCTGAAGTTCCTTTGTCTCCTCGGGATTACTTCGATATGCGGGTCGATTAGGTAATGGCGCACCAGGTATCAAGTCGATTTGATGCTCTATGCCTCGAATCGGTGGTAGACCTCCAAGAGCCTCATCAGGAAAGACATCATCAAATTCCTGCAATAAAGACACGACAGAACTAGGCAAACTCGGGTCAAGATCGTTAATAATAAACAATGCCTCCTTGTACAAAAGTACAAGCATCGGTCGATCCAGAACCAAAGCTCTCCTCACTTCGCTCGATCTTGCATAGAAATTCTTTTCTCTCTTTTCTTTTCTCTCTGCTTTTCCCTCGGCTTTTACCACTCTTTTTTTCTCTATCTCTCATTTTTCTTGCGTCTCAGACTCTCTACGCAAGCTCTCAGTTTTCTCACTTTTTCTCTCTTTCTCAGCCTCACGTTGTAGTTTCAATTGATCTTCATACACCTCAGTAGGTGTCATTGGCACCAAAGTGTAAGTCTTCTGATTCATCACCAATGAATATCGGTTAGTGTATCCATCATGATGTACCCTCCAATCATACTGCCATGGTCTACCAAGTAAAAGATGTCCCGCTTACATAGGTACAACATCACACATCACCTCATCTTTATATCGCCATACCTCAAATGGAACTAGGACTTGCTTCGAAACTTTCACTTCACCACTATCATTCAACCACTGAAATCTATATGGTCTAGGGTGCTTTGTAGTTTTCAATCCTAGTTTCTCCACCATAGTACAACTTGCCACATTTGTACAACTACCTCCATTCACAATTAAACTACAAATCTTACCATTCACCAAGCATCTTGTATGGAACAAGTTATCACGTTGCTGGTGATGCTCCTCCTCCTTGTCTTGCACACTAAGAGAACGTCTAACCACCATCAATTCACCCTTGACTAGCATCTCGACATCGCTACAGTCATCCAATGGCGGCATGACATCATCATCTTCCTCCCTGTCACTTTCAGATTGAACATCTCCAGGCCCAGTCATTATCATCACCCTCATATTAGGGCATTGATTTGCCATATGACCCCTGCCTAAACACTTGAAACATTTAATTTCACGAGTTCTAGTGTTAGGATTTTCAGTTTTACCTTAAGCCGGATTCGAACCAACTCTGCCATCTTTCTCCTTCTCCATTGAAGTTTCAACCTTGGTGTTGTTTCCCTTCTAGTTCAGCTTCTCGTCTCTCTTCCAATTGGGTTTCCAATTCGAGTTTGAACCTCCACCACTCCTGCAATTTCGGTCCAACTTCAATTGCCCCTCTACTTTGATAGCTTTGTCCACCAATTCTTCCAATTCGACATAATGTTGCAGCTCTACCACTCTTGCTATATCTCGGCTCAAACCACATAAGAATCGTGACATAGTAGCTTCGCGGTCCTCTACCACATTAGCACGGATCATGGAAATCTCCATCTCTTTATGGTACTCTTCCACGCTCTTGTTATCTTGTGTGAGATTTTGCAGTTTATGAAACAAGTCTCTGTGGTAATGACTTGGTATGAAGCGCTTCCTCATCACCGCTTTCATCTCATCCCACGTTTCTACCGATCTCTCACCATTGCGTCTCCTGCTATTCACAAGTTGATCTCGCCAAATTATAGCATAATCAGTGAATTCAACAGCTGCAATTTTTACCTTCTTGAGCTCCGAATATCACTGGCAGTCAAATACCATCTCCATTCGTTTCTCCCATTCTAGGTATGCATCAGGATCATTCTTTCCTTGGAAAGATGGAATCTTCATCTTGATATTGCTAAGCTCATCATCTTCTCGATGTCTGAACTCTCGGCGTCTGTTTCTCCTCCCAAATCTGCCATCTCGGTCATCTTCTGTATCGGACACATATTCATCGTCAAATTGTCGCTGCCATCTGGGTTGCGCCCTAGGCTCATCTCGCTGATTTTGTGGCCTCCCTCGTGGTGGCTCTTGTTCACCATCAAGCCTCGTCTCACACCTCACAACTCGGTTGCTAAGGGCTTTAAGTTGTAAGCTCAACTGCTGAATGCCTGCTAAAATCGCATTATCCCTTGGATTGGTGCCGTCCTCCCTTTGATTTACGCTTTCCTGGTCTGCCATGATTTTTTTTAACCTGCAAGAAAATGTTAGAAATAAAAGAAATCTCACCACACTCCCTCACGTGTTTCGCTCAAGATGTTTGTCACTCCCCTCGTGTTTAACTTAATCTAGGCTTTTCTTCCCTCAATTAAACTTACACACTCTTGCCTTTTTCCTCTTGTTTCTCTTCTTTCAAGCTCTTTATCATACTAGAATTCCATTCTCACAAGCTTCTCATAACAGTCGACTAAACCACCAAGCAAGATTAATTCAGCAATATACTGCTCAATTCAGCAATTCAGCAATTTTTGCTAGATTTGAATTCAGGTTAATGTTTGCTGCTATTTTTTTTTCTATTCGGTCCAACTAACAATAATAATAATAAAAAGAAACGAGTCGTCCTCTTGATTTTTTTTTCAGCCTCTTTTTTTTATCGATTTTTTTTTCACCGATACTCTTTTTTTTATTTTTTTTTCACTGATTTTTTGGCTGATTTTTTTTTTTTACGAACTCAATACAATCAAAATAACTAGGACCGAAAACCTTAATTTTATAAACCCTAGATCCCCAATTCAGAATCCTAATTCGATTCGTAACAGATCCCCAATTCTATAAACCCTAATTTTATAAACCCTAGATTACTGAATTAAAATCAGTAAAAGTAAGATAATAACTAGATCTTGTAGAACCAGCTCTGATACCAGATGATGTGAATCGCTGCGGAAATTGATCGTTCTACGAACATCCAAGGGTTGCGAATTGCTAACCTTAACCCCCAATCGAACCTGTGATTGGTAACCTCGGTATGAACGTGACCTGTTGATGAACCTGTGTCAACCAATCCACGCTATAGATGCCACGAACAAGAAAATTCGCGATCTTGCTCGATAAGTCGATCGATCGCCACAAGGAAGCCTTGATAAGATCTTGTCTTCAAGAGAACTTGAAGAAGAGAAAACCTCTCTGTATAAAATTTTGAATTAATGTTGTCTTTTCAGAAACTTATAAGCACCCTTATATATGGTGCTAACCCTAAAAGGCAAAAATTACAAAAATACCCTTAATTAATAAAAAATTCGCCTAAAAATAGAAAAAGACCTAAAAGTCCATCTAAATGATGCCGAATTGTTGAAATTCATCGGAGTTCATGGCCATAGACCATGAGTATTGATCAGGATGCCGTTTCTCTTCAGCTGACAAAATTTGAGCTCATTCGGAGCTCGTTAGCCCTAAATCCGTTCAGAATTCGCGAGGCTAAATGTAATCATGTCGCGCCAAGGAGCTTCAGAATCTTCAATTCTCGAATCAAGATCACCTCCACTCCAAAGATCTTGAACCATGATACCGATAGCTTGCTTGAATTCCCTCGCTTTCGCTCGAGTAATTGGACCAAGCGGATAGAACAACGAGTCCCTAGCACCTCCTCCTCGATATGGTTCGATGTCCACATCACCATCTCTTTCTGATGTAGCCAAGGAACTTCATGCTGAGGAAACTAGACGAGGACTTCTTGGTGCTCCTTTATCTCTAAATTCCTCTACAGTACTGGCCACGCCACAGCCTGGTTTCTGGCCATGCTCCTCTTAACGTGGTCTCCAATTTGGCTCTTCTCAACGTGGTTTTCAGTCTGGCTATACAAAGCGTGGTTCTCAACAAGGTTCTCAGCGTGGTTTTGTGCGTGGTTCCCAGCGTGCTTCTTTTCAGCGAGGTTCACGTTTTTATTGTAACTTCTATAAGCAAAATGGACACACTGAAGATCGATGTTTTCAGAAAATGTGTGATCTTCCTGATGTACCGTTGCGTACAGTTGCACCTGTTGCTTCTTCATCCACAGATCTTGTTACTATGTACTCGTCTTTAGATGATCGTCTTGATAATATTGAGGCCCAGCTTTCTCGTTTAGCTCAGCTTCATCTTGGTACTTCTGACGTATCCTTCATGTTGCTACAGCAGCTGCTGCGCAATCTTCAGGTGATAGTTCTTCTTGGATTCTTGACTCTAGGGCTGCTCATCACATAACTGCCTCTGCGCATATCTCACTCAACAGACTGCACTCAAAAATTCAAAAGGGTTCTTTACTGCCGATGGATCCTCTCTTACTGGTGCTATGCAAGGCCATCTTACTATTCTTGGCAGTTTTAATGTACCCAATGTGTTGCATATACCGAACTTAGCTCTGATTTTTTATCTGTTGGACAACTTGCCGATATGGGTTATATGGTGACATTTACTGTTGATTCTTGTGTTGTACAGGATCGTATGAATGGCCGGACGATTGGCAGGTGATGTGAATCGCTACGGAAACTGATCGTTCTACGAAGATCCAAGAGTTGCGAATTGCGAACCTTGACCCCCAATCGAACCTGTGATTGGTAACCTTGGTATAAACACGACCTGTTGACGAACATGTATCAATCAATCCATGCTATAGTCGCCACGAACAAGAAAATTCGCGATCTTGCTCGATAAGTTAAGTCGATCGCCACAAGGAAGCCTTGATAAGATCTAGTCTTGAAAAGAACTCGAAGAGGAGAAACACTCTCTGTATAAAATTCTGAATCAATATGTGTTCTCGGAAATTTATAAGCACCCTTAAATATGGTGCTAACCCTAAAAGGGCAAAAGGACGAAAATACCCTTAATTAATAAAAAATTCCCCTAAAAATAGAAAAATGCCTAAAAATTCATCTAAACAATGCCGAATGGCTAAAATTTGTCGAAGTTCATGGCCATAAGCCATGAGTATTGATCAGGACGCCGTTTCACTTTGGCTGACCAAATTTGAGCTCAATCGGAGCTCGTTATCCCTAAATTCGTTCAGAATTCGCGAGGCTAAATATAATTGTGTTGTGCCAAGGAGCTTCAGAATCTTCAATTCTCAAATCAAGATTACCACCACTCCAAAGATCTTGAACCATGATGCCAACAGCTTGCTTGAATTCCCTCGCCCTCGCTAGAGTAATTGGACCAATCGGATAGAACAACGAGTCCTTAGCACCTCCTCCTCGATATGGTTAGATGTCCACATCATTCCCTCCCCCGTGCAAAGGATTTTCCCTCAAATCATCACCTGCATAAAAAAGAGTCAAGTCAGTAACATTAAAAGCAGCACTAATACCATACTCACTTGGAAAATCAAGCTTGTATGCATTATCGTTGACCTCTCCAACACCATGAATGGTCCATCCCCCCGTGGTAATAACTTAGAACGTCGCTGCTCGGGAAAACGCTCCGTGAGCATATGAACCCAAACCCAATCGTCAGGTTCAAACACTACTTTCTTATGGCCTTTGTTGGCCTGCTTTGCATATTTCTTTGTCTTGTGCTCAATATTCAGCCGTGTCTTCTCATGCAATGTCTTCACAAATTTGGCCTTCTTAGCACTATCTAAATCCATACGCTCATCAACAGGCAAATGGGTTAAATCTAATGGAGTTAACGGATTAAAATCATAGACAACCTCAAACGGTGTGCATTTAGTAGTAGAATGCATCTCATATTATATGCAAACTCAACATGCGGTAAACAATCTGCTCAAGACTCAATGTTCTTTTTAATGATAGCACGCAGCATTGTCCCTAGAGTTCTATTAACTACTTCAGTTTGATCATCAGTTTGTGGATGACAAGTAGTAGAGAATAAAAACTATGTACCAAATTTCTTCCACAATGTCTTCCAAAAGTAGTTAAGAAACTTAGTATCACGATAAAAAAACAATGGACCTAGGCATGCCATGTAAACGCATAACCTCACGAAAGAACAAATTAGCAACATGTGATGCATAATCGAATTTATGATAGGGTATAAAATGAGCCATCTTTGAAAATCGATGATGTGAATCGCTGCAGAAACTGATCGTTCTACAAAGATCCAAGAGTTACGAATTGCGAACCTTGACCCCCAATCGAACCTGTGATTGGTAACCTTAGTATAAACGTGACCTGTTGACGAACATGTGTCAACCAATCCACGCTATAGACGCCATGGATAAGAAAATTAGCGATCTTGCTCGATAAGTTGAGTCGATCGCGACAATGAAGCCTTGATAAGATCTAGTCTTCAAGAGAACTCGAAGAGGAGAAAAACTCTCTGTATAAAATTCTGAATCAATGTTATGTTCTCATAAATTCATAAGCAACCTTAAATATGGTGCTAACCCTAAAAGGGCAAAAGGACGAAAATACCCTTAATTAATAAAAAAATTCACCTAAAAATAGAAAAAGGCCTAAAAGTCCATCAAAACGATGCCCAATGGCCGAAATTCATCACAGTTCATGGCTAATGCCATGAGTATTGATCAGGACGCCTTTTCGCTTTAGCTGACCAAATTTGAGCTCATTCGGAGCACGTTAACCCTAAATCCGTTCAGAATTCGTGAGGCTAAATGTAATCGTATTGCGTCAAGGAGCTTCAAAATCTTCAATTCCCGAATCAAGATCACCTCTACTCCAAAGATCTTGAACCATGATACCGACATCTTGCTTGAATTCCCTCACCGTCGCTCAAGTAATTGGACCAAGCGAATAGAACAAGTCCCTAGTACCTCCTCCTCGATATGGTTCGATGTCCACATCAGTAGGGGTAGTAGACATGGAGGATTGTCTACGATGCAGCATCTCCAGCTTCCTTCACCTTAACCTGTTCTTGCCACCTTCGATCTTGATTGTTGGCACCAACGTCTAGGTCATATATCTGCTTACCGTTTGTCTTCCTGTGTCAGCAGGGCTTGGGCATGTTTCATCTAGTGTTATGCATCCTTGTACTAGTTGCCCTTTAACTAAACAATCTGCACCTCTTTTTCTTGTTAGTTTTTTTGTTTTCACTTATTGTTTTGATTTAGTACATTCATATGTTTGGGGTCCTGCTCCCCAAATTTCTAAAAGAGGATTCAAGTATCGTTCATTGATGATTATTCTCATAGTCGACGTGGTATTCTTCTCCCAGCAAAAGTACATTATTGATATTTTAGCTCGTGCTGAGTTATCTGATACTCGCACTGTAGCTACTCCTATTGAACTTTATTTACAGTTTTGTCCAAATGATGGTGAGCCTCTGTCTGATGTCACTAGCTATTGAGCTCTTGTTGGTAGTCTTGTCTATCTTACAACCACTCATCCTGATATTGCATATGTTGTTCATCTTGTCAGTCAGTTTGTTGCGGCTCCTCGTACAGTTCATTATGTTGCTGTACTTCGGATTCTGCGATTTCTTCATGGTATTCTGACACGCTTAGTATTTCTTCCATCGACTTCCTCACTTGCTCTTCATGCTTACTCTGATACTGATTGGGCTTCGGATGTTACTGACCGCAAGTTTATTACAGGATTTTGTATCTTTCTAGATGATTCTCTACTTTCTTGGCGTGCCAAGAAGCAATCTGTCGTGTCTCGCTCTTCTACTGAGTCTGAGTATCGTACGATGGCTGACACTACTATTGAGATTATTTGGCTTCATCGTCTTCTTGTTGATCTTTGTGTTGCCTCCTCTGCTCCCATTCATCTTCATTGTGACAATAAGAGTGCTATTCACATTGCTACAAATCCAGTGTTTCATGAGTGTACCAAGCACATTGACATTGATTGTCATATTACGTGACATCATTTCTCTTCCCTTTGTGGCCTCTACAGCCCAGCTTGCTGACTTATTCATTAAATCTCTTACTTCACAACGCTTTACTACTCTACTTTTCAAACTCTCGTTGGTTGACCCACCTTGAGTTTGAGGGGGTGTTAGATATATTGTATATATTAGGAGTATGTCTTTTTGTATATTTACTTTATTGCCCATATTTATATTGGCTATTGACACCTAAAATTACCCTAGAGGTCACGTGATGCGCACATGAAGAAGGAATGATCAGCTACGGACAGACATATGCAAGCAAGGTGAAAATCAAGCTACGGATCCGCCACGTGTAGAGGATGATTTTGGCGATATTTATCCCGAAAAGCCAAAAAGAAAAGGCACGCAAAGACACGATCAAGGCAGTTATAGGATTTGGCGGCAATCCCATCAAGCGTAGCAAAAAAGGCGCGGAAATAATTAAAGGTCGAATCCACAAGGGTCACTAAAGGAAAACGTGCTTCAAAGCCTGAGGCAACAGCTGTTCGATGGTTATTAGTGCAAGCCTAGTTATCGAAAGAGAAAGTACTTGGGGCCCAAGGCAACAGCTGTTCGATGGTTATCAGAGCAAGCATAGTCATCAGAAAGAGAACATACTTGGGGCCCAAGGCAGTGGCTGATCGACGGTTACCAAGTCGCGCCTATAAATACCAACGGGTATCCAACAGAAGGCCCCCAACAACACACAACAAACAAGTCTTTATCTTTTCAATTAGCTCTTAGTTTAGCTGTAACTTCCAGATTGCCGTCGTCGTTTCAATTCCGACGTATCTCATAATCAGAGTTAGGTGTCCTCAATTCAATTCTGGCGTTTGCTCGCCCAGTCTAGTGCCATTGATTAAATTTCGGTGTTGTATTGGCCTATCATCCACCCGTCCAGTACTGTTGATTAAATTTCGGTGTTGTGTCCTACATTTCCATCTGTCCGATGTCGTAGATTAAATTCTGGCATTGTGTCCTACAGTAAGGTTCAGCATCGTCGATTCAATTCTAATGTTGTATCTCTGTTACCATCTCGTTGAAGCAATTCGACAAGTTTCATCGAAATCGTCTTCAGGCATTTTGTCGAAGTCTTGTACAAAGCTGTTGAAAGACACGCTTCTATCAATAAGATATCCCGCATTTGACACTCTTTGTCCAAAACTTGCACGGAGCCATTCTTATTTAACGAACTGCTAACGTTTGATAAAGGGATTTTCCTGCATCTACAACCTTTTTGGGCTTCAACCTCTTGGGCCAAATCCTAAGAAGATCAAGTGGGCCCGACCGAGGGAATTTTTACGACAATAATCCTTTTTTAACACGCCTGGTGGGACTTAGGTGTCAAGTTCTAGAGAGTGCTATGCCACATACAAGAGGTCAAAGTAACCTAGACGGAAACGAATTCATGGAGGAAGTACCACAAACAGAATCTTCAACGATTCGGGGAGCCCAAGATCCGCCCCAGGTTGAAGATGGCGAGGTTCAGCGATGGCCTGTCGAAGAACCAAGGCAAAACCCTCAAGTGACGCCAGTTATGTTATCCTCAATAAAGCGTACATTTGAGGAAGCCCAAAATGAGTTTGCTGATCATGTGGTCCGGCGTATGACTAAAGTCATCAGGCCATTGATCATCAACACTTATCACGAATGTGCGTCAGGACAGCATGGAGCATCACCAAGTTGGCAACAGCCTCAGATGGGGAGCCTATCTATACCCATAACCAATGCACCGTTGCTAACGACGAGCGCGGGACTTGCTGGTCAGAATACACCATTAGTTCCACCTGTCAGGATTCTGCAAAGAGAAGGAGCTCTGCCGGTAAATGAACCCAATCCTCAAGATCCAGGTCTATTCCCAAGCCATTACAATCCACACAACGTACATGCTACCCAGTATGGAACTGCCGCCCAGGTAAACCCCATACCCATAAACGGGCAGCTTGTACCTATGGTCGTCAAGAACCAAGGAACAATGCCAGTTCCCCATAGGGGGAAATGGCTGGCCAGGGGGCAGGATCAGTTCCCTTATAACAGAGGGCAGCATCAACCTTTTCAGCCCATAGTCCATCAACAGTTCATGCAGCCAAGACAACAACAGGCGAATTAGATGTTGCAGCGACAAGGAAACCAGCCTATGCCCCAGGTTATTCAACCCATCGTGCAGCCAGCATATCTAGGACAGCAACCGGCGTATCAAGCTATGCCACAACTAAGATATCAGATGCTATATCAACCGGTGTACCAAAATTAGCCAATTGCTGAGCAAATGGTAAGGCATATTAACCCCATGGAAGGATACATGGTTAACGCATATCGAAAGCCATACCCCGATTAGATGGATACAATCCCGTATCCAATGGGACTTAAGATACTTGAGTTCACATTGTTCAGTGGTGAAGATGACTGTTGACACATAATTTTGATTAACCTTGTTTACTTTATTCTTCGAAAATCTATAGAAAATAAAATAATAATAATAATAATAATAAAATAAAAAAAATCTTTAAATTTTTGCTTTATATTTTATATTCTATTTAAAAAAATAGCAGATATATGAAAAATCATAAAAAAAAATCCCCTAATTTATACTGTCTCGCAAAGCAATCGGCGCGTCTGTTAATCCCAATATAATGAATGATTTCCGCGGGTTGCCTAAGGGATATCGGGCTATTCGAGGATTCAAAGTTTGACCGATGCTTTCCTGTCTAGTGACTTGGGTCTTCGACATTTTTGCCGGTGCTTTTGGATGCCGTGATAATGACCTCGTGCGAGAGAGGTCAGGTGGTGACACTCCAACAACGGCTTTGGTCTGAAAAAAAAAAAGGGAGAGGAAGGCTGAAAGCATGAGGGGGGACTTCTGCCAGCGACTCCATCCCACCATGGGCGGCCAAAAACTCAAGACCATCCCTTCCATGCCGTGACAGCCATCACCACAACCCACTCTCGCGTCGGTCTGAAAGGATTAACGCGGTTTGCGCCGCTGTGCCCAGTCGCTATAAGATCCCAGCCATCGCTGTTTTGTCCAGTCACCCCCACCATAAGAAGACATGATCAGCGGCAGGTATCGTGGAGCGATGAGAAGGGCAGCCACCGCCATCTTCAACCGCATCTTTGCAGCCGCCGCCTTCTTCACCAGCATTCTTCGCAGCCGTCGCCATCTTCAACCGCATCTTTGCAGCCGCCGCCTTCTTCACCAGCATTCTTCGCAGCCGTCGCCATCTTCAACCGCGTCTTTGCAGCCGCCGCCTTCTTCATCAACTTCTTTGCAGCCGCCGTCTTCTTCATCAGCTCCTTCGCAGCCCGCTTCGCCGGCTTGGCTGACTCCAGCCTCCTCGTCGGTTTGGCTCTCGCAGCAGGAGCCGCCTCCTTCGGCTTCTTGGCAATCTCCTCTGTCTTCTTCGGAGGCTTGGACGAGGGTGTGGCGTTCTCTTTCTTGCCCGCCTCGGAGAACTAGTACGAGGCGTTCATCTGGGTCAGCTTCCCCTGGAGCGCTAAGATCGCCACCATGTCATCTGGAGACCCAAACTCGCCATTGGATCCGTGAAGAAGACGATGTGTGAGGAAGGTGAGGAATAGTGAATGCATGTTACTTTTCCTTGATTGTCCGTGTGGAGGATTTGTGTAGAATAAAAAAAAAATCAAAGAAAAGAAAGCCAAAGAAGAATAAAGAATGAATTGTGGGTTATATTTGCGCGGATACGTTTCTGTGGATGGGTTTTGGGTTTTAGGTTAGTGTGCTGGCTTAGTTTGATATTTGGGTTTTAGGTTTTAGAGTATAATGGGGCCTTTATAAAAATCATTCAAAAAAATAGAGGATTAAGTTAAAAATATATACATGTAATAATAATAATAATAAAAATTTCTAAAAAAATTCGGAAAATTCAGAAAAATTCTAAAAAAAATTCCCAAAAAATGGGAAATGGCCACAAACAACTGGCCATGGGGTATTTTGGGTAATTCGGTATCCAAATCTTCCAAAAATTGATGATTTTGCCCTTCGGGCTAATCGCCTCCAAGTCTTCCCATTTTACCTCGGTCCGAAATCACACATTTCCTAAGCTCTGATGGCTATACTAGGAAGCCATTGATTTGAATCGATGTGTATCGATGTGTTTTATTTATGTACTTGATTGCGCTTTCATTTAAATTGATTGTGGTTGATAGGAACAGTCTTCCAATTTGCATGAAACTCGGAATCGAGCCTACCTCATCTAAAATTACGTCTGCATGAACTCTTAGCCAGGAAAATCACTCGCGTTAGGTACCGAAAGGGCGTTGGTAATGACACCGACGTAACCAAGTCCCCGAACCCAAAATCTCTGGTTCCGCAGAACTGATCGACCTCTCCCAATCGGTCAGTAAGGTTTCCGGTCTACCCTCCAAGAAAGACCGGTGGCGACTCCAAATGCATGCACAATTTGCACATGCCACCACGACCACACTGAAGGTCGAAAGTGATCGACTCTTATCGTCGAATCCTTTAAAAAAAAAAAATACTCCCGCCGTGATTTGGTATGGGCCTGGGAGGGCTCGCGCCGATCCAAGATCCGCGATCGGTAATCCATTAGCCGCGTCCGCTTCCGGACGGGTCGCGACAGCTGGCGACTCCGCTGGGGAGTTTGTTCTAGAACCTATCGTTCTAGACCTCAAGAGGACTTAGGCCGTAATTAAAATGCTGAGTGATTTTTCTAACCATGCAGGCGCTCTTGAAGGTGAGGTAAGTCCGCTTACGATAGGTGTTATATGTTTTTGCAGATTGGAGAAACAAGGGGTGTAGTCCGTGATTAACATTGTCTTATGCAGGTTGGGCGTATGAGTGTATGTTGTGTGGATGATTTGAAGTGCTGATTGATAAACTGTTGTGCGTGACTTGCATTGTGATGATCACGACACGTGGACACACACAACCGCGCCTAAAACTCCGGGCGCCGCCTTTAGGAACACAATAGAAGGAATTGAAAATAGAATCTCCGTGAGGAAAAACACGGGGTAATCCACTTTTCAATTCCGCTCACTTCGAACTATGGATCGAGTCCCAATGCAACGGCTGTGCAATGGAATCGGCTCTTTCTAGAACCCGAGGTGGGAACCTTAACCTTAGGTGCCAAACCCTCTGATTTTTAGAAGTTTACCATCACCTGTTTCATGTGCATGTCTCTGGGCGGTTGGTACACCTAAAACCGCACAATAAGTCGACGAGTTGGGTTGGTAAGACTCTCTATCCCCCCAAATCTATCACTGTTCATATAGATATAGGCATTTCATTTATTGCATTCTGGTGATTAGATTAAATGCCATTTCGAGGATAGATATGTGCGTTTGTCCCTAACGTCCTTGATAGAAGACGAGGAGGGTGATATCCCACGACGAACACCGAGTGTGCGATAAGGAGCATACTATGGACATTATTGAGGTATCATCCAATGAAGATGACGAGTTGGGGCAAGTGATCCTGAAGGCACAGATCAAAACTGGGGCATCCTTAAACGTTAGGACCACATTCCTTTATTTCATTTTCCATTACTAGTCCTCTTGTATAAGGTTTATTTTTACTGAGGTTTTCTCTATCTCACCCCTTAGAACGATTGTATTAGGGATCTATTGGTGTATACATTCAGATGGAACTTGGTTGTATTTCTTTTAACGGGTCATTGGAATGTGATAGTGGCATTTTTTCTAATCATCCGAATACTCCCAAGTCAAGTTTATAATTCCTTTAGAGGAAATTAAAATTGGAAGTCTTGCACGACCTTTTGGTCATGTGAGGTAATCCAACCCCAATTTCGCTAGAAGGAACTACACACTTGAATTGGTTCATGCATGTTGTACACCACTGGTAATTCACGATAATTGATCAAGAATATCAGCGTAGTTTCAAATTTAATGACGAGATAGATGTCCAAACTACTTTCGTTCTTAGCGAACGACCTTAATTTGGATGCCATATCTTCAATTGAATTTAAAACGCGTTATTATGTCTTGCACTTTTGAGTAAGTCATTCCTCTCGAAATTAATCAAAAGCGATTATCGTGAATTACGTTCATTTCAATAGTATGCTTTCTTTCGAAGAATATTGATAAAAACTTTTCGCACAAGATTAAAACCCTTGTAAAAGTTCTTGTCCTTATTAATCACAAGCAAGCATAAGATTGAAAGGGGTCTATGCTTTCTTTTTCAAATTATTCTTTCTGATTCTGTCTTTTCATTTGCAGGTAAAAAATAGGTAATAGAGAGAAATCTTTTCCTGGATAAGTCTGAGGCTACTCTTTCATCTGATCATGAGCGAGTTATAAAATCAAGACATATTTGCTCGACTTATTGATATTATGGTTCTGCTCACCCAAGTTGAAGATGTTCGAATGCTCGAAGAAAGGAACCGTGTAGAAGTTAAAACACACACACGAGAACTTTCATTTATTTTGCTCGGCGGAGGATTTTCAGAAGCAGGTCATACAATTCGGGGTGGAAAAGTAAAGCCAAAGTGAGCCCTAATTAACGACACAAAGGAGCCCAACTGACCCTCCACGTTATTAATGCTCTGCTCATACTCCCAACTCCGCATGTCATGGTTGGCAAGCCTGAGGAGAAGACTTCTGCATTTTCCCTTAACTTCGGCGACCTTGGCCTCGTGTTCTTCGGTGACTATTTCCAGGTCCCGAACCAGTCCATTCCCGCGAGCTATGTCCGCGGTTATCTTGTCGAGCCGTTCTTCCTGCCAGTCGCTCTGAAGCCTCAACAGGACATTGCGGCGGTCATGCTCGCCGGTGGTAAGGGATATGGCCAATTGATCCACCAGATTTCTCCTCTCGCGAAGCAACGTCGCGACCCGCTCATTAGCAAACTCGACGGCCTTTTTGTAACTATCAACCAGATAGTTGGTCAGCACCAAATGATCAGATCGATCTTCGTAGCGGGCTCGCAAGACACGAGTCACGAGAACTTCCCGGTGAGCAGCACGATAAGCCTCTAGAAAGTTTGCAAAGAGGGCTGGGAATGTTTTATACTCCTTCTCCAACTCAGTACCCTCGATGGAAGTAGTGTCTGCGGCCGCGAATAGAACGCGGATCTCAGCCTCGATCTCCGGATGATCAGCTATATAAGCATAGCCCCGACCCAAGAGATTATAGAGTTTTTCCCATCGGGCCGGGACTGCGATTGAAAAGACGCAAGCATGGAAAGAGTCAGAGGAAGAAGCAGAAGATGAAGCCATTTCTCGTTGGAAGATGGAGGGGAAGACGAGTGCGATGGAATGAATGAAAGTGAAAGTTGGGCAAAGGAGAGCACTAACCTTCTCCCCGTTTCATAGTGGCTCAAAGGTGGAGAAAAGTTACAGCAATAATGCTTGTGGAGCCGGGGCAATCAAGTAAAGCAGAGGCCGCTCCTCCCGTGAATCACGAGACCCGCCTCGATCCGCGATTTCAGGCCTGTCGGACAAAAGTTGTAAATAAAAAAATCGTCGGTTTCATCATATTAAGTCTGAGCGGGAGACGCGCGTAGTTACGCTTTCTTGAAAACGAAGTGGGAGACAGACATAGACATCGAGAAATGAAATCGATTCGGCGCCCTTCCATGTTGAAAAGAGAAAAGAGGACGACAAAGCAGGAAACACGGAATCTTGGGAGGGACACTCACTTGATGATCTTCGTCCATATTTAAAGAACGTTCCCTGGGCAGGTAGAATCACTCAAAAGAAAGTTTGGAGAGAGTAAGCATACCAGAGAAATTACAAAACCCAGAATAAGTAAAGAAAAAAAGATATCGAGCGACCTCTCCCTGATCAGATATGTTTGGGAGCTACCGTCAGTTGTTAGAAGGGATAGGCCCAAACATCTTAGATACCGTCCAATTCCAAGACCTCGAAGGTTATGGGATCCAACTCGATACCGAAGTCAGGGAATCCTGCCCTTTCGGCAGCAAAGCGCAGGAACCCGATGGTGACGACGGTGGTAAGAGGTGTTTCTCACGTTACACCCCAGATCAAGTTCGAGAGCTTGAAGCGGCCTTCAGCGAGAACCCTCTCCCGAGCAGGGAACAGAGAGGGAAGCTAAGCCAGAAAGTGGGACTGAAACCCCAGAAGATTAAAGCTTGGTTTGAATATAGGCGAGTCAAATTGAGGGCCCGAAACAGACAACAAGAAATTGCCATTCTAAAGGAGGAAAACGAAAAGCTTCGAGTGGAGAACATAAGGTATAAAGAAGCTCTCGACACTATTCTTCGTCCTAACCGTGACGGTCCTATCGCCCTTGGTGAAATATCCCTAGACGAGTCATGTTCAGGGACCGATAACGCTCCTTCACCGTCTCGCCCCCTGCACAACTTTCGAGACAATCAGATCTTGTTCCCGACCGTGAAAGGATAAGCCGACGTTGGATGCCTGAAACTGAAGATAAATTTATTGACGCGGTTCGGCGGATAGGGATCGACGCGGCGCGTCCACGACAAATACTCGAGATCATGAATGTACCTGGGCTAGCTAAGACAAGCGTTAGGAACCGCCTTAGGTACCATAGGAAGTTGCTGAAAGAAGGCAAGGTAACACTAAAGCTGAAAAGGGCCGGTCTGAATGTAGACGACTGGTATGCCTACAACTGCGACACTTCTCCACTCGAACAGCAGCCGGTCACCAATGTTCTTCCCATTAGCGATCAACCTATTGCGTCCAGTACTCAGATACCTGCCCAACTCAAAGAACCTGGCGACTTCCTTGATGAAGACCTTCATCCACGGGTCGATCAGCTGAATCCCCCTTTGAGTCGTCTCAGTACCCTACAAGATTATTTGCCACAATCCCCGCGAATAGGAACTCCCCAATTCGAGTACCAGCCTGTCGTTAGTGCTCTTCCAGGGGCGAACCCAATGTTAGCAAGAGATACACGTATAAATTTGCAGGGCAATGATGAAGGTTCCAGCTCAAAGACTCCAGTCCCTCACAATGAAGGCGATGAAGGAAATCTGCCCCCAACAATTGTTGATACCCAACTTGAACATCAATGGCTCGAAGACCCGAGCAATTTCCTTGGCGATGAGTTCAATCTTTGGCTCGATCAATTTGGAGCCGGAGGGCCATCGCAGTGGTGACGCGAGGCCGGTGATCAAACGTCTGATGCAAGGCATGGCTACTCGATGAAAAATGCTTCGAGAAAAGGGGTTGAATACTCCTATTGCATATGTTGTTGATCGCACTGTAAGGTTCCCACGGGAACATCTTTCATTAATATCTAGAACTAATTGCGCGTGAGTGTCAACATCACCCTTTGAGCATCTTCAAGCCGAAGGCCGTGGATTAATCACTTAATCCGTGGAGCAAGTTCCATGAACCATAATTATCACCCGCTGAGCATAATGAGATCTACCCCTTCAACACGAAATACGTTTGGCCGCGAAGCCACCTATTTGGTAAAACGATGTATCGTTCCTAAACGATCTTCAATCGAATACCGAAGTAATGTATTCTTTCTTTTCCTTCTCAGATGATAAACATGGATAAATCACTCAATGAGTCATCCGTTCAAATAGCAGAACAGACGCTGCCCAGCTGGGGGCAGATGGACCATTGATGTTACAAACACTCCAAGCATGGATAGGCGGATTTGATAGAGGGGAATCGCCTTGGAGACGAATAAGTTTTTACATCCCACATACTACCTGTTAGGGTACATGAGGGTAGGATGTATCGTTTCGATTTTCGAAAAATTCGTGAACATACAATGATATGCTTCTTTTACATTTTCAGGGATCTCCAGCCACGGTGGACAGGTAGGTATCCTTTTCCCCCAATCCATTGAAGATGTTAAACCAAAAACACAGAGAGAAAAAGAAAAAGCTTTCAAAATCTGATGTCTAGAAAAGACATGAAATTCTAACTTCATTGGCATTCATGTTTTGAAACATGAGGTTGTCTGAACACGCATTGTGCACCATAAAATCCCCTTGACAGGTAAAATTTTTGGGAAAACGAAAGAGATTTTTCCAATCAAAAGTTGTTCAAAACTCTCAAAAGGATGTTTCCTCAAAAGAGAGGCAAGCTCAAGTCAAAACACGTCCTATACACACTTAAGAGAGAAGTTGAGCGAATCAGACAGCAAAATCTGTACCTACGGAGGTAGGGACCATTCGCAGCAATTACATGGATTGGGACGACGGGGGCGTTCGTTTCATATTCCCAAATACTACAGGTGACCATTGATAACCCCTTTGAACGGAGGTTCTCATTATCAGCCCTGTCGAGAACCACCCCACATTGGGGCAAAATGGAGGTGAGTCCAGCAGCATCAGGAGAAAATGGTTAGAAATTTTCTTGCTCGGACTAACATTAATCTTTGTGTGTTGTTTATATGGTAATCCAAATGCCATAGGATGATGAGAAGCATTCATTTCTCTATCCCACACACCATATCCTTTGCATAGCCAAGTTGAGCCTACAAATTCATTTCATGAGCCCATTGATGATCATTGCACGTTTCAAGATGAAGGCATCAGGGATTACGAAGAGGATTCCCGGGCTGATATTTAAAGCATGTTTAGACTTTCAGACATATGTCTAACATGATCCCATCGAATATGAGAAAAACGGGATTTCAAAAAAAATGATGATTAGAAAATCCCCAGCATCAAGAAAAAGCAAAGTGCCTAGTAAAAGCAAGGCCGATGCTCGTGCAAGCTGTTTGCTTGATCCCCAATGAAGCCTAGTTGGGAAGAGAGAAAAAACCCATAAAGGAGTCAGATCAAAAGGTCACTCCTCCAAATGATGTCAAGCGTGGAGGAAAGACGCAGAAAGAGTTGTCAACCTCTTAATACCACAAGAGACGCTCTCTAAAGAGTTTGTACACACCTCAAAAACGGTTGCACGTCTCAAAAATTGAAGATACATAATGGAAATGACAGGTGACAAGTTTGCAATGATCACCAAGGTCAATCCCCTCATAAATTCTGGGCCAAAAACAAGCTTTTTTCGGTCACCAATTGTTGACACCTGATTTTTGATCAGTCTTTCATAGTTTATTTTTTAAAAATTCATAAAAAATCTATAAAAAGTTAAAAAAAATTAAAAAATCATTTTTGGTAGCCTTGACCAAGCTAAAGGAACCATTTTTGATAAAAAAAATAATTTGTCATATTTTTTAATATTTTCCAAAAATAGAAAAATACATGAAAAATGAAGAAAAATAGCGTTCGATGTCGTAAAAATATAGAAAAATAGTCAATATTTTTATTTTAATTTCCTTTTCATTTTGAACTCATAAATAGTCAAAATTCAAGTTCAATTGCATGTATTTCTTCACGACGCATAGAGTTGAATTTGGCAAAAAAATGTCATTCGAGTATTTTAATTTGTAAATTTCTACATATTTTTTAGTCTTGACGTCCAATTAGATCGACCACCATCTACAATAAATTCCCCTTGCTGAATATTTTCGTTTTTGTTTCACATGATTTCATGATGTAAAACGCCGAGTGGATCCCTAAATATAATCGGGTCGGCATGAGCTCGATAGCTCGTCCAAGACCAAATCAGGGCACGACGAACCCAATGTGAGTACTCTCGAACTCCTTCGATGCTTCCTAATGCTTTTCTTAGGTTAGATCGTGTGTAGAATGGCTAGGACAGCTAAATCATTCTTGAGCTGTGATTGATAAATAGGGCCTTACTAGGAATGCCATGTGATTTATTTGCATATCTAGATTTCTTGAGTTGCGCATTTTATTACTGATTGTGATTGCTAGGATAATCACTCCTATCTGCATGAATTTTTAGATTTAGGGTTCATACCTTACTCATCCGCATGAATCTCAGGCTAGAAAATTCAGTTAACTTAGGTACCGAAAGGGCGTCAACTCTGACAGTTGGTGTAACTAAGTCCCCGAAACCATTTCTCTGGTTCTCGCAGAATTGAATAGAAACTCCCAACTATTCGATTGGGTGGTCCAATCACACTCTAAAAAAATGATTGGTGGCGACTCCATGGCATGCACACTTAGCACATGTCACTAGACCACACTGAAAGTCGATCACGCATACCTCCGTTGCGATTTGGGTAATGGGCCTTGGGAGAGGCCCGCGTCCGACCAGACAGGACGGCCCATTAGCCCTCGAGAGCCTGACAACCTCAAGAGGGTCGCGACAGACTGGCGACTCTGCTGGGGACTGGTTCTTAACCATTTAGTGGACTTGAGCCGATTAAAAAGTTGATTGATTCTTCTAACCTAATTTTATGCAGATGCTCTCGAAAGTGAGGTGTATATGCTAACGAATGTGTTAGATGTTTTTGTAGATGGGAGAAATAAGGGGTGAAGTGCTTGTTAACTTTGTTTTATGCAGGCAGGAGTTTTGGATGTATGATTGTGTGGATGTTTATATTGAAGCGGTGATTGTTAAATAAAATGCATGTCTATTGCTTTAGCACGACACAATGAATACACACAATTGCGCCTAAAACCCCAGGCGCCCTCTTTAGGAACACAATAGAAGGAATTGAAAATGGAATCTCCGTGAGGAAAAACATGGGGTAATCCACTTTTCAATTCCGCTCACTTCGAACTATGGATTGAGTCCCAATGCAACGATAGTTGTGCAATGGAATCGGCTCTTCCCAGAATTCGAGGTGAGAACCTTGGCTTTAGGTACCAAGCCCTATCTTTTGATTTTTAGGAGTTTTCCCTCACTTGTCTCATGCGTTTGTCTATGGAAGGTTAGTATACCTAACACTGCAAAAAATACAGAGAAGCTTGATTTTCTCTTAAGTTTGGTTGGTAAGACTTTTCTATCCCTCGAACTTGTTACAGCTCTTAATCATTATATTCATTGCATAATTCCGGTGATTGGATTAAATGCCATTTTGAGGATAGATATGTGTGTTTTCCTCCCAATGTTCTTGATGGAAGATGAAGATGGTGTCATCCCATTACGAGCGCCAAGTGGACAAGAAGAGCCTAAGTATTAACATCACATTCCTTTGTTTTATTTTTCATTTCTAGCCTTCTTGTATAGGATTTATTTTGCTGAGATCCTCTCTATCTGATCCCTTAGATTGACTGTATTAGGCATCTATTTGTGTTTATATACATTCAGATTGAAATTTGTTGTATTTCTATTGACTTGTCATTGGAATGTGATAGTGGCATTTCTTCTAATCACTCGAATACTCCAAAATCAATTTTATAATTCCTTTGGATGAAATTGAAATTGGAAGTCTTATACAACCTTTTGGCCGTATAGGGCAATACAATCCCAATTTCGCCAGAAGGAACTATAAACTTGAATTGGTTCATGCATGTTTTGCATCATTGGTAATCCACAATAATTGATCAAGAGTATTCGTGTTTTTCAAATTTAATGAAAAGATAGATATCCAAATTACTCTCGTTCTTAGCAAACAGCTTTAATTTGGATATCGTATCTTCAATTGAATTTAAAACACATCGTAATTGTGTACTTTTGAACATTCCATTGATTTTCTTGGAATTGATCAAAGGCGATTACCGTGAATTACATTTCTTTCAATGATATGCTTTCCTTTGAGGAATATTGATAAAAGCTTTTGCACAAGGCCAAAATCCTTGTAAAAGCTCTTATCCCTATTAATCACAAGTAAGCATAAAATTGAAAGGATTTATGCTTTATTTTTCAAATTCTTTCTTCTGATTCTGTCTTTTCATTTGAAACAGGTTAAAAACAAGTAGAGAAGAGAAGTCTTTTTGTGGATAATCGCGGTGGGAGGTTCCTTTATCCGATCATAAGCAAGATTAAAAAATCAAGATGTACACGCTCGAATCATCAATGTCAAAGCGCAGCTTGCCTAGGTTGAGAGTGGTCAGGTGTTCGAGAAAGTCAGCCATACAGAAGTTGAGACACACACATTAGAGCTTTCATTCATTTCGCTCAATCGAGGGACCTTAAAAGCAGATCATACAAATCATCGGGGTGGAAACATAAAACCGCAATGAGCCCTAATTAGCATCACAAAGGAACCTAGTTGGCCCTCCATATTATTGATGCTTTGCTTATACTCACCACCTCGAGACTCGAGATCTGCAAGCTTAAGAAGAAGGCGTTTACATTCCCATTTAAGATCGGCAACCTTGGTCCCGTGATCTTCGGCGGCTATTTCCAGGTCCCGAACTAGTCCTCTCCCATGGGCTATATCCGCGGTAATGCTGTCAAGCCTTTCTTCCTGCCACTCACATTGAAACTTCAACACGACATTACGACGGTCGTGCTCATAGGTGGTCAGGGATAAGGCCAAGCGCTCCACCAAATTTCCCCTCTCGCGAAGCAACATCGAGACTCGCTTGTTGGCGAACTCAACAGCCTTTCTGTGACTATCGGCCACAAGGTTGGCCAACACCAAGCAGTTGGACCGATCCTCATAGCGAGCTCGCAAAACGTGAGCCACGGTAGCTTTTCGATGAGCGACACGGTAAGTCTCTAAAAAGTTTATAAAGAGGGTTGGGAAGATTCTATATTCCCTCTCTAAATTAGTGCCCTCGATGGAGGTGGTGTCTATTTCCACGAGCAAAATACGGATTTCATCTTCAGTTTCTGGGTGATCGGCTATATGAGCATAGCCTCGACCGAGGAGGTTATAGAGTTTTTCCCACTGGGCCAAAATTTCGGCCGAGAAAGCGCGAATAGGAGAGGAGGTCATTTTCGTTGGAGTGAGGGAGAAGAAGATGAGTGTGGTAGAGTGATTAAAATACGAAAAGACAATTATGTAAGAGTGTTAATCTTCTCTGCATTAACTCCTCCTTTTATAGCAACTCGAGAATGAAGAAAGGCATAGCAATAATGCTCGTGGAGCCAAGTTAATTGGGTAAAGCAATGGTGGCTCTTTCGGTGAACCATCAGATCTATCCCAGTCCGCGATTTCAGGCTTGATAAACCTAAAAAAGTTGTAAAAAGATATGTCGGTGTCACCATATTAAAATTGAACGGGAGTTAAGCGCAACTATCGAAAAAAGTTGCGAAAGGATTTGGCGGTCCCATCATATTAAAAAACTGAGCGGGAGGCGAGCGTAGTTCCACCTTTTTGAAAATAAGTGGGAGACAGACATGGATATCGAGAAAAGGAAATCGATTTGGTGTCCCTCCACGTTGAAAAGAAGAAAGAAGACGACAAAGCGGGAAATACGAAATCTTGGGAGCAACGCTTGCCTGATGATTTTCATCCATGTTTAAAGAACGTTTCATGGGCATACAGAACCACTCAAAAGAAAATTTAGAGAGAGTGAGCATACATGAGAGAGTAGAGAACCCTGAGCGAGCAAAAATTGATCGAACATTTTTCGATCCAACATGTTTGAGGGTTACCATCAGTTGCTAGAGGCGACTGATCCAAAAATCTCAGAAAATGAACTACTGAGAGATCTCGAAGATTCTAGGATGGCGTCTGGTACCAGAACCACAGAACCCAACCCTTTCGGCAACGAAGTTCAGGATCTCAGCAGCGACGACAACAGCAGCAGCGATGGTCAATCCCGGAAAAGGAAACGTCGCCAGTGCCACACTCAGAATGAAATCCAAGAGCTTGAAGCTTTCTTTAGTGAATGCCCTCTCCCGAACATGAAACAAAGAAATGAATTGGGCCAGAAGCTAGGGATGAAACCTTTGAGGGTCAAGTTTTGGTTTCAAAATAAGCGAGCCAAATTGAGGGCTCAACACAGACGTCAAGAACTTGCGATTCTAAAGGAGGAAAACGAAAAGCTTCGAGCGGAGAACATGAGGTATAAAAAAGCTCCCAGCACTATCGCTTGCCTTAATTGCGGTGGCCCTATCACTCTCGGCGAAATGTTCCTTGATAAGCCTTATATGAGGATTGAAAATGCTCATTCACCACCCCACTCCCTCGAACCATCTTCGATACAATCGGATTTTGTTGGAGATATGCATGAACAAATCAATTCTACGAAGTCAATACCGATGCCTTCTAAAGGATGTGATATGCGTCACCATGATTGGAGTTTCCTTAACGATGAGCTTACTATCACGACCGACCAATCCAAAGCTGATGAATTCCCTCCACAACAACTTCCGGCTCGATCAAATCCTACTGGAAATAGGCCAGAGAGCAATAGCCAAGTTGTCAACACTGTTCCGGGTCGCAAGAAGACGAGGGTCAATTGGTCCCCCGAGCTTCATCTCAAGTTCCTTAGTGCGGTTCAGCAACTAGGGATCAACTCAGCATATCCAACGCGCATACTTGAGATCATGAACATACCAGGACTCACTAAAGATGGAGTCGCGAGTCACCTCAAGAGCTACAGAAGGGCGCTAAGACAGCGCCACACAGCACTGAACCTGAAAGAACTCAACTTGTGCCTAAACACTAGGCATGGCTATAACTACAATGCCCCTGAAGTAAGAAATACCCTGCCGAATCTAGGCACCGACCAAGCTGGTAGCAGCACCATTGACTACTTGGGCGCTAATCAGAATATTCCCCTGAATCATCTCAGCACCCCTCAAGAGTATATGCCACAAGTGCAGCAGGTACGAACTCCTTGGTTTGAGCAGCAACTTTTCGCTAGTGCTCTTCCTATCCCCGATCAACATATTGCGCCTAGTGTTCAAAGATCTGCCCGGCTTGGGCATATGATTTCGGAAGATCAAGCGGGCGGATGCTCTGAGGATTTTTGTTTCTTCCATTCCCAAATGGAAGGTGCTTTTGATAGTGAACCGATCAATCATCCTCTTATAATCTCGAGCAACGACGAAGGTTCTAGCTCGAAGAATCAGATCGCTCACAACAGAAACAGGAATCCTTCAACGCCAAGCGATGATGGTCAACCCGAATATCAGTTGCTCGAAGAATCAAAAGATTTCCTTGATGAGGAGCTCCATATCTGGATCGATCAGTTTAAAACTGATGGACTTATGAAGTTATGATCCAAAATGACGATTATATGTCTGATTCATGGTGTAACTGGCTGATCACCGAGAATCCTCAAGGGAACTAGGCACATGTGACTGGATGTATCATTAATCTTTCTGTCATAAAGTCTTCCATGCAAGATAATCTTCCTTAATGCCTAGAGTTAATCTGGGGCAGCGATCAGTACTACCTGCGAGCATCATCATGCTTGAGTGCGACAATCCCTTGTTAGATTAGAGTCGAGGCGAATCAATTGAACGCCACGAAGAAAAACATTTAAAGGCTTCACATAGGAAAATGCGAGCAAAAGCCCGAGCGAGCTCAAAGACGGTTAGCTCTGTATCGTTCTAAGGGACCTTTAGTCGTTATGAACTCTAAATTGAGCTTGTTTCATTCTCGATGGGGGTCGCTAACTGCTTCAAGAATTTTATAACAAAAAACGAACCAGTTAGGGACGCCAATAGTGCTGTGTCCTGGTAGTCAGTGAAATGGAAGTGGTACGAAACGTCAGGAGTTCGATCTCGGGATTGAAAAATCATTTTATCAGTTGGTCTATCACCCGATGAAGTTCAAAGAGATTCGACGCAGATGACTATAGAACTTGGGGCAATTCGAAAATCATCGATTCATTTTCATCAAGCGGCGAAGTTGGTATTGTAAAATGTGAAGCATGCAAATGACAAATCCGAAGCAGAAGGAGATGAATCATGATTCGCTTATCCAAGGTCGGGATTTCAACCTTCGACTAAAGCCAAATCTAGGATGAGTTTTTGATGTTGCCCACTCGACAAAACCCATCTCCACTGAAAATGGGGGCAAACCATTCCTACATCCGGAAAGCATGTCGAAGCCGAAGACATCAAATTCATCGTTTAATCCGTGGGGCAAGTCCTTGAAGAGATAGTTATCATCCGCAGAGCGTAATGGAATCCATCCTTTCAATGTAAAACGCATTTGGCCGCGGAGCCACCCATTTGGTAAAAAGAACGTATCGTTCCTAAATGATTTTCAATCAGATGCGGGGATAATGTTCTCTCATTTTCCTCTCAGGTGATGAACAGAGACGAGGCACCCAAGAAGCCATGCATTCAAATAACATAACAGTGCATGAAACACGCCCAAAAAGATGAATGAATCTCCTCCGACGTAAATCCTCGAGGTGGATTCGTTGCCCAACCAAACGAAGAAATCATGGCCACAAGCTTGAGGGCCGGCTTCTACAATCTGCACATTGGCATGCAGAATGGAATTCAAATCAAGAGTAAAGTAGTATCGTCCCAATTTGTTTTGAATTTGGAAACCCAAAATAATGCTTAATATTTATCCTTGGCAGGAGCTCGCCATCAGGGCAGACATGTAAGTTTCATTTTTCTCCAAAAACCAAGAAGTCGAAAGAACTTTAAAACACCTAACAATCTTGTGTTACTATGTGAAGTGCAGATTTTCACAACCCTTGTACACTCGTTGGAGCATATGACCAAGGGTAAGATGTATCGTTCCAATTTTTGTAAATTTTTAGAATATACGATGACATATCCCTTTTATATTTCCAGGATCTCCAGCCTCGATGAGCAGGTAAGTATCTCTTTTCCCAATTCATTGGAGATTAAAAACTTTCAGAATTAATTCGATTCTCACATCTAAAAAGACATAGAATTCTTACTTCATTGACATTCATGTTTTAAAACATGAGATTGTCTGAACATGAATTACACATGTATGGTGCATCACAAAATCCCTTTGAAGGATAAATCTTGATGAAATGAAATGAATTTTTCCAACAAGATTCGTTTGAACTGTTCAAAAGGGTATTTTCTCATAAGAGAAGCGAGCCTAATCCAAACACGTCCCATACACACTTGAGAGATGAGGAGATTGGAAATCATAGCGAAACCTTAACCTATGGATATAAGGGTCATTCGCAACGATTACATGGATCGAGATGACAGAGGCATTTATTTCTTCATTCCAAACACTACAGATGCCCATTGAGAACCCCATTGAACGGCGATTTTCATTCTCAACCCTGTCAAGAACCACCCCACATTGGGGCAAATGAAGGTTAGTCCAACAGTATCAGAAAGTAAACGGTTTGAAATTTTTTTGCTCGGACTAACATAAATCTTTGTGTGTTGTTTATATGATAATCCAAGTGTCATAGGATGACGAGAATAATTCATTTCTCTATCCTACACACTGTTATCCTTTGCACGACCAAGTTGAGCCAGCAAATTCATTTCATCAACCTATTGGTGATCATTGCATATTCCAAAGCAAAGGCAACATCACTTTAGGAATGGAAGCGTGCCAAAGTTTAAGTTGCATATCTAGCATGATTGCCGAAAATCCAAGCTCCAAAAGAAAAGAAAAACACGGGATTAAAAAGAGGGGGAAAAGAAAAATCCCTAGACATCAAGAAAAAGCAAAGTGCCTGGTAAAAAGCAAGGCTGATGTCTATTCAAAATATCCCCAGTAAAGTCTAGATATACGATGAAAAGACCCTGCAAAGGAGTCAGATCAAGATGACTACTCTCCAAATGATGTCGTGCTCAAATTGCAAACACACAAACAGACGGTCTCTTAATGTAACAAGAGACGCTTTTAAACATCCTTGTGCGCTCTAAAAGAGGAGTGTACACTTCAAGAAATGGAGATGTTCTTCGAAGGACATGTGGCAAATTTGCAATGATCACCAATGCCAAACCCTTCACAATTTCTAGGCAAAAAATAAGCCTTTTTCGGTCCCCAATCCTTCCAATGTTACAACCCCGAAGCAGTCTTATCTGACTAAGACACTTGGGTTAATGTATAACTTAGCTCAAAGAAGTACGAGCAAGACTATTTCTTTCTCATTTTACAGGGTTCTTGACTTGTAAACCCGGAGCAGATAGTGAAAAATTTCGTTCAACGGCCTTGACTCAAAAGTGAGTCCCCCTTGGAAACCGATATCCAAGCCTAACACTACGGTCCCGTGAAAGACCTCCTGATCGGTCGAAATGTATGCGTTGCGAATGATCCTGAAACCCAGGCACAGGTCGGTAGGAAATTGAGCACTTTCCCTATTAAAGATCATTATCACAGAGCAGTGAGGAGCCTTCTTGGATGAGAAATACTCCAATGGATGTTTTGAGCAAACTCTTTTTGAAATTTTCAAATTGTTTGATCTAGAGTTTCCGTGCAAGGAATTTATGATCACATCTGTATATGGTAGGAATGTTTTGGATAACCTCCAGCAATCAAAATGCACATTTCATGACTAAAACTTAAGTTGTAGAATTTTGTCAGTTAGACAATTATTGTCTTCCCAAAGATTACTAATATCTTCTTGGCGAGGAAAATTTTTTCAGGTCTAAGCTTTCTGCAGGACTTTTGGCCGCCCCAAAGACTGGGTGCGTCATCCTTAGGTGAAGCCTTTTAGTAGGCAAATCTTTTCTAAGACCGATCCACAGAATGATCGAGTCTCCGACTAGCCCCAAAGAACGGGTATGTCATCCTTTGATTCATATCAATTTGGAATCTCATAAATGGTAGAAACCGCCTGAAGGGTCAACTCAATGGTAGAAACCGCCTGAAGGGTCAATCAATGGTAGAAACCGCCTGAAGGGTCAACACAATGGTAGAAACCGCCTGAAGGGTCAATGTATGGTAGAAACCGCCTGAAGGGTCAACCAATGGTAGAAACCGCCTGAAGGGTCAAAACAATGGTAGAAACCGCCTGAAGGGTCAATGTATGGTAGAAACCGCCTTAAGGGTCAACCAATGGTAGAAACCGCATGAAGGGTCAATGAATGGTAGAAACCGCCTGAAGGGTCAAAGGACTGGTAGAGACCGCCTGAAGGATCAACCCAATGGTCCGATCCACCATACGGATCAAAACCTTGATGAATCCCGAACGCGGGAGGATTCGTTTTCCCTAATAAGCCTTACATTAGGCAAGCCATTTCTAGTTTAGTCCACCACACGGATCAAAACCCTTGGCAAATTCCCAAATGTGGGATGCGTCTTCCTTAGGTTCCTATCAGTTAGGAATCCCATTATGGTTTGACCTACCATACAGGTCAGAGCTTAACATCCCCAGGACACTCCGATGACAAGTCCTTAGGAATCTACTTGAACCCATCAGACACAGAAAATGCCGCAAGCATTCGACAGGTAAGGGGCAGGGAAGTCTATCTACTCCTTAACTTTCTTATATCATATCAGGGAATTGAACGAGCACATCTCTTTTTAAGGAAAAGCACACATTGATGGACATGAAAATTGGATATCATGATTTCTTTTCTTTTCCCAGTCGAGTCGATCGGAACACAGGTGTCACCTTGTCTTTGAGAGAAATCTCTGACGAAATTCCTCTCAAAGAGGGGCAGCTGTTGACACCTGATTTTTGATCAGTCTTTCATAGTTTATTTTTTAAAAATTCATAAAAAATCTATAAAAAGTTAAAAAAAATTAAAAAATCATTTTTGGTAGCCTTGACCAAGCTAAAGGAACCATTTTTGATAAAAAAAATAATTTGTCATATTTTTTAATATTTTCCAAAAATAGAAAAATACATGAAAAATGAAGAAAAATAGCGTTCGATGTCGTAAAAATATAGAAAAATAGTCAATATTTTTATTTTAATTTCCTTTTCATTTTGAACTCATAAATAGTCAAAATTCAAGTTCAATTGCATGTATTTCTTCACGACGCATAGAGTTGAATTTGGCAAAAAAATGTCATTCGAGTATTTTAATTTGTAAATTTCTACATATTTTTTAGTCTTGACGTCCAATTAGATCGACCACCATCTACAATAAATTCCCCTTGCTGAATATTTTCGTTTTTGTTTCACATGATTTCATGATGTAAAACGCCGAGTGGATCCCTAAATATAATCGGGTCGGCATGAGCTCGATAGCTCGTCCAAGACCAAATCAGGGCACGACGAACCCAATGTGAGTACTCTCGAACTCCTTCGATGCTTCCTAATGCTTTTCTTAGGTTAGATCGTGTGTAGAATGGCTAGGACAGCTAAATCATTCTTGAGCTGTGATTGATAAATAGGGCCTTACTAGGAATGCCATGTGATTTATTTGCATATCTAGATTTCTTGAGTTGCGCATTTTATTACTGATTGTGATTGCTAGGATAATCACTCCTATCTGCATGAATTTTTAGATTTAGGGTTCATACCTTACTCATCCGCATGAATCTCAGGCTAGAAAATTCAGTTAACTTAGGTACCGAAAGGGCGTCAACTCTGACAGTTGGTGTAACTAAGTCCCCGAAACCATTTCTCTGGTTCTCGCAGAATTGAATAGAAACTCCCAACTATTCGATTGGGTGGTCCAATCACACTCTAAAAAAATGATTGGTGGCGACTCCATGGCATGCACACTTAGCACATGTCACTAGACCACACTGAAAGTCGATCACGCATACCTCCGTTGCGATTTGGGTAATGGGCCTTGGGAGAGGCCCGCGTCCGACCAGACAGGACGGCCCATTAGCCCTCGAGAGCCTGACAACCTCAAGAGGGTCGCGACACCAATCCTACCAACATCATAACCCTGAAACAGCCTTCTCTGACTAAGACACTTGGGTTAACATATAGCTTAGCTCGAAGAAGTACGAGCAAGACTCTTTCTTTTTCATTTTGCAGGGTTCTTGACTTGTAAACCCGGAGCAGATGGTGAAGACTTTCATTCAATGGCCTTGACTCCAAAGCGGGTCCCCCCTTTTGAAAACCAATATCCAAGCCCAACATTATGGTCCCGTGGAAGACCTCCCGATCGATCGAAATGTATGCGCTGCGAATGATCCTAAAACCTAGGCACAGGTTAGTAGGAAGTTGAGCGCATTCCTTACAAAAGACCATTATCACAGAGCGGTGAGGAGCCCTCTCGGATGAGAAATTCTCCAATAGATGTTTTGAACAAACTCTTTTTGGAAATTTCAGATTGTTTGATCCAGATTTTCCGTGGTAAGGGATTTGTGATCACATTTGCATGTTGCAAGAATGTTTTGGATAGCCTTCGGCGTCAAAATGCACATTTCATGATTAAAACTTAAGTCATACGGTTTTGTCAAATGGACAGCCATGGTCTTTCCAAAGATTACTAACGTTTTCTTGGTGAAGAAAAATCTTTCAGGCTCAAACTTCTGCAGGATACCTGGAGAACCCAGCTCCCAGAATGTCGCCTCAACAGACTCGAGCAGTCTCATCGGACGTAGAGAACCCTCGTCATGAGACCCCTTTTCAAAGCAAACCGAAGGTAGAAACCGCCTGAAGGGTCAAATCAAGTAGAAACCCGCCTGAAGGGTCAAACCAAGGTAGATACCGTCTGAAGGGTCAACTCAAGGCAGATATCACCTGAAGGGTCGACACAAGGTAGAAACCGCCATAAGGGTCAAACCAAGGTAGAAACCGCCATAAGGGTCAACCCAAGGTAGAAACCGCCATAAGGGTCATCACGAGGTAGATATCGCCGTAAGCATCAACACAAAGGTCCGATCCACCACACAGATCAAAATCCTTGGCAAATCCCAAATGGGACGCGTCTTCCATAGATTCCTTTTCCTTCAAGAAAGAGCATACATAGACAAACATGAAAAACTGGATGTCATGACCCCTTTTTCTTTAGTTTCACGAGTCTAGTAGATCAGGACTCAGGTGTCACCTTGTCTTTGAGAGAAACCTCTTAGGGGGTTCCTCTGACGAGATTCCTCTCAAAGAGGGGCAGCTGTTGACACATAATTTTGATTAACCTTGTTTACTTTATTCTTCGAAAATCTATAGAAAATAAAAAAATAATAAAAAAAAAAAAATAAAAAAAATCTTTAAATTTTTGCTTTATATTTTATATTCTATTTAAAAAAATAGCAGATATATGAAAAATCATAAAAAAATCCCCTAATTTATACTGTCTCGCAAAGCAATCGGCGCGTCTGTTAATCCCAATATAATGAATGATTTCCGCGGGTTGCCTAAGGGATATCGGGCTATTCGAGGATTCAAAGTTTGACCGATGCTTTCCTGTCTAGTGACTTGGGTCTTCGACATTTTTGCCGGTGCTTTTGGATGCCGTGATAATGACCTCGTGCGAGAGAGGTCAGGTGGTGACACTCCAACAACGGCTTTGGTCTGAAAAAAAAAAAGGGAGAGGAAGGCTGAAAGCATGAGGGGGGACTTCTGCCAGCGACTCCATCCCACCATGGGCGGCCAAAAACTCAAGACCATCCCTTCCATGCCGTGACAGCCATCACCACAACCCACTCTCGCGTCGGTCTGAAAGGATTAACGCGGTTTGCGCCGCTGTGCCCAGTCGCTATAAGATCCCAGCCATCGCCGTTTTGTCCAGTCACCCCCACCATAAGAAGACATGATCAGCGGCAGGTATCGTGGAGCGATGAGAAGGGCAGCCACCGCCATCTTCAACCGCATCTTTGCAGCCGCCGCCTTCTTCACCAGCATTCTTCGCAGCCGTCGCCATCTTCAACCGCATCTTTGCAGCCGCCGCCTTCTTCACCAGCATTCTTCGCAGCCGTCGCCATCTTCAACCGCGTCTTTGCAGCCGCCGCCTTCTTCATCAACTTCTTTGCAGCCGCCGTCTTCTTCATCAGCTCCTTCGCAGCCCGCTTCGCCGGCTTGGCTGACTCCAGCCTCCTCGTCGGTTTGGCTCTCGCAGCAGGAGCCGCCTCCTTCGGCTTCTTGGCAATCTCCTCTGTCTTCTTCGGAGGCTTGGACGAGGGTGTGGCGTTCTCTTTCTTGCCCGCCTCGGAGAACTAGTACGAGGCGTTCATCTGGGTCAGCTTCCCCTGGAGCGCTAAGATCGCCACCATGTCATCTGGAGACCCAAACTCGCCATTGGATCCGTGAAGAAGACGATGTGTGAGGAAGGTGAGGAATAGTGAATACATGTTACTTTTCCTTGATTGTCCGTGTGGAGGATTTGTGTAGAATAAAAAAAAAATCAAAGAAAAGAAAGCCAAAGAAGAATAAAGAATGAATTGTGGGTTATATTTGCGCGGATACGTTTCTGTGGATGGGTTTTGGGTTTTAGGTTAGTGTGCTGGCTTAGTTTGATATTTGGGTTTTAGGTTTTAGAGTATAATGGGGCCTTTATAAAAATCATTCAAAAAAATAGAGGATTAAGTTAAAAATATATACATGTAATAATAATAATAATAAAAATTTCTAAAAAAATTCGGAAAATTCAGAAAAATTCCCAAAAAATGGGAAATGGCCACAAACAACTGGCCATGGGGTATTTTGGGTAATTCGGTATCCAAATCTTCCAAAAATTGATGATTTTGCCCTTCGGGCTAATCGCCTCCAAGTCTTCCCATTTTACATCGGTCCGAAATCACACATTTCCTAAGCTCTGATGGCTATACTAGGAAGCCATTGATTTGAATCGATGTGTATCGATGTGTTTTATTTATGTACTTGATTGCGCTTTCATTTAAATTGATTGTGGTTGATAGGAACAGTCTTCCAATTTGCATGAAACTCGGAATCGAGCCTACCTCATCTAAAATTACGTCTGCATGAACTCTTAGCCAGGAAAATCACTCGCGTTAGGTACCGAAAGGGCGTTGGTAATGACACCGACGTAACCAAGTCCCCGAACCCAAAATCTCTGGTTCCGCAGAACTGATCGACCTCTCCCAATCGGTCAGTAAGGTTTCCGGTCTACCCTCCAAGAAAGACCGGTGGCGACTCCAAATGCATGCACAATTTGCACATGCCACCACGACCACACTGAAGGTCGAAAGTGATCGACTCTTATCGTCGAATCCTTTAAAAAAAAAAAAATACTCCCGCCGTGATTTGGTATGGGCCTGGGAGGGCTCGCGCCGATCCAAGATCCGCGATCGGTAATCCATTAGCCGCGTCCGCTTCCGGACGGGTCGCGACAATGACCAGTCCACCTATGAACATGTCAACCGCTTCCTAGTATTATGTGGAGATGCTACCCATGCTGATCATTGGAAGCTTAGGCTATTCCAACTCTCTCTATCAAGAATAACTTTCATCTAGTATACTGTTGTACCGCTAAATTCAGTGCTAACGTGGGAACAAATGGAACGCCTTTTTCATGAGCAATTCCAGCGAGCTGTACCGAATTTGTTAGTGACCTTGGTATAAACGTGACCTGTTGACGAACATGTGTCAACCAACCCATGTTATAGACGCCACGAACAAGAGAATTCGCGATCTTGCTCAATAAGTTGAGTCGATCACCACAAGGAAGCCTTGATAAGATCTAATCTTCAAGAGAACTCGAAGAGGAGAAAAGCTCTCTGTATAAAATTTTGAATCAATGTTGTGTTCTCAGAAATTCATAAGCACCCTTAAACATGGTGCTAACCCTAAAAGGGCAAAAGGAAAAAAATACCTTTAATTAATAAAACAATTCACCTAAAAATAGAAAAAAGCCTAAAAGTCTATCTAAATGATGCCGAATAGCCGAAATTCATCGCAGTCATGGGCCATGAGTATTGATTAGGACGCCGTTTCACTTCAGCTGACCAAATTTGAGCTCATTCAGAGCTAGTTAGCCCTAAATTCGTTCAGAATTCGCGAGGCTAATTGTAATCGTATTGCGTCAAGAAGCTTCAGAATCTTCAATTATCGAATCAAGATCACCTCCACTCCAAAGATATTGAACCATGATGCCGACAGCTTGCTTGAATTCCCTCCGCCTCGCTCAAGTAATTAGACCAAGCGGATAGAACAACGAGTCCCTAGCACCTCCTCGTCAATATGGTTCGATGTCCACATCAGCAGGGGTAGCAGACATGGATGATTGTATACGATGCAGCATCTCCAGCTTCCTTCACCTCAATTTGTTCTTGCCATCTTCAATCTTGATTGTTGGCACAAGCGTCTGGGTCCTATATATGCTTCCCGTTTGTCTTTTCTGTGTCAGTAGTGTGTACTTGGGCATGTTTCATCTACTGTTATGCGTCCTTATGCTAGTTGCCCTTTAGCTAAACAATCTTCACTTCATTTTCCTATTAGTTCTTCTGTTTTCACTTCTTGTTTTGATTTAGTACATTCAAATGTTTGGGGTCCTGCTCCCCAAATTTCTAAAAGTAGATTCAAGTATTATGTATCGTTCATTAATGATTATTCTCATTATACATGGGTTTATTTCATGTGTTCTCGTGATGAATTTCTTTCTGTTTATAAAAACTTTACAGTCATGATTTCTACTCAATTCTCTAAAATTATTAAAGTTTTTCGTTCTGATTCTAGTGGGGGGTATCTTTCTACATCTTTTCGTTCTTTCTTAACTTCTTAGGAAACATTATCTCAGTTGTCATGTCTCGGTGTTCCTGCTCAAAATGGTATTGTTGAGCAAAAATATCGTCATATTTTGGATACTACTCGTGCTCTCCTGTTGTCCAATTGATTCCTACTGAATTTTGGGCTGAAGCACTATCTACTGCTGCTTATCTCATAAATTGACTTCTCTCGTTCTTTCCAAAGCCACCCCTCACCAACGTCTTTTCTTAAAACCACCCACTTATCATCAACTTTGTTTTTTTGGCTATACGTGTTATGCGCTTCTTCCATCCCATGAGCGTAAATGCTCCGCAAAGTCAGTTCGGTATGCTTTCTTCGGTTATAGCACAGAACACAAAGGCTATAGATGCTATGATCCTTCTTCACGACGTATTCGTATCTCTCGTAGTGTTCAGTTCTTTGAGCATTTACCTTTTTTTCCTACCGCCTCTACTTCTTCAATGTCTTCTCCATCTATCTTTATGGATTTTTATCTTGATTCATCTCATGTTCGTCCTATTATTTTTTCTCCGTCAGATCCAGTGTCACCACCTTATCTTATTATGCCTCTTCATTCGTCTACTTCTCCTGCTACTTCGACGCCTCTTGACGATTCTCATCCACCATCCCCTCGACGGAATCCTCCACGAGATCGTCGTCCTCCGGCTAGGTACATGGTGGCTACAAGTTTTTCGGATGAGTTTGGTTCCTTTATGGCTGTTGTCCACACTTTGTAAGAACCATCAAATTATCGTATGGCTGTACAGCATGCTGAATGGCGTGATGCTATGTCTGAGGAATTATCTACTATGGAATGCACTGGTACGTGGGATCTTGTGCCTCTTTCACCAGAAAAATCATTGATATCTTGTCGTTGGATCTATAAAATCAAGACTCACTCTGATGGTAGCATTGAGTGCTATAAAGCGCGTCTTGTTGCACGTGGTTTTGACTAGGAGTATGGGATGGATTATGAGGAGACCTTTGCTCCTGTTGCCAAAATGTCTTCTGTTTGTACTCTTCTTACAGTAGCCTCTATTCGTAATTGGCCTTTTTTCAGCTTAATGTAAAGAATGATTTTCTTCATGGGGTTCTTCAGGAGGAACTCTATATGCAGCCACCTCCAGGTTTGCCTCATTCGCTCGGTCAGGTATGTCGTCTTCGTCGGGCTCTTTATGATCTCAAGCAGGATCGTCGAGCTTGGTTTGAACGTTTTGCATATGTCATTCGGTCAGCTGGCTTTGTTCAGAGTGAGAATGATCATGCTATGTCTACTCATACCTCTCCAGCAGGTTGTACTATAATGCTACTCTATGTAGATGATATGATTATTACTGAGGATAACTCTGCTCATATTACTTATACTAAGCAACATCTTCACCATCAGTTTACTATGAAAGATTTGTGTTTCTTACGTTATTTTCTTGGTATTGAGGTTGTTCATAGTCGACGTGTTATTATTCTCTTCCAGCAAAAGTACATTACTGATATTTTAGCTCGTGCTGAGTTATCTGATACTCGCACTGCAGCTACTCCTATTGAACTTCATTTACAGCTTTGTCCAAATGATGGTGAGCATGTGTCTGATGTCACTCGCTATCGAGCTCTTGTTGATAGTCTTGTCTATCTTACAACCACTCGTTCGGATATTGCATATGTTGTTCATCTTGTCAGTCAGTTTGTTGCGGCTCCTCGTACAGTTCATTATACTGTTGTACTTCGGATTCTGCGATATCTTCGTGGTACTCTGTCACGCTCAGTATTTCTTCCATCGACTTCCTTCACTTGCTATTCGTGCTTACTCTGATACTGATTGGGCTTTGGATGTTAATAATCGTAAGTTCATTACATGATTTTGCATCTTTCTAGGTGATTCTCTGATTTCTTGGCGTGCCAAGAAGCAGCCTGTCGTGTCTCGCTCTTCTACTGAGTCTGAGTATCGTGCGATGGCTAACATTACTATTGAGATTATTTGGCTTCGTCGTCTTCTTGTTGATCCTGGTATTGCCTCCTCTGCTCCTATTCCTCTTCATTTCGACAACAAGAGTGCTATTCATATTGCTACAAATCTGGTGTTTCATGAGCGTACCAAGCACATTGACATTGATTGTCATATTACGCAACATCAACTCTAAGCACATATCTTTTCTCTTCCATTTATGGCATCTACAGCTCAGCTTGCTGACTTATTCACCAAATCTCTTACATCACAATGCTTTACTATTATAATTTTCAAACTCTCGTTGGTTGACCCACCTTGAGTTTGAGGGGGGTGTTAAATATATTGTGTATATTAGGAGTAGGTTTTTTGTATATTTACTTTCTTACCCTTATTTGTTTGTATATCCATATTGGCTGTGGACACCTAAAATTACCCTAGGGGTCACGTGATGCGCACATAAAGAATGAATGATCAGTTACGGACAGACGTATGCAAGCAAGGTGAAAATCAAGCTACGGATCCGCCACGTGTAGAGGGTGATTTTAGCGGTATTTATCCCGAAAAGCCAAAAAGAAAAGGCGCGCAAAGACACTATCAGGGCAATTATAGGATTTGGCGACAATCCCATCAAGCGAAGCAGAAAAGGCGCGAAAATTTTTAAAGGCCTTATCCACAATGGTCACCAAAGGAAAAGGTGCTTAAAAGCCTGAGGCAACAGCTGTTTGACTAATGCAAGCCTAATCATCGAAAGAGAACGTACTTTGGGCCCAAGGCAACAGCTATTCGATGGTTATCAGAGCAAGCATAGTCATCAGAAAGAGAACGTACTTAAGGGCCCAAGGTAGTAGCTGATCGACGGTTACCAAGTTACGCCTATAAATACCAATGGGTATCCAACAGCAAAGCCCCCCAACAACACACAACAAACAAGTCTTTATCTTTTCAATTAGCTCTTAGCTTAGCTGTAACTTCTAGATTCCCGTCGTCGATTCAATTCCGACGCGTTTCATAATTAGAGTTAGGTGTCGTCAATTCAATTCCAGTGTCTGCTCGCCCAGTCCAGTGCCGTTGATTAAATTCCAGTGTTGTATTGGTCTATCATCCACCCTCCAGTACTGTTGATTAAATTCTGGTATTGTATCCTACATTTCCAACCGTCCGGTATCATAGATTAAATTCCAGCATCGTGTCCTACAGTAAGGTTCGGCATCATCGATTCAATTCCGGTGTTGTATCTTGATTACCATCTCGTTGAAGCAATTTGACAAGTTTAATCGAAATCATCTCTAGGCGTTTTGTCGAAGTCTTGTACAAAACTGTCGAAAGACACGCTCCTATTAATAAGATATCATTCATTTAATACTCTCTGTCCAAAACTTGCACATAGCTCTTCTTACTTAACGAACTGCTAATGTTCGATAAAGGGATTTTCCTGCATCTACTACTCTTTTGGGCTTCAACCTCTTAGGCCGAACCCTGAGAAGATCAAGCGGGCTCCACCGAGGAAATTTTTGTGACAACATTGGCCTTGTTCCTAATTGTAATTATGTATTCCATTATTCAATTTTCAAATCTATTAGTGGTATCCCTCTACCTAACAGTTTAAGCTTTTTGGTTGAACTTTCTAGCACTTAGTGCGGGTCTACTCTATACCGGCTATTGAATAAGGTGAACCCACACGATTTTATGGTCATGGTTCGCATTATTCAACGAAAAATGTATGGAGTGGGCTCGCATGCGTTGTATGAAATTTTTTGCTCTCGGTCCGAATGCACATCAACGGCATAATATACATGTTCATCATCGGATTCGAATTCGAAAAAGTAGGAAACTTTCGTTTAAGACGAGTGGAGAAAAGAGGCGAATGTCCCCAAAGCATCCTCAAGATTAACGAAAGGAAGGTCCGCTAAATAATAGAGAGCAAACCACAGTCTTCTAGCAAAAATGAACAGGACGACAAATCGGATAGAGAAATATCGCAAACCGAATAGAGGAATATCGCTAAAAAATAATGACGGAAAAAGTACCCAAAAAAGTGTGTGTATATATATAAGTTCTAAACTTATTACATTGTCAACAATTCAGTCATGTGCCTTTCAATTGAACTAATTTAATCGTAAGCATTTTTGTATTGATATCAATTCAGTCCATCCGGCTAATTTAGGCCGAAATCAATAACGCAGATGCCCATCATCCTACATGGCATGTCGCGGTCTGAATTTTTTCTCTTTTTTTTTTTCCTTTTCATTTTTTTTTTTGCCGGCGGCCGGCAAAGGTTGGCCTCGCCCGGGCAAGGGTCATCCTCGAGGGGCCATGCCCGGGCGCCGGTGAGCCACTCCCATACTTCATCTTAGGATCCAAGATAGGGTTCGTGTTCCTTCTTCGATGGTCAAAGACATGATCATGGCAGTTACTGGATTTGGCGACAATCCCATCAAGCGAAGCAGAAAAGGCACGGAAATTGTTAAAGGCCTTATCCACAAGGGTCACCAAAGGAAAACGTGCTTAAAAATCGGAGGCAACAGTTGTTCGACGGTTATCAGAGCAGGCTTAGTCATCGAAAGAGAACGTTCTTGGGGCCCAAGGCAACAGCTGTTCGACGGTTATCAGAACAAGCCTAGTCATCAGAAAAAGAACGTACTTGGGGCCCAAGGTAGTGGCTGATCAACGGTTACCAGGTTACGCCTATAAATACCAACGGGTATCCAACAGCAAGGCCCACCAACAACACACAACAAACAAGTCTTTATCTTTTCAATTAACTCTTAGCTTAGCTGTAGCTTCCAGATTCCCGTCGTCGATTCAATTCCGACGTGTTTCATAATCAGAGTTAGGTGTCGTCAATTCAATTCCAGCATCTGCTCGCCCAGTCCAGTGCCATTGATTAAATTCCAATGTTGTATTGGTCTATCATCCACCCTCCAGTACTGTTGATTAAATTCTGGTGTTGTGTCCTACATTTCCACCCGTCCAGTATTATAGATTAAATTCCAGCATCGTGTCCTATAGTAAGGTTCGGCATCGTCGATTGAATTCCGGTGTTGTATCTTGATTACCATCTCGTTGAAGCAATTTGACAAGTTTAATCGAAATCGTCTCTAGGCGTTTTGTCGAAGTCTTGTACAAAACTGTTGAAATGCACGCTCCTATTAATAAGATATCATGCATTTGACACTCTCTGTTCAAAACTTGCACAAAGCCCTTCTTACTTAACAAACTACTAACGTTCGATAAAGGGATTTTCCTTCATCTACTACTCTTTTGGGCTTCAACCTATTGGGCCAAACTCTGAGAAGATCAAGCGGACCTGACCAAGGAAATTTTTGCGACAACATTGGCCTTGTGCCTAATTGTAATTATGTATTCCATTATTCAATTTTCAAATCTATCAGTGGTATTCCTCTACCTAACAGTTTAAGCTTTTTGGTTGAACTTTCTAACACTTAGTGCGGGTTTACTCTGTACCTGCTATTGAATAAGGTGAACCCACAAGATTTTATGGTCATGGCTCGCATTATTCAACAGCCGGAATGGAGTGGGCTCGCATGCGTTGTATGAAATTTTTTGCTCTCGGTCCGAATGCACATCAACGGCATAATATACATGTTCATCATCGGATTCGAATTCGAAAAAATTGGAAACTTTCGTTTAAGACGAGTGGAGAAAAGAGGCGAATGTCCCCAAAGCATCCTCAAGATTAACGAAAAGAAGGTCCGCTAAATAATAGAGAGCAATCGACGAGCGAACCACAGTCTTCTAGCAAAAATGAACAGGACGACAAATCGGATAGAGAAATATCGCAAACCGAATAGAGGAATATCGCTAAAAAATAATGACGGGAAAAGTACCAAAAAAAGTGTGTGTATATATATAAGTTCTAAATTTATTACATTGGCAACAATTCAGTCATGTGCCTTTCAATTGGATTAATTTAATCGTAAACATTTTTGTATTGCTATCAATTCAGTCCATCCGGCTAATTTAGGCCGAAATCAACAACATAAATGCCCATCATCCTACGTGGCACGTCGCGGTCTGAATTTTTTCTCCTTTTTTTTCCTTTTCAATTTTTTTTTTTGCCGGTGGCCAACAAAGGTTGGCCTCGCCCGGGCAAGGGTCATCCTCGTGGGGCCGTGCCCGGGCGCCGGTGAGCCACTCCCAAACTTCATCTTAGGATCCAAGATAGGGTCTGTGTTCCTTCTTCGATGGTCAATCCTCTGTGCATCACACAAGAGCTGCAATTTGTAGCATCTTTTGATATTTTGAATCCTTCAAAACTACGCACGATGAGACGGCACACCTATTTTGTTTTGCATATGGCTTAAAAGATTTCGGGGGGCAATCAATTGGCTTGCTTGATTAAGCTATAACTTCAATAATGGTGTCTAATGCTCCATGAATAATTTAGAATATCATTTGTATCGCTTGGAACAATTAAACAATGACATATGTTCTCAATGCCTCTAATAATTTACGCCTAAACCTTTTTTGTGGACAATGAAAATATTTTTAACTTTATTTAATATTTGTAAACAATACGAGTTATCATTTTCTAATAATATTTTTCAAATTATTTCCATTTCTTATGAATTTCAAATAAAGCCTGACACGTGAAGCAAAATGTGCAAGATAATTCCAAAGGATCGAGTCTCTATCAAATTAGAGAATCATGAATAATGCGTAAGGTACAAAAGAAAATCTATTATATTGTACTACAGAGTGATGCGATGGGCTCCAATTGCTCTTTTTCTTTTTGGGGGGTCGAAGCTCCAATTGTCCTTGGTTACTTGAATATTGCCCATTTGGTTAAATTCATGGCAATTGTAATTTTGTCGATAAAGTAATCCTAGCTCGAATCTTTGTTTTTTGACACGACACTTGAATTTGATTTAGACACAAGAAAAAAAAAATCCCTTTTCGTTGCAACACAGAACGGAGAGGACATTGTCTTAGACCCAATAATTGAGAAATTGATTGTGGACTAGACAAAGTTATCAAACTCAGTCCCAAATTGATTATATAAATACCAATTTAATCTCAAAATTTTTATTATGGCAATTAGGAGTGAACAAAAGAATTGGACCAAATAAAAAATAACTCAACCTAACTTAACAGGTCGGTTTTGAGAGGTCTTAATCAAGACCTCTCAAAACCGACCTGTTAAGTTAGAGAGAATGATTTTTTATTCGGCATGGAGGAGAAAATGCCGACCGTGTACTTTTATTTTTGGGGGTCAATAATGCGACCATGTACTTGATAATGATCGAAGTGACAGGGTTGAAACACGACATAAACAAAAACAAAAAAAGTTTGCAAATAGGTGCGATTGATATTCATTATATATTTAGCATTAGTTGTAACGAGTTGTCAACATGCTAGCCAAAAAGAATCTGATCTAGTAAAAGGACGCCTATTCGGGTTTGGCTCTCGTTTTATCTAATTCATAAAATTAACGAAGCATTTTTTGTTTTTGGTCGGAAGACTATTGAAGTACTTTATGAACCTGAGATTTATCAATTTATAGTAGAAATGAGAGTCAGGTCTGATTCAAGGTCAGGAGAACTAGTTTAGTTCTCGATTTCGCAATTGAAATTCGACTTAGGATTGATTCTGCTCCGATTTCTAGTATCAAAACCGCTGATTTTATCCGGGATTGATTCAACTAATTTTGAAGTATTTTTATTTATAAAAAGGAAAAACACTTTTGCGTTCGTCGAAAATTGAACCGCGGTCTTCAATATGACCAAGCAACAACATAACTACTTTTTTTTTTATTGAACAACATAACTACTTGACGGGTGTGTGTTTTCTTAGTGAAATGGTGTAAATTTTATGTTTATTATAAGAATTCGAATTTTTTACCCAAAAAATAAGACGAACTGGTTTCCGAGTAGAACCATAACCGGATTGAACCAAGTGATTTCGGAACCGAACGGTTCGGTTCCCAAATTCAATGTTTTGAAATGGGGGCTATAGGACCGGTTTTCAATTCTAGATCGGAACTTAACCCACGCTACAACTTATCACTCATAACATATAAAGAAATATTTTAATGTCAAAAAAGAAACAAAGTTCTGCTTGCGATTATTCTTATGTAGAATAAACATGAATATAAGATTCCACATGAATGATAAATAAACGAATAAGCTAGAATTAATCATTAGTGTCGCATGTTTGCATTCTCTTGTGAAAATATCAGATTCCCAACTTACTTTATTATTCGTGGAAGGATGATTAGCTTTTGGCCAATATCCTAAAAAATACTGAAACCCTAGCTAGGTTTATTATATTACAAGAGACGCTTCGTTGTAGTCCCACTAGTCAAGAAGTAAATTGACAAAAGCTAAAAGTTCATCTTTGCTTTTAGTTTTGGATGGATATTGATGTAGGGGGCAGATTATTTAATGTCATAAGCTTAGTGAAATTTTTATTTACCAATTTATTGTGCAATACCACATTTGGATATTCATTTTTTTCCTAAAAAAAATGAGAAGCCCACTTTGCACATAAATATGCTAATTAAATATTTAACGGCACGCTATCGTCATTGAGCACTAGTTTTAATAAATATAGATATTCCTTGTCTCTTAATTTAGCATGGGAAAATAATGTACCTTTCATGTGTCTATCGAGGCATTCAAAGAGGAAGCTGATTGCTAATGTCTATTGATAAATGTTGCGTAGGATAGTCAACATTCATGTCAATTATATATGGCCAAAATTTATTAGATGGACTAAATTGGTAAAACATGAAAATGTCAGGAACCAAAAACAATCGACACAAATATAATAAATTTAAGACTTTTTATGTCCCAACGATATTTTTGGTAATTGTCCGAAAAATCTCATGTTCAAATCATTCGGAGTCTTGACTGGAGTCAACTCACTTCAAGGATGGGAGATCAACTTAGAAGCTGGGCGTTTTTCGTATCAATAAGATCAGTATATGAAGACAACCCGTGTATTTATGTTAGATCGAAAGAAAAAAAAAAACTTGCACTTTTGGGCTGCATTTTGGTAGACCGGTCGGCTGAATATAATTTCGAATGGGATAACTTATATCTTATTTGGAGTTTGGTGAAACACCAAATTCAGATTTTTCTCAATATAATTTAGATATATCTCGGATAAAAAAAATCCTACCTAAGAGTGAGATACATCTGGATAGGATAAGAATTTAAGAAAACAAATTAAATACATAAAAGAAAGTCATGAGAAAAAAAAATAGAGGGCAACGCGTTCTGAGGAGGGACTGCTTGACCTTCATTCTCAAGATCAACACTGATGTTTTTATATATACATAATAAATTATCAAGTATAAATAAAATATATATTTAATATACAACATGCTTCAATATGTAAAACTTTTTATTATTATTTTTTGAAAAATTACTTGTCGACCTTTCGTGCAGCATTATATTGATGCTACGTAGCAATCAACAAAGAGTAAATTTTTTCCGGTGCCACCGTGCTCCGGGAAATGTCGGCGACCTCCTCAATTTCGGTTGTGTTGTTTCACCGACACAGTCTCCAGGAAAAATGATTATCATTGCCTTCTTACCCATAGCGATTTGATAGTCGACAAGATTCATCGATCTCGGATCTATATTTCTCTTTGTAAGTGATAAAATAGGCAGAGAGGTACAAAGTATAGTGGAGATACACTAGTTGGGTGGAAAACCATAAAAAAAAAAGTCTTAAAATTTTTAATATCACAAGTTCAGTTTTAAACATTTTAATGATTCGCCAATGTAATCCTTTGGACAAATTTTGACTCGCAATCGCCGACGTAAAATGTCGGCCATTCAATGTGGTACGACTAACCTAGACGATTTTTTATGGCATGTTGATTGATTAAATAAATTCTTTAGCTCTATAAAAATTCTCAAACCTTACATTAGTACAAGTTGACAAATAATAGATTGATGAGTGGAAAATTATCAAGAAAGTCCTAAATATATTGTATGAATTTCGATTCAATTCTAAATTTTTTAATTTTGTTAATTAGTCCAAAACCTTTCGACAATTTGTCAATATAATCATTCCAACTATTGTTTGCCAGCAAGATTGGCATAGACATCAACCCGTCTTATGTGGCAAAACTGATGTTGACGTGAGCAATTTTATTTTTAAAAGAGGAAGAAGATAAAGAAAAATAGAAAAAAAGGAAAAAAGTTCAGTTTTTTTAAAGTTGCAAAAAATTGTCTACATCAACGATTGCCTGTTAAAAACTAATTAGAGGAACTGGTAAATTGTCAAAAATTTAAGATTAAATTGAGCAAATTAAAAAGTTTATGATTAAATTAATATATGTACATTTAATTTAGGATTTTTTTTGTAATTGTCCTGATTAATGGATGATTGGACAATAGTCCGACGATAATGGACTGACAAATTCGTGAAACGTGGCATGATCAATAAAGACAAAATGACATAAAGCTGAATTATCAACTTTAATTTCAATCATAATGAATTAGATAATGAAAAAAAAAAAAAGAGGTCTCGTCGCGTTTAACTTTCGTGACTTTCCAATAAAGTACTGACGTGTCAGATTGACTAATTTTTGTAGGCCGTGTTCACTTCGTCGGAAGCCTCGTCCAAAGTGAAAGGGACCCATGCTCCAAGTTAGGAATTCCATTATAATCCTTAATATATTCATAACTCAGTCTATAATAAGCTGACATGTATATCTCGTTATGGAACTCTCCCTTCCTTTTGATTTTCTTTTTATCATTGAAGTCACGTGATAAGATTTGATGAGACCACAGCGAGATTTGATGGGACCACAGTCAACTGCTCTAAAAACTTAAGCCGTTAGAAGAAGGCATGATTTAATATTTATATATTCTAACAGTTTTCATGCTTACAAAAATAAAAAATAGGAAACTGTCAACTTTTTACATCAACGTTGCTACATTACACAAAATTAACAAAACATGATGAAAGGACTCAATTGGAGGCATCACAAAATTAAGAGATTCGAGTGCATGAAAAGTTCTAGGCCAGTTTATAGCAAAAATTCCAAATAAATGTCTAAAATGCTCTCATTTTTTTTCAAATAAAGGGGTCTAGTGAACCTTATTGCAAAGAAGGACATGAAGTGACCATATTAATCTAAAATAAGGGCTTAAATTAGCCATGATAGTTTCAAATAAGAGCATGACCTTGCCGGTTGGCTAAATATTCCTACCGATCAAAGGCTTTTTCGTTCAAAGACAATTATAATTATAAATTATTATTATTATTTGTATTTTCTCATTTTTTTTTCCTTTGTTGACGTTGAGCCATTGCTGGCAATTAGGTGAGGGTCTGCAAGCCATTGCTGGCCGCAAGCGAGATGACGCTCACGTAGCCATCTCTAGGCATCAATGGTGGCCAATTTGTCGGCCATCAACGAAAAGTGAAGAAAAGAACAAAAAAAGGGAAATTTTTTTTCATGAAAATGCATTTGATTAGCTGGAAGGTCAAACATTTCTTTGAGACTAACATAGTCACTTCATACCTTTTAAGCCCTTATTTTAAGAAAATGAGTGCACTTCAGATTTTTATTGAAAATAATGTCCAATTCAAATTCTTATTTAGAAAATTGAGAGCGTTTCATGTCCTTATTTAGAATTTTTCCTAGGGTCTATTGTCCTTGGCTGAGCAAGATCGGGACTTGGCCCTCACTAAATATGGTTAAAGGGTTCAACCTCGCTTAGCGTTTTGGGAACGGTGGCAGGACTTTTGCTGGCCGTGGAAGGTCGTGGTCCCCTATCTCTCTTCGCACCTTCTTCTTTTATTTACTAAGGGTGTGTTTGTGTCACGGAAAATTCAAGACTTTTGAAAAATGAATGATAAAATTAGTCAACAAAAAATATTTTCATTATCAATGATAATTTAAGGCTAATTATTTTGTGGGTGATGAAAATATGTTGTATTAATTCATTTTTATAAGCGATACACGTAATAATTTATTAAAAAATATTTCTCAAATCTTAAGTTTTCCATGAATCAAACGCACTCCAAATATTTTCTTCATATGACATGCCACGTCAGCACATCTTAACACCCATCTGTCGAATTGACTACACAATAATGGAAGGAATCAAGGGGACACATCACAAAATTAGGAGATTTGGTTAAGCAAAAAATAAATGAGACCAAATAGCACGGATGGCAGAGGTTGAAGAACAAAGTTGCACTTAACCCATGTTGTGTCTCATTTAAATTCTTGTCAGGTGATGATATAAATATAAGTATTCTAGAGGGTATTCTAACTAGTACGTACATCTCACGAGGTATAAGGTTTCGTTTAGACCATGTTTGCTTGGGGTAAAATGAAGTATGTAGAGACCTGTAAATTGCTTTATGACATAGTTGCTCTTTCTAATCGACTTTTGTTGTTACATCTGGGATCATGCTATTTCATTAAGAAATCAATAGAGAGAGCATGTGATAATTATAAATTGATAATACCATGGTTCCTTCTGCATATGCTTAAGTGGAAAGGAAACCATTCATTCCATATTTACTTTTGATCGAAAGGAAAGTGCATTCTTCACTTGAAAAAAGGTAAACGAGAAGTGTAGAGACATCATAGCAAAGCAAAGCAAATCAAAGTAGAGCAAAGCCAAACACATTACAAAACAAAGATAAGAAGGATAGACAGAGCACCAACAAGGTTAAATATACACTCATTCCATAAGAATGAATCTATCAAGCAAAATAAGTGGCAGGCGATAACTGGATCGTGTATTATCGTCGGCGAAGAGCACACATTGGAAATTCCTTCTCCAATAACTACGGTGTTATCAGTTGGCAGTGCACGTCTAGGTTCGACTTTCTCTACACATCGGCATACGGAGACGATCAAAATATGTTGAACAAACACACATCTAACATTGGGAAGAGCAAATCTCGGTGATTCAACCATACGCCAGATATGTTTTTATTAAGCTATTGAGCTAGTCTTTCTTTATGTTCATGGCTTTTGTATTCGTAAGATATGTTTTATTTTATCATTTATTCCTCTTGACACGGGTTTTATTCTTATAGCATTAATATTAAACTTGATAAAAAAGCGTCTAATTTTGTTGTGTTGAAATAGATGACACGATAATTTCACCGTATTGACTCGTGTCTGTACAGGTCAAATGGATTTATTCGGACCAGATTAATGCCAAATCCACAATTGTTTAATTGTGTGTCGTCTTGTGTCGTGTAAAAGAATCGTCCGTCCTAATCATAATGCTCACGGGCGGATTTTTGCACGTGGTTAGTGGCGGATATAGTGGGACTTTCGCATGCGAAGTTGGGCGATCGGCGAATGTCCAAAGCATCATCATCCTCAATATTAACGAAAAGCAGGTCTGTTGATAAGGAAGAATGATGCAAATAATTTTTGAACTTTGACTCAATATACGATGTGATTTATAGATTTTTTTAAATTTTTTTTTAATGTAGTCCATGAACTTTAATCCAATGAGTAATGCCGTCTCTGAATTTTAAATTTGCCACACGTGCTGTTAGTATTGGGTCTCAATTATTATTAGGATAATCAAAACTCCTAACTTTATATGTGTCCCCTCGATTCCTTCCATTATATGAATATGTACTCAAAGTCCAGGGCTTGCGCTAAGCCTGGTCATTCGATGATATATAAATAAAAGTATCTCTGATTCTTATAAACTATTACGTACATCTCACGAGGTATAAGGATTCATTTAGATCATGTTTGCTTGGGATCAAACGAAGTATGTAAAGTCCTATAATTTGCTTTATGACTTAGTTGCATTTTCGAATCTGACTTTTGTTGTCACATATGGGATCATGCTATTTCATTAAGAAACCAATAGAGAGAGCATGTGATAATTATAAGTTGATAATACTATGGTGCTTCTGCATATGCTTAAGTGGAAAGGAAACCATTCATTGAAAAAAATTATTTTTATCGAAATAAAATTGCATTAGTCGCTTAAAAAAAGATATGAGAAGTAGATGCACTTCATCGCAAAGTAAATCGATGCAGAATACTACAAAACAAAGCCAAATAAAAAGAAAATAAGGATGATCAACAAAATATCAGCAAGGATAAGCAATTCTTATGTGTTAAGCAAAATAAGCAACAACCGATCACTGGATCGTGTATTATCGTCAATGATGAGTACATGTCGAAAATTCATTCTCAAGTAATTATGGCCTCCCTAGTTGGCAGTTGGAAGTGCTTGGTTCGGTTTCCTCTACCCATCGTCGTACGGAGACGATTAAACTATGCTGAATAAACACTGATCTAACATGTGGAAGAGCAAATCTTCGTGGTTTAGTAAGACGCCATGGCTCCTACGATCATCATTAAAACTGGAGGCAAAGAATATGTACACCGATAAAGCACATGGTAACGAGTCTCCGGACACATATTTATAAAGCTCTCAAATCTCGATCGAGAGATGATAGCTTCCAAATCTAGAACTGTATTGGAAGAGTTCAAACTCTCAATCTAGAATTAGACTAGGAGAAGAGAGCTCCCAGATTTAAACTGACAGATAAGAAGAAGCATCCTTGGGTGATCTCGTAGTTTTTATGGGGGTGAAGACGATGGGGTCGGTCCACGGAAAAAAAAAAATGGAACAAGAAAACTCAAACATAATCAACAAGAGAAGGAGGAGAGGGTGAGACTAGCTCAAGCCCTCTCCCATTGATGAAGGCTGAAGAATGCTATGGCGAGAGGGAAAGAAGAAAGAGGGAGAGAAAAAAACTTTTCGGCTGCCGGATCGATCCCATTCATTCAAATTGAAAATCATAATTTTCTTTTCTTCTTACTTTTCGCCACAAAGTTGAACGCGTTCTTGAATCCGAATAAAAAATTTCGAAAATCAACCAAAAACATGATTCGAGATCTAATACGCATAGGCTCTGATACCATATGTAAGCTGCGACTATAATCCGTATGCAGCAACCCAAGATCATTACTTATAGATACACGAATCACAGATTCATAGAGTTAAAAAATTGACGCACCTTGTAGTGGGACCGTCGTTCTTGATGCGGAATTGCGACGATCTGATACTCAAGAGGTGCGGAACCATCGTTCTTGATGCGGAATTGCGACGATCCGATGCTCAAGTTTCTCCTCTATGAACCCTCTTTATTGCTGGCTTCAATGAGATGGCCCCTCTCGTATTGTTCTGACGACTCCTTATGTGAGGTTATGTGGACATCAGGCTTTAAAATAGGGACTGGAGCTATATTTATAGAGACTGAAACCTATCCCCTCATTAAAGATAATGTTTATCTCGACCCATATTATCCAGCCCCATATCCGACTAGAATTAGAAAATCGTATATATCTTTCTTTATTAGACCAATCAATATCTATAATAACAATTAATAAAATCCACAATGAATATTAAATATATTCTAACAAATACCACATACATCCTCCGACTTGAAACTTTTCAATAAATTGAAAATCATAGTTTTCTTTTCTTATTACTTTTCAATAAATTGTTTAATTAATTTTATTCTCTCGTTTCATGAAAGTCTAATGCACAGTGAAAGCTGTTTTGCAAATGAAGGAATGATAAAAGCTTTCGCACCACTTTTTGGCCATTCCCTTTTTTTTTTTGGTCGGATGCCATTCTTGTTTAGTTGGCAATGTGATACTCCTTTCCCTAACCAAGCAAGAAGTAAATGTGCCGGAGATATACAAAAGAATAGTTAAACTATTTTTGTAGATAACATAAACAGTATAAGATGTTACCTAATGTTCAAACGTTCATTACTAACTATTTAGTTGTCCTTCTATTTTTTTTTTTTTGGAATCTCTATAGATTCCCAAAAAATTTGAAGCCCCCAAGTATGATTGTTTCTACATTTTTCGCGGCATATCCTTGGTAAAAATTTCATTGATCTCCTTTACGGGATAAGTTCATCGTTTGCGATACTTGATGTTGATTCAGGATAAAATGAAGATCGATTAGGATCTGGGTTGACAATTCGAGTCGGGTAGTATTGAGATGGAGCTCACACGAATATGGCTAAGCCGAACACAACGAGTTCAACAAACGCATTCAATTGACTTGATACGAACCCGCCTCACCAGTAAAGCGGGTCATATGACCCAACAAAACTAACATGATTATTAAACGTTTTATTATGTTAGATGTCAACACGACGCTATACGTTAGTTTGTATATAAACACACGTTAACCTCCGTACACGATGAGCACATGAAACGCGGCACCTTGTGTTATCACGTTGAGGAACAACATGAATAAGTTCGCTTGACATTAATCGAAATTGCACTATTGAGTTAGTCTTTCTCTGTGTTTAATTGCTTTTTGTATTGGTAAAATATGTTTTACTTTAGCATATATCCTTCTTGACATGGGTTTTATAGTTACAAGTTTCGAGTATTAAACATGTTAAGAAGTGTCTAATCGTATCGCGTTGAAACAGATGACACGATAATTTCAGTGTGTGGATTAATGTCCTAAACAAATGAAACGGGGTTAATTAAATTCATGTCTAAATTTTTTGAACTACGTGTCGTCTTATATTGTGTAAACGAATCGTGCCGAGAATCGTTGGTCCTAATCGAAACGGTCGTGGGCGGAATGGTTGATAAGTTAGCGGATTCGAAAGTTGGAAACTTTTGTTACGACGAAAAAAGGGCGTACTGCTCGTGGTTAGTGGGGGAATATAGTGGGAGTTCCGCATCCGAAGTGGGGGTGTTTGGCCGAACGGCGAATGTCCAAAGCATCGTCATCCTCGTGATTTAACCAAAAGCGGGTCCGCTAATTAAAGTGAAAATGACCCAAATAATTTCTCGACTTTGGCTCAGAGTATGATGTGACATGGGAATTTTTATTTTTTATTTATGTAATTTCTGAACTTTAATTCATGAACTCTAAATTTGTTCAATATAATCCCTAAATTTCAAATTAGTCGCTAACTTGTATGAGAATACTTAAAATTATCGTACCATTAATTCAAATTTAGGAATAACATCATATGTTTTCACATAATTCAATAACTAGATCAAGCATAAATTTAATAATTTTAGAGATTATATTAAATAAATTTAAAAATTCAAGAAAGATACCTATATCGTGCTAAAATTCAGTGAGCACGTTAAGTGAATTTAAAAGTTCCGAGACATTGCGTTAAATTTTAGAAACCATTTAGATCGCTATTCAAAAAACAAAATACGAAAAATCACGCGCTGCAGCTGTGGGTTCAATGAATGAATGAAGAAGAGGCAACCATGCTGTCGGTGGCACGAGAAAAAATGGAGAAAGAAAGGAGGAAGGAGAGAAGAAGGCAGAGACCGACATCATTCGTCACTCAACGGTTCCAAGATGGGGAGAGAGAGAGAGTCTCCATCGTTTGCCTCGAAAGCATGGGATGCTGCTAAAATATTACAGCTTTCGTACAGCGATCTCTTGTGTGCCCACCTTTTATCGTCCCCGCCGTTAGGGCCCCTCCCTTTTGATAGCGACACCCTCTCTGCATCATCATCAATACAGTCCCGTGTCGTACAGGTGTCATGTGATAGAAAGATACCCTTTACTCTCTCTCTCTCTCTCTCTCTCACTAAAACCACCGAAAAAGCAAAGGAAAGCAATGCCCATCGACGTACTATAGAAGAGAGAGAGAGAGAGAGAGGGATTAAAGTTGGTGTTTTTCTGTTTGGTGGCCTCTCTCTGCCTCCTCCATTAAAGCTTTGTGAGGAGTAGGGTTCTTCTTTGGCTTCTTCTTCCTCGATCAACATCAAAGATAACAAGAAGGGAGAGCTTCGAGATCTGAGGCTTTTGGCTTGGCTTTGAGCTTAACATGAGGCATCAGAGCGGAGAGGCTCTTCTTGGGCTCTTGGGTTTGCTTCTCCCTGTTTTCTTCCCCAGTTTGTTCAGTCCTCTGAGCCACGCCTCACCTTCTGCTCTCTCCGTACGTTTCTGCTCCTTGATTGTTTTCTTGCATCAAGAGCACTCCTTTTTCTTCTTTCTTGTTTTGGACCCCTTTGGTCTTTAGCTTTATTAGCTTAGGAATGCTCTGTGGTGGATTGTTACAGTTCACTTAAGCTCGTTTCTTGAACGGGAGAAAATGTTTTTCCCTGGAATGAATGGTCCTTCTACTGATTTTGGGATCTATTAATTGTATTTGCAGGCTTTTTTTGTGGTTAGTTAGTTCATTTATGTTCTTTCTGAAAGTAATGATTCTTCCGATGCTTATGCATCATCAGTTTGGATTAATAATAAAATAGCATGTTGATTGCCTTAAGTATGTTTAATTTATATTCTGAAGGCAACCCCAATAATTCATTATGGGTAATTGGTATTTCCAGTTAATTGTGATAGAATCATGCTGTAGATTGAGCTCAGATCCTATTGGGTGAATAATATTTGGTTTTCTGTCAAGAGTGGACTCACAAGTCTTTGCATTTTGTTGGACCAGTTGACTCGGTTTACTGAAATGCCGTGGCTTTCACGGTGGCCATCCATACTCAGAATATGACTTAATGGGTTGAATGAGGTCCAATTTGTTTAATATTTCTGTCAGTATCATGGCAATTGCATAGTACTTATCTGAGACATGGAGGAGTTTAATACCCCATGGCATTTAGTTCTGTTTAGTCCTGCAACTCTTCTTGATTAGATACAAAGTGAAAATGCTTAAATCAGTGGTTTTTGACTGGGATCGGAAGTTAAAGAATGAGGAAATCCATGAACACTGGTCTTATTTGTTCAACCCCACCCCACTTAGTGGGATAATGCTTGGTTTTTCTGTTCTTGTTGTTGCTATGGATCATAAACCCACCCATGGGTAGCTCAGTTAATTAGGGCGCACTTGAGATTGTGTGGTTAGGCGCACTGGTCCCAAGTTCGATTCCCCATATGAGCACCTGTGATTTAAGTGGGGGGCCATGGCGGTGGCTTGCTGTGCTAGTCTCCTCCGAGTAATAGTCGAGGTGCGTGCAAGCTGGCTCGTACACCTCGGTTATAAAAAAAAAAAATAGATGATTAGGAAAGAAAAGTGTAAGCTTGATGCCTGATTTGGTTTCTTTTAGTATCTATCTGCAAATGTCTTTGAGATCCAATTGACTTCAGTTTACAATAAGTGGCCACTTCCAAGAAGTCCATTTTTTTTTTTTTGGGGGGGTGGGGGTGGTCAGACAAGAAGTACAAGCTGACCAGCCTGTAAGTGTTGTGGAGCTATCTCTATCTAATGCTATGACCTGTGATCTTTAAGGTCACGAAAACTGAGATGAACTCCTATAGACGGATAACTTTTGAGTGTTATGTACCTGAATTCATTTTCTGGAGTTTATATCGTTGTGTGCACTGAAAAAAGGGCTTTGCGCAGGAATGGAATACTCCCAAGCCGAGGCACTTGCATCTTTTTAAGAGTGCTGTGGAACGCCAAAGTGTGAGTTAATTGGCTGTTTAAAAGTCAACTAGCGAAGCTCTTATCAGTGCTCATAGTTAGTTTCTATCTGATCGTTTTCTTTTCCATATTTAGTCAGATTCAGTACAAAACGAGCTCTGGAATCCATTGAGTGACCAAGGATTGAGACCGTGCATCCAGACTACAAACAATCCTTGTAAGTAATAGAAGATGGAATTTTAGTTTTCGTCATAGTAGTTCCTTGCCAATTACTAAATCGGCATTAGTACAGTGCTCGACAGAGACATGAGCATCCGCAACCTGGGTCATTGACTTTATGTTTGCATTTTTGTTTTGACATCTCGTCTCACGTACAGCATTGCCTGAGAAAAGCCAGGGATATATTCAAGTGTTTCTAGATGGAGGCTTAAACCAGCAGAGAATGGGGGTAAGTACTTGAGAATCTCTATGTTCCAGTTGCAGAGGTGTCAGAAATTGCAATCTTTGGAGGATCCATTTTACGTAATTTTAGATGGCAAGAAAAAATTATAGTCCTTGTCACTTTTCTGTAATGCAGAATTCAGTGTCATTATGTGTGGCTAGAGATAATTGATCGGTTATGCATGTTTAATTTATTTTTGTGACCACATGCAGTCATCCTTAATAAGTGGGGGTACTTGGACCTTTTAGAGCCCCTGACTAATCACGTCGGATGACTATAGGTCTGTTGATCCTCACAACTGCATCACTATTGGGTCAGGAGGTCCTAGAGTGGACTTGAGGGAATGACCATCTTTGAAACTCAAACCCTTGACTATGCCTCCGAGACAAAATTTAGTGTCGAGCCTTAATCAACTGGGCAAGCCTGCATGGTTGATTAGTTATGCATCTTGTGATTTTAGATCACTGATCTGTCATGTGCTTGCCGTCATTGTATAACCAAATATTGACCAAGTCAACGGACTTATATTTCAGCACCCTTTTTTTAATCTCCGAGAGATAAGCAATTTTTATTGCCATTTTGCAGGTATGTGATGCAGTTGCTGTGGCTAAAATACTGAATGCCACATTAGTTATTCCATACCTTGAAGTAAATCCTGTTTGGCAAGATTCAAGGTATTGGAAGGATCTAGCTTCAAAATCTGATGACCCTTTTGCCTTTGAGAAATAGGTCCTTTTCAATACACAAATCTACAGAAATAATGAAGTGAAGCTAAATGTCATTTGCAGCTCATTTGGGGACATATTTGATGTCGAACACTTTATTGATGTACTTAAAGATGACATTCGTATAGTCAGAGATCTGCCTGATGACTTCTCTTGGAGCACAAGAGAGTATTATGCTACCGCTATTCGCCCTACCAGAATTAAGACTGCGCCTGTTCATGCTTCAGTCAACTGGTATCTGGAGAATGTCTCGCCTGTGCTACAGAGGTTAGTAGATACGCAATCTTCCATTTTCTGCTTCTTAGATCTTGTGGTGTTAATTATACTGCTGCATCAGTGCCAATGATAGTTATTTGGTACTTTTCCATTCATGCATTGCCTTGGTTTTTCATGAATTGCTTTACTGAAATCAAAATTTTTATTTTTGCTCTTTACAAGATGCATTGTTTATCTCTAGATAAATTGGGGGATATCACTCACAAATTGGTGTTATGCCAATAGGTTTTGAACCTCGCTTAGAGTAATTTTCTAGTGACCATGGGAAAATACTGCAGCTCTTTTATTTTATGTAATTCTGTAAACAACAAACAGCAAATTGATTACTGTCCCAAAAAAAAAATGTCCAAAAAAAAAACAGCAAATTGACTTGAGAAACAAGATCTCAGGTACTTACATTTTTGAAATGGTACTTTGATAGGAAATCGGTCAAAGCTACCTGATTTCTTCGATGTGTTTGTAAACCTACAGTGCAAAGATGTGGTAAGATGTATGGAACGACCTGTGTTAGTCAATCACCAATTATAGTGATAAGGGATCTGGTATCCTGTATGCATGGAAAGCAAGTGGTCGTCTAAAGACAGTTGTTTTCATCTTTACTTATATAACACCTGCTATCCTTTTAACATTTTGCAGTTACGGGATTGCTGCTATTGCCCCATTCTCACATCGCTTGACCTTTGACAATTTGCCGATGGACATTCAGCGATTGCGTTGTAAAGTGAACTTTGAAGCACTGAGCTTTGTCCCTCACATTAGAGCACTTGGAGATGCTCTTGTCAATCGTCTCCGGTACCCATCTGATGATAGTAGAGCAATTGCTGGCAACTACCTGCAAGAGGTCACTGATTTCACTGCTAAAGAAGCAGGGAAGTTTGTTGTTCTACATCTTCGGTTTGATAAGGTATTGTCTACTTTCAGAGTCTTTTGATACCAGTTGTGTCACTGATTTCACTGCTAAAGAAGCAGGGAAGTTTGTTGTTCTACATCTTCGGTTCGATAAGGTATTACCTACTTTCGGAGTCTTTTGATACCAGTTGTTGTTCTAGTCATTCTGGAAAGTTCAGCGTCATACTATGTACGTCTCCTAGCACAAAAGGATGAACTTTGCTGTCTCAAGACCTTTGACTTATAACCATGTTCTTATCCTTCCTTAGGATGATAAGAAAACCCAAAAAAAAAATTGCATTTTAGTGTATATGGCGATACAGTTATTGTGCATGTCTCATGTAGATTGATGAACACCCAAATTTGGCTGACTTTTAGCTAGTCTAAAAGTTTCCCTAGTGATCATCTACTCTGTGTTGCTTCTGCTCCCTAATTGTTATAGTTGTCTGATACTCTCTTGAGTGTTGAGTTTGAAAGACAGTTACAATGCATGGCAGCATTTTGGCATCATTTTGGAGTCTTAAAGGATTTACGTTAAGTCGAAGTAAGACGAAATACTTGAAGTGTGAGTTCGACATGGCAGGAAGAGGGGATCAAGAAGCCGTAAATATGCTTGGACAGGAGGTACCCAAGAAATATACTTTTAGATATTTGGGATCAATATTGCAAAAGGAGGGAGAGATTGATGAGGATGTAAGCCATAGAATTAGAGAAGGTTGGATAAGATGGCGCAATGCATTAGGATTTTTGTGTGATCGCAAAATTCTTTTTAGGTTAAAAGGAAAATTTTATAAAACAACATTAAGACCTGTCATACTATACGGAGCTGAATGTTGGTCAGCACAGAGGAAACATGCATAAAATGATAGTAGCGAAATGAGGATGTTAAGGTGGATGTGTGGTCATACAAGGGTGGATAAGATAAGGAATGAAGATATTCGACGAAAAGTTGGAGTAGATTCGGTGGCAGAAAAAATGGGAGAACATAGATTGGGATGGTTTGGGCATATTCTCCGAAGGCCCCTAAATGTCCCTATACGAACAGAAGTTTGCTATCGAGAGCATAACACGAAAAAAGAAAAAGGTCGGCCAAAAATTACTTGGGGAAAGTAGTAAAATAAGATTTAAGGGGGTGAGAAATAGATTAGCGTACGGTTTGTCTTAGGACGGAGTGGAAAAAGGCTATTAGCATTGTGGATGGGTAGTGTGTGTGTGTGCATATATATATATTTATTCATTTTTACTTATTTTTCTCTTTTTCCTCGATTGATTTTGCTTTATTTTTATGAATCTTTGGGGTTCATCGACCGCCGACCCTAACTAGTTTGGGATAAAGGTGTTGTTGATGTTGATGTTGTACGGCCACCAGCTTCATCGAAGTTATATAGTAGGTGCTGTTAAAGTTGTTTATCAATTTACTATTCTATGGTTGCGAAAATCCAAGACAAGTCCAATCAGCTTTCTACATGTACTGCAAGCCGCCAACACCACCCATAGAGGTTGTAGTTCTACCTTGGGTCCATTTTGCGCTCTTTAATTCCCCTGCTTTTCAAACTTGAGATACGGATGCAAGTTAGAACTAGACCATAAATCAGGCCTGTAGTTCTACCTCGGGTACATTTTGCGCTCTTTAGTTCCCCTGCTTTTCAAACTTGAGATAATGATGCAAGTTAGGACTAGAACGTAAATTAGGGCAGTAACTGAATGAGTTTTCTTTAACAATCTGTATGAGTTTGCAAGTTCAAAGAGGAATGAGTTTGCTTTAACAATCTGTTATGTCTTAGAGTATGATTGTAGTTCATGAAAGGATGGATCTCAACCTTTGAGCAAGTAAAGTTTCTTATGCAAGTTGACTAATTTAATATCGTACATATAGGATATGGCTGCACACTCAGCATGTGATTTCGGCGGGGGTAAAGCTGAAAAACTTGCTCTGGCAAAATACCGGCAAGTTATCTGGCAAGGAAGGGTACTTAACTCTCAGTTCACTGACGAAGAGCTGAGAAGTCAAGGACGTTGCCCGTTGACTCCGGAAGAGATTGGATTGCTGCTTGCTGCATTGGGATTCGACAATTCTACTCGTCTATACCTTGCCTCCCACAAGGTGGTAACAGAAGAAAAACCAGTCTAATATTTCGCCAGAATCTGCATAATAGAAGTTGTCTTAGTGAGGAAAATTTAAAAGTTATTTTGTCCTTCTCAGGTGTATGGTGGAGAAGCCAGAATTTCCACTCTAAGGAAAATGTTTCCACTGATGGAGGACAAAAAGAGTCTCGCATCCGCAGAGGAGCGGGTCCAGATAAAAGGGAAGGCCTCTTTGCTGGCTGCAGTGGATTATTATGTCAGCATGCACAGCGACATCTTCATCTCTGCTTCTCCAGGGAATATGCACAATGCTTTGGTGAGTCTCACAATTGCATATTTGTCATTTCAATAGTTAGAATCACCTGCAATGCTCATTCAAGATGATTCCTATGGGGCGATAACAATTTGTATGTGCTGTAAACAGGTGGGTCACAGGACCTACGAGAACATGAAGACCATAAGGCCAAGCATGGTGCTATTGGGTCAGCTCTTCCTGAATAAGAACATCAGCTGGTCCGAGTTTCAGGAAGCGGTCATTGAAGGGCATAAGAACAGACAAGGTCAAATCAGATTGAGGAAGCCTAAACAATCCCTATACACATATCCTGCTCCTGATTGTATGTGCGGTGCGTAATCTAATTTTTACTTCTTTTCCCATTATAGTTCTGAATTACTGGGGGGAGGGGGGATACGGCATCAGTGTCATTATTGTTTGTGGCGTGTAATATTTGGTCAATAAAAAAGCGGTCCTGTTTTGCCCGGTCGTGTGGGACTTTACTTACCATGTTGTGCTTAGGGAGAGCGCGGAGGACTGTAGAGGTCGGGAGACGGGAGGTATTTATACGGAAAACAGGGCTGCTTTTGTCGACGTCTTCTGGGTTTCCTTATATATTTGTGAACAGAGATTTGGACTTCTATAATACTACAGATCATTGCAGTATATCTTCTATAGTTCCATGTGCATTCTTTCGATTTCTCTCTCAAAACTCCACGTGATTCGGATGAAGAGTCATAAAAATGAATGTGCTTTATTTGGTTTTGGCACAAGTGGGTTGCACAAGGAGACTAGTCCTCATTGTTCCATTGATGCCCCTCTTCATTCTTGATGAGCGAGTGTTTCGATCGAAAATTTGTCAACTCAAAAATGAAAAAGGTCTATGGACAATGGGCAAAGCGTTATTCATAGTCGAGTGGAATATCTTTGAGTGGTTAGGTAATGAAACTTTTGATATAATAACTCCTTTCATGTGGTCACATTATAATAGATTGTGCGATCTTTGAAATGTCATTACTTAAATGGATTTACGAAACTCCTTTGTCAAGAAAATAGCCTAATGGTAGCAAGTTACTTTCATTTGGCTTTTTGACACTTCTCTTTGGTGACATTGTGATGGGTTCAGGGTTGTACTTTGAAAGAGGCATAATAGTGATGGGATCTTGCCTATAATGAGCTCGAACTTTCTTTTCCGATCTGGGAAAAACGCAATCCTTCATTGAGAAAGCACGAGTCGTGTTCGATCGATTAGTCCCTGCATTGTCCCCCGTCGGTCATGATGAATGACTATCTTCATGTTCCTATGTACTCCTCCAATTCATGCATATCAGTATTCCAATTTTGGCTTGTATGTGACTTGCCAAGCTGCAATTCTGGATGTATAATTAATGCTAGAATCTGGTCATGAGATGCACTGCCTATGAGAGAATGGTGGTCCATCTCACATGGTCCAGATGATATGTTTCCCGTGGAGATCTAGGACGGCATTGGATGGCATTCATGCTGAGCTTTTCGACTATCGGTTGAGAAGGCGACAATGGGCATTCACTCTCTTGTCGATAGCAAGAGACATGACAATGCTTTCCTCATAAAGGGACTAGATTGTGTTCACTTTCTGTTCTTGGAGTGACGACAAGTTTTTTGCTTCTGTTCTCTTCCGGGTGCCGTTAAGAATTGATTAGGAGTGACATTTTTGTGGAGATGGACATGTGAGGATATGTGGTGTCGCGTGGTTGATGTATCATGATTAGTTCGTAATTCATTGATGTTAGGCGATAATAATTGGAGAATTGATGTGGTGTGGCTGTGATTAGTTCGTAATTCATTCGTGCGGTGCTTTAAGTGGTTTGATATATCGATATGCTCGAATTTGGGCGTCCTTTTTGGTGATCTTCCCTCATGAGATATCAAGCTTCTTCCACGCTCACAATAAATTGGTATTTAGAGTCCATTCAAGTCATCCGGAGTAGATGCCTTTGTTGCTTCCAGATCTAACACAACTTTCTCACCTCGTCTTGAGAAACTCTTCCGAGTCATCCAACTCGGCTGACGAGGTTGGAGCGATGCTCAAATATAGGGTTGAATATACCTTTGTCTCCCTTTGCTGCTAGTCTCTCGTCTTGCATTCGAAAAACTTCGGACATTCTCCGCCATAATCAGCAAAGCTGTCGGCATTCTTTCGCTCTAAAGATGGATAGGCAAGACCCTTACCCAACCGTTTTCCCTGATAACTAATGGAGTTGATCAATAGGTTGCGTTTGGTGGGTCGAATGTAGGACCGAGCCTTAGTATTCACGTACTTCCTCATGATCACAAAATATTTTATTTTTCCTATAAAAATGATCAAATACCAAAAATCCTACCCAATTTTCAGTTCAAGATCACTTTGCAATATCTACTTTTCGTTAAAAAAAACCGGTCTTTTGCTTTTAGACACCGCTTTGTATCTTGACATTGGTTATTCATGTGACATCATATACAAATTGCCATTTTCTCTCAAAGAATGAACCATCCATATCCTTAATTTCGAACCCCTCCTAGAACTCCTAAAACAAACACGAACCCAAAGATCACTACTGACCGCCGCAGATGCCTCCAAGCCGCCGCACCCCACTCCGCTTGTCTTGCCGCTGACCTCGGCTCCACCACCCTTTGCCCTTCTGTGTTCACTGCGAGTCCCCTCTTTCGTTATCAGCGAATCTCGGTCGAGCTCGTGCCGTGCTAGCGTTGCGCAACCTCAAACAAGGTTGTCCATGGCAGCCGCGACCTTAGATTGAGGTCACACCCCTTGTGACCGTGGACAACCCCGATCTGAGGTCGTCCATGGAGGCCATAATGGCGACTTGCAACCATGGATAACCACGTTGAGGTTGTCCGTGGAGACCTTGCGAGTGCAGTTGTGTCGCGCGAGCACGCCCGAGGTGGGGGCTGAGGTTTGGTGGGAGATTTTGGACGATCGATGTTTTTCAAACAAGAGCAGTTTGGTCTTTTCTAGGATGAAGAGTTTGGTCCAGAATGTAAAGATGTACTTCTTAAAGTAAATTATCTCTGCACGATGATGGTGCTGGGGACGTCGAATTTAGGCGTGCAATGCCTTTTGACAAAGCCGTAGCTAATAAAGAGAGATTTTTCGGTGTGTGCTCATCATTGATGATGATTCGAGTTTCAGTAAATTATCTATGCGCGATGATGGTGCTGGGGACGTCGAATCTAGGCGTGCACCGCATTTTGACAAAGCCGTAACTAATAAAGAGAGATTTCTCAGTGTGTGCTCATCACTGATGATGATTCGAGTTTCGATTTTGAGTTTCGGTGATCGGACGCCGGTTATACTTGGATGCAAGTTCAGATTCGTACTTAAAGAATGAGCGAGTTTTTACAAGCTGGACCATGTTGATTCACTTTTCAAATTTACTTGTTTTGTGGACTTTTTATTTTTGTTTTGAAGTGATGTATATGTCTTTTTGATATGAAATGAAGATCTTACTTAAAAAGAGAGAGAGAGAGAGAGAGTAAATGATGCAAAGTGGTAAAGATGCAATGAGTTTTTGGAGGGTATTGAGTATTTTCTTAAAAATAATTAAGATCGATCCTCGTCATGGAACGTCCATAACCGGACCTACTGCGTCCATGCCTCATCCTGGTATGTAGGGATGTTAAAAAGCTCCAGGCCAGGCGAGCCGGCCTAGCCCGAAAAGTTAGTTAATTTTCGGGTCTTTTCAGACCGGGCTGGCCCGAGCTTGGTACTCCGGCCGGGCCAACCCAACGCTCGGATGTTTTTTAACATCCGTATTTTTCCTTAATTTAATTTAATTTAATTTTTTCTTTTTATATTCTTTCATATGGTAGATTTGTCAATTAATTTTAATTTTTAAAAAATAAAAAATAATTCGGCCCCACCCGGAGCTGATCGGCCCGAACTCGCTACTGTTCACCTTCGGGAAGGCTCGGGCCGAGCCGAGACCCAACCCGACCCGGCCCGACCCATTGACACCCCTACTGGTATGTTGGCTCCTGCTAGCTTAGTTAGGATCCATAGAAGGATCAATGCAAGAAATGACCCATATAACAGAAGGAATGAAAATTTATCAAAAAAGTCATAAACATAGTACGATTTTACCAATTTAATCTTATTTATTTTTGTTAATGCAGTCATAAACCTTTTGAAATTATTCCAATTTAGTCAATTTAGCTGATGGGCGCTGACGCGACAAATTTTTATGACAATTTGTATTTTTTTAATAACTTTTTTCTGTCCTCTTTTTTTTTGTTTGGGCTGGCGAGAGGCTGCCAGCCACCAACCAAGGGCTGGAGGTCACCGACCCAAACCAAAAAAATAGAAAAGGAAAAAAATAAAATCATAAAAATTATTTAATAAATAAAAATTATTAAAAATTTAAATATCATTAAAAATTTGCCACAACAATGCTGATCGGCCAAATTGACTGAATAGACACAACTCAAAAGGTTTAGGACTCAAATGATAAAAAAAAAACTAAATTGGTACAATTACAATAGATTTAAAACTTGTGATATCTCCGAGGGGAAATTGCAAGCTTGAATGACTTCGTCAATACTGTTTGCATTATGAGACTCGTGATGTTAAAACTACGTGCCTCTAGCTAGTTAGTGCAGAAATACAGTGAGAAATGCAACTACTAAAGGCACAAGTGCTTTTGCTTAGGAATCATATCTCAACGACTTTTCCTCCCTAAATGCAAAAGACAATCTTCGAGCCAAAATTTCAGGTATCACCAATATTCGTGAGTCAAGTTATACATGATCGATAAAGCTCACATGTTCATTGTGGTGGGGAAAATATGCTTGGACATTCACCAGCTAGAATAAGTATGACTCTGATTGCACGCTTGGGCAACTAGCTCATTTTTGTATTCAGTACTTCTGCGGTGAGTCTGATGACAGCTTTCCATTAGAGGTCTTCTCTTATCCAACAGAGATTCAGTGAGTAATACACAACAGCAGAATTCGACCCTACCAGAACAAGGTAGGAAATCAGCTAAAGAAATCACACCCATCAGAAAGTAATGCCTGAAATCTGTAAAGATGATGAGACAGGAAAAAATGCGAGTTTCTGTACATGGATCAAACATGCTATGGTCTCAAGTAATTATTCTTTACTATGATAGTCTAAGAATATGTGCTTGTTGTTGGATGAAGCAACAGAGTCAAGAGGACAAAAGAATTACCATGGTATTAGCTTGTCAGCAACAGTCACCAGCGAACCAAAGCCACTAACAATTGAATGTCAATCTAACTGGTGCTTCTGATGAGTGGAACTTTTACTGGGAGATGCCGGAACTGAATCTTTTCTCTTCTCGGCATTTAAATCTATTAAACCTGCATTAGTCGGAGGAATCACCTCTTCCTCAATAGGGAGTGTTCTTTTTCCCCCTTCTAATGCAACACCGAGAACTATATTGTCTTCCAAACCAGGCCTTGAAACAGGCGGCTGTGAGACCATCTTCTTGTTTTCAAGGTTTGATTGAGAAGTTGTCCCGGCTTCTTTGTCAGTGTCAGCTCCTAAAGTGGGAACAGAAGAAGACATGGCCTCACTCTCTTGTAAGATTTTCTTGGGACAAACAACACTAGATTGCTCGCCGTCGCAAACTTCTTCAGTGAGCTTATTAGGAATTGAGTCCATCTGTTTAGCTTCAACACTAGGGGTGGCAACCGGAGCATTCAACCTTGAGGCGGGCTTTGACACTGCCTTACTCTTCATGTTCTCCCTTATTTTTTCATCAGAAGCTGGTGTGCTTTTGTTCTTCTTATTCTCCTTGGACTCAATGTTTCCCCCAGATTTGTTCTTGGTATCAAATTTGAGGTCTGCAATCGGCACGTCTTTGCCCTTTGAGTCAGACGTCTGCGTGTTTCCAGCCTTAGAATCTGCAGGGGTGTCCGGTGTTGGATGAGTGACTTTCTTACCACCATGCTCCCCAGGAGGTGTTCGAGTGGCACGACCTTTTGTTTTATCCTCTCCATTGATCTTGTATGGGGGTTCAATTAACAAGAAGGGACGGTTAGGCACCACTCCACCTTGAGGGAAGCCTGCATCTGAGAATGGTATATTTTCCAGATCGTTGTCACCATACATTCTCTGCATTGTGCGAATTGGTGTAGCAAGTCGGGCCCGGTGATGACTTATTACTCTAAGGAGATCTAACAATATAGCTTCCTGTTAATCAGAGATCATCCAAGTATTTGCATTAGTATTTCAACAACAATTACTGTTGAGCTCCATTAAAGATGCACGTGGATAATAAGTCGAACGACACCAAGCGCAACCAGCATGATAATTATAAAATGCATTCAGATGATATGGCTCGACCCTGTCAAACAAAAGCAATTCTGCCTACAAGACAATGCTTATGAGAGGTTTAACTGGCAATGTAGACCCCCATTAAAATGATGCTCATCGCAAATTGAGTGTCCTTATTGCAATTGAGTGTTCTTTATGGCAATTATTTATAAATAAATCACTAAAGAAAAATGAAATCTGTTAGAAGTATTAAGGGTAAAGTGGTCTTTTATGTTTATGTGGTTACCAATGTATAAATACTACTTTACTGAATAATATCATTACCTTTTTCTCTAACATGGTATCAGAGCCTCGAAAACTCTAAACCCTACTCTTCACGTTCATCACCAGTCACTGCCGTGAACCATTCACCGCCGATCACTCTTCAACCACTCACAGCCGACCACCAATCAACCCCCTGCTTTCGGATCTAGCGTCGCCCAGGCCTAGCGAGCTCAGATCCAGTGTTGCCGAGCTCCGGCGAGCCTTCCTGGGGTGTCGCCTAGGCCCGGCGACCCTCGCCGGGGCGTCGCCTAGGCCCAACGAGCCTTGCTGGGACGTCGCCTAGGCCCGACGAGGCCAGATCTGGCGTCGACGAGGCCCAGCGACCCCTGAAGAGAGTCGTCCAGGCCAGATCTAGCGTCGACAGGTCAGCAAGTTCAAATCCAGTGCTGTCCATCGTCGGGGAGGCTTGAAGGGACGTCGTCCAGCTTCAGTGAAGCATCTTCCATTGTCAGCGAGAGCGAGCCAGATTCAGCGTAGCGTTCATGTTTCTTGCTTATGGCTCCACAGGTTTGATTTTGGTGAATTGATGGGTCATTACAGCCCCTTGTTGCTCGGTTATGACTCCATGGTTTGGATTTTTGGTGGAATGGTGGTTATTGAGTTTAGAAGCAGAAGCGTCGTAGTGTTGGATTGTTGATTAGGCTTGGTGATTATGTGAGCGACTCTTAATTTGAGATACTGAAGTGTTTTGTGGACTGTTTCTGATTTGTTGGAGTTGATATAAAGCTGATTAGGTGAATTTTGGAGATTTTGAAGTTGTTATTGGGGCTTTGTTGGATTGACGTGATATTTGTTAATTCTTTGGTGGATTATTACAATCTTAAGGATGGGTGATCCCGATAATAGCAAACCTGGGAGTAGTTTTGAGAAGAATAATGCTGTGATGACTGAGGTGCCTTCTTCTTTGTTTAGTCCAATCACTGATAAGAAGCTTGAGGGTGGTGCTAATTTTCCTCAGTGGAAGAAAATTGTGAAGTTTACTTTGATGGGTAGGAATTAACATAGGCACTTGACTGAGCCTAAGCCCACAAATGATGAGACTTGGGATGTTATTGATGCACAAATTCTTGGTCAGATGTTAAATTCTATGGAAATGGATATAGCTGAGTTAGTAGTAATTCATGTTGATACAGTTAAAGAACTGTGGGAGTATTTGGATGTATTGTATTCGGGTCAAAATAACCTCTCACAGGTATACGAGTTATCGCAGGAATTTTATCGTTCTGAGAGGAAGAAGGGGCGTCCTATCACCCTTTCACAGATATATGAGTTATCGCAGAAATTTTATCATTCTGAGAGGAATGGGCGTCCTATCAAGCAGTACTTTGCTGATTTTAAGAGAATTTATGAGGAGTTGAACGATGTTCTTCCTATTTCTGTCAATGTTCAACAAATGCAACTTCAGAGAGAACAATTGGCTGTAATAGGATTTCTAGGAGGCCTTGGCCCTGAGTATGAAACTGTTAGATCTGAAATCCTTGGAGAAGAGACTATGGCATCACTCACAGATGCGTTTGATCGGGTTCTTCGAGTGTCTCGTGAGTCTTTTCAGGATTGCACATCTGTGGTAGATAATTCAGTCCTTATGTCACGCTCCCGCACTAATAGTGACATTAGGAGTGATGGAGGAAATCATGGAGGATACAATGAATGTGGTGGCACTGATTCTTTTCCACAGTCTTCTGGGGGTAAGGTAGTGGTTATGTCTGAAGAGAAGTATCAGTCTCCAAGTTCACAGCCTACTTCTTCCACTGCTACTTTAGCACAGACAGGTAATGCTACTGCGTGTTTTTCAGCTGCTTCTCGCCCCTGGGTCATTGATTCAGGGGCTTCTGATCACATGTCAGGTCTTTCAGGTATATTTTCCTCTCTTACACCTTCTTCATCCACAGTTACACTAGCCAATGGCTCATCTGCCCATGTTAAAGGCGTTGGCACAGTTTATCCAACTCCCTCATTGCCTTTGTCCTCAGTGCTTTATCTTCCACAATTTCCATTTAATCTCATGTCTGTTAGTAAGATAACTAAAACCTTTCACTGTTCAGTAACATTTTATCCTGATTCTTGTGTATTCCAGGATCTGGCTACGAAGAGGACGATCGGTAAAGGACGTGAGGAAGGGGGGCTATATGTGCTTGAAGACTCAACTTCCTTCGCCTGTTCTGGTGTTTCTTCTTTGCATCAGATCCATTGTCGCCTTGGTCATCCTTCTCTACGCAGTCTTCAGCGACTGGATTCTCGTTTTAAATCTCTTTCTAGTTTAGATTGTGAGTCATGCCAATTTGGCAAGTTACATCGTGTTAGTTATCCGCCTCGAGTCATTAAACGAACAGATTCTCCTTTTTCGCTAGTTCATTCAGATGTTTGGGGTCCATGTCATGTGACTTCAAATTTGGGTTTTAGATATTTTGTCACTTTTGTTGATGATTATTCTAGAGTTACTTGGTTATATTTAATGAAAGATCGTTCTGAGTTGTTTTCTATATTTCGTGCATTTATTTTTGAAATTTTTACTCAATTTGGTGTGCATGTTAAAGTTTTGCGTTCTGATAACGCTAAGGAGTATTTTTCTGGACATTTTTCTGATTTTATGGCACAGCATGGTATGATTCATGAATCTTCCTGCCCCGATACACCACAACAGAACGGTGTTGCTGAAAGGAAGAATAGACATTTGTTGGAAGTTACTAGATCTATGTTATTTGAGATGAAAGTCCCTAAAATCTTTTGGTCTGATGCCGTCTTGACTGCATGCTATCTCATTAATCGCATGCCTTGTTCTGTTTTGCGAGGTGGTATTCCTTTTTCTACTCTGTTTCCAAATCAGCCCCTGTTTTCCTTACCACCTCGTGTTTTTGGTTGTGTTTGTTTTGTTCGTGATCATCGCCCCAGAGTATCAAAACTTGATCCACGGGCTATCAAGTGTATGTTTCTAGGCTATTCTCGTACTCAAAAGGGGTATCATTGCTATTCTTTATCATTGAAGAAGCACTTCATAACTGCCGATGTCTCATTTTTTGAATCCACTCCCTATCATGATGTTCCAATTACTGTGTCTGAGTTGGATGAAGACTTACATGTGACCACCATTAGGTCAACTGTTCCGGTTGTTTCACCTGCATCTACACAGGAATCATGCCCTCTACAGGTTTATACTCGGCGTCCTCGGGCTCATACTCCTCCCCTTCCTCCTGTCACAACTGCATCCTCTTCCGATCCAGATCCACCGTTAGTTGATCTTCCAGTCACAACTACGCCCTCTGATCTTGATCTCCCTATAGCTCTTCGCAAAGGTACACGTGCTTGTACTCAACATTCTATTGCGAATTTTATATCATACTCCTCTGTGTCTCCTTCTTTTCGATCCTTTTTATCAACTGTTGATCAATATACTATTCCCAAATCTGTATCTGAGGCATTACAAATTTCTGGTTGGAGGACAGCTATGGAAGAAGAATTACAGGCTTTACAGGTTAATCAAACTTGGGACTTGGTACCACTTCCTTCAGGTAAAACTGCTATTGGTTGTAGATGGGTGTATGCTGTGAAAGTTAATCCCGATGGTTCTCTTGCTCGCTTAAAAGCAAGACTTGTTGCGAAAGGATATGCTCAGGTGTATGGGGTTGATTATCTGGATACTTTCTCTCCTGTTGCCAAGCTTACTTCTGTTCGTATTTTGATATCTCTTGCTGCCACCAACAATTGGCCCTTGCTTCAACTTGATGTTAAAAATGCCTTTTTACATGGAACTCTAAATGAAGAGGTTTATATGGAGCAACCTCCAGGATTTGTTGCTCAGGGGGAGTCTGGAGGAATGGTTTGCAAACTGAAAAGATCTTTATATGGTTTGAAGCAGTCTCCACGGGCATGGTTTGGAAGATTTTCTGATGTTGTACTTTCTTTTGGATTGTCTAGGTGTAGCAATGATCACTCTTTCTTTTATAGACAGTCAAAGAAAGGCAAAATATTCTTGATTGTATATGTGGATGATATTATCATTACGGGAGATGACTCAGTTGGTATAGCTGAATTAAAAGTCTATCTTCAGAAACAGTTTCAGACCAAGGACCTAGGAAAATTGAAGTACTTCCTAGGAATTGAAGTGGCACAATCGCAGAAAGGTATTGTTTTGTCACAACGAAAATATGTCCTTGATTTACTCACTGAGACTGGTATGCTCAGATCAAAGCCTCTTGATTCACCTATGGAATCAGGAGTTAAGCTGGTTGCTGAGGAAGGAGAGCTTTTCGATAATCCTGAAAGATATAGAAGATTGGTAGGCAAACTAAATTATCTGACCGTTACTCGACCAGATATTGCCTTTCCAGTTAGTGTCCTAAGCCAGTTTCTGTCTTCTCCTCGTACTTCTCACTGGGATGCTGTAGTTCGAATTTTAAGGTACTTGAAGAAGGCTCCAGGAAAAGGAATTGTTTACCAAAATCATGGTCATAGCAGAGTTGAAGGATTTTCTGATGCTGATTGGGCAGGGTCTCCAGATGACAGGAGATCTATTACAGGCTATTGTACGTTGGTTGGAGGAAATCTGGTATCTTGGAAGAGTAAGAAACAGAGTGTTGTTGCCCGTTCCAGTGCTGAGTCAGAATATAGAGCCATGGCACATGCTACATGTGAATTAGTGTGGGTTCAGCAGTTATTGACTGAATTAGGCTTGAGAGCTTCAGTTCCTATGTCTTTGTGGTGTGATAACAAGGCTGCAGTGCATATAGCTTCCAATCCCGTATTTCATGAGAGAACAAAACATATTGAAGTTGATTGTCATTTTATTCGAGAGAAGTTGCAAAGTGGGATGATTCTTCCCGGTCATGTTAGAACTGGTGAACAACTTGCAGATATTTTTACTAAACCTTTGGGTTGCGGGAGGATAGAATATATTTGTAACAAGTTGGGCATGATTAATATCTATGCTCCAGCTTGAGGGGGAGTGTTAGAAGTATTAAGGGTAAAGTGGTCTTTTATGTTTATGTGGTTACCAATGTATAAATACTACTTTACTGAATAATATCATTACCTTTTTCTCTAACAAAATCCAAATACATAAATTTTCTCAAGAACTACCATAACATGTCTGCTTTTGTTTTTTCAAGACCCGCTATGATCCCTTTAGGGTTATTTCATTTTAGACAAGCCCTCCAACCTTTGATGGATACCCCTCATATACCGACAGATTTCATAAGTTGACTTACTACATTCACAGTAGTATTTCTGGTTCGCTTAAACTAACAAAAGACACTAGAATTCAATAAGGATATCTTATAGTTATCTCCAACGAAGAAATAACAGTGAAATTGCAACATTCTTGTTTTAATTTATCCAAAAACTCGACGACTTTCAGTCATTCACCCTGATAGTTTATGTATATCTTCAACTTTATCGAATAACACCTACTAATTCCAATTGTACTTGCACGCGAAAAGAGTAAGAGCAAGCATATCAAAAGCAGCCATCAAATGACTTTTCAAACTTGTTTATGAAGTATTGAGAATCCAACCATTTTTACAAGTTTGTCTCTAGTGCTTATGATGGAGTCATAGAATTGCAAAAGATGCTGCTACTCAAAAGTCATTTTCTCCCATCTCTGGATCTCGTGAGCTTGTTAATATTTATCCTATTCGAATATGCAACAAGCCAAGTCCTAAGTAAACATTAACTTCTTGATTGCGTCATATAGCACACAAGAAGACAGGTCCAACCAAAAAGCAAACAACGGTGCCTTGTGGTGCTCCTGTTTTGAGTGGTTGTGTGCGTGCCTGTGGGTTTCTTTTGGAGCCGGGTAGGGGGTGTTCGGAAGATGAACGAAATCCTGTCCCAATGTAACTCCTAAGAAAAATTGTCTAATCTGTGGTTTTGTTAAACTTTTGAATTTCCTATTACTTGACATTAGGTTCATTATGGTTTTCTTCTCACAGGTATCTGGCCACTGCAAATGGTCACGCTTATAATTTTTGCCTTGTAATGGCCAGAACTGACAACATATTCAGCTGTTTCTGTTTCCACTACAGCTCATAGACAAGGTTAAGCTATTATAGAATGTTACATACAGAGAGAAGTCATCTCACCTTGACACAGAGATACTCTTCATAATGTGACGTCTTCACAAAGCAGGATACTAAGATCTGTAAAAGGAATTTTACTTGAATAAGACAAAGCTTTACTTATATAGTCATGTTTGGCAATGTATGCTCTCTCATAACCTAGACAAAGAACAGACTACACGAATTGAAAAAACGCGACTTCACACTGCACTTAGGCATTGAAGATAATGGAAGTATTCTAGTATTCTAGTTAAGTTCTTCACATTGACTGCAGATTCTCAGTAATCAGATAAAACCTAATTAACCTATTAAAGAAAAGCATCAATTATAAGTTTGGACTAATAGTTGCAGCTCTACTAGAATTCGCAGGTTGGGATCACCATAAATTCATTAGAGAAAATATCACGGGAGTCATTATCAACACAGAGTATTTATAGTTTTGGCAGTAAAGACACATCACATACCAACAGAGCCTGATTTTCTGGATTAATATTGTCCAAGAATACTCTTCTATGCAACCTCTGCTGCTCAACTTGAGGATTTTTTGCCAATACTTTGCGCATGTCAGCAACAATATTCTGCAAACGGAAGAACCTAAAGTTGGTAAGAAAAGCATATTACTTCTGAAATCTGCTGGTACGTAGAAGTCAGCTGCTATTTAGGGAAGAACTAACGTGGATTTTGCTGACATCCAAGTGACTGATTGCTAGATGAGTTTTAATCCGCCAATGAGTTTTTTGGCTCAGGTTCCTAACAACATTCATGGTGAACTTGTGATTTGGAATATGAACTGCTTCACGTTCTTCACCTCTCACAATTGTTGGGGACCACCATCCCACATGCTGCCCAGAGAGAAACACAAAAAAGTATTGAGCTCATTCTTTTCACTACACATCTATTCGAATCACTTTATTAACTTAGTTTGGCGAGAAATCTTTATTAGGTCAATTCCATTTATGTTAGAATATATTTGTAGTATACTTTTTTTACTCTTGCTCTTCAATAATTCATTATAGAGACAGACCTCAACGGTACCAGAAACGTCATAGCCTTCTATCCTTGTCTGAATCCACTCATTCACAACAAAAGGACGAGTTGCATGAAGCATTGCACTAGAGAGGAAGTTTGTGAATATCTGACAAGAACAAACCGGATTTACTTCTGGTTATCAAAACACGGGGACAAAAGAAATTGAAGGATATTAAATAAGTAGGCACGTGCCTCACGTCCAGCAAGAGTCAGCAATACTGTCCCAAGACCTCCAGCAGTAAGCCACTTTTGGGTAGAAAACCCTAGTAGCTCCATGAATAAAGAAACAGCTGCAACCCATACTGCAGTATATACCGCTCTCCCCGCAAATTGAAAACCCATCTATTCAAAGGAGATAAAATACACTAATATGAAATTGGCAAATGGTAATTTTAACGTGGTTCATGAAATTTTTTTGAGCAAAAGTGAAAGAGAAAAACTAAAGCAAGAGGTGGACAGCTCTCATTCCTCTTGAGCTGATATAATAAATTCTAGCCACCTTTCTCCAAGCTCCTAGTTTAATGCTTTCAACATTCATGCTTCAAAAAATCCTCTACTCACAAGTAGTACATTGGACAGAGATGAGGAGATAATTCTAGGTATATATTGTTTAGCTATTAAATAATACCAAAATAAACTAGTGACTACTTGAAAGTCCAACCTATGACGTTATAGGATCTACCTTCCCTCATAATATGGCATGGATTACAAGATCTGGAGTCCTAATCAACGCATCTCAAGCTTTTAGCTCAAACAAGTGGCTTGAATATGAGCTGTTTAAATTAAAATACAAATCAAATATCGCTATTTGAACCTAATAGTCCCAGCCAAATCCATCAAGTTGATCATTAATATTTTTGAAAGTTGACACACTGAACTGAGAATATCGCAACTTCTCTTATATCCAGAGTTGCTTTCTTTGAAGCAAATAAATTTAGTATGAATGTTCTTACTAGGAATTATTTTATGTTCTTGTTCCACTCACACGAGAGGGGATCCGAAGAAAATGAAAGTGGGTTTGCAACGTCCATGAATTGGAATATCTATTGTTGCCAATCTACTATTGAACCTAATCGAGTAGGGTATCTAGAGATACATAAAAGATGTTGAGGAAGGAGAAATACAAACTGAAACTACTTGACATATGTTGAGACTGCACTAAAAAGAATATGAAATGTCAGCTACAATACTTATCAGACAGCCAAGACAATCCAACAGTGTTAGCATATACTGCAAGCTCATGTTGGTTATACAGATGTTAATTAATTTTGCAGAGCATTACAAGAAGACATATACATACATTTCTTGCATCACTAGGATCATTTTTATCCATGAGAAACTTCTGCGTCTGTTGAATCATGCTGCAACAAAAGTTCATCTCTAGATTAGTCATAGGGGAAAATCTAGGGGACTTGAAGCTACAAAGAATTAATGCCATGAAAGGACAAGAACACACACACCACCACTCGCAAGCATTCGCTACAATTGACCAGGCTTTGAAGAAGGCAGAACAACAATGAGATTGTTTATATGGTATTGAGCTAATTGCCAATTGGAGGGATTTCTCATCAATATATGAAAAAAAAAAAAAAAGACTAAAGCAAACAGTTTCTTGAGTCTATCCAATGTCAATAACCAAGTTTCAACCAACTCGAGTAAAGAATAAGGATGGGTAAAAGATCCACCTTGACAAACAATAGGCTAGAGCTAGCACTGTTGACAATGACCTCACAAAGTTCAGAAGCCGTTGCTTAATGACTTGGGTTGCTTCTGTTGGTAAAACGACTGGATCCAACGCTCTGAAACATAGTCATTATCGGTACAATTACAGATGAATGAAAACTAACCCATGCAAAGAAAATGCCTCTCTTCACTTGGATTAAAACATTTCATAATGGTCACCTGCAGAGAATTGTTGCACCAATCCAAAGTAGCAAAGGTTGAAGATAGGAAGTTGTCACATAGTATGTGTTGCTCTTTTTCCAATTATTGTCATTCTTCTGTGGTCAAGAAAAGAACTTCAAATATTAGATGTGTACGAGTCAAACTGAAAGTAAGAGGACATAAAGACAATAGTTTCAGTCAAAAGTACATGAAGTAGTAATCGTCTGCTCTGGCGCATAAGAGGACCAAGCCCCCAGAAAGTAAAAACAACAACGCTGATAGCAGCAACCAACTTTAGTGTAATAGGACTACTTTGTATAACATTGAATGGCCTGCAACAAACATCTATCGACCAAAGTTAACAGCAGTTTAGTATTTCTCCTCTGAAAGGACAAAGTTGAAAGAAAGGAAGAAGCCAACTTTCTAAAAACAACAATATGACATACTATGGAAGATAAACGCTAAAGAAGAACCTTTAAAAAGTAGATTAAATAAGACAAGAACAATAATGAAATGTGACATTGACACAATTTCCAATTCTCAAAAAATGAAAAGATACTTTTTGGATGCCAGTACCAGAGATCCATATAAATATTTTGCAACAGCAAGATGCTATAGCCTAATGACTTCATTCTCAAGAGCAACCATTCAAACATCTCAAGTTGAAGGCAGTGTTTTTCACAATTGGACTGCTGAGAGAACAGCCAACTGACTTGTCGTGGTTCAACTGGTTGAATCAATTCTTGTTTTACCTTTTTATTAGTAATGACATTAACTTTGTGTTGGCTTGATGCTTACAAACACAGAGAGCCCATTGTTGCGGCTTACATGTCCCCTGTTCAAAACCTCAGTAGAGTCTTCTGCTACTATTTGTTATTTTGGCATTTGCATATTAAGTATCAATATGATTGTTGGCACAATTAGATACAAGTGAAAATTGGGTAAATGACAGAGGCATGTGAGAGGCTGTTATTCCGAGCAAAGACAAGCCCTTGGTTCAAAACCTAGGTTATTGCCAGTTCAAGTCTCTGGATGAACCAGACCAATGCCGTTTCCAATCCAGTTTTGGATCCCAAACGGTCACAAGCACCAAAATGAACTGTACTGTAAACTGCTCTCGGTCAATCAGTTGAACCAGCAAGTACAGTCTGATCTTAAAAGCACCATTGAGGGATTAACTCCATTGAGATGACTGCACTGGAAGATAAATTCTAAAGATTTAAGAAACCATGCCAATATTCAGATGCACAGTCTCAACCCAAGTTCTGGACAGTCATATGTGCTGAAATACATGTGGAAAGATCAGGGGAAATAGAAGTGAGCACGGAGCAGTTAGGTTCAGTCTGGATGCCAGACTAAATCAAACTGCATAAATACAGTTCAAAGAAAAAAAAAATAAAACTAGACCAAACCTAGTTATCACTTGGAACCAAACCATTTTTTGGACTTCTGTGTTCCTCTTTCTTTGGATATGTTCAAGAGCATAAATTTACTAATCTAGTTTCAAAACAGAATTAATTTCATGTACAAACCAAACATCACACTCATCACAAATCACAGACAGAAAGCGAAAACATAAGCTACTCTATGGCATATACATCACACATTCTGGATCAAGTATAGACTCTGCTGGATGAAAGGAATGAAAGAAGAGAGAGATAGGACCGGTTATATAATAATAGATAGGAGGAGTTGCAAGCTTTTTCTTTCAATAGACGGTTAAATGTCATAAAAGATAGCTCACTTTATAAAGATTTAAATAGGCAATAAGGTTTGGTTTGGTTCCAAAGAGTCAACCCCAAACTGAACTGCGAAATTTTTTTGGTTTGGTTTGGGAACCACTCTAATAAAAAAAAGACCTGCTGAACTGAACCAAAACGTAATAATTGTTCAGTTCAGTTTAGTTCCCAAGAGTTTAAGCTGTTAGTCACACCAAACTAGAAGTACACTTGAGGGAGTACCAAAAACCCTTTGGGAATCTGGAATATGGTTCTAACATGTTGGCTGACATGGCATTAGTTGTCAAAAGTAGATATACATGAGAAGCAATTGATTCCAATCCTTCATACCAGTGATATCAGACTAATGCTTTGGAGATTCAAATTGATGTTATGTCATAGAGATACACTTTCCTCTATTAACATGAAACCAAAATCATTTTGATGGCTAAGCAGGGCATGAAGAGACTCAGTGATACATCCGAGTAACTAGTTCTGCTGAAATACCGAGGAGTAGTTGTGTGTCAGGAACTTGATAAAGAATTGTCGTTTAACCATGGGCAAAGTTCTATACACATCTCATTCTGGTGATGAAACGGGTTATGTGTTTGGGAAGAACTTTGTTAAGTACAATGGCCGTTATATTACAAGGAAAAAAATGGGGCATCCAAAAGAATATCGAATTAAAAGGACTACATTGCGACAGAACTTAACATAGAAGTGGATTTCCATCCTTGATTACGCAGATTCCTATGCCTATTTTGTTGATTACGATGCAGAGGGATCGGGGGGTGTGTGTGGGTGTGTGTTTTGGTGGTCAGAGGGTAGAGGAACAGCCATCAGGAACATGTATGACAAGTTCATATACATCAAGTGAGATTACCTGGACAATGCCGCAGCTGCAGTATTCACTAGTGAATTTTCGTGCAAATTGCTTGGACCTAAAAAAGAATAGCACTTAAACGCATTGTATGTATTTTGTACAGTATATACTGGGGCATATAAACTTCGAGATTGAGCCGTACTCCAAAATTCCTGCCAGTCAAGCCATTTAAAAATTAAATGTCAACTCAAATCAGCAGTAATTCAACTTAGATTCTCAACATGAGCACAGCTCATATAGCTCTGAGATTGGCAAAAGACAAAACTCTGCTGCAAAATGGGTAAGACATAAGACTAAAAATCCTCAATTGAAGCTCCTCTAGCAATAGTTCTCAGAAGTATCTACTCCGCGAAACTAAAGATTACCCCTTGCTAAGATGATAACCAACTAGCTGTACAACACCGCAATTTAGAAGACAGAAGAAATGATTCGAGTCCCTTGTTTAAAGATTTGAGGAAGCTCCATGGCATATCAGTATGATAGGTCGCTGCTAAGTAGCACTCATGGTACTAATAAAAAAAAATAACCCTCATGGTAAAGCAGTGTAACTAGATGAAAAGAGGTACACGTGAAGCAAATGGAAATAACGGAATTGACTACTCTCTGTCATTTCATGTTTCCAGGATGTAGAGAGCAGCAAAATGCTACAGATTAGAACATTGCTCTGTAGTGTCAACAGGTACTATACCATTATCATGCTACTGCCTACAAGACTGAAAAATGTAGGAAACAAAATGACCAAGAATTAGAATGTAATAGCATGGAAAAATTTAGCCGAGCCATTTATACAGTATCCACAGATTGTTAGGCTCCTTCCAGCCCCTTTAAGTTCTTTTATCATACTGTTCAAAATCTCTCTTTTTCATTTTTTCTCTAAGCTTATTCTTGATAAACAGGCATAAACTACTGAATTTCATTTAAAAACATTTATGGGCAGGCATTGAAAACATGCAATTACTCGTATCATCCAGCATAATATCTCTGTACCACTGCCATAGAATAAAGAAAATGCACTCTATAATCAACAGAAATTTCCATTAGAACCAAAGTCACTTACCGAGGAACATGATGACAAAGAGAGACTCCCTATGCACAAGTTGCCCGTTTTGCCAAAGCTCTGGAGTGGGGAAACAAAGAGATAAGTGAAGATTATCAAAACAATGCACCGCAAAAATAAACACGGGTTCGAAATTACAGGTTATGTACCTTCAACAAATAATTGCGACCCCTATCCTTGGGAAGTCCCAAATTATGGGACAAGTACATGGATCCGGCAAGTGACATGTTCAGTTGCAGTCAACTGATGACAGGAACTACCAACAAAAGAATTACAAGCTGCAAACAAGTAATAGAGAAATCTTCACGCGCCGAAACGTACTGGAAAAGAAAGGAAAGGGTAATAACTAATAACCCCACAAAAACGAGCACGTCGCAGAGAATCAACCTTTCGGCCTCAGTCAACCTCAACCATCAACAAACAGTTCTGACAAGCTGATATTGTCCACAAGGATGACAAATTTAAATACAATAACAACACAAACACAACAGGGTAACACATTCATTCCACATATCGAAGGTGAGAGCCCATTTCAAAAGGAAAGCATCGGTCCGCCGAAACTAGACCCGGTCAGCATCAAACGTCGGTAAGAAACCGACGAACTCGCCATGAGAACGACCGGCAAAATCGATCACGAAATTGAATCCGCCAAAAAGCATGAAGCAAGAAACTATAAGCATCGTGATCGCAAGAAAAAGCGAACGATCATACGATGGCGGGATGATTCTACGCAAACAAGCGAACCGATTACCGAAACGAAAAGCCGGCGACGGCGGGGAATAAGCGGCGAGTTCGATGATTCCGGAGGAGGCTTCGATGGCGTCTTCTGCAACTGCAAGCTCTGAAGGCTAGAGCTCCAACTGTCAAATTGTGTATCGTTTTCTTATTTTTCCCCCCTTTTTCCTTCCTTTTTGGTTTTTATATTTTTCGTTTTTGAAATGAAATTGAGTGAAATTGTGAAGCTGTTATTCGATTGGGCCCCGCTTCTCTGCGCCTGATTTCTCGCCACGTGTGCTGCATTGATTTCGGGTTCTAGGATTGCAGCCGGATCTCCGGGTAGATTCGTGTTATTAGACTAGAAAAATCCTGTTAAGTTTGAGACGTGATTGAAAATTGACAATTGGACATCTTTACCTGCTTAAAATAACTGGTTGGGTAAAAAATGAAGTCCTGACTTACTCTTCCAAGATCTTAATACTACAATCCTTCATTGGATTTTTAACTTATAACTAACCTGTGAAAAATATAGGTGGTGGCCAATTACGGGACTTCGCTAAATTCGTATTCGGGGACCTCATGCTTAGATATCGTGTAAAAATTTTGTGCGATCAATGTCAACGCCAACTATAGATTAAAACCTCAATAGAGTCTTCTGCTCTTGTTCAATGTTTTGGCGTTTGCACATAAGCATCGATGTTAGTTGTTGGCACAATTAGATACAAGGTGGAAAGTTTGCTAAATGAGAGGGGCATGGGAGAGGTTGTCTTTCCAAGGAAAGATAACCCTTTGGTTCAAAGCCTAAGGTCATTGCCAGTTCAAAAATGCTCTGGATGAACCGGATCGATGCCGTTTTTCAATCCAGTTTCGGGTCCCAAACGGTCTCAAGCAACGATGGGGTTGGAACTGGGCGAGCACAACAGTCCGATTTTAAAAGCATCGGCGAAGGATTAACTTCGATGAGAAGACCGCGCTGGAAGATAAATTATGTATAGTCTGTTAGTCTCAACCCAAGTTCTGGATGGTCACATGCGCTGCAATACATGTAGGAAGATCAGGGGAAGTACGGGTGACTGGTGAGCATGGCGCAGTTTGGTTCAGTCTGTATGCCAGACCAGACCAAACCGAGTAAATACGGTTCGAAGAAAAAAATGAAACTGGACTAAACCTAGTCATCGTATTGGAACCAAAGCATTTTTTTTCTTGGGTTAATGTCACGAAACCCCAACCCCCCCTCCCAAAAAAAAAAAAAACCTAATGTATCTATGACAAATTTATCCCAAATTATTTTTTTGACCACGAAAAATCTCGAATTTGTGATAAATTTAACATAAATTATTTTTTTTACCACCAAAATCCCAAACTGGTACATATATGATAAATTTATCCTAAATCAATTTTTTTACCACGAAAAAACTCAAACTAGTACGCCGATGACAAGTTTATCCTCTGTTAAATTGGGTTAGTACTACGAAAAATCCTAAATTAATACACTTGTTGATGTGAATCGCTGCGGAAACTGATCGTTCTACGAAGATCCAATAGTTGTGAATTGCGAACCTTAACCCCCAATCGAACTTGTAATTGGTAACCTTGATATAAATGTGACCTGTTGACGAATCTGTGTCAATCAATCCACGTTATAGAAGGCACGAATAAGAGAATTCGCGATCTTGCTCGATAAGTTGAATCGATTGCCACAAGAAAAGCTCTCTGTATAAAATTTTGAATCAATGTTGTTTTCTCAGAACTTCATAAGCACCCTTACATATGGTGCTAACTCTAAAGGGCAAAAAAGACGAAAATAACCTTAATTAATAAAATTCGCCTAAAAGTAGAAAAAATACCTAAAAGTCCATCTAAACGATCCTGAATGGCCGAAATCCATAGCAGTTCACAACCAAAGGCGGTGAGTATTGATCAAGACGCCATTTCGCTTCAGCTGACTAAATTTGAGCCCATTTGGAGCTCGTTAGCGTTAAACTCGTTCGGAATTTGCAAGGTCAAATGTGATCGTGTTGCGCCAAGGAGCTTCATAATCTTTAATTCTCGAATCAAGTTTGTCTCAACTCCAAAGATCTTGAACCATGATGCCGACAGCTTGCTTGAATTCATTCGCCCTCGCTTGAGTAATTGGACCAAGCGGATAGGTCAACGGGTCCCTAGCACCTCCTCTTCGATATGGTTCGATATCCACATCATTCCCTTTCCCGTGCAAAGGATTTTCCCTCAAATCATCATCTACATCGAAAAGAGTCAAGTCAGTAACATTAAAAGTAACACTAATACCATACTCACCTGGAAGATCAAACTTGTAGGCATTATCGTTTACCCTCTCCAACAACACCATGAATGGTCTATCTCCTCGTGGTAACAACTTAGAACGTCGCTGCTCAGGAAAACGATCCGTGCGCATATGAACCCAAACCCAATCGCCGGGGTCAAACACTACTTTCTTACGGCCCTTGTTAGCTTGCTCGCATATTGCTCTATCTTATGCTCAATATTCAGCCGTGTCTTTTCATGCAATGTCTTCACAAATTCGGCCTTCTTAACACCATCTAAATCCACACGCTCTTCAATAGGTAAATGGGTTAAATCCAACGGAGTTAACGGATTAAAACCATAGACAACCTCAAACAATGTGAATTTAGTAGCAGAATGCACGCTTCTATTATATGCAAACTCAACATGCGGTAAACAATCTTTCCAAGACTTAATGTTCTTTTTAATGATAGCACACAACAATATCCCTAAAGTTTTATTAACTACTTCAGTTTGACCATCACTTTGTGGATGACAAGTAGTAGAGAATAAAAGTTGTGTACCTAATTTCTTCCACAATGTCTTTCAAAAGTAGCTAAGAAATTTAGTATCTCGATCAGAAACAATGGACCTAAGTAGACGTGGCCGGTTCGGCGGAACCGGCCGTTCCGGTTCCTAAAAAAGCCGGAACCGGCGATTCCGGGCCTGGTTCAAGGAACAGCTGGTTCCCCCGGTTCAATTGTCCATACCTTTTTTTTATAATTTATTTGCAATATAAACAATCAAATTGAAGGTAGTTGAGTGGTTTAGGGCACTTACTTCAACCAAAAGATCAAGGGTTCGAATCCCACTTCAAGCAATTATCATTTCTCTATTTTTTCTTTTATTTTTTTAAATGGCGGTTCGGAACCGGCCCGGAACCGTCGGTTTCGGGCCGGTTCCAGTTCGGGCCCGGTCAACGGGCCGGTTCCGGGCCCACGGGCCCAAATGGCCATGTCTAGACCTAGGCATGCCATGCAAATGCACAACCTCACGAAAAGCAAATCGGCAACATGTGATGAATCATCGGATTTATGGCAAGGTACAAAATGAGCCATCTTTGAAAACCGATCTACAACCACATAGAAATATCAACCTAAGGTGTATATAAACCATGTGGTTTAGTTGTAGATTTAGCTTGCTTGCATGCAATGCGTCTCTCACAAATACGTGTGACATCTCGCTTCATGTATGGCCAATAAAAGTGTTTGTGCAGCACTTCATAAGTTTTGTCAAAATACCCCATTAAACCACCACTATGCACCTCTCGCACCAACAATTCACGCAGATAGCATCTAGACAAACACAACTTATTTTCACGAAAGAGAAAGCCTATAGAATTACTCAAACGCAGCATGTTTACAAGCTTCAAACACTCTTCCAAAGTCATCATAATCGGTGTATAAATCTTTAATATCCTCAAAACCTAAACACTTTGCTCCTAAAGTAGTTAAAATTGCGTATCTTCGAGAAAGTGCATCGGTTACCACATTTTCCTTACCTTTCTTGTACTTGATTATGTATGGAAAAGTCTCGATGAATTCCATCCATTTGGCATGTCTTTTTTTCAACTTTTGCTGCCCCCTCAAGTACTTTGAGGTCTCATGGTCGGTGTGGATCACAAACTCCTTTGGCCATAGGTAATGTTGCCAAGTCTCCAAAGCTCGCACCAAAGCATACATCTCCTTATTAAAAGTTAGATAATTCAATGCTGCTCCACTTAATTTCTCGCTGAAATAAACTATGGGACATCTTCCCTGCATCAACACGGCTCCAATTCCTGTACTAGAAGTATCGCATTCTATTTCAAAAGTAGCACTGAAATTCGGTAAAGATAACAAAAGAGCATTAGTTAGCTTATCCTTCAACAGATTGAATGCTTTATCTTGCTCTTCTCCCCATGTAAAACCCATGTGCTACTTGATAACCTCAGTTAAAGGTGCGTCAATGGTGCTGAAATTTTTTACGAATCGTCAATAGAAACTTGCTAAGCCATGAAAGATGTGCACTTCTCCTATAGTTTTTGGTGTCGGCCACTCTCGAATTTCTTTCACCTTTTCTTCATCAACCTGTATTCCATCAACACTAACAACAAATCCTAGAAATACTAATTTGTTAGTCACAAAAGAGCACTTCTTTAGGCATATAATTGCTCAGCTCTTAAAACCTGCAGAACAGCTCACACATGTTCAATATGGTCATCAAGACTCCGACTATATATCAGGATATTATCAAAATAGACAACCACAAATCGACCAATAAAAGTTCGCAGAACATGATTCATAAGTCACATGAAAGTACTAGGTGCATTAGTTAAACCAAACGACATGACTAACTACTCATACAAACTGTACTCGGTCTTAAATGTATTTTTCCATTCATCCCCTTCTTTCATCTTAATCTGATGATGGTCACTTTTCAAATCAATTATAGTAAATACGCAAGCTCCATGTAACTCATCTAACATGTCATCTAATCTAGGAATAAAATGTCGATACTTTACTGTAATATTGTTGATCGCTCGGCAATCAACACACAATCGCCAAGTCCCATCATTCTTTGACACTAACAAAACAGGAACAACACACGGGCTAAGACTCTCTCGTACATATCCTCGTTCTAATAATTTACTAACTTGCCGCTAAAGTTCCTTTGTCTCCTCGGGATTGCTTCGATATGCGGGTCGATTAGGTAATGGCGCACTAGGAATCAAATGAATTTGATGCTTTATGCCTCGAATCGCTGGTAAACCTCCAAGAAGCTCGTCAGGAAAGATATCTACAAATTCTTGCAATAAAGACATGACAGAACTAGGCAAAGTCGGGTCAAGATCGTTAGCAATAAATAGCGCCTCCTTGTACAAAAGTACAAACATTGGTCGGTCCAGAATCAAAGCTCTCCTCACTTCGTTCGTTTTTGCATAGAAATTTATTTTTCTCTTTTATTTTTCTCTCCTTTTCCCTCAGCTTTTACCACTCTGTTTTTCTTAGCCTCTCATTTTCCTTGCGTCTCAAACTCTCTACGCAAGCCCTCAGTTTTCTCATCTTTTCTCTCTTTCTCAGGCTCACGTTGTAGTTTCAATTTATCTTCATACACCTCAGTATGTGTCATTGGTACCAAAGTATAAGTCTTCTGATTCATTACCAATGAATATCGGTTAGTATATCTATCATGATGTACCCTCCGATCATACTTCCATGGTCTACCAAGTAAAAGATGTCCCATTTGCATAGGTACATTATCATACATCACCTCATCCTTATATCGCCCTATATCAAATGGAATTAGGACTTGCTTCGACACTTTCACTTCACCACTATCATTCAACCACTGCAGTCTATATGGTCTAGGGTGCCTTGTAGTCTTCAATCCTAATTTCTCCATCATAGTACAACTTGCCACTTTTGTACAACTACCACCATCAACAATTAAACTACAAATCTTAGCATTCACCAAGCATCTTGTATGGAACAAGTTATCACGTTGTTGGTGATGTTCCTCTTCCTTGACTTGAACACTAAGAGAACATCTAACCACCATCAATTCACCCCATGATTAGCATCTCGACATTGCTACAGTCCTCTAGTGACGGCATGGTTTCATCATCTTCCTCCCTTTCACTTTCAGATTGACCATCTCCAGGTCCAGTCATTATCATCAGAACATTGATTCGCCATATGATCCCTGCCTAAATACTTGAAACATTTAATTTCACGAGTTCTAGTGTTAGGATTTTCAATTTTACTTGAGGCAGGATTCGAACCAACTCCGCCATCTTTCTCCTTCTCCTTTGAAGTTTCGACCTCGATGTTGTTTCCTTTCCAATTCGGCTTCTCGTATATCTTCCAATTAGGCTTCCAATTCGAGTTTGAACCTCCACCACTCTTGTAATTTCGGTCCAACTTCAGTTGTCTCTCAACCTTGATGGCTTTATCCACCAATTCCTCAAACTCAACATAATGTTGCAGCTTTATCACCCTTGCTATGTCTCGGCTCAAACCACATAGAAATCATGGCATTGTGGCTTCACGATCCTCCACCACATTTGCACGGATCATGGCAATCTCCATCTCCTTATGGTACTCTTCCACACTCCTGTTACCTTGTGTGAGATTTTGCAGTTTATGGAACAAATCTCGATGGAAATGACTTGGTATAAAGCTCCTCATCATCACCTTTTTCATCTCATTTCACGTTTTTATCGACCTCTCACCATTGCGTCTCCTGTTAGTCACAAGTTGATCCCACCAAATTATAGCATAATCAGTGAATTCAACAGCTGCAATTTTTACCTTCTTGAGCTACGAATATCGCTGGTAATCAAATACCATCTCCATTCGTTTCTCCCATTCTAGATACGCATCAGGATCATTCTTTCCTTGAAAAGATGGAATCTTCATCTTGATATTGCCAAGCTCATTATCTTCTCGATGTCTAATCCCTCGGTGCCCGTTCCTTCTCCCAAACCTGCCATCTTGGCCATCTTCTTATCGGACACATATTCATCGCCAAATTGTCGTTGCCATCTAGGTTGTACCCTAAGCTCCTCTCGTTGATTTTGTGGCCTCCCTCGTGGTGGCTCTCGATCACCATCAAGCCTCGTCTCACACCTCACAACTCTGTTGCTAAGCACTTCAAGTTGTAAGCTCAACTGCTGGATGCCTGCTAAAATCGCTGCTGGATGCCTGCTAAAATCGCATTATCCCTGGGATTGGTGCCATCCTCATTTTGATTTACGCTTTCCTGGCCTGATATGATTTTTTTTTCTCTTAACCTGCAAGAAAATGTTAGAAATAAAAGAAACCTCACCAAACACTCCCTCACGTGTTTCGCTCAAGGTGTTTATCACTCCCCTCGTGTTTAACTCAATTTCGGCTTTTTCTTCCCTCAATTAAGCTCATACACTCTTGCCTTTTTCCTCTTGTTTTCTTCATTCAAGCTCTTTATCAGACTAAAATTCCAGTCTCACAAGCTCCTCAGAACAGCCGACTAAACCACCAAGCAAGATCTATTCAGCAATATACTATTCAATTTAGCAACTTTCGCTAGATTCGGATTCGGATTCAGATTCAATTTCTGCTACTGAATTTTTTTTCCTTCTATTCGATCCAACTAACAACCAAAAGAAATGAGTCGTCCTCTTGAAATTTTTTTCGGCTTTTTTTTCGATTTTTTTTTTACCGAAACTTTTTTTTTTGTTCAGTTTTCTCTTTTTTTTTTCTACCGAATTTTTTTTCGATTTTTTTTTTTCCCGAAACTTTTTTTTTTACGAACTCAATTACAATCCAAACAAACTAGGATCGAAAACTGTAATTCAAGATTGAAATCGTAGCAAGAACAATTTAGAACCCTAATTTGATCCCAAATTCTATAAACCAAGATTGCCGAATTAAAAGTAGTAAACATAGGATAACTAGACCTTGTAGAACCAGCTCTGATACTAGATGATGTGAATCGCTGTGGAAATTGATTTTTCTACGAAGATCCAAGAGTTGCGAATTGCGAACCTTAACCCCCAATCGAACCTGTGATTGGTAACCTTGGTATAAATGTGACATGTTGACGAATTTGTGTCAATCAATCCACGCTATAGACGCCACGAACAAGAGAATTCGCAATCTTGCTTAATAAGTTGAATCGATCGCCATAAGGAAGCCTTGATACGATTTAGTCTTCAAGAGAACTCGAAGAGGAGAAAAACTTTCTGTATAAAATTCTGAATCAATGTTGTTTTCTCAGAAATCCATAAGCACCCTTAAATATGGTGCTAACCCTAAAGGGCAAAAAGACGAAAATAACCTTCATTAATAAAATTCGCCTAAAAATAGAAAAGGCCTAAAAGTCCATCTGAACGATTCCGAATGGCCGAAATTTATCGCAGTTCACAGCCAAAGGCAGTGAGTATTGATTAAGATGCCGTTTCACTTCAGCTGATCAAATTTGAGCCCATTCGGAGCTCGTTAGCTCTAAACTCGTAAAAGTAACGTTTAGTTTGGTTCCAAAAAGTTGACCCAAAAATAAACTGCAAAACATAGTTGGTTTGGTTTTTTTTTTTTTATGATCGAGGTGTCCGGGCCCGCTTCGCGGGCTCGAATATTCATCGAGGGGGACTGGCCCAGCAACCCACCAGCCGGGGCCCCCCACTTAAGTCAGCGGAACGCGATCAGGAGATTCGAACCCTCAACCTTTCATGAGAGGAAGAAGGGCACGGTCTCAACCAATTACGCCATGCGCGGGTGGGTTAGTTGGTTTGGTTTGTGAACCATCTAAATGAAAAAAAGATCTGCTGAACTGAACCAGAACATGAAGAGGGGGGGCGCGGAGCTGAACCAAAGCATAATAAATGTTCAGTTCAGTTTGGTCCTAGACAGTTTAATTTGCATTTCACTCCAAACTCGAAGTACGTTTGAGGTGGTAACAAAAACCCTTCGGGGAACTGGAATATCATAATATGGTTGCAACACGTTGGCTGAGATGGCATTAGTTGTCAAAAGTAGCCATACATGAGAAGGAATTGATTTTAATCCTTCATATCATTGAACATCAACCTAATGCTTTGGACATTCAAGATGGGAGTTATGCCTTAGAGATTATGCTCTTTCCTCTGCTAACATGAAACCAAAATCATTTGATGGCTAAGCAGGGCATGAAGAAACTCAGGGATTCAGCTGAGTAACTAGTTCTGCAGAAATACCACGGAACAGTTGTGTGTCAGGAACTTGATAAAGAGTTGTTGTCTAACCATGGGCAAAGTGCTATGCACCTCTCATTCTGGTGATGCCACAGGTTGTCTTCAGGAAGATCTTTGTTAAGTACAATGGCAATTATATTACAATTTACAGGGGAAGCAATAGTCTAAAAGAGTGTCAAATTAAAAAGACTCCATTGTGACAGAACATAACATAGTCATCACTTGTAAAAGAAAGGTGGGTGGGTGGGGGTGTGTGTGTTTTTGGTGATTGGTGATAGAGGAACAGACCATCAGGAACATGAGACGACAAGTTCATATAAATCATGAGAGATTACCTGGACAATGCTGCAGCTGTGGTATTCAGTAGTGAATTCTCATGCAAATTCCTTGGACCTAAAAAAGAATAGCATTTAAAAGCACAGTATGTATTTTGTACAGTATATACCGGAGCATATGAACTTCGAGATTGAGCCGTAGTCCAAAATTCATGCCAGTCAAGCCATTTAAAGAAAATTGACTGTCAACTCAAATCAGCAGTAATTCAACTTAGATTCTCTCTGATAAAAAAAAAAAAAAAAACTTAGATTCTCAACATGAGAACAGCTCATATAGCTCTACGATCAACAAAAAATAAAATTCTGCTGCAAAATGCTTAAGACGTAAGACTCAAAAGTCCTCTACTGGAGAGCTCCTCTAGCAATAGCTCTCAGAAAGTGTCTACCCCGAGAAAGCAAAGATCACCCCTTGCTAAGATGATAAGCAACTAGCTGTACAGTACTGGAATTTAGAACAGGAAATGATTCAAGTTGCTTTTTCAAAGATTTGAGGATGCTCCTTGGCATTTCAGTATGATAGTTCTCTACTAAGTAGCCCTCACGGTACTAATTAAGAAAAGGTAGCCCTCATGACAAAGCAGTGTAACTAGATGAAAAGGGGCACTAGAAGCAAGCTGAAATAACGGAATCGACTACACTCTGTCATTTCATGTTTCCAGGATGTAGAGAGCTGCAAAATGCTATGGGTTAGAACACTGCTGTATATTGTCAACTGGTACTATGCCATTATCAGTGCTACGGCCTATGAGACTGAAAAATGTACGAAACAAAATGACCAAGAATTAAAATGTAATATCAAGGAAAAATTTAGCTGAGCCATTAACACAATACCCGCATATTGTTAAGCTTCTTCCATTAAGTTGTGGCCACCCCTGTTCTTTTATCATACTGTTCTTATCTCTCTTTTTTATTTGTTCTCTAAGCTTATTCTCGATAAACAGTTGGTTAAAAGAGAGCCTCGGGCAATAAGGTCGATGGAAATGTGAATTCATGTAATGATAGCCTTGTGCAACCCATTTCAGCCCCCAACCACAATTATTTCACATGGATACATACTACTGAATTTTATCCAGCAGATTTCCTGTACCACTTCCACAGAACTACGAAAATGTGCTCTGTAATCAACAGAAGTTTCCATTAAAACCCAAAGTCACTTACTGAAAAATGTGATGACAGAGAGACTCCCTATGCACAAGTTGCCTCTTCCGCCTAAGCTCTGGAGTGGGGAAACAAAGAGATAATTAAATATTGTCAAAACAACCCACTGCAGAAACATAATCACGGATTGGCAATTACAGGTTATGTACCTTCAACAAATAATTGCGGCCCCTATCCTTGGGAAGTCCCAAATTATGGGACAAGTACATGGATCCGGCAAGAGAATGTTCAGTTGCAGTCAACTGATGGCTAGAACTACCAACAAAAACAACATAAGCTGCAAACAAGTAACAGAGAAATGTTCAGGAACCGAAAAGAAAGGAAAAGTAATGACCCCAAAAAATCATGCATGCAGCAGAGAATTAACCCTTCAGCCTCAGTAAACCTCAACCATCAACAAACGGTACTGAAAAGCTGATATTCTCAAGAAAGATGACAAAACAGAAAAGGGATAACAGATTCATTCCACACATTGAAGCTGAAGCTCGTTTCAAAGGAAAAGCATCGGCCGCCAAAATTAGACCCAGTCAGCATCAAGCGTTGGTAGGGAGTCAATAAACTCGTCGTGATCACGAGGAAAGCAGGTCACGGAATCGAATCCGCCAAAAAGTATGAAGCGAGAAACTAGTAGTATCGTGATCGCAAGAGAAAGGGGAAAATCATATGATTTGGTATGAATAACATGGGATCTGCAGATATAACTTCTGCAGTACTTCTATCAGACAAACCAGAACATTACCTTTTTCTCGATATAAGATCCACTGAGAAGTCTATAATCCTTTTGAGTAAACTAAATTGCCAACGTCAATATAAGAAATCTCTCATGGGTTACCAGAGTGCTGTGGCTAGATATAATCTCAAACTTTTATAACTCTGTCAGTGGTATCGATTAGAAGGACAGAACATGAGCTTCATACCATTAATGCTCTTATCATCTGGTAGAGACTGTCCAAACTTTTTTTTTTGGGGGTCCAAAGACTGTCCAAACTTCACAGAGAAGAGAATGGATTCTTTCTGAAAAAGATCCAGAACATCGAGCCATATTCTTTCTTTATCACAGGTGGATTAGGTGTCTTTTTGTATGTAGTTTACTGAAATATGTCCCTAACATGTATCTACCACACGTAATATGTGTTTCTTCACATTGTCAGTCTCTCTCAAGAAATTGAAGATGCCCTGAACTATTTGCCCATCCGCAGCTTGGAGCTGTCAAGAAAAATGCCCTAGAAAAGAGTGATAATCCGACAAACTTGCAAATACGGAATCGGGGTAGATCCATATTACAAATCACGTGACAACGAACTTCACATCACAAGTCATACAAGGGTTCATTTGATTACAAAATAAATGTCAGCAATCATATTTCGAAGTCAGTGGCACAAACAGGTTCCTTGACCAAAACCGAAACCTGGCAATGACAGTCTCTGTCTTGAAGTGGAGCTAGTGGAGCTAACTGTTAAGCTCTCTGAAAGGAGATCTTCCATTCAAAACGGCTGCATATATCTTCGCGAAAGGAGATTTATCAGACTTAAATTCCTCATTGACAGGGTTGACATTTTGGTTGTCCCCTTCAGAATCCACACTCGAGCCATCACAATCAAAAGACCGGACTAGCGTGTCTAGGACCTGCCTCAGTTGGTTGTCTTCAGTGGAAAACTTTCTGACCTCATCTTCCATTTCGCTAATATACCCCAACAAGTCTTCCTTTTCTGATAATAATGCTCGGATGTCTTCAAGCAAGTTACTGTTGTGTCTCTTCAGCTCATTAACCACGGCATCTGAGCTGGTGAGCCTTGCATCCATCTCCCGAGTGAAGTTTTTCATCTCTGATTCTTTTGCAGCTTCAATCTCCAATGCTCTATGCTCTGACCATGAAAGGGATTTTTCCTGAAGCTCCAGCTTCTTCTGCAGATTAGTCAACTCATTCTCCAGTTCCGTAATCATCATTCTCTTCTCTTCCACTTCTATCTCAGCCACAATTTCTGCTGCTGTTATCTTCTCCCAGGCTTTGCAAAATGAATCGATTGCTGCATCCTTTTCAGCTAGCTGAGAGGAGATGAACAACATCGAGCCGTTGAACTTGTCTTCCAGGGACTTCATGGAGTGCATTAAGTCCTTTACTCTCCGGTCCTTCTCTTCTATGAGACTGACCAGTTTGTGTTTCTCATTCTCAAACATCCTCTCTGCTCCTAATTGGGCGAAAAGAACGCTTTCAAATTCTCTTGCAAGTGATTCCTGCTCCAGCCGACTAATCTCCTCTTGGAGTTCCTTGAAGATCTCATCCTTCTCCCTGATTGTTTTGAAGAAACTATTCCTCTCTGATTCGAAGGCCATCAGTGACTCCATCTTTGTAGAATTAGCAACTTCTAATTCTCTCATTTTGATTTCTTGCTCCAGAAGCAAAATCTTCTTCTGGAGAGAGTTGATACTTATGTGTCTATCTTCCAACAGGTGGGCAAGTTCATCTTTCTCCGTCTTCATCGCATTCTCAAACTCGGATTGTGCAAGAAGTGAGGCTTCCAATTGTTTACGTATTCCATGGTTTTCTTCAATTTCAAATTTCAAACGATCAGCAACTGATTTCCATATCTGCAACTCAAATTCCATTTCATTGGCTTCGCCAATTTTCTCTGTCAGCTCGGAAGTGGTTCTATCTAGGGCATCACAAACTTCTTTAATCTTCACATTAGAATCGACTTCCATTCTCAAAGCTTGCTCCTTCAAGTAAAACTGGCATCTCGACGATTCCTCAAGCATTTCCTTATAACTCGCTAGCTCAATCTGCACCTTCTGATGTTCATTGACGATCTCCTCATGAGCCTTGGCCAAGGCTTCATTCTTCATCTCGAGCTGCTTTATGAGAAGAGAAGCATTCTCTTCTCCGATCTTGTCATGCATGTTGATATCAGGAGCAGTATTAGCAAGCTTTAACCGAGACTCCGATATTCCTGATTTCAGCACCAATAGCATCACGGACATCTCCTCGTTCATCAACATCAACTGCATCAGAGAGGCATGGCATTTTTCTAATTCTTTATTGACATCTTTGAGTGCCGCTTCCTTACTCAACAACTCTGACCTGCAATCCTCCAGTTCAGCAGTCAATTTCTCCAGCTCTCGACTCCACTCGGCCTCTTTTGCTTTAAGATTTGCATCACAGTCTTTGTGCATCTGCTCGACGCTTTTTAACCTGTTTCGAAGTTTAGCCAAAGACGGAGAGTTTCCTGCATTGCGTATCTTCTCTTCTTGCAGTTGTTTGATGTCTCCTATTAGTTCCTCATTTTCTTGCTGCAATTTCCTTGCCTGGTATTTCATCTCCTTGCAAATTGTCTCATTGTTCCCTAGTAAATGCCTCAAATTTGCCACCTCTTTATCCCTCTGGGCCATCAAGCATTCCAGCTGCGACTTTGCTTCCTCACATTCACCAAAGACATTCTCAAAGCGCGTTTTAAAGTTGGAGACCTGAAACTCCAAAGCCTTTCTTCTGCTTTCTTCGTTGGCAAGAGCTTGGTTACACATCTGCAATCTGCTCGCAAGATCCTGTGACGTTCTAGTTTGAGAATCCAGCTTTGTCTGGAGCAAAGAGATCTCATCAAGAAATGAAGATCTCTCCAGCTCCCATTCTTTCTTGCTCACCTTGTACTGCTCCCGGAGCTTGTTGTGCGCCTCTTCTAAATGCTTGAACTGCTCTTTCTTCCATTTAAGCTGATCTTCAACTTTCCTGGCTCCCTGCTCTAAACTGTTGATCACATCATCTCTTTCTCTCAGCTCTTTAGGAGCCTTGGCCTTTTCCTCTGCTTCAGAACACTTCTTTTGTGAGGAATCCAAAAGCCTTTTCAAGCCTTTAATCTGTTCTTCAAATTCTTGCAGCTTCTCCTCTTGATTGGCACATATATCATTAGCTTCTTCTACAGCCAATAGCAAACGCCTGTTCTCCACTTCCCACTTTTGTGACTTCTCTTTACAATCAGATCTAAGAGTGTCATTTGCAGCACTAAGACATTTAACAGTCGATTCCCTTTCGCTTAAAATGCATTTGAGATCTTCACACAAACGCTTCAATTCAGAAATTTCTTCCGTCTTTCTAGTGAGTTCTTCTGTCTGGTTCTCAATTTTCGCTCTCGCTTCCTGAAGTCTATGTGACTGCTCATTGAATCCTTTCTTTAAGCTGTCATACTGTTCAGCTTTAGTCAGGTAGTCTGCCTTGAGCAGCTCAATCTCCAGTTTGGCTTCATCTAATTCCTCACAAATTTTATCCATATCTTCCTACCAAGTCTCCACGAAAACCTGGTTCACATAATAGCCAAGATACTAAGAAAATGAACCATACTACTGAAATTCTCTAGGCTATACTACATTCATTCACAGTACACAACATACAAATAGATCATAGTGATTGCCAGAATCCATCATGTGAAAAAAATAATAAAAAAAAAGCTCATCCCCAGAAAGAAGTCAAGAAAGTGTTCAAGATCATCCCCCCGAAGAAGCCCTAACTGACCTTTAAGAGTATCTTTCAAACCGCAAGCAACACTACCCTTTTTACGGTAATCTTAGAGTGGTAAAAATCAGTCTCTATCCTTATTCCCTGCAATGGTGTTCGAGCGAGAGCCAAATCTCTTATGTCCATGAAGAGATTTCGGCTTTTAAACATCGATTCAGCTAGCCTGACAAAAGGGGAACTCCTCTAGGGATTGCAAAATTGCAAAGAGAAATACAAATTACACTAAGCAGAGTTCAAGACAGCTACTCATCCGGATCAATCAAAAGAAATTAGCGGAAAAATGGGATAAATAGACAGAAAAGACCAACGAGTGACTATCTCCACTTCCATTTCCCTGCCAGAGAATATAAGCTTCGGTACAGGCATCTACCAATTCCCTCATATGAACATCCTATCAGAACATTCTCCTTCAAAAAGAGTCGAAACATCAGAACAAAGGGAAGAACATCGGATCTAAACCAGGCCGTATCCATGTCGACCGATTAAACAAGGATTCAGCGAAAGCTCCACGAAATCAACCGAAACAATAGGGTACGAGAACAGAAACGCGCATTTCCTCCGACTGGAACAACCCAAAAATCGAAATCTAGGTTCCCATCCATCAAGAACGAACCTGATCAGTGTGCAGAAGGAGTTCGAAGTTGGTTGCTTTCTCGCCGAACACCAGTGAGAAAAGAAGTTTCGAAAAAGAGCCGTTGGAGTTGGAGAGGCAGGGGTGGGTTCGAGAATTTAAAATCGAGGGACCATTTCCGATCTGTTGAGCGACTCCCACTCTTTTTGACGGCGTAGTTATACGATCCCCCCCTTTTTTTTTTTGGGCCTTGGATTCGACCGTTGCTGATCCAATATGGGTTAATTTTCAATTTTCTAATTAATGAAATTATGCAAAAAATTGACCCAAAAAAAAATTATGCAAAAAAAAAAACTTTAAAATTGCACATTTCTAAGGTAAAAAAAAAAGGGTCCCCTAGGGCAAAAATTGCAAATTTTTATGACCGGTAGATTTATGAAGATCTTAGTGATTAGCAATGCTGGTTGTCGAATCACTTGTCAGCAAGTTAATTGCCATCATAATGAACTTACCGACGTCAAGATTAATTAGTACGCTGCTAGCTTCTTTTTTAAATGCCGTGAGGACGGTTAGTAAATTATCCACTTCTTTTAAATTTTGTTAGAGGCTAAGTGTTCGTGTGTGCAAATAGAAAGCTGATCGACGAACCTGAAACCAAGTGCGTATGATTAATCCGAATGTAGACGAATGATCCGTGCCTAACGAATTCACGTTGTGTTCTTAAGACAAATTTTTCCACTCCACCAGTACCCAAGGTTCTTGGACAAATGCCTCCCGGGATAGAATGGACCGTCTTTCCTATGAAGTGGTACTTCTTCAAAGGAAATCTTCGAACGTAACTTCGCAGATTAATCGCACAAATGACAATGATGAAAGAGGAGGAAGGAACCGAAAGAATGGGAATGCAAGTTCTAAAAAAACTGAGAGTGAATTTTCGAGTATGTTTGTTTGAACAGACCCTTCGAAGACTATCTATGTCGGTTCAAAATGAGTGATGACGAAGAGTCACGAAATCGTATGGGTTTGTTGATGAGTGATCATGAACCGAAACAGCTCTTTTTGAGCAAACATGTTCGTTCACTCTTTTCGAACAGACATATTTTTTCGAACAAACATGTTCATAAAAAAAAATTAACCCATTTTTGCAATTTTTTGCCCTATTTTGGAAAAAAGCCCCATTAAATTTTGGCTTAATGTATAATGCGGTCACTGAACTTCAAATTTGTTCAATGGTCATTAAACTTTAACCTAATATGCGATGTCATCCCTAAATTTTTACTTTGTTCAATATGGTTCCTGAAATTTTGGTACATGTTCCATTTAGTCTCTGGAATGTACGAAAATATTCAATGTAATCTTTCTATCGGTCAAGTTTAGAGACATTATTAAATATTTTTATAGATTCCAGGGACTAAATGGAACATGTACCAAAACTTCAGGAATCATATTGAACAAATTAAAAGTTCATAAACGACTATGTACATTGAGCTAAAATTCATGGCCCGCAATGTACATTGGGCCAAAGTTCATGGAGTATTTGTGTCATTTATTCATCTTTGAACGGAACATTTTAGATGCCACTTATCAAAGAGCAATGAATGCCATCTTTATTGATGTGCTAGGCAAATTCATGGAAGTAAATATATCGATGAGGTCAAGTCCACGAGCATAGCTCGACACACGTAAACTTTGGCTTTGGCATTTGAAAGCAAGAGGAAACATAAGCTTAAACTGAATAATTTGGAATATGCTTGCGGCATTGAGGCCAGTCAATTCCTAGACTTCTTAATTCATCATAGGACCATGGAGATTGCTCAAAAAAGGCCAAAGCAATATCGGATGCCAAACCCTCAGTAAATAAGAAAGAATTGCAGCAATTCCCTGGAAAAGTGAATTAATACTGTTGGTTTATGTCTAATGCTGCAGGGAAAACCAAGGTCTTCTCCCCACTTTTGAAGTTCCAGGACTTAGAAGAATTTGTGTGGAACGATGAGCATAACCAAGCCTTCGAAATGCGCATGCAATACTTACAGAATCACTACCCATAATGGTAATATCGTCCACATATACAACCAGGAGCGCACACACTGCTTGAAGAAGTGGAGCTAAACACGGAATGATCCACTGTACAACGCCGCAAACCAAATCGAATAACTGCATCACTAAAACGGCCAAACCAAGCACGAGTAGACTGTTTCAGCCTATATAATGCCTTACGCAAGCAATAAACACCAGTAGACTCTCCCTGAGAAACAAACCCCGGGGGTTGCTCCATATATACCTCCTTTATCAAGTCGCCATGAAGAAAAGCATTCTTAACATCAAGCTGGTGGGGAGTTCAACCATATCGGTCAGCAAGAGAGATGAAAACACGGACAAAAGATATCTTTGTGACAGGAGAGAATGTATCATCATAATCAACTCCATAGGTCTGGGTGTAACCTTTGGCAACCAAACGCGCCTTCAGACGCTCAACAGAGCCATATGGTTGAAACTTTACTGTAAAAACCCAACGGTACCCCACAGCTTGTTTTCCATCAGGTAATGGTGTAATCTGCCATATCTCATTATCTTGTAGCGCTTCAATTTCATCCTCTATAGCCCGCCGCCTACTTGGATGGGCAAGAGCCTCTACAACAGTACTCAGTACGGACACGATAGATAAAGAAACAACAAACAAGGAATACATAAGAGAAAGACAAACGTAGGATAAATACCGAGAAAGAGGTTGACAAGTATGTGTTTGACAAGACAAACCAGTATATGGAGCAAATCAGGAATTGGGTTGTCCAACGCAAGAATGCGTACCTTTGCGCAATACAATTGGAATATAAGTAGAAGAATCATGCTTTGAAGAAACTGGTGGATTAGAGGTCGGGACATGAATTGGCAGAGAAGCATGCATGTCCAATGCGGGCAGTGACTGTACTATCTCACGTTGAATAGAATGGCGCTGCTGATAGGTTATATCGAAGAACTGAAAATCAATCAACGACACGGGTGTCACATGCTCTCCTGTCAAGAGGATAGGCGGTAGTGGAGCCATGACCGAGAACAAATTATCTTCGGAAGGAGCCACCGGTTGGTCAACAGAAGAGTAATATGACTTGTCCTCAAAGAAAGTCACATTTGGCAAGACATACAACCGCCGACTAACTGGACTATAACACTTGTACCCTTTCTGGGTTTGAGAGTACCCAAAAAACACACGCTTTTCAGCCCATGGATCGAGCTTATCATGAGTAGGACCAAGACGATGTACAAAACAAACACATCCAAACATATAGAGTGGTAAAGGAAAAAGTGGACTCGTAGGATGGATAGAAGAAAAATGTATGCCCCCACGAAGTACAAAGAATATAAGACGATTTATGAGATAGCATACTGTAAGAATAGCACACCCCCATAACATTTTGAAAGGGTTCATATAAAAAAGTAGACAACGAGCAACATCCAAGAGATGGGGATTTTTTCGTTCTGCCACCCTATTTTCCTGGGGGTATAAGAATAAGAGGTCTGATGTAGAATCCCATTAGACATAAAAAAAAAATGAATGAAAATCAGAAGAAATAGCCATATACTATTTGCCATTATCAAATCGCAGACATTTAATAGAAACATGAACTGATTGAGAATCTCAAAGTAAAACATACAAAAACAGGAAAAAAAATACTTCAGTTTGATTTTTTATTAAATATAACCATGTTATGCGAGAATAATCATCCACAAATGTAATAAAATACTTGTAACCAAACAGATCTTTGACACATGGTCCGCAAATATCACAATAGACCAACACAAAAGGACTTGACATAGGATTTTGGACACTAGAAGGAAAAGATACTCGCTGATGTTTGCCAAATTGACAAGCATCGCATTAGATAGGACTCATAGACTCTGAAATAGGAGTGAAATGACGAAGTGTATCAGGTGGTGAATGACCCATACGACAATGCATCTGAAAGAAGTTAGATGCGGTACTCTTCTGAACAACGGCATCAATGAGATCTCTATTCAGGTAGTACAACCCATTTGACTCATGCCCTCCACCAATCATCTGTCCGATCCTCAGATCCTGAAAAATGCAGGTAAATGTCACAAAACAATTCAAATATCTGGTAAGGGAACTAATAAAGAGCAAGTTACTTGGGAAAGCTAGTAAATGGTAAATAGATGAGAGAGAAAGAGATGGACGCAAGGTTACATTGCCTTGACCAGTGATATGGGACTGTGACCCGTCAGCAAGTATAACAGAACTAGGAGATACAGAGGTAATATCGGATAATAAGTAAGAATTACTGGTCATATGATTGGTGGCACCTAAGTCTACGACCTAGGAGGTGGGGGCATAAGAGAGTAAACAAGACGAATTACCTAAAGAAGTCTGTGCCAAAATAGCAGTAAGAGTAGAGGAATCCACCACTTGGTTGGGATGCACTACGGACTCATACTCGGGGCAAGACAATATAATAGTGCTAGCCAGCTCATGTGACTGATCAGGAACCTTATGCACTGGAAACTCAACAACATTGACATAAGCGGCCTTTGGACGAAGCTTAGGATGTAGGGTATAGCAATAACCCTTAGTATGACCAACTCGCTGACAGTGGTGGCAATAACGAAAACTTTCAACACCCCTACCTCCTTCACGGCCACGACCAGGAGAGAACCAAAATCTACCATGACCACGATGACCACACCTCCGGTCTCCACGGCCACCAAACGACTGAGAAACCATGGCACTTGTTATAGGTGCAAAAGAGAGTGCAGATGATGAGTCAGGCATATAGCGAAGGATTCGAGAGAATGCCTCATCAGCTGATGGAAAAGTGCCCTAAGAAGTAATTAGCTGTCAGAGAGAAGAATACGCAGGACCAAGTCCTTGGAGAAATAACTTAACTCTCGTATTCTCCTGATGCTTGACTAACTCTTTAATGTCTTCAGTGGCAGGTAAATAAGTATCAAGTCTCTCGCAAAGAGTGGTGAACCTAGAATAGTAATCTGATATAGATATATCTCCTGCACATAGACCAAAAAGCTCTTCCCAAACATCACAAACACGTGTTATATTATTTTGACCCGAAAACATAAGAGCACACTTGTCGCAAATGGCTTTGGCTGACGTACACCGCATAAACTGAGGACTAATTTTAAAATCCATGGTATTCCACAACAACGCCCGAATGGTAGTGTCATCAGAATGCCAATCATCCACCTTCGTTTTATCTGAAGGTGGAAGAGAAGTCGGATAACTCTGCCGTTTGGTGGCTAAAAGATATGTTTCCACTATCATAGACCAGGAAGGGTAATTGGTCCTATCTAGCTTGACAGAACTCAACTTCAGATTAGTAATACTGGTGTCCATGCTCACAACAGATTTACTGGCAGAGTTTTTAGCCATAATCCAATAATAAACAGTTAGAGCAATTCAATAATCCAATACGATTGTAAATATATCACCTCAGCAACAATAAGCCGAAGCCTATTGTTTAGATTCATAGGATCGAAAGCTGGATCCCAGACAAAGAGATAAGTGAGGCAGCTCTTGCAGAAGTATAACTCCTCCTATATTACCTCCCAAAGTTGTCACCTTCTCGTCTCCATCAGCTCTCTTGGCCATAAGAATTACTAGTCAACTTACGGATGATGGCAATGACCCAAGGTTTATTCTATCAACCTGAACTAATGTTCTAATAACAGCTCAAAAAACAAGAACATCCCAACTTTGAGAACCACTTACAAGTCACAAAGACAACCTTTTCCTGTCAGGTCCTGACACTTTGGAAACTCACAAATCAAAAGAAACGCACTTTTTTTAACCCAGAACTGATCAGAAAGAGAAGTTCTCTTTTGGGCCTATGCAAGATAATTGATACATTGCAACTTGGCCCTGTTGGACAATCCTCCTAACTCATGATTACGAATCAGCAACAACACTAAACGACGGAGAACCGTGGGGTCATCAAATCAAGCATCAATTTCGGAGAAATATGGGACATCCAAGACAATTATCATCATTCTCACCTAATTCGAGTCATTGAAAGTCCTCCAAACATAGTAATCGTGCGACTCATGCAAGCAGACCGATAGTGTTGCGCAAGGTGCGAGCCCCTGACGCCAATCAGCAGTGTTGAGCAACGGGCGATTATCATTGCATGAGGGGCAAGCCCCAGACTCCGACCAGCAGTGTCGTGGGTGAGGGCCAGTAGAAAAGGGTGATCGTGAGATCTTATGACAAGATGTGAGAAAGAATGAGATGTCGTGGCTCTAATACCATGTAAAGTTAAGCGAAAGAATTGTTATTTAGATAATTAAGGATTAAGGCTTAAGAATTGCTTGATCAGTTCGATAACATCGAATTAGAAGATAAACCTAGAGGTATGAATGTGAACGCCAATGACCTGGCTCAGTTGGCATCTGGGTTTAAGTCCTTACACACATTTCTTCAGGAATTAACGAAAGTGACTAGAGGATTGAAGTCGCCGAATATCTCTCCTACCCTTGTGGAAAGCGACTTGGATCGCCTGCCATAGCCTCTTTATGGCAGGGTTATGGCAGGCGATCTGGCCGTTCATTTAAAAAATGGACGGTCTAGATCAATTTTTTTTAAACTCTTTTAATCCCCCTATATCAAAGGATCTGAGCTGTCTAATTCAAAATGGACGGCTCAAGTCAACTATGTTACCCTACCATAAAGGTAGGGGAAAGAAACATCGACAGACGCGCGAAAGGGTCCGCGACAAACCATGTTGGTCACGGATGGAGAATTAACAAAATTCTTTCGAGACATGTCGATCTCGATGATATCCTTTTCTGAAGTCCATGAAGTTTTGGTGTGGTTTCTCACCAAGCTGGGTCCAAAATGCATTGGCTCATCCGAAGGCATGGCCTGCTGTGGCTTGTCACAGACATGGTGAGATCCCTTGCCCGCCTACATCGAAATTATGATGGACGGCCAAACCGAGGCCGGGCCAAGGACCTTACTAGGGAAATCAAACCTTCTTCCAATAAACATCACTCATTGGTTATTGTAGTCACTCTTTATTCCACAAAAGTGGGGCAAAAAAACCAAATCATTAGTGAATGTTTGTCTATCTAACATGCACCGCAAAGGCTTGTAGGCCCTTGCCTAGATCTAGTGATGGTGGCCCTTGCGTGACTCTTGCCTTGCCTTCTCCGGCCACCGGCGAAAAGGAAAGAGAAAGAATTTTTTTTTAAAGGAAAAGAAAAGAAAAGAAATAAAAAAGAAAATAGCTTCATAAAATTTTTAAAAAATTGTCCACGTCAGTACTAACCACGTCACATACGATGATCGGCATTGACAGAACCGCCACGTCAACGTTTTTTCTAGTCAAAATTGGCCGGAAGAAATATATTAACAAATCGTTCAAAGGTCTAAGATTAGATTGACACAATTAAAAGACTAGTGACTGGATCGATAAAAGTGCAATGAGTTTAAGTCTTTTTCGATAATTTCCCCCTATTATGACCATCCATAATTGGTTGTCCACGATTTCCCCATCACCAAGAAGTGTATCATCCACGGCTTCTTGTACCAATTTCTCTTTTGACGCTTTAAAACTCCCATGTTGTATGTGAGTCCTAGAGGTGGCAATATGGGTCACAAACCCATATTTGACCCATATTTGTAAAATATGGGTCATTAACTTTTAAAAGGTTCACTAAAAATGGGTTAATAATGGGTCACACTTAAATCAATTTTCGACCCACATTGACCCACTTTCGACCCATATTGACCCACTTTCGACTCACAAGGACAACATCATTCCACAAGTTACAAATGGTCGCGGGACCGGGACCCGGTCTCGGGGCCTGGTCCAGAGGTCGGGTTCAAGGGCTAGAGCGGGTTCCGAGACAGGGTGCCGGGGCCGGGTCCGGGGGCCGAGTGCGGGGGTGGATCCGAGGCCGGGGCCGAGATCGGGTTCGAGGCCGTGGCCGAGACCGAGTCCCGGGTCCAGGGCCGGGTCCCAGGTCCGGGGCCGGGGCCGGGACCGGGACCGGGGCCTGGGTCGAGGCCGGGGCTGGGGCTGGGGCCTGGTCCGGGTCCCGGGGACATGGTCCCGGGGTCGTGTCCGGGGGAGGGGTCCCGGGGTCGTGACCGGGTCCCGAGGCCGGGTCCCGGGGTCAGGGTCGTGACCGGGACCGGGGTCAGGTCCCGGGGCCGGGGTCGGGTCCCGGGGCCAGGGCCGGGTCCTGGGCCGGGGCCGGGGCCGGGGCCGGGGCCAGGGCCGGGTCCGGGGTCGGGGGCCGAGTTCGGGTCCCGGGGTCGGGTCCCAGGTCCGGGGCCGGGGCCCAGGTCCAGGGCAGGGGCCGGGGCCGGGTCTAGGGCAGGAGCTGGGGTCGGGTCCCGGGTCCGGGGCCGGGGGTCGGGTCCCGGGACCGGGTCCGGGCCGAGTACCGATCCGAGGCCGGGTCCCGGGGCCGGGGCCGGGGCCTGGGCCGGGTGCGGGTACCCGGTTCGGGGCCGGGTCCCAGGGTCGGGGCCGGGGCCTGGGCCGGGTGCGGGTACCCGGTTCGGGGCCGGGTCCCAGGGTCCCAGGGCCGGGTCCGGGCTCAGTGGCCGAGTCTGGGTCCGGGGCCGGGTCCAAGGTCCCGGGTCCGGGTCCGGGGCCGGGGCCGGGGTCGGGTCTCTGGGCCGGGGGTCGGGTCCCAGGACTGGGTCCGGGCCGGGTACAGATCCGGGGCCGGGGCTTGGGCCGGGGTCGGGTCCCGGCGCCGGGTCCGAGGCCGTGGTCAGTGGCCGGGTTTGGGTCTGGGGCCTGGGCCGGGTCCCGAGGCTGAGGCTGGGGCCGGGTCCTGGGCCTGGGCCTGGTCCTGGGTCAGGGGCCGGGTCCGGGTCCCGGGGTCGGGTCCGGGTCCAGGGCAGGGGTCGAGGCTGGGTTCAGGGCCGGGTCCGGGGCCGGCTCCCGGGTCCGAGGCCGGGGCCAAGTCCGGGGCCGGGGCCGGGTCCGGGGCCGGCTCCCGGGTCCGAGGCCGGGGCCAAGTCCGGGGCCGGGGGTTGGGTCCCGGGACCGGGTCCGGGCCCGGTACCAATCCGAGGCCGGGTCCCAGGCCGGGTCCTGGGCCCGGGGCCTGGTCCGGGTCCGGGTCCGAGGCCGGGGTCAGTGGCCGAGTCTGGGTCCGGGGCCGGGTCCAAGGTCCCGGGTCCGGGTCCGGGTCCGGGGCCGGGGCCGGGTCCCGAGGCCGGGGCCGGGTCCCGAGGCCGGGGCCTGGGCCGGGGTCGGGTCTCTGGGCCGGGGGTCGGGGGTCGGGTCCCGGCGCCGGGTCCGGGTCCGAGGCCGGGGTCAGTGGCCGGGTTTGGGTCCGGGTCCGGATCTGGGTCCGGGGCCGGGTCCCAGGTCCCGGGTCCGGGGTCGGGTCCCGAAGCCGAGGTGGGGAGCGGGGGCGGGGGCGGGGGCGGGGGCTGGGTCCCGGGTAGGGGGGCCGGGTCCCGGGGCCGAGGATGGGGTCGGGTTTCGAGACCGGGGCCGGGGCTGGGGCGGGGGCCTGGTACGGGTCCCGGGGCCGGGGCGGGGTCCCGGGGCCATGTCCGGGGTCGGGGCCGTGACCGGGGCCAGGGCCATGACCGGGATCGGAACCGAGGTCGGGAACTATTTTAGTAATATTATTTTTTTTAAAATTGTTGTGTTTTGGTAATATGGGTCAAAACTGGTTGGGTCGGGTATGGGTCAGTCGCGGGTCGGGTCGGGTTTGGGTCATTAAATATGGGTCAATATGGGTCGGACCATATTCGACCCGGCCCAAACCCGACCCGACCCACCCATTTGCCACCTCTATATGTGACCAAGTCATTGTCTTTAATGTCATCAAATATGCCGAGAAAATTCGGCTTGAACATAGTCGATTCCGCTCTTTACTATCCTCAAGCTAGTGGTGAGGTTGAGGCCACCATCAAAATCATGAAGTTGAACATGCCAAAGATGATCTCAACCAATCCTAGAGAATGGCATGATGAATTCCTCCTAGGAATGCTTATGGGGCCATCAAAGTCTCGATGGATTTCCCCATGTTGGGCCAGTAAAGAGGTTCTAAAACCAAGGTTTCCAGAGCTATGGGAAACGTTTGAGCAAGAAAAGTAGAGATTTTTCAAATGACCTTGGAATATCTCTACGTACAATGACACATGTACATGTATGTCGCCGGTTACAAAAGATGGCTTCAAGCAATTATGGAGAGCACTGTCCAGTGCATCTTCCGATCTGCTGTCGGCGCATTGTTTTTTATTGGTATGAATCTTACAAAGTCATTGAGACTTCAAGGCATAATTGGGATTCATTTACCGATAATCTGAAGCTGAATTCGGCACTTTAATCAGCCGTCGATCATTTCCGATTAAAATTTCGTTATGAACTAACCGAAACCATTGTGTTTCTAGCCACCACGACCTTGCAAAAGTGGATGTAACAGCACCGATGCGTTCTCATCCTAAACGATTCCAAAGGAGGCACAAACGACGGCATAACACGCGAAAATAGTTTTGCAATGAGGGTGTGTTCGTTTCATTAAATTTAAGCACTTTCCTGAAGAAAAAAAAATTGCTATTATCACTTACGAGAACGAACGAACGGATTTTCATCGTTCACGAAAATGTTTAGACGTAAGTTATTATCGACGATGAAATATTTTTTATTGGTTACTTATTTCAAGCGATAAGAAAGGCTCCCCGGTTTCAATCCCATGCGAGATGATTGCCATTGGGCAAGGTCATAGGATGCTTTTTTAGCCTTCTAGGCAGATCCAGATGCGAAGCAACATTTCCTCCCTGTTTTTGGACAGGTAAAAAGGCTTTAAAGCATGTTAAAAGTCGTCCCGGTCGGTGACAGGTATTGCTTTTAAAAGGGCCAAGCCTAAAAAGTTTATAATTATTTCCCATTAAGGCAAGGCCGGTTGGTAATGGGTCCTACCCACAAAAAAAAAAATATAAGTGGTTAGATCTAGCTCAAGAGATTCCTAGGGGGTTTGTCTTTCTCATTCCACATTAAAGTTTGACGAGAAAATCATCCAACCGGTCTTATTAGGCATAAGTCTTTTCGCGCAATTCTAACATAGTCCTTTCGATCAAATTCTTTTTTTTTTTGTTGAAAATCGCTGACGTAGTGTGCCACGTAAGACAGACGACCGGTCATGATCAACAAACCATCATGCATTAACATGTCTTCGAACCATCAACCTATCGCAGGCTCACGTGATGGACGATTCAGATCGACTTGATTTGTGGTCAGTGGAACGTGGGGTGGTATTTTCGACAGGAGACACCTCGACATGCGTCGTGGCGGCGCCACGTGTGCGCGGTCCATCTGTTTCCATTTGTCAAGAGGCTCCACGAGCCACTTTTCTTTTTCTGCTAATGAAATAAGAGGAAAAAGAAAGACAAAAGGCGGGGGCTTGCAAAGATAGGCAGCGAAGTTTCCGCTCCTCCATGATGTTATTGTTAGAAAGTGCCTCGGCACATTCCTTTGTCGCACGTTGTCTTCTCAATGTCTGCGTTGTTCTTCTTCCTCCTGTCTCCTGTCTGAATCCTCTCTCTCTCTCTCTAACTTTCCCTCACACCCCCTTTGAGGTTCACATTCGACTTGTGCTTGGGTTTTTTTCCTCTAGAGAGAGAGAGAGAGACGGAGGGAGGGAGGGAAGGGAGAGGAAGGGTCAAGGGAGAAGGGAAGATGATGTTGCAGAGAGCTGCAAGCAATGCATATTCATGGTGGTGGGCGAGTCACATCAGAACAAAGCAATCCAAATGGCTGGAACAGAACCTTCAAGGTTTGATCTGCTGTCTTTCTTCTGTTTTTCTTCTCCTTTTCCGGGACGCTTCTGTGTTCCTCCAACGTTCGTCGATGTGTCTGCGACGAAGTCCCGTTTCCATTTGGATCGGGAAGCTGCTTGTTCGGCCGAAGTGGTTCGCTTTCTACAATGCAAAGTGTTCGAAACATTTTATCTGGCCTTGTGTTTTGGTGTCCTGTTTGGATGAACAATGAAGAATTTCCATAATTGCCTGCTCTTGATGAGAAGTTTCTTCAACATTGTGCGAATATAAAGCAAATGAAGGGTCCAGAAATCTCCAGCATCTGCACAGTTTCAATGGCTGATGTCCTTTAATTTCGTTTCTCAATTACCTCATGAGATCTGCCTTCTAGTAGTCGGGTAATCGGTCGAAATGATTTATGTCGCTTTCTTGATTCCAGTCCCAGATGATATTACATTTGAGTTATCGAGATATCCGAAATTTCGATACCCAGTTCCAATTTCGATATGACATTTACAATGAAGTCTTATGAATCGCATGAATACTTTAAGTAACTATAGTGCTCGAGAGTTGATTCCTGGACTGTGTGTGTGATGGCAGATATGGAGGAAAAAGTGCAGCATGTGCTTCAGCTCATTGAAGAAGATGGAGACTCCTTTGCCAGAAGGGCAGAGATGTACTACAAGAAAAGGCCAGAGCTCATAAGCTTTGTCGGAGATTCCTACAAAGCGTATCGAGCGCTCGCCGAACGGTATGACCACATATCGACGGAGCTACAAAACGCTAACAACACAATCGCCTCGGTTTTCCCGGAGCAAGTCCCGTTTTCCATGGACGAAGATGATGAAGATACCCCGAGGAGGCCCGTCCTCGCAGTCCCGAAACAGGACGTTCCGAAAGTCCCAAAAGCTCCAGTCAAGGATTTGAAGAGCATTTTGTCATATGGCGCGAAGAAGATGCAAAACAAGAGGGACAAGAAACCGGCTGCCGCTAACAAAGTCCCTAAATCTGGTTTGAGCAAAGCGGAAGCGCTGGAAAAGATCGACAGAAATCAGAAGGACATTCTCGCTCTGCAGACGGTGAAGGAGTTTGTGAAGAGCTCGTACGAGAGCGGGCTCGCCAGATACTGGGAAACCGAGAAGCAGATCAAGGAGATGCAAGAAGAGGTCTCCAACTTGCAAGATGAATTCGGCGAGGGAATGGTCATCGAAGACGAGGTGGCGCGGAGCGTCATGGCCACAGCTGCTTTGAAGTCTTGTCAAGAAACCTTGTCCAGCTTGCAGGAGAAGCAGAAAAAATTCTCCGAGGAAGCAAGAGCGGAGCAAGAGAAGATACAGATTGCTGGGGAAAAGTTCAGGACGTTGAAGAAAAAATTCCTTCCTAAAGAAAATATCGAAGAAATTCCATCGACTGAGGCGGAGATGTCGAGCCAAGAAGTGGTAAGTGCACAAGAAGGAGAAGAATTACGAATTTTGGAAGAAAAGATCAAGCAACAGATTCAGGCCGAGTTCCGTACATCTCTGACTGTGAGCGAAATGGCAGAGAAGATCGATGAGCTTGTGAATAAGGTGATCGTTTTGGAAACTGCAGTCTCATCTCAGACTGCTCTTATAGAAAGATTGAGAGCAGAAACTAGTGGTCTTCAAACACAATTTGAATCGTTGGAAGACAATAAGGCGAGCTCGATCGATGGCTCAAACGATATGCGGAACAGGATGCGGGAAATGGAAAAGAAGCTGCACGGAGTAGAGGATCTTAACAGGAGCGTCGAGGATCAAGACAAGAATATAAGCACGCACTTCACCGAAGCACGTTGCAACTTAGAACACCTGTCCAACAATCTGGGAAGCATAAGGCCGGATGAAGAGCGGGAAGTCGCTTCCCTACCTAAGGAGGCAGCAGCATTAGCTGCAGGAGAGAAACGAGAAGTTAACGACAGGTTCGGGAAATTGCCAAAAGAAAATCGAGAGGAGGACCGTCATGTTACATTCACATCATCGCAGGCAGATGAGGGACTGCAAACTTCAAGTTCATCGCCAATTCAAGATGCATCTCTTGTCAATAGCGGGTCGCTCGAGTCTAAACCATCGGGTTCCAGTGATAGTCGTGACCAAGATGCAGAAACAACAACCCAGATTAGAGAGGACGAGGTTGAACATGTTCAGAAATCCTGTTCCAGTGCCTTGGAAAACAGTTCTCTCCCGGAGGAAGATAACTTGGAAATTCATGCAGTTAAGCCTAGTGGTGCACAGTCGCAAAATGAAGGCAAGCCACACGGCGTACCACAGAAGATGCATGTTTCCTGGAAAGATGAAGTACAAGAAGAGACATTGGAGGAAGAAGAACCAAACTGGAAGGAATTGTTCCTTAAAGGGTTGGAAAATAGAGAGCAGACTCTTCTGACGGAGTACACCACAGTTCTTCGAAATTTTAAGGAAGTCAAGAAGAAGCTCACAGCCACAGAGAAGAAAGCCCCGGATGGCCTCCTTGATACGAGCGTACAGCTGCGGGACCTGAAAAATTCAAATGCCATGAAGGATGAAGAGATTTTGTCGCTTCGTCAGAAACTCAATCTTCTACAAACGGTTTTAGAGGGCAATTCCGAGTCAATTAAGGCCGACACCCAAGAGATAGAAGATGTAAAGTTGATTCTTGCCGATCAGGCTCAGTCGACTTCAGAGATTGAAGAAAAATTCAGGATGGATATCGATCAACTGCTGGAGGAGAACTTGGAATTCTGGCTCAGGTTCAGCTCAGCGTTACATCAGATACAAAGCTACGAAACCGCTGTCGAGGACCTCCAAGCTGACACAATGAAACTCCTGGAAAAAGAAAAGAAGAAAGAAGGAAGCCGATCAGGAGCTCTGAAATCAGATGTAAGGCCAATATACAAGCATTTGAGAGAGATTCAGAACGAGCTCACCGTCTGGCTAGAAAAGTTCATGACACTAAAAGACGAGCAGCAATGCAGATTCTCATCCCTGTGCCATATCCAAGAAGAGATCACGAAAGCGCTAAAAACGAGTGCGGAAGACGACGACTTTATATTCACCAGCTACCAAGCAGCAAAGTTCCAAGGCGAGGTCCTAAACATGAAACAAGAGAACAACAAGGTTGCAGATGAATTGCAGGCCGGTTTGGACCACATATCTGCGCTTCAAGTGGACGTCGAGAAGACTTTGGCAAACCTAAACGAGGGATTCGGTATTTCGGGATCCAGAAACAGTCAGCAAAGCAGCCACTTGGGACACTCTGCCAGCAAGGCACGAATCCCCCTGCGTTCATTCATTTTCGGTGTCAAGCCGAAGAAGCAAAGACCCTCTTTCTTCACTGCCATGAGCCCTGCAATGCATAGGAAGTACAATGCTTTCAAAGCAGCATATCAGTAGAGCCCGCCCTTTTTTTTTTTTTTGGCCCTGTTCCTTTTCGATTTTTCTCCGCCTTTCTGCTGGATTATGGTGATCATTTACCTAAGCATTTAGTTTAGGCAGCTATACGTTCTTTTCTTGTACCGCGGTTCGGAAGTTGAACAAGTGTATCTTTTTTGTCATCTGTAAAATGACAGAAGCGGATCTCTCTTCTGGACAAAACAGAGCAAGTTATCTTTCGGATCAGTTTAACTGCTACAAGGTCAAGCATTTGCCAGGTTCGGTTGTGAATTGTCGGAAATGATCACAACTTCGGTTGGCTTGGTTCTACAGCGGCTTCATGCTTAGTAGAGAACCAAGATTGACCATGAATATAAATGCTCAAATAGTTATGCTTTTAAGCAATTATAAATACTTCGCTGAGAGATTCATTTCGCTTCTCATCTTGTGACCAATTGTCCTAGATCACATTTTTGGCACACTCTACAAGCCGTTAGCTATAAATTACATGCTTCCTATCCGAATTGCTTTTGACATTCAAAAACAGAGGCTCGGTTATTGAATCTCTATCCACACCGCGAGCATATTGAAAATACACTGAAATCAAATACAGAAAGGACGATTGGACAAGGACATCCACCTAAGTACAGATAGTAGATAGGCATTCTAGCTAAAATTCACAGAAGCAGCATTAACGGGCAACACCGCAGTTATCCACTTAGATATCATCAAATTTTATCAGCATTGAAGTAGTAATTACATAAAGACAAATTCTCGCTCTTCACAGCCGCCAACAAGCAATGTTTCAAGCGCCAAACAACACCTCCGATGCTACCTTGGCTCCCCTTCCCTTGGCCATATAAAGTCCAATGTGATGCATGAGATCCTGTAAAGGAAGATTAAAATATCAAGGACTGTGGATGTGATATCTTATTTACACTAATCAACCCAGAAAAGAAAAGGAAAAATGCACACATTCTGAACTACAAGGTCGATATCAAGGGTTTGAGAACTTCTTCTCATGAATAAAACCTACCTATTGTGGTTAAGACATTTGTTTAACTGCAGTTTACAAATGACGAACCAAGAGATAAAGAAGACCATGGCTCTGTAGGTAATGTTTGGACGTGTCGCAATTCTACTATTTTCTTCAAGTTTTTCCTTACATCAGAAAACTAACTTGAAACCTCCCATTCAATTTCTGAAGAAATGTCACCACGGTTGGGCCAGCAAACTGTGCTGAAGAAACTTCTGACCCATCTCTTGCAACCCGAAATGCACTGCTCACTATAGTCGTTTCAATATTTTTCAATTTTTATAGCTTCCTTGATCTTGCTGTTCTAATCCAGTGGTTCCTGTTGCTCAAGCTACTGTGTAACTCTTGATTGACCAGGAGGGGCAACATTCAAAATCAACTCTACAATCTTGCAAGCAGATCATAATTCACGCTCAAAGATCCCAAAGAATTGAACCTACCGGTAATTGTCCTTACTTCAGTATATATGATGATTACAAGTTTCAAATGATTAATTGAAGATCAGAAAACGAAGCTCCCTGAATTAAGTACTGGCAGTCTTGTCTCATACAGGTGAGCGACTGAAACCGAACGAATGAATGAGTGGGTACTCCCATGGACTTGTGCAGCTCAACAAAAGCATTCTAATATCCCGAAATCTGGAAGATGAAGTGGAAGACTGAAAGTACCTGTGGATGGGCAGTAAGGTCCTTGGCCATTTTGGCAACATCAACGGGAATGTCGAAAGTAGCACAGGCACGTGAGTACACAATCACATCCTCTAGAGGGGCAAGAAGACCGCGATTTCTTGTGGACATGGCGGAGCACACGAAATCGAGAACGCAAATATCTGTGCAGATCCCCACCACAAGTATCTACAAACACAAGAGACGAGTAATTCTTTTGAACCAGAACAAACTGAATAGGGACAAAGGACGATTATTTGTCCACCAAGAATATTCTAAACAAACAGGCCAGACAATTCTTTTGCCCGTCATGCTAAACTATAAGTACTTACCACTTGGATTTGATTGCTTTTGACCCAGTCTACAAATACATTAGAACCATCTTTCTCCATTGAACCAAGAAGGCCATCAATACAGTCTTTAGCCCTTAGGGTAGCATTCGGTTCTTTCTCTAACCACTCCAGGGCTGTGTATCAAAAGAAAGAGACATAAGCCAATTCGATTCTACGAGGCAATACGACTATATATCACTAGCTCAGAAAGTAGCTGCAAAAATAAAGAACTCGTGCGGCAAATTACCTGGTACTAGCTTTGCTTCATCCGTTCCGATTATACAATGCGGAGGATAAGGGTGCTCAGGAACATCTGGGTGATGAGAATCTAGGAAAGCAAAAACAGGCCAATTCTTCTTACAGAAGACTCGGGCAAGTCTCACTGACTCATCGACCATATCCTGGATTTGCTTATCAGGCTGCCTAGGTGCCTAGCAAGATAGGCATACAAGATATCAATATTTGAACATCTGCAATTTGATAGTACCCTAACCACACATTTTTTTTTTACGTTTGCCCATCAACTTTCAAACAATCTCAGCTATAAATGATTAGATTTCAAAAACATATCTTTAGAATACCACTTATTGTAGACCAACCAATTGGAGAAGTAACCATCATGCTTCATTCATTCATGAAAACAAGAAGAAGAGGCAAAGAACATAAACATGGAATGCCTACTCTATCATCCTGAATTGGCTTCAAGAAAAACTCAACCGACATACAGAAAGTTAAGATAATAATAAATAAATAAAATCGCAGAAATTAAACACCTTATCTCTCTGCTCCATTTTTGAGCACCCAGAAACAATAGGGAGCTTGTCCACATCCAGCATGTGAATCGCTGACCATCAAAGGAACGACGTCGGAAAATTAAGCGAAGAAAGAAACGATAAAGATCGGAGCTTTACCAAATTCCCAGCACCGACCGTGCAGAAGCCATTCACGACATCAACAAGAACAAGACCAGTCTTGACGTCCCCGGACAGAACCACGGAGTCCTGCTCCACAGGGAGATGCTCCTTCAACAGATCGATCGGCGACGAAGCCATATCTCTTTTTCCCCCGCGATGAAGATCAACCCGAGAAACAAAAATGAGGCAGAGTGAATACTCAGAAGACCCAGTACGAATTTCGATTCAACAGACGAAGAATCTCATTTGGTTCCTTTCGCTTGCGTCGCCTTTCCTCAAACCCAGAATCCCCATTGGTTCCCTTCCGGCTGGTCTTTCCACGAAGCCCAGAGCCTCCTTGTCCTTTAGCGGATGCAAATTGGGTCGGTCCAGTCCAGTCAACGAAAGGCCGTAGAACAGAAGAGAGATCGAGCGACGAAAAATGAAAACGTGACCAGGAGTGCCCGTCAGATACGACACCTTTCAATCTTACTTTGTATTAAAAAAAAGTGGCAGCTCCGCTTTTGACTTTTCAAATTGAATTATTTATGACAATACCTGTCCAAAAGAAGAGATTGTTTAATGAGCATATCCCATGTCAATGAGCGGACTAATAAGTCCGCGCATGCCCATAACTACCAACCCAATCTATATAACGTCCTTCGACCAAAAAAAAAAAAACAATAATGTCGCAGCAACCATACGTTAAGCCTTTGATTTATGGGTTTGGAGGCAACTATAAATTGACCATCGTGTTTTTTTCACCTTCTGTCAGGTGAAGGATCGTCATAATGATAATCTCTTATTGGATGAAGAAGGGCATATTATTCACATAGATTTTGGCTTTATGCTGTCAAACTCACCTGGCGGGGGTGAATTTTGAGAGTGCACCTTTCAAATTAACACGCGAACTTCTTGAGGTGATACAAGTTTTCATTTGAATCCCATTACAGCTTTTCTGTTAATTTTTATTCACATGGAAGTTTTGCCTTGTATTTGAATGAGGTTTTAAATTGTAAACTTCGGCAGGTCATGGATTCTGATGCTGAGGTGATACCAAGTGAATTTTTTTTTTTTTACTACTTTAAGGTGTGGGAGCAACTTTTCAGTCTAATAAATGATTTTGGCTTCTCCCTTTACATGTGTTTCTGATTCTTTCTTCCAGGTCTTGTGCATCCAAGGCCAAGGGTTCCTTACGTGCCGCAAACATGCGGAGCGTATCATTTTGCTTGTTGAGATGCTGCAGGTGAGTGGACTGCTATTTATTGCCCAGGAAGAGCTCATCAATTAACTTGAAAAGATTTAGCTAGGCTGTCCTCTTAATTCTCAAGATTAACAGTTTACTAATATGATGGGTGGTCCAATGGGAACTTTTATTTTGTGACTGGCCTGGCCAGAGCATTTTACACTCAATTCATTGTCATTTTTATAATGCTTTTCAGCGAACGCTTGTATTATCATATTTTATGAAGAATCAATATAACATCTTGGAATTTACTTGAACATGGGATCGTGAAGTAAGCATGATTTTGAAACATCTAGTAATAGATTTATTTCTTCCTTCCTTCTTTAAAATGAGTTAATTCCAAAATGATTTGTCCTCCTCACAAAGAAAACTAGTCTTATTACCAAACCAAAAATGCTCATTTGGCGAGTGTGAAGTTCTAGTGGCTTAAGGAGCTGCAACTGTGGAAGTATTGTAATTGCTTTACCAATCGTAGCCTTTCATCCAACTTGTGGGGTATTTGGGTGGACCTGTAAGGTTGTTTACCTGAGTTCCTTGAGACCAATAATCTAATCAGTCATACGGGCGTGCTCCAGACCTTAAGCTGAAATAGAATTCTTTGTTTTGATTAATCCGATGACGTACTTACCTCTTTGCATTGATTGGGTCAGGACTCTGGGTTCCCCTGCTTTAAAGGTTGATACATACTATTGCGATGTACCTTCTTTGTTTACTACGGTTGTTACAGCAGTGTGTCTTGGTTCTGGCAGCAATGTGTGTCCCTGGTGCTTTCCCTGATTAGTAGCAGCTTGGATGCATGGCGGACACGCCAGTATGATTACTATCAGAGGGTTTTGAATGGGATACTGTGACTGTGAACAGTGATTAGTTTTGTGATTACTGGGTCATTCTATTTGGTGTGGCTGCCGGGTATGAAAGTTCCTGTCACACTTGACTGGGCCGGTTTGTGTGTGCGCTTGGAGGGCTGCTTATTCACTGTTGGTTGCCTTCATGTGTTTTCGCGGTTGCAAAGATTGGTGATTCTTCTGGGTTTCTGGCTGGCCTACTTGTTTGTGGATGAGCATGATGAGACTTTGCGGGCGAAGATACAAAGTAACTTGTTGGTGGCCAATGAAGTTCCAGAGTTTCCGATTCCTGTAAATCGGTCCGGCATTGAGAAGATGCGCGATTCTCCTTTCTGCATTGGTCATTCAGTGAGATCTATCTATCTTCCCCGCACAACATTTTTCCATGAAACAGACATCACACAAGTAGAATTGTCGGGAAAAAGGGCATGTGGTTTCCTTCGTCCCCTCTCCTTTTCCCTTTCTGCCTTTGCTATAGGCATGTGATCATTTGAAAAGGATGTGTAAATTTGTATAATCGTGACAAATTCACATTTTGTTAAATTGTGTTAATACCACGAAAAATTTCAAATTGATACGCATATGATAAATAGAGGGTAAAAATCTCAAGCTATTACACTCGTCAATTGTCACGTGTCACAAACATAGCACTTCAACGGTTATATTTAACGAAAACTAACGGAGGGTAAATTTGTCATAGATATGTCAGTTTGGGGTAAATTGTCACAAATGTACCCGTTTGGAATTTTTAGTAGTTAAAAAAATAATTTTTCGGTAAATTTATCACAATTGTACCAGTTTGAGGTTTTTTTGTAATATTAACCCTTGGTAGTGTCAGTTCGATACCGACTGCATCAGCACGATCATGAAAATCACACGATCTATATGGCCACGCCTGATGCAGCCTAATTTTTGCATGACGGCTGTATTCAACTTCAGCAGCTGATTGGATCTCGAGAAAAAAAAATAAATCATGAGCCTAATTGGCGTGTCTTCTCTATTTAGCTCGAAGGTCAGTGGAACTTGGTGTCTCTGGTCTCGTTAGCGACGAGTAGTGAACATTCTGTTTAGTCTCGAGCTAAAACGACTTGTCGTTCGCATTTCGCAACCAAAGCTTCCCCTGAAAGGCGCAACGCGTTCAATTCGTGGCTTATTTTTCTTTTTCTCTCTTTTTTTGGTTTCTAAATAAACCGCCTGACAGTAAACCATTGTTTTTGGTCGGATAAAATTAAATCATTTGCGACGTCATTATTTACCATTTTTTTTTCTTGTTCTTATTTTTTTCATGTGATCTTTTTTCTCTTTCGAACCAAAATTTTTTTAAAAAAATTATAATTCTGATAGTACTCTAGTAATATAATTTATGCTTACGAGAAACTTAAAATCATTACCTTCTGTGTTTTTATGGAGTAGGAATTAACCAATCAAATAATTAATTTTATCTTCTCAAAGTAAATAAGTTTTGCATTTTTAAAAAGGTTAGGGGAATTTGCAAACGGCTTTTGAATATTGATATTTACATGCTTTTAGGTGTTTCAATTTCAAAATGAAAGCAAGATTATTATCGAAAATTAGCACAACCCTAGAAATTAAAAGCTAAAACGACGAGTAGTGAACATTCTGTTTAGTCTCGAGCTAAAACGACTTGTCGAGTCTTCACTCGTCTCTCTACTTAAGAGCGAAGCCACTGCGCTTTGTGCCTCCCCCTCTTCCTCTTACTCTTCGCTTCCCCCACTTCCATCTCTCTCTCAGCCACACGTCCCTTCCCTTTGGCCGTGTTCGCACCTTCCGGCTCTCGCTTCCCTTTGGCCGTGTTTTCTCCATCATCGGCATCGGGTATTGTTTTGTATGTGATTTTCTGTTTGCTTGTTAGGGTTTTTTTGGGCACTCTTTAGCTAATGATTTTCAAAGCAGGGTTTTTATCTTCGCGGGCCAGATGTCTTTTGAAGGGAGCGAGAGGCATTCATCGTTGCGAAGCTGTGTCTACATTAGACACATTTTTATGATCCGTGGGAGACTCTCTTTCACTGGGAAGATCCTGTTTCGGCACTGGGTCTGACTGATCGGGGACTCCTACACACTCAGCTTTTGCGATTAAGAAAAGTCGCTGGTGGTTGTGAAGAGAAACTTTGTTGGCTTCAAGAGCCTTCGAAATTTAGTTTGGTCTTGTGATGGCGAGAGCAACCCTTCCTCTGGGTTTCCGTTTTCACCCTACTGATGTCGAATTGGTCAAGTATTACCTCAAGAGAAAAGTGCTGGGAAAGAAATTTCGTGTAGATGCAATTGCGGAGGTTGACATATACAAGTTTGCTCCTTGGGATCTTCCAGGTATGTGGAAATTTCTTTCTATATATATATGGTATTTGGGTTCAGATCGAGTTTTTTGGCTTTTAATATGATTTGGTGTGCTAAATATGATTTTTTGTGGAAATTTCTTTCTATATATGTGTGGTATTTGGGTTCAGATCGAGTTTTTTGGCTTTTAAGGCTTTTAATATGATTTGGTGTGCTAAATATGATTTTTTGTTTTGTCCCTTAATCAGATAAAGCTTGTTTGAGAACTAAAGATCTGAAATGGTATTTCTTCTGTCCCCATGAGAGGAAATATGCAACTGGCGGTAGAACAAACCGATCGACTGAATTTGGGTTCTGGAAAACTACTGGAAAGGATAGGCCTGTAATATACAACGGTCAACCCGTGGGAATGATAAAATCCTTAATTTTTCATCGTCGAGGCGGAGAACCTAAGCCAGAGCGAACAAATTGGGTGATGCATGAGTATAGGCTCGAGGATGATGATTTGAAGACGAAAGGGGTAGCACAGGTATTGCCTTGTCCATTCCTGATGAGGATTTTGTAAATCCTCTTCTCATGGAACTCTGATCTCCTTGCGTGACAATTATATGTGAGCGAGTTTGTTATCTTTGTTGTTGGACATTGTTTATAGTGGTGTCATGTATCTTTTGGAACTGTGGTGTTATATTCATTTACCATAAGCAAATCCAGATGGGTTTATCCATTCAGACGATCGTATTTAGATTTGGTTATCTGGTCTGGTTGGCTTGATTGGGAGTTGCTACATGGTGTTATCCGAGATGTCGACCTCCCCAAGTTCTTATGCTTTTATCCTCTGTTGAATTCTTCCATTAGTTATGAAGTTGGCAATTCTAGTCTGCTTATTAAAATGGCTTTATCCTGTCCTAATTATGTTTCAAAACCCCTGCATGTGATTGTTATGGTGTCTTTAGTTCTTTAGCACACATCGTTCAGAGCTCTCTATGTACTGTTGACCTCTTGCTTTTCAGTAATTTGTCCGACTCTGCTTTGCTCATTTTTCGCTTGCTCTATGCTAGTATGGTTTGGTTTCTTTTTTGTTGGACCTGATGTTGCTTTGAGGAGGCAGGGAAAATCTGGTCTAGTGATTGATGTTTGGTGTCGGGTGATGGTGTATTTTAGTTAAGCTCTGAGGGTTTTTTTTTTTTCTGCAATAGCAATTTGAGCCACAATATGGTCCTAATTTTCCTAGAGCAATAGCTGTGAAGACTGATACTGGGGACATCTTTTGTAATATTGTTAGGTCTTTATGATTGTATGTCTGGCAACTCACAATGGTACAGTACTGATCACCGAACTTTCTTGAGTGCAGGATTCATTTGTAATTTGCATGATCTATCAAAAAGATGGTCTTGGTCCAAGAAATGGTGCCCAATATGGAGCATCCTACAATGAGGAAGAGTGGGATGACGACGGAGAAACTGATGTCCCCTCCACTAGCAGTTTCACTCAAGCATTTATTTTACCTGATAAGCAGAAGCGAACTGTTGAGCAATATTGTGGAGGGTCCACATCCAAGGCGTGCCCAGCTGGACCATCTCAGATCATGCCTCCCCCAGCTCTTGCCAAGGATATCACAATGGAGGATCCGCAAATTCCATATGATGATTATCTTCTTTCACATGGCATCTTCATTGATGAAATCCCTCTTGCATCTTCTGAGAACGACAAAGTTGAGGTTTGTATTAGTTCTTCACTTTTTATGAATATCCTGCTTGTTATAATTGCTTTATTGTGCGTACGTTGATAGTTTTCTTTTCCTTTCCAAGAAAGAGGTTTATAGTTATCTATTATTTATACTGTTGCCAACCTGATGTCCCATCTGCTACTGCTTGTAAACTTCTTTCTGAGCCTGGTATTTGACATATTCACTTTCTTTACACTGTCCTCGTATTAGGAGTAATTCCTTCAGGCATAAACCAACTACTTTTTAATGAATGCAAAGATTCCAAATTCCATGATTTTTTGGCTATATTCTGACGATTCTAAATGTAATCATCATCTCTTATCAAATAGATGCACCAAGAAGAGGTAGATGATTCTAAAATTGCGATGGTGTTGTGTCATGCTTCTCTTAGGTAGGTTAAAGATAATTGATGAGATAGCAATGGGATTAATCAGCAGTTTTCGGATGCTATCCCTATTGTAATTTATCTATGGAAATAATGATATCTGCATTGGACAACTGTCAATGGCGAATCATACTTTTCCATCATTGTATTCCATCAGATGGAACAGATCTCTTGAATGAGAATTTGTCAATGAAGAATAAGTAACCCAATGTTTCATCAGACGAATTTGAGCTACGAGAATGAGACCTTATCAATTGACAAGAGGCAAATGGGAACAAAAAAGAGGCAGAACGAACTAGGAGATGATGCTAAACTTAGGCAAGATGTTTGAAATATTGCTAGAGCTTGTTCTAAGTTTTTATTGTTTAGCACTGGCAGTGAACCAACTTCTTTTTAATATTTCGAATAAAATAATTGAATGGACATTTTGCTTTTGGATTTTATGTTGAGCCTTCTTGAACTCTTTACCCCTTTCCTTTTTCAAAGTGTTTTTCTTCATATTGATGGCTAAAGAAGCATTTCCTTACTTATCTGTTTCTTTTTCCATTCGGGTCAATTTTGGGGGATCGAGCTCCACATTGTCGTTGGCAATCTATTGCAGCATGTCCATTTATCAGCTATAAGATTTATTAATGACTGATACGATTTCTATTGTATAACTGGTGTTTGTTGTTCTTCATTGGGTAACTTATATCCTTCCTGTTTTCAGAACCTTGACCACATGAATCTTGATGGAAATCACCAAGCTGAGGTTACACAGGATGATATCTTCAATTGTTTAGAAGACCCTGATAATTTTTCTGTCGCTCCCTCTGATGCAAGTATATCGCCACCAAGTGATCAATTTACGGAGCTGGAGGATCTTGATGCTTCATTGCCTTCAGTTAATGGATCCGGTCCATCTGATCACTACTATTCAGATAACCTCTCTGCATATGATCATCGTTCTGTTGCTGCTCAGAGTTTTTGGACTCCAGTAATTCCAGATGATGTAAATGCTCCTGGGTTGGAATTGAAGCATCTTGAGACTCGGTCGACTTGCTTTAGTGAGGCTACTCAATCCCAGGGCATGTATAATTGGATACTTACATGACACTTTTAGGTTGTTCATTCTTGATGTGTTACTGGCCGATTGAACCTATTTCTGTTTGGTGTGCCAGCATTAAACCATCTGTGTCTTCTGTGTTTCTGTTTGTGTTCTATGCATGTTCCTTGCCCCTGGGAATTCGTAGTATTTCAGCTCCCCACGTTGGTGCGCAATTTATTAAGTACAGATATCATTGGTTTCTGAAGTTGGGTCATCTTAATTGTTGAGGTATCAGTTGATTTTTGCCGATTTGAGTCTTTAGAGAGTAAATTCCAGCCTAGGATGATCAGGATAAGAATGTGTGCTGATTTCGAAACTACAAATGGTCCAAAGACACTTATATATCTTGTAGGTTTCATTACCTTGGAAGTGATCCTTACGCTCGTTAGTTTTTATCGTTTGATTTTCCATTGGGTAAAAACCAACTGTTTTGGCAACTGTTTTGGGCTTGTCAGTTACCTAGAAAACTAAGTACAATTGGCAAAGGACCAGTTTTGCTGACTACATCGCGCCTTGCCTTGGCTTGATCTGAAGTCACTCTCGACTCAACATCAAAATCATTAGAAAGTCGATAAACAACCGGTTTGCGGCCGTGTCATAATTATTACTATTTGTCGAGCAAAATTAGCTTAAAGAATGGCGCTTTCCGTGTGACACCGCGTTAAAGGCTATATACAAGCAATAATGTTACTATTTGTCGAGCAAAATTAGCTTTAAAAATGGGTCATAATTATTACGAAAAATCCGATGCCATAGTACTCATTTTGGGAACAAGTCACTCAATGGGTATGTGGCCAATCCCTAAAACGGACTACGGAATATATTTGATCTACTGAATTAAGCGGGTATTTTACTAGAGGGCTTTTATCGTATCAATTTACCCATGCAATATGCCATTAGCGCGATCTCAATGATGGCGGACTTAGATTGCCCGAGTGGGACTACGGAATGTATTTTATCTGCTGGATTAAGCGGGTAATTTACCAGAGGGCTTTTATCGTATCAATTTACCCATGCGGTGATTCTTGTTGAAGTATATATGCGATTAGTGTGATCTCAGTGATGGCGGACTTAGATTGCCTGAGTGGGACTACAGAATGTATTTTATCTGTTGGATTAAGCGGGTATTTTACCAAAGGGCTTTTATCGTATCAATTTACCCATGCGGTGATTCTTGTTGAAGCATATATGCCCTTAGCGCGATCTAGTGATGGCGGACTTAGATTGCCCAAGTGACTGACGGCAATGAAAAGGGGGCAGAAAAGCAGATAAACAGCTCACTTGAGTTTATAGAAAAAACTGTAATGTACAAAATTTCTATCTAGAAGGGAGCAGATAGAACATCCCTAGTTTTAGGCCGTGGCAACTTATTACTCTGCCCATGCCCGAAATACTCCTCCTTTGGATCCACCGCCGTGTCGGCGTTTGCCGCCACTGCGCTCACCACCAGCTTCAATCCCTACACGCGGGGGCACACACCTCAATAAGTTTCATGCATCTGGGACGATTTTTACAATGACATTCGCGTACATGTTTCCGGTCCATGTAGATTTTTTCTCTTTGGGTCGCTGAGAACTAAAACCCATCTGCAAAATTTCTCTGGCAATGCATTCGCTATGATCGCCATCTGCGCTCGTTGAAAAGATTCCGACGATAATGTTTGCAAGCCGAACGCTCTAAAATCACTCGGAATCAATCCTCGATATCCCGGTCGAAGTAGCTTGATCATCATCGTACCCGAGAGAGAGAGAGAGAGAGAGAGAGAGAGAGAGAGAGAGAGAGAGAGAGAGAGAGAGTACGTACTACGGTGAAGATGGCCAAGGCTTCATCTATGCTTTGGTGTTCACCACGTACTGTGCAAGTTCCTGAAACAGCGCCATCAATCAGAGAATCAAAACCAAAAGAATAATAATTTGGGAAAAAAAAAGTTCGAAATTTTACCTTCGCGAATTGGATTTGGTCGACCCCAAGAGTCCTGGGCTCGCTTTCTATGGACGATTCCCGGTCGATCCGCCTCGCCGCCACCGTCTCCATCGCATCGATTCCCGGTCGATTCCGGGGTTCAATGACGATTTTTTCCATTTTAAATCTTGATGTCGCTAATATTTTTGTATCGGATTTTTACCTTTCTTGAGAATAGATTGTGGCCCGTCTTAGAAGAGCTGGAAGGGACGCCAGCATTGGGGTTGCGCAATCTCGATGGCCCTCGCCTAGGACCGTGCCGATGCTAGAGCCTAGAGGGGCCAGATTTGGGTCGCCTAAGGCCTTAGTGTTGACTCGACGAGGATCACACGACCTCGGTGACCCCCGCCTAGGGACAGGCTGATGGTCGAATGGCTAAATTTAGGTGGCTTCAGATCCGCATGACCTCAGTGGCGGCTTTGAGTGGGGTCGAGCGAGCCCTCATTTAAGATCACACCAATGGTCGAAGGGCTAGATCTATGTTGCCTAGGGTCATTTGCAACCTCCGTAGCACCTAGGGTCACGCGAATCCGCTATCGCCTCACCTGGGGTTGCAACTTCAACCTCTGCAGCTTTGCTTGGGATTGCTCGACCTTGGCTTGAGTTGCCGAGATCGCCTGAGCTAGTCATTTTTTTAAGTCTTTTTTTTAAAGGGTTAATATCATGAAAAATCTTTAACTTCTATACTTATGAAAAATTTATGTAAAACTATTTTTTTTTACCATGAAAAACTCCAAATTGATACTTCTGTGATAAATTTACCTTAAACTTTTTTTTATCATAAAAAATCTTAAACTGCTATATCTATGATGAATTTATCCTAAACTAATTTTTTTGACCACGAAATACCCCAAACCCCTATGGCGAATTTACCCTTCGTTAAATTGAGTTAGTATCACGAAAAATCCTAAATTGGTAAACCTGTCACAAACGGAGGGCAAAAGCCCCAAACTAGTATAGCCATCAACTGCCACGTGTCACCGACTCAGCAATTTATCAATTAAATTGAACGAAAACTAACGAAGGGTAAATTTTATCTCAGATGCACTAGTTTAGGATAAATTTATCACAAGTGTATCAATGTGACATTTTTTGTGACAAAAAAAATAGTTTGGAGTAAATTTATCACATGTGTATCGATTTTGGGTTTCCATGGTATTAAAAGCATTCCGTAGCTCGTATTTGCCAAATCCTTCACAAGGACTAATTTCAAGGCATTTCAGCTTCAAAACATGTCGATCGCCAATGCCGCAACACGATAAATCAGAGATAAAGCTTATGAAGAAAATAATTGCAGAGGTAGTTTGGATTTCTTTGTATTGACAAGTAGTAAAACACGAATTACAAAGGATAAAATTTATGTGAAAATGAACCGAGATGAATTAAAAATCGTATTATAACATTAACACGACACGTCGATATGTCATTTAAAAAAATAAAAAATCCTGACACGTTGGAACACTTTGTTTATTAAATATATATTGTTATCTAAATATGATAAATTATCATGTACATATAAAAATATCAGTCACACTTGATTTTTTTTTTTTTGCTGATTGGGATATTAACCTTGGAGTGGTTGGATATATGACTTAAGCATACATAATTTTGGGTCAATCTACATTTTGACCAATAACTTATAGAAAATACATAAAATTGACCCCGTGCGTGTCAAAATAACGTATCGGAATGCTGTAATCGCATGTTTGTGGCGTATGTGGAGCGTCGACCACATGTCGATCGCATGTCTGAGAGTATCAAAGTGTCGAAGACTGTCGAACACGACACAACACGAAGGTTCTCGAAAAGTGTCGGTGCATCCTAGATTATAAGGCGTTAATATAAATTGCTAGCCCTCTGTTTCAACCGTAGTGAGGCTAACATCGCTGCTTTCGTCTCTATTTGATTAGATTTAGGTGTACGTTTTAGTCTCTACACTTGGTGGAGAATTATCTTTCGTTCATTCATTTTTTAGGAAATTATTTTTCGAAGCTAACATAGCAACGTTGATTTCAACTGCAAAACATCATCGTTTCCTAGATTTTGATGATGTGATTTTCACTCGATGCTGTTTGCAAATAGTATATCGCATGGATTGCCAATCCGACAAGGCTTCTTGGTGGCAAAGACAAAAAGATAACCAAGTGGATGAGAATTATCGACGATAATTTGTGTTTAATTTTTTTTGGAATAATAAAAAAAAATATTTTGTTCATTCATTTTTTAGGAAATTATTTTTCGAATCATTTTTTTTCGCGAAACAAAGGGAGCATTTCCCGGACAAAATAGTTGCAGAAATCGAGTTTCATTCCTCATGTTGAGACACGCCCGAGCAGGTTGTACTAGAAGATTGGAATTGGGTTGGTTTTTTTTTTTTTTTTTTTAACTCTCCTTGGAGAGAGTGGAAGTGCACTCCCTACTCTCACCATTTTCTTTCTATTCATCTACGCCTATTTATTTTGTTTCTTTTTTTTTTTACAAAAGATTTTCGCCTTTTTTCCTTTTCAGTTACGAGCTCGGTCACATTTACCCCAAATTGTTATAAATTTGGAATTTTCTAAAGCAAATGCAACACAAATACACCAATTTGGAGTAAATGTGGGACGAGTATACTTAAGCTATGCAAATATGATATTGAGTTTGAAACATATTTTCACATAGCAATAAAGTAAAAACAATTAAGGATGAGGCCAAAGAAAAATAGGATGACATATATATAGGAAAGCGGGAAAAAAATTAAAAAGAAAGATAAAAATCAGTAATGGGAGGGAAATTGCGAGAGTAAAAAAAATAAACAAAAGACTGATGGAATGATTGAGAAATGGTGTATAATTATTATGAAGGATTCATTTCAATAGAATCTTACATTTAGGTAAATGTAAAACATATGTATCCGTTTTGAAATTTTTGTGATATAAAAATTGGCTTGCGATAAATGTGGTGTGTACCAATTTGAGAGGTTTTATGAAACAAAAATTAGTTTGGACGTAAATGTGGCTTTGCTGTATTAGTTTGTGACTGTTAGTGATTGAATACATATATATTTTTATTTTTTTCAATTTTAGTTTCAAAGTGCCAAATTTTAGTTCCCCTCCATCATTTTTGAATTTTATGTGTTAGGGTCAGGATAGATCATTACATTTTTCAGTCTACTTTTATTTAATAGATCTGATTTTTCTATTTAATACATTAAAAGAAACATGTTATTTTACGTCATTTCTTCTTGATTCCATCTTTTAATATTTATTTGTTTTTCCTCATGAGATTCTTCCTCTTTTAAATAATTACAGCACAATCTTATCTTGAAAAAAGTTTTCTAGCTGAACTATGAATGGATAATATGAATGATTTTCTTTCCTCTATATCGTATCTAATTTTTTTTTATTAGGAAATAATCAAAATGAATTCAGATTTTTTTGATGACATATTTTAAAATATCAAAAGACCATAGACTTATCAAAATACGAGGGGATAACGGCATATTCAGTGATTTCTAATCACTTTGAGCTTAACTAAGTTTCATATGAGATCATCATGACATGCTTAGATTATGTCTTAATTGACAAATTAAGGAAGCATTTTTCTTAATTTATGAGAATTATGTAGTTTTATATCAAATCAAATAAAAACAATAACTGGAAATTCAGGATATATTTTTTTTATTTCTATAGCTGGGGTAACGTGCTCAATAATGAAAAAAGAAAAGAAAAGAAAAAAGCAGAGGTTACCTCATTTTCCACGCCAAAAAGCAAACTAACTTACCGAACTACCAAATCCTCACTCTTCCCAAGAACATCCAACGCGAAATCTCCACCGTCCATTTTTTTTATTACTACTTTTCACTCGCCAATATAAAAATGATCCCATACCAACTCACTCTCACAATCTCACGCTCGCTCTCCGTCGGGCGTGGATCCACTGCCTATGTTTTTCCTAGGCAGGTGATCCCCACCCTTCATTGGGGTGAGCCCCACAGTGTGTGGGGTGGGGATCACCCTGCCCAGCTGAAATCCTGGCAGGGGATCCGGATCCCTCTCCGTCCGGCGAGCGGATCGTCTGACCTTGCCCCCAAGGTTAGGGAAGGTCATGCGAATCCATCCGTCCGTTGATTGATGGGCCAAAAAAGGGACTCGGATCCCCTATCCATTTTTCGGCTGGGCAGGGGATCCCACCATTCAATAGGGGGGCCCACCTTATTGAATGGTGGGGATCACCCTGTCAAGGAAAAACCTTGACAGGGGATCCAAGCCCCAAAAAAGTGACCTGAAAAAAAAAAAAAATTGCCCAGTCGCAATTTTAGAAGATCGTGGCCGTCCGTGATTGAACGGACGGCCACAATCACATCAAGCTCACACCTGACCTTCCACGCCAAGGTCAGAGGATCCTCCGTCTTCGCTTTCTCGCTCCTCTCTGCAACATTTCGCGATGGCTGCGTTCCCGTGACTCGGCCCTCCCGGCTCAGCGCCATGACTCGCCTCCCCACTCAGACCGACGCCTCCGCCCCCGCCCGGCGGAGACCTACCTCCGGGCGACGCCCCCGCAACCACCGCCGCACCTCCTGGTGCTGCTCCTTCACCGTGCCTCCTTCCAGCCCCGAATATAAAAATGATCCCATACCAACTCACTCTCACAGTCTAACACTCGCTCTCCGTCTTCGCTTTCTCGCTCCTCTCTGCAACATTTCGCGATGGCTGCGTTCCCGTGACTCGGCCCTCCCGGCTCAGCGCCATGACTCGCCTCCCCACTCAGACCGACGCCTCCGCCCCCGCCCGGCGGAGACCTACCTCCGGGCGACGCCCCCGCAACCACCGCCGCACCTCCTGGTGCTGCTCCTTCACCTTGCCTCCTTCCAGCCCCGAAACCCTAGCGGCTTCCCAGAACCAGCCGAAGCCCCTCAACGGCAAGGACTCCAAGCCCGAGAAGCCGCGCGAATCGTTCTCGAAGCACGGTGCTGTGAGCTCCATCCCCAACTCTCCTCAGAGCTCCAGGTCGGGACTCGGCATTGTTGGCCGGATCGATCCCCGCCGGATCTTGTCGCCCGGCCGGGTCTCTCCGACCGACTCCGATTCTGTCCATGATGCTGATCTGGCCCCTAATTCGTCGGAGGATGTGGCCAAGCAGCCGCGATCCGGTGATTGTAGCTTCCTCGCCCAGTCGGAGAGGTTCTCGATGAAGGAGCTGCAAGCAGAGAGCTTCCGAGCGCCCTCCGAGTGGCTCCAGGCTGCGCACGAGGTTCTGTCTTCGTCCAGATCGGGTTGCAGCGAGAATGCAGACGACGCTTGATGTGAGGCTTAATTTGAGGGTGAAGAACGGGGGTCCTTGGTTTTGGAGCTTAATTCAGATGTTTTGTCTGTGAACTCGGAGGTTTTTGCGGGTTTGATTGCGGAGCACCAGAAGAGCTTTGGCCAGAATGGGAGTGCCGAGAGCATTTGTCGGATTGAGGCGCCCGAAGTCGAGAATTTGGGGATATTTAGGGAGACAATTGAGTTGATGTTCGAGGATGACATCGCGAAGAGGCTTTTGAAGATTGGTGTATATCGCTGCATTGATATACTTGAGGTTAGCAATCTATGTTCTCTTTAGAAGGGTGCTATTTTCGGGTTTTGCTTGCGCAGACAATTGGATTCGCTTTACTGTGAACCATTAATGTTCTAGTTTATGGGTAGTCTGGCAACTATTTAGAAGGAGATGAGGTGTAATGATGTTCGACAGTTCACTTATAAATTTCAAATGCATTAATTTGCAGTAACCAGAGCCTAACAGTACTCTCGTAGAGGAATACATTTAACTGCGCATGGCTAAGCTTGAAATTTTGTCTACTAGAAGGATTTCATTAATATCACCCTATCCCAAACTGCTATATACTGATTCTGCTAGGCAAATAAACCCCACGTGAATGCAACTTAGGTTGTTGCAGATATGTCTTGAAGCAATCTCCCAGTGAACTCAGTCACGCATGGCTGTTATTCTTCCCTGCAAAAGGAAGTGAAAATTCCTGAATTCATAATGTTGTCTCTGCTATATGTGTTTGCAGCACGGACGAATCTCTGCTAGGATCTTGCAATTTGCTAGGATGTATTTCTGTCCGTTGATGGCCCCCCATCATATATATATATATATATATATATATTGTGGGTTGGGGGGGTGGGTGTGTGTGTTAAAACCTTAGATGTTGGGCTTTTTACTTGTTTTGCTGGTAATTGGACAGGAAGTTCCGTATTTTGGATTCCTGGAATAAGGAAAGGAGAACTGGAACTGTTTTTCCTTTCATGGTGAGGGAGTCTTGCTTGATTTCAGCTTATGGTTGTCATTTGATTTCAAGAAGTCCACTTGAAATTATATGATGAGGATTGGGAGACGACTAATTTTTCAGGGATTTTTTTTTTCAAAAGTTTTGGATCGAGTTAAACAGATAAAACTTGTTTAAACGAGTCAAAATGTTTTTTTTAAAGATTAATCTTGTTGCAGACATTTAGTGATATGGATTACTTATTCATTCCCCCTTTTTATATAAACAATCGAATTGAATCACTAGTTGCATTGGTCAAAGGGAACAGTAACTGTAGCGAGATTCCTTGGTTTGTTGCTGTTGAATTATCCTCTTTTTCTTTTCAGAGAGATATGACTGTTAATCGCTTCTAAATCATTTTTCTGACATCCAGTCCTTGGTTTCTTTGATTATTTCCACTGGTATCTGTACCAAGATTGGTGCTGATCTGGCACTCTAACTTGTTTCTGGAAATGACTTCATAATCAGTAGAGAAGTATCTAACCTAGACCCTAGTCAGAAATCATTGCTTCTTCACTGTGGCTTCAGCTGCTGTTACTCAATTAAAGTTGGCACAGACTCCTCCAGCACTATGAGTTACTACGTTCTATGGCTTCCTGTTGCATCTCTTCATTAGCTAGTTGGAACCCTTACTATTTGTTCTTGACTTGCTGCCACTTGTTATTAACAACTCTCGAATTTGAACAATTACCGCCTACTTATTTTTGAAAACTCAATCACCAATGTCAATTATCGCCGCTCTCTTCGCTAGGATACTAGCAACCAATATCTGCAATTAGCAATAAAACTAGTTCCCCTGTCACTACCTATTGTTAGCATGATTTCCATCAAGCAGGAAGTGTTCCATAGACATTTCAGGTGTCATGGTTTCACAGAGATTTATTCGACTGGAAACTTGATGAGTTAATTAAAACAGATTGCAGGAAGTGTTTCATTTTCCATCAATTGACTTGAAAAAATTTGGCTAGGCTGTCCTCTTAATTCTCAAGATTAACATTTTACTAATATGATGGGTGGTCTAATGGGAACTTTTATTTGTGACTGGCCAGAGCATTTTACACTCAATTCATTGTCATTTTTATAATGCTTTTTAGCGCACACTTGTATTATCATATTTTATGAAGAATCAGGATAACATCTTGGAATTTACTTGAACATGGGATCGTGAAGCAAGCATGATTTTGAAACATCTAGTAATAGATTTATTTCTTCCTTCTTTAAAATCAGTTAATTCCAAAATGATTTGTCCTCCTCAGAAAGAAAACTAGTCTTATTACCAAACTAAAAATGCTCATTTGGTGAGTGTGAAGTTCTAGTGGCTTAAGGAGCTGCAACTGTGGAAGTATTGTAATTGCTTTACCAATCGTAGCCTTTCATCCAACTTGTGGGGTATTTGCTATTTGGGTGGACCTGTAAGGTTGTTTACCTGAGTTCCTTGAGACCAATAATCTAATCGGTCATACGGGCGTGCTCCAGACCTTAAGCTGAAATAGAATTCTTTGTTTTGATTAATCCGATGATGTACTTACCTCTTTGCATTGATTGGGTCAGGACTCTGGGTTCCCCTGCTTTAAAGGTTGATACATACTATTGCGATGTACCTTCTTTGTTTACTACGGTTGTTACAGCAGTGTGTCTTGGTTCTGGCAGCAATGTGTGTCCCTGGTGCTTTCCCTAATTAGTAGAAGCTTGGATGCATGGCCAGTATGATTACTATCAGAGGGTTTTGAATGGGATACTGTGAGCAGTGATTAGTTTTGTGATTACTGGGTCATTCTATTTGGTGTGGCTGCCGGGTATGAAAGTTCCTGTCACAGTTGACTGGGCCGGTTTGTGTGTGCACTTGGAGGGCTGCTTATTCACTGTTGGTTGCCTTCATGTGTTTTTGCGGTTGCAAAGATTGGTGATTCTTCTGGGTTTCTGGCTGGCCTACTTGTTTGTGGAAGAGCATGATGCGACCTTGCGGGCGAAAATTCGTCATGAAAGTCATAGGCAGCTTATACTATTACACTGGAGCTTCTGTCCGACGAAGATACCCTTTCGACCATGTATTTTTGGAATCCATTTATTGCAAGCATTGGTACTACAAAAGACATCCATAGTCAAACCAAACGAGCATACTGTACAGAGAGATTTTATTCGGGGAAGATACGAAGTAACTTGTCAGTGGCCAATGAAGTTCCAGAGTTTCCGATTCCTGTAAATCGGTCCGGCATTGAGAAGATGCGCGATTCTCCTTTCTGCATTGGTCATTCAGTGAGATCTATCTATCTTCCCCGCACAACATTTTTCCATGAAACAGACATCACACAAGTAGAATTGTCGGGAAAAAGGGCATGTGGTTTCCTTTGTCCCCTCTCCTTTTCCCTTTCTGCCTTTGCTATAGGCATGTGATCATTTGAAAAGGATGTGTAAATTTGTATAATCGTGACAAATTCACCTTTTGTTAAATTGTGTTAATACCACGAAAAATTTCAAATTGACATGCATATGATAAATAGAGGGTAAAAATCTCAAGCTATTACACTTGTCAATTGTCACGTGTCACAAACATAGCACTTCAACGATTATATTTAACGAAAACTAACGGAGGGTAAATTTGTCATAAATATGCCAGTTTGGGGTAAATTGTCACAAATGTACCCGTTTGGAATTTTTCGGTAAATTTATCACAATTGTACCAGTTTGAGGTTTTTTTGTAATATTAACCCTTGGTAGTGTCAGTTCGATACCGACTGGATCAGCACGATCATGAAAATCACACGATCTATATGGCCACGCTGATGCAGCCGAATTTTTGCATGACGGCTTTATTCGACTTCAGCAGCTGATTGGATCTCGAGAAAAAAATAAATCATGAGCCTAATTGGCGTGTCTTCTCTATTTAGCTCGAAGGTCAGTGGAACTTGGTGTCTCTGGTCTCGTTAGCGACGAGTAGTGAACATTCTGTTTAGTCTCGAGCTAAAACGACTTGTCGTTCGCATTTCGCAACCAAAGCTTCTCTTGAAAGACGCGACGAGTTCAATTCGTGGCTTATTTTTCTTTTTCTTTCTTTTTTTGGTTTCTAAATAAACCGCCGGACAGTTAACCATTGTTTTTGGTCGGATACAAATAAATCATTTGCGAAGTCATTATTTACCATTTTTTTTCTTGTTCTTATTTTTTTCATGTGATCTTTTTTCTCTTTCGAACAAAATTTTTTTAAAAAAAATTATAATTCTGATAGTACTCTAGTAATATAATTTATGCTTACGAGAAACTTAAAATCATTACCTTCAGTGTTTTTATGGAGTAGGAATTAACCAATCAAATAATTAATTTTATCTTCTCAAAGTAAATAAGTTTTGCATTTTTAAAAAGGTTAGGGGAATTTGCAAACGGCTTTTGAATATTGATATTTACATGCTTTTAGGTGTTTCAATTTCAAAATGAAAGCAAGATTATTATCGAAAATTAGCACAACCCTAGAAATTAAAAGCTAAAACGACGAGTAGTGAACATTCTGTTTAGTCTCGAGCTAAAACGACTTGTCGAGTCTTCACTCGTCTCTCTACTTAAGAGCGAAGCCACTGCGCTTTGTGCCTCCCCCTCTTCCTCTTACTCTTCGCTTCCCCCACTTCCATCTCTCTCTCAGCCACACGTCCCTTCCCTTTGGCCGTGTTCGCACCTTCCGGCTCTCGCTTCCCTTTGGCCGTGTTTTCTCCATCATCGGCATCGGGTATTGTTTTGTATGTGATTTTCTGTTTGCTTGTTAGGGTTTTTTTGGGCACTCTTTAGCTAAGATTTTCAAAGCAGGGTTTTTATCTTCGCGGGCCAGATGTCTTTTGAAGGGAGCGAGAGGCATTCATCGTTGCGAAGCTGTGTCTACATTAGACACATTTTTATGATCCGTGGGAGACTCTCTTTCACTGGGAAGATCCTGTTTCGGCACTGGGTCTGACTGATCGGGGACTCCTACACACTCAGCTTTTGCGATTAAGAAAAGTCGCTTGTGGTTGTGAAGAGAAACTTTGTTGGCTTCAAGAGCCTTCGAAATTTAGTTTGGTCTTGTGATGGCGAGAGCAACCCTTCCTCTGGGTTTCCGTTTTCACCCTACTGATGTCGAATTGGTCAAGTATTACCTCAAGAGAAAAGTGCTGGGAAAGAAATTTCGTGTTGATGCAATTGCGGAGGTTGACATATACAAGTTTGCTCCTTGGGATCTTCCAGGTATGTGGAAATTTCTTTCTATATATATATGGTATTTGGGTTCAGATCGAGTTTTTTGGCTTTTAATATGATTTGGTGTGCTAAATATAATTTTTTGTGGAAATTTCTTTCTATATATGTGTGGTATTTGGGTTCAGATCGAGTTTTTTGGCTTTTAATATGATTTGGTGTGCTAAATATGATTTTTTGTGGAAATTTCTTTCTATATATGTGTGGTATTTGGGTTCAGATCGAGTTTTTTTGGCTTTTAATATGATTTGGTGTGCTAAATATGATTTTTTGTGGAAATTTCTTTCCATATATGTGTGGTATTTGGGTTCAGATCGAGTTTTTTGGCTTTTAATATGATTTGGTGTGCTAAATATGATTTTTTGTTTTGTCCCTTAATCAGATAAAGCTTGTTTGAGAACTAAAGATCTGAAATGGTATTTCTTCTCTCCCCATGAGAGGAAATATGCAACTGGCGGTAGAACAAACCGATCGACTGAATTTGGGTTCTGGAAAACTACTGGAAAGGATAGGCCTGTAATATACAACGGTCAACCCGTGGGAATGATAAAGTCCTTAATTTTTCATCGTCGAGGCGAAGAACCTAAGCCCGAGCGAACAAATTGGGTGATGCATGAGTATAGGCTCGAGGATGATGATTTGAAGACGAAAGGGGTAGCACAGGTATTGCCTTGTCCATTCCTGATGAGGATTTTGTAAATCCTCTTCTCATGGAACTCTGATCTCCTTGCGTGACAATTATATGTGAGCGAGTTTGTTATCTTTGTTGTTGGACATTGTTTATAGTGGTGTCATGCATCTTTTGGAACTGTGGTGTTATATTCATTTACCATAAGCAAATCCAGATGGGTTTATCCATTCAGATGATCGTATTTAGATTTGGTTATCTGGTCTGGTTGGCTTGATTGGGAGTTGCTACATGGTGTTATCCGAGATGTCGACCTCCCCAAGTTCTTATGCTTTTATCCTCTGTTGAATTCTTCCATTAGTTATGAAGTTGGCAATTCTAGTCTGCTTATTAAAATGGCTTTATCCTGTCCTAATTATGTTTCGAAACCCCTGCATGTGATTGTTATGGTGTCTTTAGTTCTTCAGCACACATCGTTCAGAGCTCTCTATGTACTGTTGACCTCTTGCTTTTCAGTAATTTGTCCGACTCTGCTTTGCTCATTTTTCGCTTGCTCTATGCTAGTATGGTTTGGTTTCTTTTTTGTTGGACCTGATGTTGCTTTGAGGAGGCAGGGAAAATCTGGTCTAGTGATTGATGTTTGGTGTCGGGTGATAGTGTATTTTAGTTAAGCTCTGAGGGGGTTTTTTTTTTTCTGCAATAGCAATTTGAGCCACAATATGGTCCTAATTTTCCTAGAGCAATAGCTGTGAAGACTGATACTGGGGACATCTTTTGTAATATTGTTAGGTCTTTATGATTGTATGTCTGGCAACTCACAAGGGTACAGTACTGATCACCGAACTTTCTTGAGTGCAGGATTCATTTGTAATTTGCATGATCTATCAAAAAGATGGTCTTGGTCCAAGAAATGGTGCCCAATATGGAGCATCCTACAATGAGGAAGAGTGGGATGACGACGGAGAAACTGATGTCCCCTCCACTAGCAGTTTCACTCAAGCATTTATTTTACCTGATAAGCAGAAGCGAACTGTTGAGCAATATTGTGGAGGGTCCACATCCAAGGCGTGCCCAGCTGGACCATCTCTGATCATGCCTCCCCCAGCTCTTGCCAAGGATATCACAATGGAGGATCCGCAAATTCCATATGATGATTATCTTCTTTCACATGGCATCTTCATTGATGAAATCCCTCTTGCATCTTCTGAGAACGACAAAGTTGAGGTTTGTATTAGTTCTTCACTTTTTATGAATATCCTGCTTGTTATAATTGCTTTATTGTGCGTACGTTGATAGTTTTCTTTTCCTTTCCAAGAAAGAGGTTTATAGTTATCTATTATTTATACTGTTGCCAACCTGATGTCCCATCTGCTACTGCTTGTAAACTTCTTTCTGAGCCTGGTATTTGACATATTCACTTTCTTTACACTGTCCTCTTATTAGGAGTAATTCCTTCAGGCATAAACCAACTACTTTTTAATGAATGCAAAGATTCCAAATTCCATGATTTTTTGGCTATATTCTGATGATTCTAAATGTGATCATCATCTCTTATCAAATAGATGCACCAAGAAGAGGTAGATGATTCTAAAATTGTGATGGTGTTGTGTCATGCTTCTCTTAGGTAGGTTAAAGATAATTGATGAGATAGCAATGGGATTAATCAGCAGTTTTCGGATGCTATCCCTATTGTAATTTATCTATGGAAATAATGATATCTGCATTGGACAACTGTCAATGGGGAATCATACTTTTCCATCATTGTATTCCATCAGATGGAACGGATCTCTTGAATGAGAATTTGTCAATCAAGAATAAGTAACCCAATGTTTCATCAGACGAATTTGAGCTACGAGAATGAGACCTTATCAATTGACAAGAGGCAAATGGGAACAAAAAAGAGGCAGAACGAACTAGGAGATGATGCTAAACTTAGGCAAGATGTTTGAAATATTGCTAGAGCTTGTTCTAAGTTTTTATTGTTTAGCACTGGCAGTGAACCAACTTCTTTTTAATATTTCGAATAAAATAATTGAATGGACTTTTTGCTTTTGGATTTTATGATGAGCCTTCTTGAACTCTTTACCCCTTTCCTTTTTCAAAGTGTTTTTCTTCATATTGATGGCTAAAGAAGCATTTCCTTACTTATCTGTTTCTTTTTCCATTCGGGTCAATTTTGGGTGATCGAGCTCCACATTGTCGTTGGCAATCTATTGCAGCATGTCCATTTATCAGCTATAAGATTTATTAATGACTGATACTTAGATTTCTATTGTATAACTGGTGTTTGTTGTTCTTCATTGGGTAACTTATATCCTTCCTGTTTTCAGAACCTTGACCACATGAATCCTGATGGAAATCACCAAGCTGAGGTTACACAGGATGATATCTTCGATTGTTTAGAAGACCCTGATAATTTTTCTGTCGCTCCCTCTGATGCAAGTATATCGCCACCAAGTGATCAATTTACGGAGCTGGAGGATCTTGATGCTTCATTGCCTTCAGTTAATGGATCCGGTCCATCTGATTACTACTATTCAGATAACCTCCCTGCATATGATCATCGTTCTGTTGCTGCTCAGAGTTTTTGGACTCCAGTAATTCCAGATGATGTAAATGCTCCTGGGTTGGAATTGAAGCATCTTGAGACTCGGTCGACTTGCTTTAGTGAGGCTACTCAATCCCAGGGCATGTATAATTGGATACTTACATGACACTTTTAGGTTGTTCATTCTTGATGTGTTACTGGCCGATTGAACCTATTTCTGTTTGGTGTGCCAGCATTAAACCATCTGTGTCTTCTGTGTTTCTGTTTGTGTTCTATGCATGTTCCTTGCCCCTGGGAATTCGTAGTATTTCAGCTCCCCACGTTGGTGCGCAATTTATTAAGTACAGATATCATTGGTTTCTGAAGTTGGGTCATCTTAATTGTTGAGGTATCAGTTGATTTTTGCCGATTTGAGTCTTTCTAGAGTAAATTCCAGCCTAGGATGATCAGGATAAGAATGTGTGCTGATTTCGAAACTACAAATGGTCCAAAGACACTTATATATCTTGTAGGTTTCATTACCTTGGAAGTGATCCTTACGCTCGTTAGTTTTTATCGTTTGATTTTCCATTGGGTAAAAACCAACTGTTTTGGCAACTGTTTTGGGCTTGTCAGTTACCTAGAAAACTAAGTACAATTGGCAAAGGACCAGTTTTGCTGACTACATCGCGCCTTGCCTTGGCTTGATCTGAAATCACTCTCGACTCAACATCAAAATCATTAGAAAGTCGATAAACAACCGGTTTGCGGCCGTGTCATAATTATTACTATTTGTCGAGCAAAATTAGCTTAAAGAATGGCGCTTTCCGTGTGACACCGCGTTAAAGGCTATATACAAGCAATAATGTTACTATTTGTCGAGCAAAATTAGCTTTAAAAATGGGTCATAATTATTACGAAAAATCCGATGCCATAGTACTCATTTTGGGAACAAGTCACTCAATGGGTATGTGGCCAATCCCTAAAACGGACTACGGAATATATTTTATCTACTGAATTAAGCGGGTATTTTACTAGAGGGCTTTTATCGTATCAATTTACCCATTCAATATGCCATTAGCGCGATCTCAATGATGGCGGACTTAGATTGCCCGAGTGGGACTACGGAATGTATTTTATCTGCTGGATTAAGCGGGTAATTTACCAGAGGGCTTTTATCGTATCAATTTACCCATGCGGTGATTCTTGTTGAAGTATATATGCGATTAGTGTGATCTCAGTGATGGCGGACTTAGATTGCCTGAGTGGGACTACGGAATGTATTTTATCTGTTGGATTAAGCGGGTATTTTACCAAATGGCTTTTATTGTATCAATTTACCCATGCGGTGATTCTTGTTGAAGTATATATGCGATTAGTGCAATCTCAATGATGGTGGACTTAGATTGCCTGAGTGGGACTACGGAATGTATGTTATCTGTTCATTTTCAATAGAATCTTACATTTAGGTAAATGTAAAATAGATTGTTCGAAGGCCCGTTAGGCCGTGGGGGAAGAACCAAACGACTCTTCCCTAGGGGGTGGGGCCTACCGCCCACGTGCTCCCCCCCCCCCCCTTTTTTTTTTTAAATTGGCGGCTCGGAATCGCGAACCCGGTCAATGGGCCGATTCCGGATCCGCGGTTCCATTTGGTCATGTCTCCGCGCCTACCAAAGAATTTAAAAAGAGAGATTGGAGCGGATCCCAAGCACACATGCAAAGAGACAAAGAGAGCACAATGCTTCTTGTAGAAGGAAAAGAAAGGAAATCGCCAAGTCATGCGGACTTCATCGACCAATCTGGATGTGACCACATTGACGATTTTGATGAATTGGAGGACTACGCGGTACAAAGAAAAGGTTAAGAAGACTAATTGTGAGGGGGTGAGGGGAAAAGTACCGAAGAAGTTCATTAATCTATTACATTTGTGTCAATTCAGTCATAAACTTTTTTTTTATCGATGCTATTAGTCCTAAACATTATGCAGTTATGACAATTGAATCCATCCAATCAATTTTGACTAGAAACCGCTGGTGTGTATGCTGATCATTCCACGTGAGATGGTCAGCGCTGACGTGCATAATTTTTTTTATTGTATATTGTATATTTATTTTTTTTATTCTTTTTTTAGTGAGGGCCGACGACCAACCACTATCGGCCCCATGCGAGGGCGTCACAGCCCTCGTCCAGATCTAGCCAGGGCGGCAATGCCCTCACCTAGGGCCAGCAGGGGTTGGTCGGTAACCTTTGCTGGCCCTCAATAAAAAAAATGTACATAAAAGAAAAAACAAAGAAAAAAACTATTAGACATATGTAAGAAAATAATATATATATATATATTAAGAAATTATCAACGTCAGTCGTGCCCCGCAGGACAATCGGCGTCTATGTTAGCAATTTTCAGATAAAATTGGCTGGATGGACTCAATTGACACAAATGCAAAAAATTTATGACTAAATTGGCATCACTAAAATAGGTTTAAGACTTTTTGACACTTTCTCTCATTATGAGTGTGACTCAAGTTGAGGATCCAAATACCTAGTTACCCTAAACATGTCAGACGTTTGCCCTTTTTTTTTTTAAATACTTACTAACTTTTAGAAGCGAGCATCAGGCCCCGTTCTACGTGAAAACTAGACCGGCCGATTCAAGGCTAGTTCTAGGGTCAATCGGTTGGGTTCCTAGTGTCGCGAACCGAGAACTAGCCTAGAAGCGGTTCAGTTTCCGGTTCCAAACCCGAAACTCCCATTATAAGAACCAGTCGAGTTTTTGGATCGAATCGATGTTGACGCCTCTTTTAGAAAGCTACATCCAACATGGTCTTCAACATGAAAACATAATAATGTCGAACAGATGTTAGCGGATTTATATGAAAGTTGGTAACTTAATCATGTAGGATAATTGACATCATCAGTTTGCGTCAGACGTTTTTCGAATTTAGAAAACTTACGATATATATTAAATTAGATATTTGCAATATTTTCAAAACAATCAAATAGACGTTCGTGGCGAATTAGATTGTAGTTTGGAGACAATCAAACCAATGTTGGTAACTCCCTCAAATAGAGTGGATCACTTAGCTCCACACACCATTATGGGTGAATTACTGGAAGAGTTGGTATGTCTGAAACCAGCAAATGTAGAGTTGTTAAAAGAGTTGACCACATAAACTCTGCAGATACATGAAAATTAACTTTGCAATTTACGCTAAGCGGTTGCTAATTTATCGAAATAATCGGCATTTACTCAACATGGCATCTCCTAGTCCTATCTGACGCGTGACTGGGGAGGTCACAAAACTGCTGCATCTATTGATTTCGTGTTCCAACGTATGACGGATTTCGCGAATATGAACAGCGGATCGACTTATTCGTATTCTTTGCTTCACCGAAGGACGCGTGTAGAATGCCCGATCCGCTTATCGAATGCCTTGTTCATCGGGACGACGCAGGGAAACAAGCTTGTTAGGGAAGTATCTATACCTCCTTATCAGAAAACTTTTTGAATCTAGCCTCTGTGGGTGTATGCTGATGTGCTTTTTGCCGGTAACTATTCGATTTACAAAGGATCGGCGGCGGATCGTTTGCTCTGCCACTCTTGAATGTACGCCCGGAGGGTGTGGTTCGGCGCGAGGAACTTGTGCTTGAGCTTCAAGTTGGTCATCGGGGAAGTATCATGCCCCGTCCACAGCCACTCCTCTATGGCCTCTAGTTCATACGAGAACCCATCTGCTGCTACGTGAGGATTGTTCATCATCTCCTGCACGAACAGCAAACAAATTGTGCATTCATGCGACCTCCCTACGAGCTAAACTAGAGATAGAGGCACCTAGAGTGTGTAGGCGAACATCGTACCCGAAATATGGGGCAGACGAACATGTTGGGGATGCCCCGCGAGTCGTCCCGGTCGGCTCTCCTACCGATAGCCACCTCATTCCCTCCTCTCGCCCCAATCTCATCCGCTCTTCTTCTTAGATCTTTGAGCCCGTCTATGATTGTTCCGATGTCGAAACCTGCAGCAGATGCTGGACCAATAGACAAGCACGTTAATGCCATATCTGCGAGCTCTTCCGCCAGATCCAACGGCCACCGTCCAGCCGTCTGATCCAGTACTTCGACGAGGCCCGTGTGGTCCATTGTCATTGCCTGTTCGAGTAGCCCGGACCGGTTCCTTCCTGTCAAAAGTTGCACCAATATAACCCCGAAAGCTCGGATATCCACGTGCACATCCTTATTGTCGCGGCTTTCGGGCCCATCGAGCCCGAAGTTGCTGATTTTCGCCGCGAGATTGTTGTCGAGGAGGATGCTAGACGGGGTTAGGCGTCCATGAACCATTGGTGTGGGTCTGGCCGAGTGGAGGAAACCCAACCCCGACGCCACATCGTGGGCAACGCGGACCCGGTCATGCCACCACAGGAGCTGGTTACGTCTTCTGGATTTTTTGTGAGGGGAATACAGAATATCCCTCAAGCTCCCGGAATGCATGTACTCAAAGCCTATGCATTGCAGCTCCGAACAAAAGCAGACCATCGCGACGATGTTCGGGTGTCTAACTTGACTGAGAAGTCTCACCTACAAATAGAAAGGCCAATTTTTCAGCTATGGCCATTGAGAGTTCTTCTGAAAGACATAAGCATTTCAACTTACCATCTTTTGGAAATTGTCTCGAGATAATCCATTCGAAGAGTTGAGCATTTTAATCGCGACCGTCGTTGCATGATTTATCCGTCCTCTATACACATTCGTCCAGTCTCCTCCAGACTTCAATCTGAGACGCTCGGAGAAATTGTCGGTTGCCAGCCTGATCTCGTCCTCTGCATACTCTCGATGCCCACAGCCAACCTCGTTCAACCTGTTAACCATTTCTATCGTGTCTTTTTCCCTACAAAACTCGATGCGTCGTTGGAGGACATCTCTCTGTCGCCTTAATTCTTCGATCTCCCTCACCATTTCCGCTCTTGTTATGACAGCTTTCTCTAGGCGGGCCTCAGCATGCACTTTCGCGACGTTTGAAATTTGGAGTTTGTTCGAGAGTTCGCTCTGAAGTTGCAGGAGCGACTTCAGCTTGGTCCTGCTCTCTTCAGTGTCCCTCATCACTTCATAGACTTTATTCTTCTCGGCCTCCAAATCTTTCTGAAGCGCCACTCGGTTCGTGAATTCTTCTTTGGTGCGGGTTTCGATATCTTCAATCTAGAGAGGATTGGATCACACTCAGAAAAAATGGAATTCTCAAAGCAATAGATTGCTGTAGAAAGACGAATCGATGCAATCTTACTCGCTCATTGCACAAAGAGATGGCCCATTCGGCTTTCGACTGTCCTTCTATGTTCTCCTTAGATTCTTTCCTCTTCAATTGGATTGTCTGGTGTGCTTCCTCTATTTTCCTTTTGAGAGCTTCAATCTTTTCCGCAGGGCTCTGGTCGATTACCGACAATACATTGTTACAACATAAACCGTCATCAAGATCATTTCCCCAACAAAGTGAAGGTGGAATTGTTAGAACAGAAACATCACATTCACATTCTAACTGCTCCTAACTAAAGACAAGACAATAAAGACTGCCTGTGACATCAGACTGTTATCTAATCACTAGCGAATTCACCAAGGAGGGAAAAGGACAAATTAAGAGGACAAATTCAATAGCTCACCATAGTTGTAGCAGCATCCTCTGCCGCATCTGGCTTTACCGGGCTAGCCGTTCTGCGGTCCTCAAAATTGTCATCTTCTTTACAGGAAATCAGCAGCTCCTGGAAATAGTCTTCAATTTCTTCCGCATAGCGTTCCCATTGACTGTGCAAATCGGGGGAGTCCAAGTTCGCTGACGACGGGGGAGCAAAGCTGGAATTTCTTTCCGGCGAGATGTTGTCGTTGAACATCTTTCCAATCCAACCTTTGAAGCTAGACTTCATTTTCAACTTAGTGATCATCACGCCCTGATCATCCTCCATGATACCGTCTTCGCCCTCCCATCTTTGATGCACCAGATTCCCGGCGCATATCAAGAACAATTGGCAATAGTCAGGCTTTTGCCTATGGACATAGAACGACCCACTGATTGCAACTTTCGATTTCCTACACCCAATATGTGTCGATAGGAAAAAAAAAATGATGACAGGCTGACTGATTTCAAACGAATTAGCAATGCTAAAAGTGAACGACTAAGAAGGTCAGGTTGTAAGGCAAGGCTGTGGCATACCATGCTGAAGAGGAGGAGGATTTCATGACAGCGAGGCCCATCACCAACTTGGTTATATGCAATCCAGATATCAAATCCACAATGAACTTCTGAATGGGTTCGTCATGTTTCTCTACTTTAACTGCTTCAGCCTTCACCTGGGAGCAGTAATAGTAAGCTTAAAAGAAAACCAGGACCAGAACCAAGTCCAGGGCAATGTAAAAACGAAAACAGGACGATATAATTTGCCAGAGCGGTTTTGGTACACTCCTCGAAACCATTTCGCGGCTTCCCTATCCATTAAAACAGTCTGAGTATAACCAATCTCACAGCTTATCTCTCACTAAAAACCAGAGCTCAATCTTGATTTTCAACAACAAATGTGTTTCCGACAGATATCTAGCTCGAACAAGTAATTAAAATTCATCCTCTGACCAAAAGACAAGGTTTAAACACAAGTTGAACTATAGCCAAAAACTGGCAGAGCTTGAAAGGAAAAACCGTCTACCTTGCCACAGACAGCTATGTACTTGGAGAGGAGACCGTCAATCTTTTCCTTCTCATTCTTTTTTAGAACTTCCAGCACCTCGTCACTAACAGAACTTGCAGGAAGCTTTCCAACTGAAATTCCACCAATAAACAAAAAATCCAAATTATGACCCATGAAGCACAATTACCTCAAACAAACTTTTCAAAAAAACAAAAGACAATCCTGCAAGATGCTTCGACAATTCCGAAACTTACATGGACCGTACACAAAATCCTTGGATATCTTTGTTGATACGTGAAGGATGACTATGTGAATTGGCTGAGAAGACCACTTCTTCAGCGCCCACTCCAGGGTCTTGAAGTTATCTTGCAGATCATTCCCCATGACGACATACACTTTCTCTGCTTCAGCCTCCATATCTTTCTTCTCCCGGAGCTCTCGGCGATTACCAAAGTCCTCCAACACTGGACAAATTGAAAATAAAAATAAAAATCAAGGCCCTGTCAATCTTGGGTTACATCGACAACCCATTGCTGGGCGTTGCAGAAAGTGATCGCACAGCTTCTCAGGTGGAAAAACCAGAGCACAGAGGACAAGATGGGGCTTCGGTGTGGAAGATGAATCGGTAAAGCGAAGCGAAAAGGGGATGTGGGTAGTCGATTTTTTCAAAGTTAGAGGTGGAGAATTTCTAAAGTTTTTGGTTTTTTTTTTGGCATGCAGAGCAGGACGGCGAAAAAGCCTTAGACACGATTTGGACTTTCTTGGAAGGAAAATGCTGAAGCTGGGACCAACCAAGAACAGCTTGTGCGCTAATGGCCTGGTCTTTTGGTTTTTCGAGTGATCTACGTTGAGGTCAGGTCACACGGTTTTGAATTTTTCTGGGCAATTCTCCCGCGAGTCCCTTTCACAGCATTACGGATGGAGGACGATCCAAAGTCAGTGGGAGTCCGCTGACAGAGCAAGCTCTCCTCCTCCTCGGCCATGACTCCATATGCGTGTGGAGGGAGAGATTGAGGATTTTCTTGGTAGTCCCACGTTTGTTGTCTGACACGAGATGCCCAAAGGATTAACGCCGCTCTCAAATTGATACACCTATAATAAATGTATCCCGTTAATTTTCGTTAAATTTTACAGTCAAATTACGGAGTTATATGACATGTGGCAATTGACGAATGTATCAAATTGGTATTTTTACACTCCGTTTGTCACGAGTGTACCGGCTTGAAATTTTCCATGGTATTAGGCCAATGTAACAAAAACTAATGAAGGATAATTTATCACAAAGTGTAAAATATTAATTTAAGATAAATTTGTCATTAAGGATAATTTTCCGTTTACCTAAGACTTTTGATAGTTAAAATATAAGTTTGAGGTAAATTTATCATAAGTGAACCATTTTGAAATTCTTGATGATCAGAAAGTTTATATGAGATAAAATTATTGTAAGCATATATAACAGTTTTGAGGTTTATATATAACAAGAAAGGAAGAATTGGGTCTTACCTGGGACGTGGTCCGAGGTTTGATTTCAGTGGAAGGCGATCCAGGCAGCTTCTCCCGGAGGAGGGACCATCTCCAAGTTAGGCAGGTCAAGACGTTCGCTGAGACTGTGTCATTTGTCAAACTGTGTCTGCTAACTTTCCGGTTAAGAAAATTGCATCAACCCTCCCACCAAACCCTAAAGTTAAATCCAAGTTCTCTCACTCCATATGTCTTATGGCAAGATCCTCTTAATTTTCTATCTAAAAGTGAGTGGTGTTGGGCGACGACGACCTCTGGACGGCGACAAGTTCAGAGGTCGCCGTTGCGGAAGCAATTCTCGGGTGGTGGTCGAGACCCTCGGTGGTGGTAGTAACGAACGTGGAGGAAGCGTGGATAGTATAGGCTGCTCACTATTTGGGCGATAGAGAGCATAGGGTTATTGCACGTCGCAATTTCAATGAAATGTCTATCCAAAGTTAGATAGGCTCAAACCTACTTAACTTTTTGCGCACCTATCGCATTGAAATGAATTGACTAGTGTATGCTCTCTGAATCCACAATCTATACCCAAAATCGACGGACCGCTCTTGTGACGCGAATGATAACCATTTTTTTTATATGTTTTTTTTTTCTATTTTTCAATTCCCGGGAATAGTTTTGGAAAATAAATCCGTAGTAAAATAATTTCATCTTTCTATTTTTGAAAAAAAAAAACGGTTCAGAAATAGGTTTGGAAAAGAAATGAGAAGTAGTTCTACTTTTATATTTCTAGAATAGAAGCAAAAATAAGAATTCTTTTCATCGCTCACTCCATCTCTCTCACTTCCTGGCCGCCTATTGCCGGCCAAGTCCCGACGACCGACAACAATATAAATCTTAGATTGTTATCAAACAAAAATTTTGCATCATTATCAAATGCGTTTCTCTGCTCAAAAATTCGTCCAGGAAATAAAAAATAGAAAAATCTATTTTTGGTCAGAAATAGCTCTTGGGAATAGAATTCGTGCCCTTAGTGTTGACCTAGCAAGGGAAGGCGCTCTGGGAGGACGCGATTCTTGCCCCCCCCCCCCCCCCCCCCCCCCCCCACGACGTTTTCCCATTCTTCGTGTACTACGGTACAAAAGTATTTTGTTTGGCAACTATAGTTTGACCGCTCCAAGCCCTAGCTCAACAAGTTTGACCAAACTTTCTTACACGGCAATCTTGAAAATAAGAATGAAATTGTTCTCGAATTAAGACAAGAATGGACTCAAATCTTGGCCGGCTGATTTGAATCCCTTGTGGAAAAGGGTCACAACTCAATTCAGAAAAGGTTTCGACCCAAAAAAAATTTAAAAATTAAAAAAAAAATTTACATGATCTAATAGGAGTCAAACCTGGTTCAGCCAGTCACCAGTGCCACGACAAGTGAAAACGTTGAATTTCTTCCGGTTAATTATATTGACAAAATAGTGTTCAGTGATATAGAAAATGACGTGAAAATCACACGAAATGATAAACTCAATCGACGTTGTTATGTTTCGAGGGTCCAAATGAGTTTTCGTTCTCCTGATCAATACCCAGAATTCAATTCAAGAAATGTCGATGCTAAATTTATTCTAACTATGACAAATAGCACATACAAATCTCATAATACAATTCACAACACGGGATAAGTTCACCAGTAGTGCCATGATGAGTACCTAGCTTCTTCTTTTTCTCTTTCACTCATTTAAGTGCCACATTGGAGTAAAATCGATCATTTGAATGTTATTTATGAGAAATCGTCATATGTAAATTTATTATTATGTTTTATTTATGTTTCAGTCACGTGGTGAGGGTTTTGTGGCTGGCAAGGGTCGTCGGTGACTCTTGTCGACCAAGGGGGGAAAAGCAAAGAAAAAAGCAAAAAAAAAAATCAAAATTAATAAATAATAATAAACTACCCATTTTTTACTAAAAAAATAAATAATAAAAAATCCACATAGGATAATTTGTTGAAAATGGCACTCAAATGATTGATTGTGGCACTTAAGTGAGTGCAAAAAAAAAATATTTATGGCACTCAAGTAAACGCCGTATGAAAATCATGACACTTCAAATGAACTTATCTTTTGAAAACACTATGGTCAAGCTTTGTTGAAGTGACAAGACTTGTAAACTACATCGGATGTAGTGGAGCCCCGTAAGTCACTTCGGCTCTTATTAAGCCCCATAAATAACATGTTCATTCTTGTCCACATATGAAATTAAGTGTGTCGTATCATGTCACGATTCGAATTTTATCTTCATCATGTGCGTTTTAACTCGTATTTGGATTCGTCAAATGGGTAGATTGGATCGAGTCGAATTGGATGCAAGTCAAGTAAAAGATAGTGCGGCTCAAATTGACCCATTTCTATATCATACAAAGCTAGTAGCTCATACCCGACCCGAACACTTCCGTATAAAATCCAATCTAGAAAAACTTGTATCTAAACTGAGGTGAGAATGCGGATTGAGCGAACGAGCACAAAGATTGAGCGAGGGCGAGAGAATGTGAAGAGAGAGCATAGATGGAATTTTCGGTCTAACGCTCCGTTCGTTTCACGAAAAATAAATGATTTGAAAAATATTTTCCAAAAAATGATCGCTTAATATATTGACAGAAAACCTTTTCATCTTCCACGAAAATACATGGACATAATTTTTTTGTCGATAATGAAAATATTATTTATCGATTAATTATTTCAAACGATCGTTTTCAGGAAAATATTTTTCAAATCATCATCATCTTCTTCTTTTTGGCGATACAAATAAAACCTAAGTAAGTTGTAAATCCACTATTTCACATTTTGACAAATGTAACACTGTCGCGCAAATTGAGTAGACCGGTCCACTCGTAGGCCCACCTTCCTCGAAGCCGCTCTCGTGAGTCGTAAGAGACTACTTCATTGGAGCCTGAATCTTGATGGGCCTGATCGTTATCTGACGATGTTGGGTGTTGCCTTGCGTTGTCAAATGCAAGTCTTACCTTATGAGTTTTGTTTTGTAATCTCCCGTTTGAAATTAAAATCTTCGGGGAAATTGTTCTTTGGACACAACAGTAGAAATTTGTTTTTCAAGCTCCTGAATTTGCTCGCGAAACCGGCTTGACACTGACCTCTAGGGACCACGAGGCTCGACCCTTCGCCCGGGCCAAACGAGCCAGCTCTCAGCTCGGAACGGGGCGGATGGATGATCAGCCGAAGAAAGGCCGGACTGCAGAAACTGAGCCCATCCCCCCACCGTGCCGGTAAAATGAATTTCAAGTTGGTGTACTACAATTATCCAACAGCAGTTTGATTTGTGAAGAAGGTTGAAGTGTTTTGTCAAATATCCCATAACCAAAACACTTCTACAGCAGTTGTTTCTTAGACTTCTCGGGTTCAGAAGATGTCTCCAAACAAATTTATCTTTTTCTTTGTTAAATGAAGTGAAGAAGGAAAAAGGAGCTGAAAATCGGTTCAGTCCGGGTTTCACGAGACGAAACTCGAAGCCGAGCGGTTCAAAGCCGTGCCACTGTTGTTTTAAGCAGGAACTCACCAGTCTCTGTGTAAATCGGCCTCAAACTAGTCAGGTAAAGCCGGTCCCTAGGTTCACCTGATCCGATTACTCACTCCTAATTTAAAACTATGTATTATCACAGATACGTGAGTGCAGTACTTCTCGGCACATTTATGACACAGTACACATTTGCAGTTTTTTCTTTCTTTCTTTTTTCTTTTTAATGAAAATCGCCATCTTACACAAGTTTATTCATTTGACATATAAGAGCATGCTTCAAAGTGAAGTAAATTATTTAAAATTAAATCATTTTTTTTTATTCTTTTTTTTTTTTTGAAAAAAATTTGGGAGTACTAAACGAGTGTGGAAAGGTGTGAGATAGAGCAAGACAAAGAGAAGATGAATAAAGAAGGTGGGAATTACTTCAAGAAGGTAAGTGCGTGGGGAGGAGACAAAGGCCGCACGTGCGGCACCGAAATCGTCGAGATATTCGAATGAAACGATGCCCTGCACGTGCTGGTCGGTCAAAGGTCAAAAGCTCTGACTGGGCCGACCCTGTGCCCGATCATTTTATCTTTTAATTTTGTCCGAAAAAATAATAATAATATTGATTAAACTAAAAAAAAATAGTTAATTAATAAAGAAGAAAAGGAGAGAGGTGGAGGAAGATAAGGACGGTGATTAGGATTCACTTGCGGGTCGCTCAGTCGAGAATCTACGCCGCTCATCACGAAAGATTTCCCTTTTTTTTCACCCCCTTTGTTTTAATTTAATTTCAAATACATTTCTTACCTGATATTTTCGTATTTGGCAAAAAGAAAAAGGAGGAGGAAAAACGATTTACATTTACTCTACTTGTCATTTGAAAATACGACTTCATCGCAAAAAAAAAAAAAAAAATGATACAGTATCTGACGAGATAGAGATTAAATGCGGCTTTAACTCAATTTCTCCACGAGAGAGATTATCCCCGGAATTGAATTTGCAATTGGAAGTTCAGGGCTTCCAAATCATCTGTTTCTAGCGAATCCATGCAGAACCACTATGATATTTCCTAATGAAACGAGGCATGTAACGAAACCATTACGAAAAAGTTTCGGGAGCGATTGAATTTGTATTTAAAAAAATTACAGCAGGTTCTCGAGTTTGCGTTGCCCAGCTCGCTACAATAAGCGAAGCTTTCTCAGTCTAGTGCTTCAATCCAAACTTTGGATTCGACATGAACTCGAACGATCCATGCTTTGCACATTGTTTACATCAAAGATCTTGTTAGTTGTCACTTGTCATATATCAAGCAAGTAGTCAACATTGCCCTAATATTCAATATCCTACGAGCAGGCTTTGTTGTGAAAATAGCATCCGAAAGTAGGCTTTCAATCTTACTTCAGATTCTCCAACCAAAAAAAAAAAATAAAAAATCTTACTTCAAGTTACTGTGTATTTGATTATATTTCACTGAAATTTGACTCAGACTTTCCATTTGTATTAAAGGAGACAAATTCTATGGCGATTCCGACCATGAAAGATCGTAGGTAGAACAGGGAATAGAAAACTTCACTTCAAATGGAACTGAACATAAATAAACTATGTCGGAATTTAATCGATAACAAAGCCGGATAACGTAATCACTTCAAATGGAACCGAACGTACGCAAACTACACATGAATTTAATCGATAGCAAAGCTTGAGGATGTAACGATGCAACTAATCGACGACGAGGCACCTTGGATATACAGAAAAGAAAGATACACACCGGAATTTAACTGACGATGCAGATCAGGAAATTACAGGTAAGAAACACGCCGGAATTTAACTGACGGTGCAAATCTAGAAACTAGAACTAACGTGAGAATTGAAAGAAAATAGGAAGATAAAATGTTTATTTGTTTGGGCAGCACTTCGAAAAGTACGATGTGGCTATTTTAAAACCTATAACCAATGGAGGTTACAAATGCCAAATGGTTACCAGATGATTACATCAACAGTTACACTGGCTCCACTAACTTGGCAGCTTTTTCGACTCCATTATCTTGACGGTTGCTTTATTCTACTACGTTGACGGTTGTATCCGAGATTGTCGACTCCAATTTTTTGCAGATTCTTTCAAGCTGTCGATGATTCTGTTCATAAATGACCAAACTCTCCTCTCATCTACTAAGCTTATCACATGTCGGATCAAAAGTTAATATTTTTTTTTTGTGCAAACAAATAATGCTAATCAATGTACAGTAAAATGCACGTCGTTCTCTAACGATTCAAACCCTTAGAAATGATTGCTCACTTCGACCTCAAAAGCTATATGTTCTCAGCCTTCTACTTGTAATTTGTTCTTAGACATTTGACTAGTGGATGAAGAACTTTACATTTGGTATTAAAAAAAAAAAAGCACGTAGATTTGTGATGTTACTTTGTCGATAGGCCTTGCGTAATCTCGAACTAGCGCGTAGCGTATTTTAAGCCGCCGGGGGACATATGAGCTTCTAACAAGATGGACAATGTCGTGTTGACGTTCGGATGGGACTGCCTGGAAATTTTAATTTAGATATGGTGGAGGTGCGGAGTCTTTCGCACATGTCGAGTTTGAACTTTGGTGATCACATTTTTTACAACGTGGCACTGAAGTGATAAAAAATATATATTTACACTAAAGTGCGCGTCGTACACAAATATTGACACTTCTGTTATCCTTTTGCCACCTAAACAGTACACCTGTCATGATTTTCAGCTGCCAAAAAATGCACGTGTCATGATTTTCAGCAAGCCACGTCGGACTTGGCACTGAAATGATCGTTTTTCAAAAAAATTGGCACTGAAGTGATTCAAAAAAATATATATATTGGCACTGAAGTGTGCGCCGTACACAAATATTGACATTCATGATGTTCTTTTCTCGATATTAGGGTTTGATCATCCAAACCAATCACCCTTCTTATCCGGTGAAGCAAAGGCATTTAACAGTATGCGCTAACGTTGGGAAAATTATCCAAAAAGTGATAGATTGTGGTGCATGAAAGTTTATTCAATCTTAATTTTTTTTAATTTAGCCAATTTAATACTAAATATTTTGGGAATTTGTTAATTAAGCCGTTGACATGGTAGTCAAATCAGATCAACCGTCTTACATTGCACGGTTGGCACCGTAAACGATTTTTACAATTTTTTTAACTCAAAATTTTCCTTTTTTCTTTTGTTTTTCCTTTTTCTTCCATCATTTTTTTGGGCGTAGGGTCATTGACGCCGCAGGTGGCCCTCACCCAGATATGACGAAGTTTTGGATCTTGTTGCCGGAGGAGAGAACGAACGCCTTGGTCTTGACAAGCACGCAAGAGGAGGATGAGGACAGGGAAGGTGGCGCAAGCGCCGGGAGATTTGCTTGGTTTCTGCTTGAGCTCCGCCGAGGTCGACGTAAAGGAGCGCGGGGTCGTAGGAGCTATAATGGGAGGTTGCTTTGAATTTCCCGTGGCGCGAGGCCGCTTTGAACGTCACCGTCATTGTTGTTGGATTTGCTGAATTCGAAGAAGTTCAGATGAGCATTTCTAGGGTTTCTAAAGAAAATTTTTAAGAAAAAAAAAATCGAAAATTACTGTAACATATTTACCCTGAACTTTTTTTTATGACACAAAAAATCCCAAACTTATAAACGTGTGGCACATTTACTTTATCTTTTTTTGCGATACAAAAAACTCCAAACTTATACCTGTATAACACATTTACTCCAAATTCTCTGACATCAAAAATCCAAACTTGTAGGCATGTGATATATTTACCCTGAATTTTGATGTGAATGTGTCACATAGAAATAAATATAAATTTTTTGGTGTTACAAGAAAAAGTTTGGGCTGGTATAGGTTTAAGATAAATATGTCATATGGATACAAACTTAGAATTTTACATGTCATCAATTTTCTTTGATAAATTTGTCACAATAGGCACGGTTTAGGGTTTTTGATAGCTTTTCCTCAATTTTTAAAAAGTTTTAAAAATCATGCACGTCAGTACCTGTCATGCAACATAGGACTTTCGATGCAGTTTGACTGCCACTTTGGCGGTTTTCAACGAAAATTGGCGAGAAAGACTATATTAGCAAATCGATGAAGCATGGGCGTGGAAAACCAGCTATTTGGAGATCAATGAAGCACCACCCTGTAAGTCCTATGAACCGATTAAAATTCATCCTTTCTACTTGTACATATCATCATGATCCAAAGGCAAACTCGAAATCGGTTCTCTTTCTCTGCACAAACAAGCGTGGAGGGAACTGGCTAGCTTCAATTTCGCCGGAAATTGGAAAGATGTGTTCACAAGCAGAACAAAAAACACCTCCTCCTCCTTCTTCTTCTTCTTCTTTTTTTTCCTGGAAACCTTTTTAGGGTCGCATACCCGGCGAAAAGAAATCAAACTTAATCGGTTCGCGGGTTTTTTTCAAAACCATTTTTTTTCTGATTTCTAGATAGTCGAATTTCTCCGCTCGGATTTCCGAATGGTCGAAATGGAATGTTATTAGGAACAAGAAGCTGGATTCATCACATAATGGGTATAGGGTACCACCTTCGTTATCGTCTAAAATGTGATTGCGGCGTGCATATATTCATCTATCATTTGCGAAGTCGCTTTTCGTTGAAAGAAGGTTTCGATATATTGGGATATCGGATCTCCACATCTTCTAGTAAATCCCTCGAAAAACTGATGGATATCTTCCGTCGGGGTCACTCGGCTTAGGATGATCGCGTGTATCCTTAATTTCTTCGAAGTAGGATGCAGCAAAATTGATCATTGAGATTACGGCACCGGTTCGCACAAGCTTGTTAACCAGGGGGTACTCTCCCAGCAAAGCTGGTTAACTTCGCACAAGCTGACAGAGCAATATTTTTCATTCCAGCTACTCACCCTTGGCAGGGGTGGGGATTATTTAGCCCCAGCCTACCTAGCAGTAGTGAGCTGAAGCCGACGTAGAGGCTGTCTTCCCTGTCGTCGCCCTTCCCCAATTCCTAACAATTTATTTATTTTTCTTCCTCCCGCTTAGAAGAGAATACCTTTGAATTTTACGTCTCAAAATTCATATGAAATATTTTGAAGATTTACTCGGATCCAATTTCACGGAAATACGAACAATATAGAAAAATATTTTATTTTTGAAACGATTGCCCGTATTGCTTAGAAAAAGAAATAAAAAAAAACGTAAATCACGGGTAATAATTTATTTTTCAGGAAAAAAGGGAATTTATTTGACGATGGAAACCCGATAAAGAAAGTCAAGTGTGCGTGCATGGGGATTCGGAAGGCCACGAAAATCCGAAGGCCAGGTGTAGCCATGGGCGATTACCACGAGCTGCCACGTCCCAGAGCGCGACCGCGCGAGAGAGAGATAAGGGAGGGTGGGGCCCGCCTGAATGGGAGAAAAAGCGGGAACCGGACAGAAACGTCATATGGCTATGGCAGGACAAGGAGCCTCTCTCTCTCTCTCTCTCTCTCTCTCTCTCTTGGCACCGAATCCACGTCGAATGAGCCATGTCCACGTGTGCACGTGTCCGTATCTTCAACCTACCTTGTTTTTTTGCCCTTTTTTATTAAGGCATCATCTCCTTCCCCCTTTTTTTTTTTTTTGGGTTTTGCACGGTAGCCAGAATTGTAAAAGAGGAGAGACAAAGGAAGGAAAATAAATATTCAATCTAAGGCCAATTCAGACAGTCTTGGGTAAGTTTTACCCTTTAAATTAAGAAGATAGATATGTACATACCTACATGAATGCGGTGGGAAGAGAAGTCTTTTTTTTTTCACGTGGCGATTGGGTATATGACCTATCAATCGTGTTGATTACGCGATATGTATCTCGTCTAAAAGAAATACTCACGTTTGATTGGCTTGTACTACAACGAGTGTTACCACGTGGCGTAACACCCTTTCGATAAGATGGGGCAATATTAGCATCACGATGGAATAGCCCGTTTGGCATAATTATGTGTATGTTTAAGAATTGTAGACTCTAATTTTTTTTTTCTTTTTTTTGGTCGAAGAATTGTAGACTCTAAGTTGGAAGTTCTAGACCCAATTATTTTTTTTAAAAAAAAAAAAAACCATAATCTTGGTTAGATGAAAAAGAGAAGAGAGAGACCCTAAGTTATGATAACTTTAAGTAATTATACCACTTTAAAATATAAATATCCGACTTTTTTCCCTCTCTTTAATGTGATGTTAGGAGACACTTGGGGAAAAAAAAAAGGAACTAGTTTGGTGGAATCAATATGATAAAGGAATCTCGAGGTCATCAAGGGTGTACACTGTACATGTACTCAATACGCTCAATAATACAGGAGAAATGGTTCAGTCAGTCACGAACATTCGCTCTTAAACTTTCCAATTTTGCCGAATTTATCCCTTATGTTGAAGGTTGTTCGAACTTTTCCTGGGATATCCTAATTTTGCGCAAAATCGCAAATGTAGTCCTCCCGGCTTATTTTTGTCGAGTATCGTTGACGTGACAGCATGTCAAGTGAGACGGCCGGCGACGGCTGGACCGTCGCGCCAGCGGTTTCCTCCGAAAATTAGCCGGAAGGACTGCATTGGAATTTCGTGCAAATATTTAGGATTGAAGTGGCAAAATTGAAAAGTTTGGGACCGACGTGGCATCCATACGATAGGCTTAGGACTGATTGAGTAATTTTCCCCAATCATATATCTACATCACAATTGTTTTCTAATGGGATGTTTTCTTGTTTGCCTAATCAAGATATGATATGGGAAATTTTCTTTTATGCGCAAGATAGACTGCTCCAGGTGGATGATGTATTCTCTGAAGGAAATTTTGGAGTAACGTGAAACAGGAATACATTACCAACTACTTCTCCAAAATTGGATTTTGGGTATCCATTGTCTTACAGTGGTCGTACTGTTGACCAGCATCCAAGAATAAGAAGGGAAGAAAATTTTCTAGGATTAAAACCAATTTCTCAATATTCTCAATACTCATCCTAAGTACATGATATCATTCACAATTATGTACCAAATACCTAAGCCATTGGAACGAGATTTTAAAAAGTAAGGAAATAAAACCAACTCTCTATTTCGAGTGGGTATAATCCATCTTGCCTCGAGTGAAAGACTCGAACCCCTTCAGTTCGTACGTCTGATCTCAAACTCGCACGGGAGATGACATATCCACGCATGACATGTAACCCGACCTGCAAAAAAGAAGCTAGGCTATGGATAGCTATGGAGTCATCGACAGAGAAGGCAAGTAATTAGGTTGGTGTGACGATGAAGTACCCAGCATAAGGTAAGGCGGGGACTTGATACTTATATTCGACAAGCCTCGATCAAGACGAGATCAATAGCATATAGGGGCTTCATAAATCTCTCTTCATTTTAGGGGTTTTTTCCAAACTAATTATAAAAAAAAGTATTTACCAAAACGGGTATTTTTTTTATTTACCAAATCGGGGGCCGTTCGGCAGTCAAAGCGCTAGCCGGTCCCGATCGGCAATATAACTGCCGAGCGGGCACCTACGCCCTTTTTTTTTTTTATATTTTTTTGCTCCCGTTCGACCATCTAACTGCCGAGCGGGAGCAACTTTACTTACGTTTCGCTCATGGAGCATAAGAAGGATGGATGAAGTGGAGGTGTGCGTGTGATATTGTTTGTAATTGTGTAGTGCCACTGAGCAAAAAATTTGCTAGGATAGCACTAAGGCCAGTGCTTCTTCAGTCATCAAGCACCGACTCATGGTTTTTTTCCAAATCATGCCATGGTTTGATACCAGAAATTAACGATAAAATTTCTTCGTTGCTAGTTTTGTCGCAAATAAGCGCCGAAATCAAATTTCGTCGCAAATGTCGTTGCAAATTCTTCGCGGATTTAGTCACGAAGAATTTGCAACGACATTTGCGACAAAAATTGATTTCGTCGCTTATTTGCAACAAAACTAGCGATGAAGAAATTTTATCGCTAATTTCCGACGAAATAAACAATGCTTGATCGCGACGAATTTTATCATTGCAAAATTGTCTCGTGCCCGGTTGCAAAATCCATCGACAATATTTTAAAATTAACAAAATTTCGTCGCTTAAAAAAATGCTTGGTCGCGACGAATTTTGTCACAAAAACTTTGGCAATGCAACGGATTTTGTGACGAAAAAACCCTCGCGGCTAAAAAGGCGACGTAAATATAACGATGACAAATATTAAATTTCGTCGCAGATTTGCGACAAATGTAAATTCATCGCAGATTTGCGACGAAAGTAGATTCGTTACATTTCGTCGCAGATTTGTGACAATAACCGTATTCGTCGCAGATTTGCGCCTCGTCGCACATTTGCAACGACACTATTTCTCATAGCAGAATCGTCGTCGTAAATCTGCGACGAATATGTTGTCGTCGCAAATATGCGACAAAAAAATCGTCGTCGCAAATCTGCGACGAATATGTTGTCAGCGTAAATCTGCGACGAAAATATATTCGTAGCAAATTTTATCGCTAATTTCTAATATCAAACCAAAAATTTTTGTGCCAGAATTTCATGGAAATCCCTAAAAAAGAAGAGTGAAAATTCACAAGCTTAGATTACAGAAGAAACCACAACAAAAGCACAAAAACAGAGGGAGTGAGATTACGAACCGGCCATTTTGGCGTGAATAAGAGAGAACTATCTTGAAAAAATGGGGACCTTCGGACGCAAAAAATCTGCCTCCCATCGTCTTGAGCTCAGGGACAGTGATCGCGTCGGATTCAAAGAAAAGCCTGTGCGGATTGCGGAGGGCTGTTTGCAACGAAGACCATGTTGAGTCCATCTGATTTTCGTTATTTTCCAAGAAAGATGAGGGCACGATCGGTCATTTCCTCTTTGATTTGATTGCCCCTCTCTTAATCATTGTCGGTAAATGTCCCTCTTGCAATTTCAGCTGAGGCGCCTTGTCGTGACCTTGAATGAATAAAAATGTATGCCATCTGCTACTCCTGAATCTCTCTTTTTAGGCATTAAACGTCGCGTCCCACACACACGATTCCTTGTGTACATCGTATTGAAACCTACGGTGTCCAAATAGGCAAGAATTCAGAAGAATTCCATGTGTAGGTGTGCGCTTTCGTTTTAGCCTTGCCAAGTATGTTACAAGGTTCTAGTTTTGATTGAATAAGCCTTCAGGTACTTGGACGGCTGTTGACACCTGATTTTTTACCATTTATTATTATGATTTTTATTCTTTAAAATTAATTAAAAATATCAAAAAAGGTCATAAAATCACAAAATCAACTTTGGAAGCCTTGGTTTAGCCTTAGGAACCAATTTTGAACAAAAGATATTTTTCGGTATTTTTAATATTTTTCGAGTTTATTTAATTATAAAAATACCCAAAAAAATCAGAAAAATACCATTCGTGGTCAGAAAAATACCCAAAAATATTCGATAATTTTGTTTTAATTTCCTCTTCAAGTGTGTCACTTTAAATCTCAAAAATTCAGTTCGGGTCACTATGTTCCTTCACAAACATAAACCCGAACCGAGCCTAAAAAAAAAAAATCATTTTCGAGTCTTTTAGTTTTCAATTCTCACTTTTTATAAGCTATGACATTGGATTCTAAAGTCTTAAAGTGCAATTAGGTCAATTTGCCCTCCAATTTAATCAATTTTTACCAAAATGGCTTAATTGCACATTTTTCTTTCAATTAGTCCCCGGTTTCACGGATGTATACGTATGCTCTACGTATTTATACGTCATACGTATTTATACGTTATGCATATTTGTACTGTTTGGTAACCTCTTTAACTCTTGTAATAATAATAATGGTTATTATTTTTAACACCTTTGTTAGTGCCTTTTTTTAGCATTTTTGTATTGTGAGTGCTATTGCTAGTGCTATTTTTAAATAGCATTTTTTGTATTATAAATTGTGAGTGCTATTGTTAGTGCTATTTTTAAATAGCATTTTTGTATTATAAATTGTGAGTGCTATTGTTAGTGCTATTTTTAAATGGCATTTATTTATCATAAATTGTGAGTGCTATTATTAGATAGAATTTATAATTGTTAGTGCTATTTTTAAATAGCATTTTTGTATTATAAATTGTGAGTGCTATTGTTAGTGCTATTTTTAAATAGCATTTTTGTATTATAAATTATGAGTGCTATTGTTAGTGCTATTTTTAAATGTCATTTATTTGTGAGTGCTATTTTTAGGTAGAATTTATAATTGTTAGTGCTATTTTTAAATACAATTTATTGGAAGGTATTTTTGGCTATAAAAGGATGGCAAGAGTTTTGAGGTTGGAGGGGAGAGACATTTTGTAGAGTGTGCAAATTTTTGAGAGTTTAGAGAGAAGAACACAAACACTCTCTATATTCTCATAATCTTGAGTGAGCAAAATATACTAAGTTCGGAATATTGATTCCGCATATTGCTAGCACAATTGTTGTGGAGTTATTAGTCGTCTCCCCGTTCGTCAATTGGTGGTGCGTCCGAACTAGATGCCTAACACTTGTGGAGGCTGAGATCGAAGAACATCGAACCGACACCTCCGTTCAAGCACGCTACGAGAGGTAATCTATTTACTCCCTTTGAGACTTTGTGATTTTTTTTCGATTGAAATGCACGAAGTACGCCTCTGGAGATACATGTATGGGTTGTTATTTATTTCCGCTACGTGTTACGTGGATCCCAACAGTGGTATCAGAGCCAATCCTTAGGTGTTTTCGTGCATTTAATTGATTTTTTGCAATTTTTGCTATACTATGGCCAATATGTATTAACGAATTGTTCGTCTTACATGGCTAATGGAGGTTGATTATTTTATATGATAAATTAATCAACGTAGCAAAAATTGAGACTAAATCAATTTTGAATCGAAAATTTATGGCTATCTTATTTTACGTAAAAATTCTGAATATGATTCAACGTAGAATTTTTATTGTGCCTTCCTAAGTTTTAAATTGTGAATTTATTACTTACGTGGAAGGGTGGTGATCATGAAAAAATCCTAATCAATGTGATTGATGTATATATGAATGTATGATGATTATTTATATATTTGGGGTTGTAATTATTAAATGGAGGCTGCGTACTCCTTTTATTTTTCATGTAATCTTTATTTTTAGCATAGTCAATTGTTGATGTAAATGCTACGAGGATTACGTGGAGGAGCCTTTTAAGTCGGCGAGCTCTTTGGGGCCCAATTCTTGAAGAGTTCAAGAAACCAAGAAGAAGCGAAGAGCGGCTCTCCGTTATTAAAATATTAAAATGATTAAATGTGGTCTCATTGGCTCGAGACCCATTAAATCATAATTCCATGATCACCACGTAGGATAGATGTTTATGTGATTGACATCTATTTATTTATTATGATTACGTGAGCATGTTAAACTGGTTAATGTGCAAAGTCAGACTTACCTCACCCAAAATTGCGCCTGCATGAAATCCTAGTTAGGAAAATCACTCGCGTTAGGTACCGAAAGGGCGTTGGTAACAACACCAGCGTAACCAAGTCCCCGAACCCAAAAACTCTGGTTCCGTAGAACTGATCGATCTCTCCCAATCGATCAGTAAGGTTTCCGGTCTACCCTCCAAGAAAGACCGGTGGCGACTCCAAATGCATGCACAAGTTGCACATGCCACCACGACCACACTAAGGTCGAAAGCGATCGACTCTTATCGTCGAATCCTTCTGAAAAATACTCCCGCCGCGATTTGGTATGGGCCTGGGAGGGCTCGCGCCGATCCAAGGCCCGCGATCGGTAATCCATTAGCCGCGTCCGCTTTCGGACGGGTCGCGACAGCTGGCGACTCCACTGGGGACTTTGTTCTAGAACCTATCGTTCTAGACCTCAAGTGGACTTAGGCCGTAATTAAAACGCTGAGTGATTTTTCTAACCATGCAGGCGCTCTTGAAGGTGAGGTAAGTCCGCTTACGATAGGTGTTATATGTTTTTGCAGATTGGAGAAATAAGGGGTGTAGTCCGTGATTAACATTGTCTTATGCAGGTTGGGCGTAGGAATGTATGTTGTGTGGATGATTTGAAGTGCTGATTGATAAACTGTTGTGCGTGACTTGCATTGTGATGATCACGACACGTGGACACACACAACCGCGCCTAAAACCCCGGGCGCCGCCTTTAGGAACACAATAGAAGGAATTGAAAATGGAATCTCCGTGAGGAAAAACATGGGGTAATCCACTTTTCAATTCCGCTCACTTCGAACTATGGATCGAGTCCCAATGCAACGATAGCTGTGCAATGGAATCGGCTCTTTCTAGAACTCGAGGTGGGAACCTTAACCTTAGGTGCCAAACCCTCTGATTTTTAGAAGTTTACCATCACCTGTTTCATGCGCATGTCTCTGGGCGGTTGGTACACCTAAAACCGCACAATAAGTCGACGAGTTGGGTTGGTAAGACTCTCTATCCCCCCAAATCTATCACTGTTCATATAGATATAGGCATTTCATTTATTGCATTCTGGTGATTAGATTAAATGCCATTTCGAGGATAGATATGTGCGTTTGTCCCTAACGTCCTTGATAGAAGACGAGGAGGGTGATATCCCACGACGAACACCGAATGTGCGATAAGGAGCATACTATGGACATTATTGAGGTATCATCCAATGAAGATGACGAGTTGGGGCAAGTGATCCTGAAGGCACAGATCAAAACTGGGGCATCCTTAAACGTTAGGATCACATTCCTTTATTTCATTTTCCATTACTGGTCCTCTTGTATATGGTTTATTTTTACTGAGGTTTTCTCTATCTCACCCCTTAGAGCGATTGTATTAGGGATCTATTGGTGTAATACATTCAGATGGAACTTGGTTGTATTTCTTTTAACGGGTCATTGGAATGTGATAGTGGCATTTTTTCTAATCATCCGAATACTCCCAAGTCAAGTTTATAATTCCTTTAGAGGAAATTAAAATTGGAAGTCTTGCACGACCTTTTGGTCATGTGAGGTAATCCAACCCCAATTTCGCTAGAAGGAACTACACACTTGAATTGGTTCATGCATGTTGTACACCACTGGTAATTCACGATAATTGATCAAGAATATCAGCGTAGTTTCAAATTTAACAACGAGATAGATGTCCAAACTACTTTCGTTCTTAGCGAACGACCTTAATTTGGATGCCATATCTTCAATTGAATTTAAAACGCGTTATTATGTCTTGCACTTTTGAGTAAGTCATTCCTCTCGAAATTAATCAAAAGCGATTATCGTGAATTACGTTCCTTTCAATAGTATGCTTTCTTTCGAGGAATATTGATAAAAACTTTTCGCACAAGATTAAAACCCTTGTAAAAGTTCTTGTCCTTATTAATCACAAGCAAGCATAAGATTGAAAGGGGTTTATGCTTTCTTTTTCAAATTATTCCTTCTGATTCTGTCTTTTTATTTGCAGGTGAAAAACAAGTAGTATAGAGAAATCTTTTCTTGGACAAATCTGCAACTATTCTTCCATCTGATCATGAGCGAGTTATAAAATCAGGACGTATTTGCTCGGCTTATTGCTATTATGGTTCGGCTCACTCAAGTTGAAGATGTTTGGATGCTCGAAGAAATGAACCATACAGAAGTTAAAACACACACACGAGAACTTTCATTTATTTTGCTCAGCGGAGGGTTTTCAGAAGCAGGTCATACAAGTCGGGGTGGAAAAGTAAAGCCAAAGTGAGCCCTAATTAACGACACAAAGGATCCCAACTGACCCTCCATGTTATTAATGCTCTGCTCATACTCCCAGCTCCGCATGTTGTGGTCGGCAAGCCTGAGGAGAAGACTTCTGCATTCTCCCTTAACTTCGGCGACCTTGGCCTCGTGTTCTTCAGTGACTACTTCCAGGTCCCGAACCAGTCCATTCCCGCGAGCTATGTCCTCGGTTATCTTGTCGAGCCGTTCTTCCTGCCAGTCGCTCTGAAGCCTCAACAGGACGTTGCGGCGGTCATGCTCGCCGGTGGTCAGGGATATGGCCAATTGATCCACCAGATTTCTCCTCTCGCGAAGCAACGTCGCGACCCGCTCATTAGCAAACTCGACGGCCTTTTTGTAACTATCAACCAGATAGTTGGTCAGCACCAAATGATCAGATCGATCCTCATAACGAGCCCGCAAGACGCGAGCCACGAGAACCTCCCGATTAGCAACACGATAGGCCTCTAAGGAGTGTGCAAAGAGAGTCGGGAAAGTTCTATATTCCCTCCCCAGTGTAGTACCTTCGAGAGAAGTGGTATCAAGGTCCTCGAGCAGGACACAAATTGCATCCTCGGTTGCAGAATGATCGGTTATGTGCGCGTAACCGCGACCCAGTAGGTTGTAAAGCTTTTCCCACTGGGCCAAGACATCAGTTGAAAAAGTGCGTACGGGAGAGGAGGCCATTTGCGTTGGGTTGGCTTGAGAATAAGACGAGTTTAACAGAGAGATTAGAAGGAAGAAGCTGATTATGCGAGAACGTTAACCTTCCATACATTAATTCCTCATTTTATAGCAACTCGAGGATGATGAAGAGTCTCAGTAATAATGCTGGTGGAGCCCAGTTAGGGGGGTAAAGCAGGAGGTCCCCTCACGAGAACCATTGGATTCGTTTCGGTCCGCGATTTCCGGCTCATCAATTAAAAGATGTAAAAGATTTGTCGGGATCATCATTATTGGAGTTAGGTGGGAGGTAAGCGCAACTATCGAAGAGAGCCCTAACAGGATTTGGCAGTCCCATCACGTTGAAAAGCTAAGCGAGAAATTCAAAGTCTTGAGGGGGAACGTTTGCCTAATGATGCTTGAAGAGCTTCTCCTAAACATACGAAGTCACTCGAAGAAAACTTTATAAAGAGTGAGCATACATGAGAGAGTGGAGAACTCTGAGTGGGCAAGAACCAATCAAACATTTCTCAATCCAACATATTTAAGAGGTTATTGTCAGCTGCTAGAGGCGACTGACTAAAAAATCTCAGAAATTGAACTACAGAGGGATCTCGAAGATTCCAAGATCAAGTCTAACGCCAAAACCATGGAGCCCAACACTTCTGGCAACGGAAATCAAGATCACGGCGACGACGACAACGACATCCACGATGTTCAACTCGGGAAAAGAAGACGTCCTCACCAATACTCTCAGGAGGAAACCCAAATGCTGGAAACCCTTTTCAGTAAAAGCCATTACATGAAAAAGAAGTGGAGAATTGAATTGAGCCGGGAGTTGGGGATTAATCAGTCGAGGATCCAGTTTTGGTTTCAAAATAGGAGATCCAAATCGAAGGCTCAACGCAAACGTCAGGTGGTCGAGATTTTAAAGGAAGAAAACCAAAAGCTGCGAACAGAAAACATGAGGTATGAAAAAGCTCTCAATATTACCGTTTGCCCTCATTGCGATAACCTCGTCGCCCTCGGTAAGATATTCCCCGATAAGCCTCACGCGATGATTGAAGACGTTCATTTACCACCTTACTCCCTCGGGGCATCTCCTGCTCAACCAAATTTTGCCGGAGTCACGCATGAGCAGGATGATCCTACGAAGATGATACAAATGCCTCCTGGGGGATGGGATTTGCATCGCTTTGATTGGAGTTATAGTTTCAAGGAGCTGGATGTTACCGCCGACCAGCTCAAAGCATATCAGCCTCATGCACAACAATTTTCGATAGGGTCGGGTCCTGCTGGAGATGAGTTAATCAGTCGTCAAGCCATCGATGCAATTTTGGGCCACGATAAGAGGAGGTTCGCTTGGCCCCCTGAACTGCATTCCAGATTCCTAGACGTGGTTCACCAAATGGGGATCGACTCAGCAACTCCGACGCGCATATTTAAGGCCATGAATGTACCGGGGCTTAGTAAGGAGCTGGTCAGGAATCACCTTGCTGCCTACAGAAAGCTATTAAAACAACGTCGAGCGGAGCTAAACCGGGAGGAATCCGTCTCGAGCTCAAAAGCTAGGGGCGACCGCCATTGTAATGCTCAGGCATCAAGAGATACCCGGCCAAATCTAAGCATCAATCAAGCTAGCAACCCGACCACCGGCAAACTGAAAGCTGATCAGAATGTCCTCCCAGGCCATTTCAACACTTCTCAAGAGCGCGTGTCACAAGTACAGCGAGTGCGCACTCCTCCATTCGAGCAACAGTCGGCTGGTGCTCTGCCTGCCGCTGGTCAACCCACGACAGACGATTTCTTCGATGAGGGGCTCGATGCCTTGTTCAATCAGTGGGAAGCTGGCATGCTTGGACAGCCATGATCTAGCACCTGGCTCGGGGCACGATGGGTCGGTCACTACGAACACCCATAGGAAGAAGAACATGTTCACGAGTAGATCACTCATTTTATCCGTTGTAAAGTTCCTACGGGAACATTTTTCTTTAATGACTATAGTTAATTCTATATTAAAACCAACGCTATCGACGAACATCGTCATGCTCAGTTGTGATGATCCCTTGTTAGATTAAGTCTGAAACCAGAGACGGTCTTTAAAATTTTGAGTGGCCACGAACTCATTCCTCACCAAGCGCCCGGGATGCTGAAATGAAGAGTAACAGCATGCACAGGGAAAATGTCACCTTCGTTTGAACGATGAAAAGGGGTTGAGAGAAGATCATAGCGTTAATTCCCATGGAGCTAAATGAATTAAACGGAGTCATTAATTGCGGGTCCACCGCTGCTCCCCACGTTCTCGGGCCTAGCAAATCATAAAAGGCGCCGAAAGATTGTAGACCCACCACTTTGAAGACTGAACTAGGGGACGAGCGCAATACTCGATGAAACCGAATCAATGCAAGAGAGTTTGTGATCCTATCACGAGGAAAAAGAAAGGGGAATACAGACGATGAGTAATTGCAGAATCTCGGGAGGAGCGCTTGCTTGCTGGTCTTCATATGCAGCCTGGAGGATGGTTCCAGGACACGCACAATCACTTGAGAAAATTTCTAGAGTGAGCAAACACGTAAGAGCGAATTGAGAAAGCTGAGTGAACTAGATCAGCCCGAGATACCCCGATCCATCATGTTTAAAAGTTATTCCCATCTGCTAGAAACGCCCGACCTGGACATTTCTGAGCACGAACTGCTGGGAGACTTTGAAGATCCTGGAGCTGAATCCTGCCCGAATGCCATAGAGACTGACTCCTCCAGCGATGAAATTCTAGGTTTCAGCTACGAAGAAGGAGTATACAATGATGACCGGAGCCGGAAAAGGAAGCAACTACAACGCCACACTCCAGGCCAAATCCGAGAGCTCGAAGCTTTCTTCAATGAATGCCCCACTCCAAGCAGACAACAGAAAATAGAGTTGAGCCGAAAGATAGGATTGGAGCTTTCGAAGGTCAAGTTTTGGTTCGCCAACAAACGAACCCGGGTGAAACAGCAATACGCAGACCATGAGTTACTGGTCCTGAAGGAGGAGAATGAGAAGTTTCAAGCTGAAAGCGCGAGATATAAGGAAGCTCTGACCAAGGCCACCTGCCTTAATTGTGGTAATCCTGTTGTCCTCGGCGAGGTGTTCCTCGATGAACCATCCATGTTGACGAATAACGCTCAGCTGTTACCGTATTCTCCACAGCATTTTCCGACACAGCCAGATACCGCCGGAGATCTGCATGAGCAAGTCAACACCATAGGATCAACACCAACATCCTCTGAGAAATGGGATATGAATCATCACAGGGGGAATTCTCTCAATGACGAACTCGCTGTCGCAGCCAGCCAATCCAAAGTCGGTGAGTCCCTCCCTGGACAACTTTTGAAACGACTAGATCCCGTAGAGAATAGCTACCGAAGTATTGACGATATTCTGGGTGATAAGAGAACAAGGTTTTACTGGACCTATGAGCTTCACACCAAATTTGTTGATGCAATTCGAGAACTGGGAGTTGATTCGGCTAGCCCACTGCGCATACTCGAGATTATGAATGTGCCGGGGCTCTCTAGAATTAACGTTGAGTCTCACCTCAAGTACTATAGGAGATTGCTAAGGGATGGAAGGATAGCGTTAAACCATCATAAAGCCAGTTGGAGCTCAAGTGCTGGGCAGAGTTACAACCATGATGATTGGAGAGCCAAGAGCACCCAACCGTGTTTCAGCAATGACGGGACTAGCAGTCGTGTCAGCGACTCCTCTAACCCAAATCAGAATGCTCCGCCGAGCTATCTCAATACTCCTCAGGAGTATATGCCACAGTTCCAGCATATAGAAATTCCTCAGTTTGAGCGCGAATCAGTGATTAATGTTGTCCCTGAAGCGGATCTGGCATTGGTAGAGAGTGCACATATGAACCTGCCGGTCATCGGAGGAAGTTCCAATTCGAGGGGTCAAATTGCTCACGGCGAGAGCAAAGAGAGGAATCCCTCGCCTACAGTCGACGACACCCAATCTGGGCACCAAGGGCTAGAAAGAACAGGTGATTTCCTTGATGAGGAGCTGGACACTTGGATCAATACTCTTCGGGAATGTATGTCTCAACCCCAACAGGGCAATGATGAAGGTTCCAGCTCAAAGACTCCAATCCCTCACAACGAAGGCAATGAAAGAAATCTGCCCCCAACAATCGTTGATACCCAACTTGAACATCAATGGCTCGAAGACCCGAGCAATTTCCTTGGCGATGAGTTCAATCTTTGGCTCGATCAATTTGGAGCCGGAGGACCATCGCAGTGGTGACGCGAGGCCGGTGATCAAACGTCTGATGCAAGGCATGGCTACTCGATGAAAAATGCTTCGAGAAAAGGGGTTGAATACTCCTATTGCATATGTTGTTGATCGCACTGTAAGGTTCCCACGGGAACATCTTTCATTAATATCTGGAACTAATTGCGCGTGAGTGTTAACATCACCCTTTGAGCATCTTCAAGCCGAAGGCCGTGGATTAATCACTTAATCCGTGGAGCAAGTTCCATGAACCATAATTATCACCCGCTGAGCATAATGGGATCTACCCCTTCAACACGAAATACATTTGGCCGCGAAGCCACCTATTTGGTAAAACGATGTATCGTTCCTAAACGATCTTCAATCGAATACCGAAGTAATGTATTCTTTCTTTTCCTTCTCAGATGATAAACATGGATAAATCACTCAATGAGTCATGCGTTCAAATAGCAGAACAGACGCTGCCCAGCTGGGGGCAGATGAACCATTGATGTTACAAACACTCCAAGCATGGATAGGCGGATTTGATAGAGGGGAATCGCCTTGGAGACGAATGAGTTTTTACATCCCACATACTACCTGTTAGGGTACATGAGGGTAGGATGTATCGTTTCAATTTTCAAAAAATTCGTGAACATACAATGATATGCTTCTTTTACATTTTCAGGGATCTCCAGCCACGGTGGACAGGTAGGTATCCATTTCCCCCAATCCATTGAAGATGTTAAACCAAAAACACAGAGAGAAAAAGAAAAAAGCTTTCAAAATCTGATATCTAGAAAAGACATGGAATTCTAACTTCATTCATGTTTTGAAACATGAGGTTGTCTGCACATGCATTGTGCACCATAAAATCCCCTTGACGGGTAAAATTTTTGGGAAAACGAAAGAGATTTTTCCAATCAAAAGTTGTTCAAAACTCTCAAAAGGATGTTTCCTCAAAAGAGAGGCAAGCTCAAATCCAAACACATCCTACATACACTTGAGAGATGAGTGGAGCGAATCAAATAGTAAAATCTGGACCTACGGAGGTAGGGACCATTCGCAGCGATTACATGGATTGGGACGACGGAGGCGTTCGTTTCATATCATAAACACTACAGGTGACCGTTGACAACCCACTTGAACGGCGGTTTTCATTCTTAACCCTGTCAAGAACCACCCCACACCGGGGCAAAAAGGAAGTAAGTCCAGCAGCATCAGGAGAAAATGGTTAGAAATTTTCTTGCTCGGACTAATATTAATCTTTGTGTGTTGTTTATATGGTAATCCAAGTGCCATAGGATGACGAGAAGCATTCATTCTCTATCCCACACACCATATCCTTTGCACAGCCAAGTTGAGCCTGCGAATTCATTTCATAAACCCCTGTTGGTGATCATGGGATGTTTCAAGATAGAAACTGCATCACTCCAAGAACGGAAGAAATCAAGAGATGGGATTTATAGAAAAATCTCATATCGGCGTTTAAATGTGCTATGATTCAAGTTGTATATCTAGCACAATTTTCTGAACATCGTAGTTCCAAAGGAAAAGAAAAGGCGGGATTTCAACAAAAAATCCCCAGCATCAAGAAAAAGCAAAGTGCCTGGTAAAAGCAAGGCCGATGCTCGTGAAAACTGTTTGATTGATCCCCAATAAAGCCTAGTTGGGAAGAGAGAAAAACCCATAAAGGAGTCAGATCAAGAAGACTGCTCCCCAAACGATGTCAGCCGTGGTGCAAAAACACGGACAGAATTGTCAATCTCTTAATACCACAAGAGACGTTCTCTAAAGGACTTGTGCACACCTCAAAAGCGGTTGCACACCTCAAAAATGGAAGATGCAGAATGGAAAAGACATGTGACAAATTTGCAATGATCACCAATGTCAAATCCTTCGTGATTTCTGGGCCAAAAATAAGCCTTTTTCGGTCCCCAATCCTACCAATGTTACAACCCTGAAACCGTCTTCTCTGACTAAGACACTTGGGTTAACATATAGCTTAGCTCGAAGAAGTACGAGCAAGACTCTTTCTTTCTCATTTTGCAGGGTTCTTGACTTGTAAACCCGGAGCAGATGGTGAAGATTTTCATTCGATGGCCCCGACTCCAAAGCGGGTCCCCCTTGAAAACCAATATCCAAGCCCAACATTACGGTCCCGTGGAAGACCTCCCGACCGATCAAAATGTATGCGCTGCGAATGAGCCTAAAACCTAGGCACAGGTCAGTAGGGAATTGAGTGCATCCCCTAAAAATCATCACCTCAAAACAGGTGAGATGGCCTCCTTGTCGAGAAATATTCCAATTGACGTTTTGAGCAAACTCTTTTTGGGAATTTTCAAACTGTGGATCCAGATTTTCCATGCAAGGGATTTGTGATCACATTTGCATGTTGCGAAAATGTTTTGGATAACTTCCAGCATCAAAATGCACATCTCATGACTAAAACTTAAGTCATAAAATTTTGTCAATTGGACAATTATTGTCTTCCCAAAGATTATTAACATTTTCTTGGTGAAGAAAAATCTTTCAGGTTTGAACTTTCTACAGGATACCTGGAGAACCCAGCTCCCAGAATGTCGCCTCAACAGACCCAAGTCCTAGCATGACGTGGAGAACCCTCGTCTCGGGACCCCTTTTCAAAAATCTGGCAGTCTCATCGGACGTGGAGAACCCTCGTCATGAGACCCCTTTTCAAGAATCAGGCAGTCTCATCGGACGTGGAGAACCCTCGTCATGAGACCCCTTTTCAAAGTCAAATCAAAGGTAGAAACCGCCTGAAGGGTCAAAACAAAGGTAGAAACCGCCTGAAGGGTCAAACCAAAGGTAGATACCGCCTGAAGGGTCAACTCAAGGTAGAAACCGCCTGAAGGGTCAACTTATGGTAGATACCGCCTGAAGGGTCAACGCATGGTAGATACCGCCTGAAGGGTCAACACAAGGTAGAAACCGCCTGAAGGGTCAACACAAGGTAGATACCGCCTGAAGGATCAACTCATGGTAGAAACCGCCTGAAGGGTCAACACAAGGTAGATACCGCCTGAAGGGTCAACACATGGTAGATACCCTCTGAAGGGTCAACACAAGGTAGAAACCGCCTGAAGGGTCAAATCAAAGGTAGAAACCGCCTGAAGGGTCAACTCATGGTAGAAATCGCCTGAAAGGTCAAACCAAGGTAGAAACCGCCTGAAGGGTCACATATGGTAGAAACCGCCATAAGGGTCAATTCATTGGTAGAAACCGCCATAAGGGTCAACTCATTGATAAATATCGCAGTAAGGATCAATACAAAGGTCTGATCCACCATACGGATCAAAATCCTTGGCAAATCCCAAAGCGTGGGATGCGCCTTCCTTAGGTTCCTACCAGTTAGGAATCCCATCATGGTATGACCTACCATACAGGTCAGAGCTTAATCTCCCTAGGATATTCTGAATGATGAGTCCTAGGCATCTTCTTGAAAGTCGTCACAACCGGCAGCATCCGACAGGTGAGCTTCAGGTAAGCCTCTCTCACTCCGGCCCATGTTCAAATTGTTAGAGCAAACCGGGGATTGATTTGAGCTTTTATCAATAGGCTTAAGGATCCGATGTCATAACATTTCTTCTCTTATTTTCCCAGTTGAGTCGGTTAGGAATCAGATGCCACCTTATCTTTGAGAGAAATCTCTAACGACATTCCTCTCAAAGAGGGGCAGCTGTTGACACCTGATTTTTTACCATTTATTATTATGATTTTTATTCTTTAAAATTAATTAAAAATATCAAAAAAGGTCATAAAATCACAAAATCAACTTTGGAAGCCTTGGTTTAGCCTTAGGAACCAATTTTGAACAAAAAATATTTTTCGGTATTTTTAATATTTTTCGAGTTTATTTAATTATAAAAATACCCAAAAAAATCAGAAAAATACCATTCGTGGTCAGAAAAATACCCAAAAATATTCGATAATTTTGTTTTAATTTCCTCTTCAAGTGTGTCACTTTAAATCTCAAAAATTCAGTTCGGGTCACTATGTTCCTTCACAAACATAAACCCGAACCGAGCCTAAAAAAAAAAAATCATTTTCGAGTCTTTTAGTTTTCAATTCTCACTTTTTATAAGCTATGACATTGGATTCTAAAGTCTTAAAGTGCAATTAGGTCAATTTGCCCTCCAATTTAATCAATTTTTACCAAAATGGCTTAATTGCACATTTTTCTTTCAATTAGTCCCCGGTTTCACGGATGTATACGTATGCTCTACGTATTTATACGTCATACGTATTTATACGTTATGCATATTTGTACTGTTTGGTAACCTCTTTAACTCTTGTAATAATAATAATGGTTATTATTTTTAACACCTTTGTTAGTGCCTTTTTTTAGCATTTTTGTATTGTGAGTGCTATTGCTAGTGCTATTTTTAAATAGCATTTTTTGTATTATAAATTGTGAGTGCTATTGTTAGTGCTATTTTTAAATAGCATTTTTGTATTATAAATTGTGAGTGCTATTGTTAGTGCTATTTTTAAATGGCATTTATTTATCATAAATTGTGAGTGCTATTATTAGATAGAATTTATAATTGTTAGTGCTATTTTTAAATAGCATTTTTGTATTATAAATTGTGAGTGCTATTGTTAGTGCTATTTTTAAATAGCATTTTTGTATTATAAATTATGAGTGCTATTGTTAGTGCTATTTTTAAATGTCATTTATTTGTGAGTGCTATTTTTAGGTAGAATTTATAATTGTTAGTGCTATTTTTAAATACAATTTATTGGAAGGTATTTTTGGCTATAAAAGGATGGCAAGAGTTTTGAGGTTGGAGGGGAGAGACATTTTGTAGAGTGTGCAAATTTTTGAGAGTTTAGAGAGAAGAACACAAACACTCTCTATATTCTCATAATCTTGAGTGAGCAAAATATACTAAGTTCGGAATATTGATTCCGCATATTGCTAGCACAATTGTTGTGGAGTTATTAGTCGTCTCCCCGTTCGTCAATTGGTGGTGCGTCCGAACTAGATGCCTAACACTTGTGGAGGCTGAGATCGAAGAACATCGAACCGACACCTCCGTTCAAGCACGCTACGAGAGGTAATCTATTTACTCCCTTTGAGACTTTGTGATTTTTTTTCGATTGAAATGCACGAAGTACGCCTCTGGAGATACATGTATGGGTTGTTATTTATTTCCGCTACGTGTTACGTGGATCCCAACAGTGGTATCAGAGCCAATCCTTAGGTGTTTTCGTGCATTTAATTGATTTTTTGCAATTTTTGCTATACTATGGCCAATATGTATTAACGAATTGTTCGTCTTACATGGCTAATTGAGGTTGATTATTTTATATGATAAATTAATCAACGTAGCAAAAATTGAGACTAAATCAATTTTGAATCGAAAATTTATGGCTATCTTATTTTACGTAAAAATTCTGAATATGATTAAACGTAGAATTTTTATTGTGCCTTCCTAAGTTTTAAATTGTGAATTTATTACTTACGTGGAAGGGTGGTGATCATGAAAAAATCCTAATCAATGTGATTGATGTATATATGAATGTATGATGATTATTTATATATTTGGGGTTGTAATTATTAAATGGAGGCTGCGTACTCCTTTTATTTTTCATGTAATCTTTATTTTTAGCATAGTCAATTGTTGATGTAAATGCTACGAGGATTACGTGGAGGAGCCTTTTAAGTCGGCGAGCTCTTTGGGGCCCAATTCTTGAAGAGTTCAAGAAACCAAGAAGAAGCGAAGAGCGGCTCTCCGTTATTAAAATATTAAAATGATTAAATGTGGTCTCATTGGCTCGAGACCCATTAAATCATAATTCCATGATCACCACGTAGGATAGATGTTTATGTGATTGACATCTATTTATTTATTATGATTACGTGAGCATGTTAAACTGGTTAATGTGCAAAGTCAGACTTACCTCACCCAAAATTGCGCCTGCATGAAATCCTAGTTAGGAAAATCACTCGCGTTAGGTACCGAAAGGGCGTTGGTAACAACACCAGCGTAACCAAGTCCCCGAACCCAAAAACTCTGGTTCCGTAGAACTGATCGATCTCTCCCAATCGATCAGTAAGGTTTCCGGTCTACCCTCCAAGAAAGACCGGTGGCGACTCCAAATGCATGCACAAGTTGCACATGCCACCACGACCACACTAAGGTCGAAAGCGATCGACTCTTATCGTCGAATCCTTCTGAAAAATACTCCCGCCGCGATTTGGTATGGGCCTGGGAGGGCTCGCGCCGATCCAAGGCCCGCGATCGGTAATCCATTAGCCGCGTCCGCTTTCGGACGGGTCGCGACAACGGCAAGCCGAAAATCTAGAATTCGAGTCATAAAATTGTCTTTAAGGAGATTGAAGACGCTTGCAACTTGAAGATGGCTCTCCGCGTCTCCCACACGATGAAGTAGAATATGTAATGTGACTTGGATTTTGTTTAAGCTATTTCACTTTCTCAAGAAGTACACAGTCGGGATAGTGCCACTCAACTATCCAGTGACAGATGAGAGGGACCTTCGATCTCCAACAGTGTTGTCCATGCATGCAATAATCCGGCACATCATCTTGAAATTCTTGGTAGGGCTCCCAATCAATCTGTTACCATAATGAATCATATCAAATTAAACGAAAAAGTAATTTTAAAAGTAACAGTTATTCAATGTACATCTTCGGCTTCCATTCGATCAAATTGTAAGCGTATGTGTTGCACAGTATGCGTCGGGATGTCAGTTGTACATCGGATCTAGCTCCAGCTCCATAAACAAAACACATTATAATTTAATGTATGATTTGAACTGGAAAGATTTAACGATGCACGAAAAAAAATGCCAGACCGTCGCCGTATTAGAAAGAAAGGAAGGCCTCGTGCGTCCCGGATATGTAATGAGATGGATTTTAAAACGCCAAGCAGTAGCGATTCGCAAAACCACTGCGGCAACTGTGGAAAATCAGGGCACAATAGACAAACGTGTAGATTCAGATCGAACCAAGACTAGATCACAGTTGTGTCAATTATGTAGATTTTTCTGATGAAACTTTTGTAATATTATAATATCTTTGAACAATCATAATTTTCGTGTGAACTGCACGTGCATGTCTATATCATGTAGGGTCATGATAACCGATCTTGCTCTTACCTGTCTTCTTAAATAACAATCGAACGTTACTCTATTCAATCCGCTCCTTTTCGAAGAAAAATGTCGAATCAGCCAAGCGACCCCCGACATTTATATCACGTAGGGTCATGATAATCGATCTTGCCCTTACCTTTCTTCTCGCCCGGCCCGACCGACATTTTCACTACCCTAAAGACCAGTTTGGTGGTTTCCCTCAGGCAAAAGACAACTCTCCGGATTGCATCCCATGTTTTGCAACTCGGAAGTTGCAATGGAGCTTAAGTCACAGTGAAGAAAAATGTTTTAATGTGTTATCATTAATAGCAGTATATGTTTTAGAGATGATTAATTTATCGAAAAAAAAAATTGAAGAGGTCGTATGTAACTAACATATATTTTTATTTTTTCTATAGTTGTAGTTATGTTGGAATTAATATATGAATTCTAGGTCCTAGCTATATGTGCTGCGGCATGTACAATTTCTCATGTCTTTATCTCGTTGTTGGCAATGAAATGTCCTTAGAGATGCAAGGGAAGCTTGAGACCTGGCCAACATGTGGTTATTCTTCATTTTCAGTCTTTCTAAGCTCTGCGTGTACTGTACTCTCAATCTGGATTGTAATTGTACCAATTACTTATTCATGCTCATGTCCTTTCTTTACGATAATTGCCAACTTTGCACACTTCTCTTTTACTGGATAAATTTGTCGTATCTGGTATGCACCGATAATTAACTGATGTCCCTTTGTGACTAGTTTCATGTTTTTATTTCTTGAGAACTACGGAGTGAGGAAATTGGAAGCTGTTTTTGCAGTTCTCATATCAATAATGGCCTTGACCTTTGTCTGCATGTTTGCGGAGACAAAACCTAGCGGAAAAGAGCTTTTAACCGGTAAGAAAATTTCCTTGTCGCTTCGCTCGTGATTCATTTTAGCATCCACAAAATGCTATCAATGCAACTGGTAGCTATCTGGGGCTCAAATTCTTCTTGCAGTCTTCTCCTTCCTAGACTTAGTTCAAAGAGGGAGTGGTGGGCTGGGTTATAACCCCTCACAATGCAGTCGAGAAATATTGTTCACTAGGATAAAGGCCCGGTCCAAGAGGCGCTGAAATACTACTTCATCGAGTCATCCGCTACTCTTTTCAGTCATGTTCACAAAAAAAAAAAAATGGGGTTGCTCCCGCTCGGCAGTTAGATGGCCGAGCGGGAGCAAAAAAATATAAAAAAAAAAGGGCGTAGGTGCCCGATCGGCAGTCACGCTGCCGATCGGGACCGGCCGGCGTTTTGACTACCGACCGGCGGGCCGCTCGGCATTAAGACTGCCGAGCGGCCCCCGGTTTGGTAAAAAAAAAAAAGATACCCGTTTTGGTAAATACTTTTTTTTTACACCTAGTTTGGAAAAAAAAAAAAAACCCCTCCATTTTACCTTGACTATAATCGCGGGTAGCCGGCCGCCAACCTCCTTCTTCTTTTCTTTTTCTTTTTTTCCGGAAGATCTTCTTTTCTGATAGAAATGACGAAAGTAGTTCTTTTGGCCCGTGCGGATGACTCGAAGCAAAAACAAAAATTGTACGTTAGTTCGAAAGATACCATATATCCCCACGAAAAAAAAAAATTAAAAGGCAGGAAAATGCGCATGGCGCTCTCTCATGATTTCAAAGAAGCCCTAACGTTGGAGGAAAACATGCTCCAAAAACAAAACGATAAACGATAAATAAGCGAAACTAGTATCATTGGATTCCTCAAGATATATATATATATATTATTTTAGAGGCTGCTATAACTATAGGCACAGCTTTATATACGTATTAATTAAAAAAAAAACTAGGGTTTTAGCGGGATCATCATCATCATCACTTTCACTCCTCCTTGAAAACGGGAGGCGGGTTTTTACCTCTCCTTTTTCTTCGTGTTACTACAGAGGAATCAGCGACAGCCCGACGACCGGGGTTGCTGTTCCCCCCTGCTTCTTTGGTCGCTGGTCTCTCGCTCCACCCCAAGCTTCGTTTCGGGGCTTTTCGGATTTTGGTTCGTCGCTTCGATGCCGGCGATAGGTTTAAGGAGTGCGCACGGGTGGAGTTGGCTTTTAACCGCGCGGCTCTTGATAAGGATAGAGAAATTTTACTACCCCTTTTCATGGTTGAGGATCTTGTGATTGTTGAAAGGAAACAATGGTTTTGATTTGGCTAGTGAATGTGTTGACGGGGATTGAAACTCGTGAACCCTAACTTCAACTTCCAATACACTAATGTTCACCAATGCGTATCACTTGTTTGGATCCATTTAGTGCTACGTTCTCTTTGTTTAGTTTCTGGGATTGGCAGTTTCATATATGATCCCTTTCATGGGACATATTGTTAAGTGTTCTAAACCTATTATGTTGGTGTCAATTTAGCCATAAATCTATTAATGATATCAATTTAGGACTAAACCTTTTGTGCTAGAGCCAATTCAGTCTTTCCAGCTAATTTTGGCCGGATATTGCTTACGTGGTCCACCTACGTGGCACGGACGTCGCTGACGTGGACATTTTTTTTTTTTTTAAGGATGTTATAATAATTTTCGATTTTTTTTACTATTCTTTTCTTTCATTTTTTTCCCTCCTTTTCCTTTTTTTTTTTAGATTTCCTCTAGTGGCCGATGAGGCCAACTATCGCTTGGGTGAGGTCAGCCTCTCTAGATTTGGCAAGGCAGAACTTGCCCAGGTGACTGCTGGCCTCACCATATTTGGAGAGGCGGCATTCATCCTCGCCCCACCCTCAATGGCCACAGGAGGAAACATGAAAAAAAGGCATAAAAATAAATAAAAAGTAAAATATTATTAAAAAAATATCTACATCGACATCAACCGGTCGTTCGATGTCTAGGTCAGCAAATCTAGCCAAAATTAGTCGAAAGGACTGAATTGACTTTAGGTAAAAATGTTTAGAACTAAATTAACACTATTAAAAAGTTTATGACTAAATTGATATCAATATAATAGGTTTATGCTTCTTCTTCTTTTTTACACTTTTCCCTATTGTTAAGCATACTTGAGTTAAGTTCAATTGTATTATGACAGAGATGATGAGGTGTGAAGTGCATTTTCAAAACCGTTCCTACACGCTTAGACATGTTTTTTGAACATGTTAGTCTGTCATTTGTGTCGACGTCACGATTTGTATAGGTTAGAGCATGTTTAGGGACATCAAAACATATCATTACATATTTGTGAGCTAATTTCGTAAACTTGTCAAATATATGCGTTTTCTTTTTTTACCTTTGAATTGAACATAAGTAAGGCCAAATTATCAAACAAGTCTTAAACTTATTATAATTGTGTCAATTCAGTCGTAAACTTATTTTTTTCAATTTAGTCTCGCAACAAGGGTACATATTGAAACATAATTATAGAAATACAACATTACACACATAAATTACGCATTAACACTTTACCTCAATCCGAAGTAGGTGTATCAACTGAGAAATTGAATCTTAATAATGCATTATGATGCGCACTAGGTAGCCCCTTGGTGTATATGTCTGCCAGCTAATCCGCGGTAGGCACGGAGCGAGCACATAGATCACCAAAAGCAACCCGCTATCGAACAAACTAAAAATCCAACTCAAGGTGTTTTGTATGAGCATGGAATACAGGATTGAGAGCAATATATGTGGCAAAGATGCTGTCACAATATGCAGTGAGAGGATTGAAAAGTGGGACTTCACACTCACAAGTAAATGACGATTCCAAATTGTCTTAGCAATACAGTGAGCGACAATATGATACTCAGCCTCTCTATTAGAACGAGATACAATGGGTTGCTTCTTGGTACTCCAAGAAACAAGATTGGTGCCTAGAACTACATAAAAGACCAGAGGTGCAATGTTGAGTGTTGGAGCACCTAGCCCAATCTGCTTACGCATAAGAGGTCAATGAAGAGAGAGAACACCGCTCAATGAACAATTTGTGGGTGGATGTGATAGCTAAATACCTGTATATACGGTTGCCGGCTTACAGAGGAGGTAATTTTGGTTGATGCATAAATTGGTGAACCAAGGTCATAGTAAAAGTAATATCTGATCAATTCATGGACATATAGTGTAAAGCTAACTATTTGTCAATACAACATTAGAGAAGTGAGAAGCTTACCATTGTTGACAGACAACAAAGCCTTTGAGGCCAAGGGAGGGAGTGGATACTGGCTGATAAAAGCGTACCGTTAGAGCACTGATGAGCCTTAATGCCAAGGAAATAGTGAAGTGGTGCAAGATCTTTCATAGCAAATTCTTATGAGAATCGAGTAATCAAACACCCTAAGAAATGAGGAGTATCACCGGTGACGAGAATATCATCAACATACAGCAAAAGATACAGAAGACCTCGAGAAGAAGCATAGACAAATAACAACAGATAAGCCTTACTCGCCATGAAATTCAATGATAGTAAAAAATTTCTGAAACGAAGAACCATGGACATTTGAGCTGCTTTAAACCATAAATGTCTTTCCGGAGATGGCACATGTGATTTTGAAACTCAGTATTAGAAAAAAAATGGGAGGTTGACGCATGTAAACATCCTCACAAAGATGTCGTGTAAGAAGAAGACATTCACAACATCAAATTGAATTATGGCCCATCCTGATGAAATAGCAATAGAGATAACAACCTGAATTGTAGCGGGTTTAATGACCGGGCTAAAAGTCTTGTCATCTTGTTGCTTTATGCAATGAGATGAGCTTTGAAACATTCGATAGTTATTTCCTTAACCTTAAAAACCCATTTACAATTGACTAAATCCTTAGGCTGATCAGGTGATACAAGATCTCATGTGTGATTAATGACCAAGGCATTAAATTCACCTGGCATGGCCACTTTCAACGTAGGTCATGAATGGCCTTAGAATAGTTAATCGATGTCTCTTCATGAGAAGAGTGAGAGAAATTAAAAAATTTTCTGGTTTAGAAATTCCAGATTTAGCATGAGTCTGTATAGAATGATTGGGAAGAGAAGAAAAAAAATAATCTGAAATGTACTTGACATTGTTGAGATAGTAAATGGAGCAAAGGAAGTGTTGATTCGGGAAAAAGATGTTGAAGAACGTGATGCGTTTTCCTGCTATAATACCATATTGATGTTTAGAGTTAGAGAGAAAATAATACAAAAGTATTTATGGTGGCTCAACCCTAATTAGGGTTGTATAATCTGTATTTATATGAATGACTAGTTACATCAAGTGGTAAATTTTGAAACATAATTTACAGAAATACCACATTATACATATAAATCACACGTTAATATGCGTTAGGTTACAGTTGTTTGTTTGTTTGTTTGGGTTTCTTTTTTTTTTTTTTTGTGGGTCGGACGTTAGGTTACAGTTGGAAAACTACGTTATGTTGTTATCTTAAAGCGTGTTGCGCATTCATGCATGCTGCAAGCGAATGAGTTGCATTTTTGTAAATGTAGCAAAACAAGTTAGATGCACGAGTCTTCAATAAACCATAATTGGATTTAGCACAAAAAAAAAAAACACCGCAAAAAAAAAATAATAATCCTTCTCTCTCGCTCTCTCTTTCCAACTTCGAGTTATCCCTCCAAATTCAAGCGATGTGATCAACCTTAATTAATCTCATACTGAGATGGATAGTGAGTTATTTATCAGCTAAGTCTTATTCTTGCTGCTATCTCTTGGTCCGATACGAAAGAAAAGGAATTATGATCAATGCTCCATTTATTCACATGAATAATTTCGAAGATATTTTCCAAAATATGATCGCCCATGTAGCTCGAAATAATTAGGCAATAGAAAAAAAAACCCATTATCGACAACAATTTATATTCAAATATTTTCACAAACGATAAAGAAAATCGGTTATTCATTTTTTTTAGGCAATACAAGCTATCATTTTTTGAGAATTTCTTCTATAAATTATTAGTTTTTCGCGAAACAAATTGAGCGCAAATAACAATACCCTAGTCCAATCCAAACACGAACCGTCAGTTTTTCATAGGAGATGGAAATATCAATTGCGTTAACTTCCACGTCTAAATAGGGGGATTGAGATGGTTTAGTGAAAAAGAGAGGTATTGGCAGCACTAATATGTTGGCACCTAGCAAGACGATTAATTGGGATCTGATTTATCCCGAAAATGTACCATTTGGATTATTGATAGAAGGTTCAAATGACAATATTAGCAAATCCTAATCTCAACGCCTACTTTCTCTCCACCTCTGGACGTAGTGTAGCGATAACTGGAATACTCTTCCAACAGATAAACTGTAATTGAATTGATAATAATCTGAAGATTACAAAGAGCGGACATCCTTCATATAGACAGGACTTCTAAAGGAAATAGAATTACTCAAAAGATAACATAAAGCGAAATATTGAAATCAAATCTAATCAGAATTTAAATAAAATATTGCAAATATCTAATCTATTCTATATCGTAAGTTTCCTAAAATCAAAAAAAGTCTAACGCAAACTGATGACGTCAATAGTTCTACATCATTCTCCTCCTCTTCAGAAGAACTCGTCCTCGAGTTCGTCGTGTCTGGATCCGCTTCCTCATGTACTTCCAATGCCTCTTTGTCTTCTGCTTCCTCTTTCGACCTCTTTTCTGGAACTCTGACGACAACTCTATAATACCTCCTTTTGTGCAAAAGACATGCTTCCCATGACTATCAATTTTACACTCAACCCCTTCTTTCTTTCCATTTAGCAAGTTTTTCCTATCTCCAAGATAAGCCCAAGACTTCTCCCCATGAAGCTTTGCCAAACCAAAATCTAATATTTTAGGGTCGAGATCCTTATCCAGTAAAACATTAGTAGCTTTGACGTTTCTATGCACAATTTTCAGAATTGATTCCTCATGAAGATGCACATGAGCTTCCACATAATTTTTCTTGTCTTTTGTCTCTTCTATGACACGATATTGCAAGGCCATCTCAAATTCCCTCTCGACTGCCTTCTGCAAGTCTGCTGATGAAAATGCATCATATACTAGCTCGACCATAGGAACATTTGTAATCTTCACCTTCTTGCTCAAAATCTTCGACTCGCTCTATTTTTCCTCGTTGCTTCCTTTTGGACTCTCTTCACCTTTCTTCACTTCTTGGGCATCGTCCCCGTCTTGTTCGCCCGCTTTCTCGTTGGAAGCCTCGGCTTCGGGAACAATCTCTTGGTCTTTCTGCTCTGTCTCTTCTTCCACTCTTGGTTCCTCCTCTAATTTCTCGAAAAGCTGGTTCTTGCCCTCGACAGGAGCTTTGGAGGCCATGGCGGGAAATTAGGGAAAAGAATGGCACAAAAAATCTAGTGAGTGGTTTGAATTTAGCAAGTCTTGTTCATAGTCAGGTGGAAGGAACCGAATCTTTAACATTCGTTTCATCTGATTCCACGTTCGAATGAGGGCTTTTCCTTGTCGACGTCGGTTTAGTTGTGTTTGCTCCCACCAGGCTAAGACGTCGCCCCTCAACTTGTTCTCCACGAGTTTTACTTGGCAATCCTCATCGATCTCCCTGGCATCAAAGAACTTCTCAACATCCCAAAGCCAATCCAGAAAATCTTCGATAGCCAAATTGCCATTTAAGGTAGGGAGATCAACTTCCAATTGATATTGCTCGGGATCTCGTCGGTATCCCCTATGTCGGCGGCCTCCACGAACAGGCATGTCCAGAAAATATTCTTCTTCAAAATCCTCGACATAGGCTTGTCGCCTTTGTCGGTGATATCGGTGATTCGCCCGACGATCCATAGCTACTTCGGGATCTCGAGCAACAGGAATTCACTCGGCTGGAAGCACGCCATGGTTAGAGTTAGGGTTTGCAGACAACCGTTGGATGGCGGCAAGTAAATCTTGCATCGTCCGTTGGTGGTCTTACTGGGTTCGCCGAGTCTCCTCAACAATTTGTCGAGTTTCCTCAGCAATTTGCCAATTCTCCTCAACGAACTGGTTAAACTCCTCACATGTAACAGGCTTATCGCCCTTAGCTACAGAGGTTTATCGATTAACGTTTTTAGTCATCGTCGCAGGAGAGACCTTGCTCTGATACCAAATGAGTAGCAATAACTAAAATACTCTTCCAACAGATAAACTGTAATTGAATTGATAACAGTCTGAAGATTACAAAGAGCGGCCGTTCTTTATATAGATAGGACTCCTAAAGGAAATAGAATTACTCAAAGATAACATAAAACGAAATATTGAAATCAAATCTAATTAGAATTTAAATAAAATATTACAAATATCTAATCTAATTTATATTGTAAGTTTCCTAAAATCGAAACAAGCCTAATGCAAACTGATGATGTCAGTTGTCCTACATCACCTCTCCACCCTCCGCTACTACATGACACCTCATGCCTGCTACCGATGGCCCTCATCCACGATCACATCGGCCGATGAGGCCGAGAGATTGATCCGATGTCGGTGTTTTTGTTGGGGTCAGGATCGCCTGCCAAGGTTTTTTCCTTGGTAGGCGATCCCCACCATTCAATAAGGTGGTCCCCCCTATTGAATGGTGGGGATCCCCCTGCCCAGCCGAAAAATGGGCAGGGGATCCAGATCCTTTTTGTTGTGGGGGCGGTGATGGAAGCTAGTGGTGGAAGGTGTCGCTCCATATTGACCATTAGATTCGAATTTACGGATCTGGTAGCCTCCCAAAGGGAGACATCGAATATCAATTTAGTCTCCAATTTGAAAAGATCCCAATCCTTCTATCTGCTGAAACCTAAAATCGGCTCGGGCTACAGAAAGGCAGAAGGTCCATAGAACATCAAGAGCTTGAAGACCCAAAGTATTGTCGGTGACCGAATACATGGTGTGGCCGATGCTAGAGTAGAGGAAGCATTGGCGATAACGTGAGATAGGTACGTAACACCGAAGAACAAGCATAGAAGACAAGTCAAAGGACCAATCGCTTAGTGGATAAGATGAGCAATTATCGATGTCTATCCGAGAATTTAGGATAGAACATACGAAAATGTTCGTTACCAACAATTATAAGTAGTCGGAGAACAATCTTTGTAAAAGATCCATAATCAATAACACTCATCAATTTCCTCTGCAATTTATATAAGTTATCTAATTTTACTATCTCGTTCCAGTTATCTTATTGTTGAATTTATCTTTTATTTCCATAGTTACTTCCTGTTTGGAATTGCCATAAGAACCCAATTAAGCATCAAACTGACGATCCAAACCTTTGGTGAAAGATATTTAGTCGTGGACATTTATGGGTAAACACTATTTGAACATGTATATTAAAACCTGACCACGGAAAAGAAGATGCACAAAGTAAAATTTGCAGTTGAAATATCTTTAAAAAGATCTATAAACCAGACCGACTATCATTTCCAAATTTCTAAATATCATGAATTTTCTACTAACTGCGAGCTAAGACTATAACTAAATTGGGAAACGAAATAAACCATACATATATGGGAAAATGACAATATAAATGTCATAACTTTCGTACGACACACTTTTTTTTTTCAATCACTTGAGTGCCATAACTTATATACATCATTCACTTGAGCATCATAACTTTTTTTCGATCACTTGATTACCATATAACTTCTCGATCGATCTCTTGAGTGCTATAATTTTTTAAAATCATTCGCTATAAGTGCCATGTTGCATCTGACTTTTGGAACTTGGGTGAGCATTTTTACAAAATTTTAGTACTTGACTGAAAGTTAAGGCACTGAAGTGAATTTTTTTTTTCAATATTATGATAGTTAAGTTATTGAAAAAAAAATTATAACACTCAAGTGAGAGTCGTACGAAGATTATGACATTTATGATATCTTTATCCCTCCAAATTTAGTAAGAGACTAGCAAATAGCATTTAACTCTTTGAAAGTGACATTTATGTACGTCGAGCCCCGGTATAGCTAGGACTAACATAATTATTAAACATTAAGGGTGCATTTATTTGACAGTTAAGAGTGATTTGAAAAAAAAATCCTAAAATAATCGCTTGTAACGCTTGATAAATATTAGTGAACCACAAGATATTTTCATCATCCCTGAAAACCCAGTGATCATAACCGGCCTTCCTTCTGATCCTAGAATACATATGAAAAAATCTACTGCTAAGACACCAAAGAAGGGAATGAAATGTATCAACATAAATTATCGTCGATAATAAAGATATTTTTCATTGACCAATTATTTCAATTGATGTAAGCAGTTATTTACAAAAAGTTTTTTATTCATTCATTTTTCGTGAAGCAGATGGAGCTAAAGGCATTTGCAGAGCCGAGCTAAGCGGATTCAACATAAAAGAATAATTTACTTGATCAGCGTACTAGTGAGTATTGACATCCATCAATACTCACTAGCACGTCCATATCTATATAGTCAAACACGTGCACGTTTATATCTATATCGAAACCTTATTGTCTGTACATCGAAATTTAAAGCCGGAATATACAAGAGCTAACATAATGCAACTTCGACAGCTAGACCCAAAGTGCACGTCAAGTCAGTCAAAGAACTACCTAATTAAAGAGCCAATCCGGTAGATCCACCATGACTTTCTATGCTTATAGGATTAATCTATTGGAAATAGCCTCTGGAGGGAGCACTTGTTTATGTCTATATGTATAATTAAAGCTATACATGATTCAGGTGGACTATATGCTATAGATAAAGTATACTTACATAAACCTAGCTACGAGTTGCATGTTTCCCACGTCCTGTATATTAGGGGCGAGCATGGCTCCAAGGTAACTGACTGGTGTTCGGTTCCAGGATCTAAGGTATACAGGGCAGGTTCCAAGTTCTTAAAATTGGGGAACCGGTTCCGACGAATAAGAATCTATAACAAGTCTTTGTGTTTTTCTTGTTCTATGTCTTTATGTGATCCTACGATATTCCTTAGCATTTGATAATGAGAGTATACTGGAACTACAAATTTGAGTTTCTATTTTCGACGAGATCCATGACTTGGACTTTTACTCTATTATGCTTTATATTTTTCGTGTGTCTAAATATGAGCTGTAGTTCATGAATTTAGTAGCAAATGATGGTCATTAAAGATATTGATTCACTACAACTGTTTATTACTGACCCTGAATCTGTGAGAGGGTAGGTTTCAGGTTCTAAAAATTGAAAAATCAGTTTCGATAAGTTGGTTTTAGGTTTCAAATGAAACCAGACCACCTCTAAGACCATTCACCCAGGTCCACTTAGAGCATTTTTTTTATTGAGAAATAAATTTGTATCCTTACTTGTTATTGATAATATTAAGTTTTTCCTTCCTCTCCATATGAATCTTTCTTTAAAGTAATTGCAATAAAGGGTTTTTCCCTAAAGTCGAATTCTTGGGGGTGAATGACAACTATTCTGTTCCGGAAAAAGATTTCTAACTAGAAATAGTTTTCTTTTCTATTTCTGTTTCTGAATGAGTTTTTGAGAAAAAAATGCGTTTGATAACGACATAAAATTTTTTATCATGGAACAGAAGTTCGTTTGACAACAGTTGAAAATTTCTACTTCTAGACATTATTATTTACTATTTTAAAATAAAAAATTTATACTTCTAGAAATTTCTCCGCCGGTTGTCGCTGGTGGGCGGTGACAGCCGATGGAGGTTGCCGATGGGTGGCGGCGGTGACCGGTGGAGGTTGCCGATGTTGGCAGCCGATGGGTGGCGACCGATAGTAGGCGGCAGAGGTCGTCGATGGACGGTGGTGGTGGGCGCCGATGTGTGGCGGCCAGCGGAGGTTGCCGATGGGTGGCAGCCAATGGTGGTAGGTGGCAGATGCCGGCGGTAGCGCCGACCGGCGGTGAGGCAAGGGGCGACAGCGGGCGGCGACGGGTAGTGGTCGGCGTCGACGTGCTTGAAAAAAAGTTAGGGTAGAAAATTTCTATTTCCATTTTTTTGAGAAGTAGAAAACTTTTGTTTCTCATTTATCCTTCATGTTTATTTCTAGAACAATTTTTTGTTCCAGAAATAGAAAAATAGAATTACGTTACCAAACGAGTTTCTGTTCCAAAAATGTTCCAGAAATAGATTTGGAACAGAAACAGAGAAGCAGAATGGTTTTCATGTGCGCCCTTAGTCTCTAAAAATTTATTGAATCGCAAAGAAAAGACAAAAGTACATTTTAGTGTCAAGTTGTGTACATAGATTACTTTTGTGCCAAAAGTTTCAACCGGATCACTTTAATGCCAAAAGTTATAAAAAAACGAACAGTATGGTGCCAACTCCAATTTGCTCCGTTGGAAATCTGACATGGCACTTTTTTATTAATATTTTCGGCTGACATGGCTCACCGACGGTCCACGTGGAATTATTTTTAAAAATTTGAATTTTTTATTTAACATAATTAATAAATAAACAGAAAAATTTTAAAAATAAAAAAGGTAGCCGGCGAGGGTTTCTAGAACCCTCGCCGCCGCCGCCTCCCTGAGCGAGGGTCGCCGACTCCCGCCGGCCATGCCTACACCCTAGCCAGCCATTGCTGGCGATGGTGGGGCGGCGGCGGCGGCGGCGGCGAGTGTTCCAAAAACCCTTGCTGGCTCTTTTTTTATTTTATTTTCTTAGTTTATTTTAGTTTATTTTAAATAAAGTTTTTATTTTTAAAAAATTTATGTTGATTTTTTATTTTTATTTTTATTTTTTTAAGAAAAAGAAGTCCACATTTCTTAAAAAAATAACAATTAAAATTTAAAAAATAATTAAAAATGCCACGTGGCAATTTTGGCCGAAATTTTTGGTCGGAAGCACCAAAGTGATCCATTTTTATAACTTTTGGCACTAAAGTGATCCGATTGAAACTTTTGGCATCAAAGTGATCTCTGTTGAAAAATATGAGGTATTTAGATGGGTGAGTGAATGAGAAATTATTTCTCAAAGAACACCCTTGAGTTGGAAGTGGGAAGTGAAAGTATGTTAGTCCCACATTGAAAATGAGGAAGGCCTTGAAGTGCTTTATATGTGGCTACACTCCCTTTGAGTGGTAACTATCATAACACAAGTACTATGCCTCGCGCGCACGCGCAGGGGGTGCAAATCCCGGACCCCGACGGAAGCCCGACATGTTGAAACTTGGGCGCGAGCGCACGACCTGTGTACACAAATGCAGGACCGAAAAGTGGGCCTCGCGACAAGCCCATTTTTGCCTTCTATTTTAATTTTTTCTAACTCAAGCCGTTAAAATGTAACCGTTCTTAAGTTAATTACTGGCATGTTAATGGTATTAACTAAGTAACAGCTATTATAATTCAGTGTTTTCAGAATTGAATACATAACGGCTCTAAACGGCATAGTTATTTAGCCGTTATACTTATTTCCGAAATGCCCCACTTAGCCTATAAATATGTGGCTTCCCTTTCTTGTTTGAATAACAAGAAAAACAAAATCTGGAAAATCTCTTCTCCCTCTTTTCAATTGTCTGCATCTGCATTGTTTTCGATAGTATTCACGTGTTATTCAAGTTCGCCGAAAGCTTTGAAGTGTTGTGCTTGCCTCTATCGCTGATTAACCATTGTATCTTGAGAGACAGACGTTCGCGACACCTCAAAACACGTACTGGAGGGGACGAATCTGTTTAAAGGAAACTGTGTCGAACACAAGTCTCGGTAATTTTATTAATTAAATTTCTTCCAATACTGTTGTGTTTCCGTTCAGATTTTGTTCTTTTAAAGGTTCAGTTTTTGTCCTTTTGAGGGTTCAGATTCACTGCTTCTGACGGGTTCAGATTCACTGCTTCGGACGGGTTCAGATTCACTGCTTCGGACGGGTTCAGATTCATGCTTCTAACGGGTTCAAATTCTGCTTCTGAAGGCTCTGATTTGGTGCTTCTGACCTGCTTCTGAAGGTTTAGATTTTGTGCTTCGGCCAACTTAGTATTTGTATATTCGAGGCAGTTTGCCCACATTTACTATTCCCATTCGACTGTTGAGTATCCTTCAATTTTATAAAATAGAATTGTTATTTTAACACTATTTGCCCAACAATCTTAAAACGGATTTTTATTCGACACTTACCATTCCAATGGCTACTGGAATAGAAGTTGTTGATGTGTTTGCTGGTGACATTGCCAAAAACCCTGCCTCTGCTGTCCAACAGTCTGGATCATCCTCTGCTACTGCTGTGGCTTCTTTCCACCATGGTGAGAAACCTGAAAAGTTCAACGGATCAAACTTTAAAAGGTGGCAGCAAAAGATGTTGTTTTATTTAACAACTCTGAATCTTGCGAGATTCTTGACTGAGGAACCTCCTAAGGTATCCGATGGAGAAACGGATAAGCAAGCCTTCAATATTTTTTTTGGGTAAGGAAAAAAAAAATTATGTCATGGAAACATAATTTTGGATAAGCAAGCCTTCAATGTTGTTGTGGCTTGGAAACATTCTGACTTCCTGACTCATTGTACAATGTTTATTGTGCAATAAAGACGTCAAAAGAATTATGGGAATCCTTGGACTGGAAATATAAAATAGAGGATGTCGGAGCAAAGAAATTTGTTGTCGGACGATTCCTTGATTATATGATGATGGATTCTAAGACTATGATCAGTCAAGTGCAAGAAATTCAAGTGATCTTGCATGAGATTCGGGATGATTGAATATACTTGAGTGAATCCTTAGAGTGAATCCCCCTTGGCCCGAGAAATTCAAAGGCTCGAGGAATTCCAAGGAAGTGGATAACTTTCTGTGGGTGGAAAATCGATACTTAGAAACCCAAGAAGCTCAGGATGACAAGGTGCGTGTGAACACCGTACCCTTGTATTTGGAAAATTTGTTGTTGTGGTGATGCACCAGGAGCAACGATAAGGCCAACCATATCAAGACATGGAAGGCATATGAGGCTGAGTTTGGAAAAGCAATTCTTCCCCTCATATGCAGAGGAGATTTCTTAAAACGTGTGCGAAGCCTTGAACAAAAATAGGGTACAACAGAGACTTTAAACGTAAAAAGTTCGATCGAGGCTGTAAAGAGTTCAATAGATGCTGTGAACGCAAAGAGTTCAACAGAGACTCTAAACGAAAATAATATGTGATAAACCTAGATGCTACCGAGCATATTTGTGAAAATATAAGGTTTATCCTCCTACACTTTAGAAGGAGAAGAAGAAGGAAATATTTTGATAACTTGAGGATTGCTCAAGGAAATGAAATCGACACTTTACTTGTCTATGCATTGTGATTGCCAAGTGGCAATAGTCATTGCAAGAGTGAAACTTTCAATGGTAGAAAGAGACATGACCGCGACATGTCCGTTTGAGGTGTGATGTGATAAAGCAATTGCTTGAAAATGGAATTATGTCCATCTATAATATGAAGTTAGAAATGGATTCAACCGATCCTCTGACTATTCCTCGAGGGAAATGGGACTTAGCTAGTTGAAGAAAATCAACAGTGATGTAACCCAACTATGTGATTGACGATTTCATGAATTAGGGCAATAACAAGTCATTTGTTGACCTTGTGAAGCATTATTTCCTTCCTAAGGTGAGAATAATGTAATACCTCGAAAGAAAAAGGATAAAACCCCTTATGAGTTATGGAAAGATATAAGACCATCCTACAAATGCTTATGAGTGTGGAGGTGTCTTGCAAAAGTGGCTAATCCAAAATCTACTAGTGGATATGTATTCATATTATCAGATGGAGCCATATTTTTGAGAATCCTGTAAACAAACTGTTATAACCAGATCCACAATGAAATCCGAAGTTATAGCTGTGGATAAATGTGGTGAAGAGACTAAATGGCTATGCCTTTCTTAGAGGATATTCCAAAATAGCAAAAACATGTGCCACCAATCTATATATATTGTGTCAGTCAATTTGAAATTGGAAGAGCACATAGTTTTATGTATAATGGTAAGTCTAGACATATATGTCCTAGACATAATACCATTAGACAACTACTCTCAACTCGAATTATCTCTATTGACTACATAAAGTCAAAAGATAATATTGCGGATTCGCTAACCAAAGGGTTAAATAGAGAGTTAGTTAAAAAAAAAACAATAGGAATAGAACTGAAACCCATTACAAGAAAGTTTGTATAAAGGAAAATCCAACCTAGTTGACTGGAGATCCCAAGATCTAGGTTCAAAGGGACAACAAATTATATGAACTAAATGATATCACTGTGGAGGTTTATCCCTCAAACCATTCCTATAAAATATCAGTGATTTGATATTCCCAATTATTGTGGGGGTTTATCAGGAAAATGATAGCAATTATGCTTTAATGATTTTTAAGTGGAGTAAAATCAATTACTCAAGTTTAAGTAATCACCTATGTGAGAGAGAAGTGGGGCCGCTTCAAAGGAGAATTATTGAGGGCTGAATTCTTTAGAAATTCTCGCAGAACCAGGATGATGTTCATGGCCAAAACGAACATACTCATGAGCACTGAGCAAACGTTTAGATGATTCATGTGTGAAGTGTATGGGTCATTTACTAAGAAAGCAGGACAGTTCAAGGACATCATGTCTATTGGACAGCTGATAAATTAAATATACTTTCACAATGGAAGGTTCTAAGGGTGACACATACCTATCCTATGCAGGTTTCATTTGTTGAACACTATCACAGAGTCAAAACCAAAATAATTTTCATTCATGTGAGGGATTGTCGGAAAATATGACATTTTGATGGGTGAGTGAATGAGAAATTGTTTCTCAAAGAACACCATTGAGTTGGAAGTGGGAAGTGAAAATATGTTAGTCCCACATTAGAAAGGAGGAAGACCTTGAAGTGTTTTATATGTAGTTACACTCCCTTTGAGTGGTAACTATCATAACATAAGTATTATGCCTCGTGCGCACGTGCAGAGAGGTGCAAATCCCGGACCCCGACGGAGACCCGACAAGTTGAAACTTGGGCGCGAGCACATGACCTGCGTATGCGACTACATGACCGAAAAGTGGGCCTCGCGACTAGCCCATTTTTGCCTTCTGTTTTAATTTTTTCCAACTCAAGCCGTTACAATGTAACTGTTCTTAAGTTAATTATCGGCATGTTAATGGTATTAACTAAGTGACGACTATTATAATTCTGTGGTTCCAGAATTGAATACATAACGACTCTAAACGGCAGAGTTATTTAGCCGTTATACTTATTTCCGAAATGTCCCACTTAGCCTATAAATAGGTGGCTTCCCTTTCTTGTTTGAATAACACAGAAAAACAAGACTAGGAAAATCTCTTCTCCCTTCAATTGTCTACATCTGCATTGTTTTCGATAGTGTTCACATGTTGTTCAAGTTTGCCGAAAGCTTTGGAGTGCTGTGCTTGCCTCTATCGCTGCTTAATCGCTGTATCATGGGAGACAGACGTTCGTGAAACCTCAAAGCACGTACTGGAGGGGACGAATTTGTTTTAAGGAAATTGTGTCGAACACAGGCCTCGGTAATTTTATTAATTCAATTTCTTCCAATATTGTTGTGTTTCCGTTTAGATTTTGTTCTTCTGAAGGTTCAACTTTTGTCCTTCTGAGGGTTCAGATTCACTGCTTCTGACGGGTTCAAATATTCAGAGCTTTTGACGGGTTTAGATTCACTGCTTCTGACGGGTTCAGATTCTGCTTCTGAAGGCTCAGATTTTATGCTTCTGACCTGTTCGGTGTTTGTATGTTTGAGGCAGTTTGCCCACATTTACTATTGCCATTCGACTGTTGAGTATCTTCCAATTTTATAAAACAGAATTGTTATTTTAACACTGTTTGCCCAACAATCTTCGTACACAACTTTTGGCACTAAAAGTGTACTTTTGCCAAGAAACATTGTATTACTTTTCTTTTGTTATTTTGTCCTCCCTAGGAGGCATATATTCCCAGTGTCTTTTATATATGTAAATGTGCTGACCTAAATTTGTGCCTTATATTTATCTAAACGATTAGGTATAAGTTAAAGAAAAAAGAGACATTCTGCAATCATGATTTGATATATATCATCTCTCCATGATGTGGTCATCGACCTCGTCGAATCTCTCGGAACCCCGGACCTTTTCGAGATGACAATAGCTGTCGAGGTGAAGAAGTTGAATGACCGCATCATCTATGAAGCTCAGAAGCTGTGAAGATGAGAGGCGCCGATGCCTTCCAAAGTTGGGAAAGAGAGAGGGGGAGGGGCGGGAAGGTGTTGTGTTGTACATTAGTGTTAGAGTTCTGATTTATTGTTTTTTGATAAGCAAGGGTTAGATGCCAAATATCCAAAAACCTTCAATCTTTGCACCGATAAAACAACTCAAACGTTTGAAAAAAAAAAGAAAAAAAGAGCTAAGTACTATCTTTCGCCGATCGAACAAGCATGACATCGGTTACAAAATCCATCTATTCATTTCACTTTATCGCAATAAGCCATCATACATGGCTTCTTATACTAACACAGCGCAATGAACCGATGTCATTTTTAATTTTTATTTCTTAATCTTCATAACGAAGTTTTATTTATAACTCGGGTTAACAAATTTCTCTCATTTTTGCATTAAAAAAACGATGTCATTTTTGGTCATGTTTAACATTGTTCAAGTGCGCGTCACCTGCTGAGCCACCTAAGATGACAAGTGACTATTTAAGGGATCGCCTAACCTTCGCTCAGAAGGTTAGGCCATAACCTTGCAATCTGGACCATTCGTGTTATGAATGGATGACCCAGATTATCACTAATAAAAATATATAAAAAAAATTCTAAAAATTACCCCCTAAAAATAGGAGATCTGGGCCGTCCGTCCAAAAATGAATGGCACAGATTACAAGGTTAGGTGCCAAACCTTCTGAGCGAATTCACTATTTAACGATGAGAATGGATGGATGTCATGTTGCAACGTGGGTCATTTATGTCTCATGGCTTAGGATCCGGATCACCTGACATTGTGGTTTCCATAACATGCGTAATATTACTTAAATCAGGCCGTCCAAATGAAAATGGACGGTCAAGAATGGACCACGTCATTTGTTGAGGAGGAGGGAAAAAATTGGGCGGAAATTTTTTTTTGGCTTTGAAAAATTTTGAATTTCAACCCTCTCTCAAATCTGGACGGCCTGATTTGAGTAATGTTACGCATGTCACGGAAACCTCAATGTCAAGTAATCCCAATCCCATGGATTAAGGTTTGCCTTTTTTTTTGGGGGGTCATGTGTGTAAGGTTGTGTATTCCTTTGTCCCAGATTCAAAAAGTTGGGCCATTTTAAACATTCAAAACTTGCAATATTTTTGTCTTAGGTGCCAAAAATCGGACTTGTTTGGAGATTCGGCAACCAATCGTAGGGGCCTTTTGAGAAAAAAGTTTGATAATCTTTGTAAATATATTGATTGTTATTATAATTTAGAGTTTAATAACAAAATTCAAGAAGTATCACAATTGTTTGAAACGTTCGAACATGTAAAGTACTATAGAAATAAGATAGTTAGGGAAAAGTACCCAAAAAATCATAAACTTATTGTATTGATATCAATTCAGTCCAAAATTATTTTAAATTGGTACCGATTCAGTCCATCTGCCCACTTTAGATCAGAAATTCCTAATGTAGACGTCGGTAAGCACTAATGTAGACATTTTTTTTATAGTGCGTTGATATTTTTTTTTTTGAATTTTTGAAACATTTTACTGTCTTTTTTTGGCTTTTCCTTTTCTTTTTGCCAGTGGCTAGTAGAGGTGATCGGTTCCCAATCCGATCCGATTCCCCTCAAGAATCGAGAACCGATCCGATCCGATCCGATTCCCCTCAAGAATCGAGAACCGGACCGATGGTCCCGGTTCCCATTTTTCAGAACCGAGAACCGGACCGCCCTCTCCAAGAACCAAGAATCGGATAGGACCGTCGGTCCGGTCCGGTTTCGGGTCGGTTCCAAGGGACCAATAACACGATCAAAGTGGAAAAGAAGCGACCATGTTCATGATGAGAAAGATGAGAGGGAAACAGGAAATGGCCTAGCGATGATGTTGCTCAATAGCAAACTCTTGAGCGATCCAAGATTCCGAAGGATAGAATCTGGAAAGGGGCCTGATATGTTGTTATTAGACAAATCAACGCTTTGCAACTATGTGCATGATGAGAAAGATGATGGAATTGGCCCCGAGATGTTGTTGAAGGAAAGTGTGAGCTCGAGTAGCGAGTTGCATAATGTTTATCTGCTCGAGAGTGTGGTGTGAAGACTGAAGAGGCAACTCAAGCAAGGGCTGCAAAGTGGAAAAGAACCAAACCCTAATCAATAAACATTATGTTATTTAAAAAAATGAAATTCGACCAGTCCGGTCCGGTCCTATGGCCCTATAACCGGAAACCGGATCGCCAAATACCGATTCCAATTTTAGGAACCGGGAACTGGACCACTGGTCCGGACCCAATTCGGGCGGTCCGATTTGCTCACCCCTAGTGGTTAGGCACACCTAAGCAAGGGCAAGTATCGGTGAGGCCCTACTTGTAGGGCCTCGCGTCATCTAGGGGGATCGTCAACGCCAACCCTCCCCCAGACAAAGCCTAGCGAGGCCGCCCTAGCTTGGGCGAAGGGGACCTCGCCGACAACCGACAAAAAGAGAAGGGAAAAGAAAAAAATACAAAAAAATACAAAAAAATTATTAGGAAATCACAAAAAAAAATCACCTTAGCATCGGCCATGCCACATAAGATGACCAACATCCATATTAGCGATTTCTAGCTTAAATTAGCTGGATAGACTCAATTAATACCAATGTAAAAAATATTTAGGACTAAATTGATCTAATAAAAAGATTTTAAGAGTGAATTGGTAACAATGCAATATGTTAGGATTTTTTTTTGACACTTTCCTCGAGATAATTCCAGTATTTTGAATCTGCCTTGCAAATAATTATGGAGCTCCATAGCAAACGGGGTTGGGGGGAAATTCGTTCTATTGGCAATGTGTGCTGGCAGTCTGGAATTATTTCTAATTTACTTTTGTCTTCAAAGATTGCTTTTGCTTCTTTTAAGAGTGAGGGTCTTGCATCTTGAGTATTTTCTAACTAATCATGAATTTATTTTAGATAGTCATTAAGGAAATGGATACGTAAAAATTTAAATGTGTTGAGAAGTGCATTCAATACTAATTCGACTTTTTGATAATTATTTTCTCTCTCGTACATGATTGTTAATATTAACCAAAGGGAGACAGAGAGAGAGGGGGAAGGTGAGGGATTCGATTTTAAGGCGCACGGCCATTAAACTCAACCTCAATTTTTCTTATCTTTTTCCGAAATCTTTTTTATATCCCCTTTTATTCCATTTTCTTTTAATTTTTATCCCTTTTCATGATCTTTTAATTATTTATCCTTTTTAAATTTTTATTATCTTTTTCTTTTCTTCTAAAATTTTGAAGTTTCAAGAAATTTTTCCTGATGTGACATTTGGCGGGTGTTAGCTTGGCGTCTCCTATCTTTAGAAAATATTGGAAAATACCACGTCAGCATACGCCATTAGCTAGATTGGCCAATTACTTAACAGAGTAACTTGATTACACGAATTTGATAAGGTTTTAAGACTTAATTATACTTTTTAAATTATTTGAAACTCAATTACACTTTTGTGATAAGTTTTTGGACTCATGAATTTCTCCCCTATGTAAATTGGTGTTTTGTTTTTTTGGCATATGTAGCTAAACGAAATGAGTACAACCGTTTTTTTTTCTTTTTCTTTTTGGTTTTTAGTGGTTATCAAGGCCAACTTTCTCTACATCGCGGCTAGTCTAGCTCCTTCGACGATCTTAAGAGCGAATTCCCCCACATTAATATTTTGCATTTCGGGTTTTGTTATTGAAGTACCCCTAACAAGACTTGAACTCAAGACTAGAAGAAGAGGGGTAAACTCTTTTACCATCTAAACCAACATCTTCTTTACAAAATCCGTCTTTTAACTTGTTTAATTTTTTTTGGGTCAAACTTTTGTATATATGCGCACTCTTTCTGAACTTTTGTGCTATGCGAGATTTGTTTTTCCCCTGCTATTCAAATCGTGATATGGTAACTCTCATGAGACGTGCTTTTGCACTATAGATTTCGTGCCTTTGACATCACAAAAATAAAGGATGACGCGCAAAAAAAAAAAAAAAACCAAGAGACTATCGCTAACCTACAAAATCGTCTTGGAAAGCATTAAAAGCCATCTCTGTTGGTCATCAACGGCGGCTAATTTTCCCATCATTGGTTGCCGCCTCTGTGCAGGTCACTAACAGCGTAAGCGATAACCATTATGTTTCTCAATTTTTTCATTTTTTCTGTTCTTGAGAACAGATTTGGCACAAAAATCCATTTGATAACGACATTTCATTTTTCTATTTTTGAGACAAACTTTTAGCCCATAAATAAGTTTGTAACAAAAAGAAGTAAAAATTTTCTACTTTTCTATTTCTGGAGCAGAAACAAAAATAAAAACTCTTCTCGTCATCAGTCCTGACTTCCATCTGCCAGTCGCCGTCTACTGGTCATCGGTCATCATAGAAATTTTATTCTGTTATCAAACGATTTTATATTCCGAGAACAAAAATTTCTATGTCATTATCAAACACGTCACTTTGCTTAGAAACTTGTCCAGGAATATAAATAGAAAAATCTGTTTCTAACTAGAAATTTTTCCGAGGAACAAAATGGTTATCATTCGCGCCCTAAAGAGTATGTACAACTTTTATTCATAGAAGGCTTGTTATAAAATAAGGTTTGTTTACAAAGTTATGTGCCAAAGTCACACTACCTAAATGAAAAGCACGAAGTATATGGATGCACTTGTCTCAACATATGCTCTAAGGAAGGTTTCAAAGCATTTCTTCATATTAGGATAGGAAACCTTTCAAAGGCTCGGATGAATGTCCTGAGAAAAAAATTATTAAGGTATTATGCGAAGAAAGAACAGAGAATTCTTGAACTTTTTCCAATCGCTCGGAAACAATATCTTCTTCAGTTAAAGTTCATTTCAAAATACTTCAGCTCGTACGCGCAAGAAAGACTTTTTGCTTGATTCTCTTGCGAAGCCAATTTGACGAGTTATGCTTCTTTTTAGATTGAGGGTCAATGCATCATATTCTAAATTATCAAGAGTTCATTTGAGATCCACTCATTACTTGAATGGATAATTTACAAAACTCTTAAAACGAGTTCCGAAAGTGCATTGAATACTGAAATGACTTTCTATAATTTTCTATCCTATATGACCTTAATATTAACTTAAATGAGATGAAGATAGAGAGTCGGAGGGGATCAATTTTAGGGATCATGGGGAGGGGGGCCGCCCGATCGCCGAGGCAGGGGTGATTGGACGGCCCAAGGGGCTATGATCCCCTGACATTATGTCACGGGATCCTGACCCTCAATTTTAAGGGGGTGGCAGATATCAATTTTTCTTATTTTTTTTCAAAATCCTTTTAATCTTTACGCTTTATTTCCTTTTCGTTTAACTGTTTATTCGTTTTCATTGTCTTTTAATTTTTTTATCTTTTAATTTAATTTTATTATTTTTTCCCTTTTCTTCTTAATTTTTTAAATTTTCAAGAATTTATTTTTCTAATGTGACGCTTGTTGAGTGTTAGCTTGGCCCCTCGTATTTTTACAAAATATTAGAAAATGCCCCTTCATCACATGCCATTGACCAGATTGGCCAAAACTAACATATTAACTTGATTGCCCGAATTTGATAAGGTTGTGAGACTTAGGGCCTGTTTGGTAACATTTCTATTCTAAAAAAGTTATTCTGATTAGAGTCAATTTTTTTATTCTGTTTCCAATATGAGTTTTAGAGAATCAGAATGCATTTGGCAACTGCATAGAATTTCTGTTCTCCGGAACATAAACACGTTTGTTAACTACACAAAATTTATGTTCTAGGAAACAATTTCTCTTCCCAATTTGTCATTTAAATCAAATAATTACATAATCATATTTGATACCATGGGAATGGTGGACTTGATCAATTGATACCATGCGAATGATTACTGATAAATCAGGCAAGGCATAGGAAAAATCAAAAGGAAAAATCATCAAAAAATAGTATTGGCGAGTTGAATGGACCCGTTTCGTACTTTTTGATTTTTTTTTTAAATTTTTGAGATTTTTTGGAACGATTTTTCCATGAGGGGCAACATTATCATTTGGGAAAAATCAAAAGGAAAACTTGTCAAAAATAGGATTGGCCAATTGAAATGACCAATCTCCTAATTTTTTAGATTTTTATTTGGAATTTTGGAATTTTTTTATTTTCCCATTTTTTTTAGATTTTTTTATGAATTTTTCTTTTTCCGGATTTTTTTAATCATTTTATATTTTTTTTATTAATTTCTGAAATTTTTATTAAAAACATTATCCGAACTGGGTCGTGTTGACTCGACCCACGCCTCGCAGGTGTCCCACCAAAGTGAAAGAAGACTATCTTGCCGTTTTGATTCTCAAAAATGTTCTTTTTTTGAAAAAGTAACTTTTTTTGTTTCTTATTCTTGGTCCAAAAGTGTTCCCGGGAGCAGAATCAAAATTAGAATCAGAATCATTTGCGTTACCAAGCATGTTTCTGATTCTTTTTTATTCAGGAGAACAGAAACGTTATCAAGTAGGCTCTTAATAACTCTGGTGAGTTTCTCCCCCTATCCTGAATCATTGCATGTATTCAGGATTTTATTAGGAGAAGAGGAGCAAACTCTTTTACTATCTAAACGGATATCTTATTAATAAAATCCGTCTTTAATTTGTTGATTTTTATACGCTCGCTCTTGCCGAATTTTTGTGCTACGTGAGATTTTGTTTTTCCCCAGCTATTCAAAACCATGATATGATCACTCTCGCGAGAGGTACATTTTTTTTTTACTTTAAATTTCGTACTTTTGACGTCACAAAATTAAATGATGACGCAAAAAACAAAAGATTGACCGGCAAAACCGTATCTGAAAGCATTAAAAGCCATCTCTACTGGTCATCAACGCCGGCTAATTTTCCTACCGCTGGTCGTCGCCTCTCTGAGGGCCATTAAAGTTAACTTCTATTCATTGAGGGCTCGTCATAGGATAAGATCCGTTTACAAAGTTATGTTCTAAAAAGCACGACCTATGTGGAAGTATTACCAAAAAGTCTCAAAACTTTTAGGGAAAATTCCATTTAAGGCCCCCAAGTTCTCTTTATTTCTCAAAAATAAGGTTCTCAAGTTGATCTTATTTCAAAGAAGATCCTAAGGTGCTCTCATTGTCTCAAATAAGGGCTTGAAGTGGTCATGGCTGTTTCAAATAAAGGCATGACCTCGCCGGCTAGCTGGTCGATCAAATACTCCAACCGATCAAGGGTATTTTTGTCAATTTACAATTTTAACCTAATTTTTAATTAAATTAAATTAAAAATAAAAAACTCAATGTAAAAAAAATAAAAGCAGCATATGCAGGCGAGAGGGGCTGCATCCCCCTATGGCCGTCGCCCCACTATCGATGGGCGGCGATAATGGTCGATTGGGTCGTCGGCGCCTTGACTAGGGAAGTGGCCCTCTGCCGGACCAAGGCAGTGGTCGTGACCTTTTCCGAAGGCCGACGACCCTTGCCCAGATTTAGGAGAGGGTTATGACCCTCTCTGATGTGGACATCGAACCATATCGAGGAGGAGGTGCTAGGGACTCGTTGTTCTATTCGCTTGGTCCAATTACTCGAGCGAGGGTAAGGGAATTCAAGCAAGCTGTCGGCATCATGGTTCAAGATCTTTGGAGTGGAGGTGATCTTAATTCCGGAATTAAAGATTCTGAAAGCCCTTGGCGCAACATGATTACATTTAGCATCGCGAATTCCGAACGGATTTAGGGTTGACGAGCTCCGAATGGGCTCAAATTTGGTCGGCTGAAGCGAAACGGCCTCTTGATCAATACTCATGGCCTACGGCCATGAACTGCGATGAATTTCGGCCATTCGGCATAGTTTAGATAGACTTTTAGGCATTTTTCTATTTTTAGGCGAATTTTTATTAATTAATGATATTTTCGTCCTTTTTTCCTTTTAGGGTTAACACCATATTTAAGGGTGCTTATGAATTTCTGGTAGACAATATTTGATTCGGAATTTTACACAGAGAGTTTTTCCCTCTTCGAGTTCTCTTGAAGACTAGATCCTATCAAGGCTTCATTGTGGCGATCGATTCAACTTATCGGGCAAGATTGCGAATTCTTTTGTTCGTGGCGTCTATAACGTGGATTGGTTGACATAGGTTCGTCAAAATGTCACGTTTATGCCAAGGTTACAAATCACAGGTTCGATTGGGGGTCAAGGTTCACAATTCGCAATTCTTGGATCTTAGTAGAACGATCAGTTTTCGTAGTGATTCATATCATCTGGTATCAGAGCCAGGTTCTACAAGGTCTAGTTATCCTACTTTTACTATTTTTCATTCAGCAATTTAGGGTTTATAGAATTGTGGATTCGTTGTTAATTGAATTATGGTTCTGAATTTTCTTGCTGCGATTTCAATTTTGATTTAGGGTTTTCGGTCCTAGTTATCTTGATTGTACTGAGTTCGTCAAAAAAAAGTTTTGGCAAAAAAAAAATCAGTGAAAAAAACAAAAAAAAAAGGTATCGGTAAAAAAATTCGAAAAACAAAATTCGAAAAAAAAGTCCAAAAAAAATCAAGGGGACAACTCATTATTTTTTGTTGTTGTGAGTTAGACCGAATAGAAAAAAATTCAGTAGCAGAAATTGAATCTGAATTCGAATCTAGCAAAGTTGCTGAATTGCTGAATTGAGCAGTATATTGTTGAATTGATCTTGCTTGGAGGTTTAGTCGACTGTTCTCAGGAGTTTGTGAGACTAGAATTCTAGTCTGATAAAGAGCATGAAAGAAAGAAACGAGAGGAAAAAGGCAAGAGTGTGTGAGCTTAATTGAGGGAAGAAAAAGTCGAAATTGAGTTAAACACGATGGGAGTGATAAACACCTTGAACGAAACACGTGAGAGGGTGTTTGGTGAGGTTTCTTTTATTTCTAACATTTTCTTGCAGGTTTAGAGAAAATAAAAAAAAATGTCAGGTCAGGAAAGCATAAATCAAAGGGAAGATGGAACCAATCCAAGGGATGATGCGAATTTAGCAGGCATTCAGTAGCTGAGCTTACAACTTGAAGCACTTAGCAATCGAGTTGTGAGATGTGAGAGGAGGCTTGATGGTAATCGAGAGCCACCACGAAGGAGACCACAAAATCAGCAAGATGAGCCTAGGGCACAACCTAGATGGCAGCGACAATTTGATGATGAGTATGTGTCCAATACAGAAGATGATCGAGATGGCAGGTTTGGGAGGAGGAACAGACGCTGAGGGTTTAAACACCAAGAAGATGATGAGCTTGGCAACATCAAGATGAAGATTCCATCTTTCCAAGGAAAGAATGATCCTGATACGTATCTAGAATGAGAGAAACGAATGGAGATGGTATTTGATTGCCCGCGATATTCAAAGCTCAAGAATGAAAAAATTGCAGCTGTTGAATTAACTGATTATGCTATAATTTGGCAGGATCAACTTATGAATAGCATGAGACACAATGGTGAGAGATCGATAGAAACGTGTGATGAGATGAAAGCGATTATGAGGAGGCACTTTATATCAAGTCATTACCACCGAGATTTATTCCATAAACTGTAAAATCTCACACAATGTAACAGGAGCGTGGAAGAGTACCATAAGGACATGGAGATTGCCATGATCCGTGCTAATGTGGTGGATGATCGTGAAGCCACAATGTCACGATTTCTATGTGGTTTGAGTCGAGACATAGCGAGAGTGGTGGAGCTGCAACATTATGTTGAATCGGAGGAATTGGTGGATAAAGCCATCAAGGTTGAGAGGCAACTGAAGTTGGATCGAAATTACAAGAGTGGTGGAGGTTCAAGCTCGAATTGGAAGCCCAATTGGAAGAGAGGCGAGAAGCCGAACTGGAAGGGAAACAACACCAAGGTCGAAACTTCAAAGGAGAAGAAGAAAGATGGCAAAGTTGGTTCGAATTTGGCTTCAGGTAAAATTGAAAACCCTAACACTAAAACTCGTGAAATTAAATGTTTCAAGTGTTTAGGCATGGGTCATATGGCAAATCAATGCCTCAATAGGAGGGTAATGATAATGACTGGACCTAGAGGTGTTCTATCTGAAAGTGACAGGGATGAAGAGGATGATGTCATGTCGTCATTGGAGGACTATAGCGATGTTGAGATGTCAGTCAAAGGTGAATTGATGGTGGCTAGACATTCTGTTAGCGTGCAAGCCAAGGAGGAGGAGCATCACCAGCAACATGATAACTTGTTTCATACTAGATGCTTAGTGAATAGTAAGATCTGTAGTTTAATTATTGATGGATGTAGTTGTACAAATGTGACAAGTTGTACTATGGTGGAGAAAGTAGGATTGAAGACTACAAAGCAGGCCATATAGACTTCAGTGGTTGAATGATAATGGTGAAATGAAAGTGTTGAAGCAAGTCCTAATTCCATTTGAGATATGGCGATATAAGGATGAAGTGGTGTGTGATGTTGTACCTATCACTTTGGTACTAATGACACATTCTGAGGTGTATGAAGATTAATTGAAACTACAACGTGAAGCTAAGAGAGAGAGAGAGAGAGAGAGAGAGAGAGAGAGAGAGAGAGAGAGAGAGAGAGAGAAAAGATGGGAAAACTGAGGGCTTGCGTGAAGAGTCTGAGACGCGAGGAAAAGAAGAGGCTGAGAAGAACAAAGTGATAAAAGCAGATGGAAAAGGAGATAGAAAAGATTTTCTATGCAAAAACGAGTGAAGTGAGGAGAGCTTTGATTCTAGATCGACCGATGCTTGTACTTTTGTACAAAGAGGCATTGTTTACTACTAACGATCTTGACCCAAGTTTGCCTCGTTCTGTCGTATCTTTATTGCAGGAATTTGAAGATATCTTTCCTGACGAGTTTCTTGGAGGTTTACCCCCGATTCGAGGCATAGAGCATCAAATTGATTTGATTCTTAATGGGCCAATACCTAACCGACCCGCATATCGAAGCAATCCCGAGGAAACAAAGGAACTTCAGTGGCAAGTTAGTGAATTACTAGAACGAGGATTTGTGCGAGAAAGTCTTAGCCCGTGTGCTGTTCTTGTTTTGTTAGTGCCGAAGAAGTATGAGCCCTGGCGAATGTGTGTCGATTGTCGAGCACTCAATATTATTACAGTAAAGTATTGACATCATATTCCTAGATTAGATGACATGTTAGATGAGTTACATGGAGCTTGCATATTTACTAAGATTGATTTGAAAAGTGGCTATCATCAGATTAGGATGAAAGAATGTGATGAATGAAAAACTGCATTTAAGGCCAAGTACGGATTGTATGAGTGGTTAGTCATGCCATTTGGTTTAACTAACGTACCTAGCATGTTCATGCGATTTATGAATCATGTTATGCGTGCTTTTATTGGTCGATTTGTGGTTGTCTATTTTGATGATATCCTGATATATAGTCAAAGTCTTGATGACAATATTGAGCATGTGAAATCTGTTTTGCAAGTTTTAAGAGCTGAACAATTATATGCTAACCTAAAGAAGTGCTCTTTTGTGAGTAATAAATTAGTATTTCTAGGATTTGTTGTTAGTGCTGAAGGTATACAATTCTAACTACTTTAGGAGCAAAGTGCCAAGGTTTTGAGCATATCAAAGTGTTATATACTGATGATGACGACTTTGAAAGAATATTTGAAGCTTGTGAGCATGCTGCGTTTGAAAAATTCTATAGGCATGATGCCTATATCTTTCGTGAAAACAAGTTATGTTTGCCTAGTTGCTCTTTGCGAGAATTGTTACTGCGAGGGGCGCATAGTGGAGGTTTAATGGGGCATTTTGGTATCATGACGTGCTGCATGAACATTTTTATTGGCCACATATGAAGCAAGATGTCACACGTGTTTGTGAGAGATGCATTGCATGCAAGCAAGCTAAGTCTACAACTAAACCACATGGCTTGTATACACCTTTGTCTATCCCGACGCATCCTTGGGTTGATATTTTTATGGATTTTGTGTTAGGATTGCCTAGGTCTAAGCATGGTAGGGATTCTATTTATGTGGTTGTAAATCGATTTTCAAAGATGGCTCATTTTATACCCTGTCATAAATCCGATGATGCATCACATGTTGCGTTTACATGGCATGCCTAGATCCATTGTTTCTGATCGAGATACTAAATTTCTTAGCTACTTTTGGAAGACATTGTGAAAGAAATTAGGTACACAGCTTTTATTCTCTACTACTTGTCATCTACAAACTGGTGGTCAAACTGAAATAGTTAATAGAACTTTAGGGACATTGTTGCATGCTATCATTAAAAAGAACATTAAGTCTTGAGAAGATTGTTTACCGCATGTTGAATTTGCATATAATAGGAGCGTGTATTCTGCTACTAAATTCACACCGTTTGAGGTTGTCTATGGTTTGAATCCGTTAACTCCGTTAGATTTAACCCCTTTGCCTGTTGATGAGCGTGTGGATTTAGATGGTGTCAAGAAGGCCGAATTTGTGAAGACATTGCATGAAAAGACGCGGCTAAACATTGAGTACAAGACAGAGCAATATGCAAAGCAGACCAACAAGGACAGTAAGAAAGTAGTGTTTGAACCCGGCGATTGGGTTTGGGTTCATACACGCACGGAGCGTTTTCCCTAGCAGCGTCGTTCTAAGTTGTTACCGCGAGGGGATGGACCATTCATGGTGTTGGAGAGGGTCAACGATAATACCTACATGTTTGATCTTCCAGGTGAGTATGGTATTAGTGCTACTTTTAATGTTACTGACTTGACTCTTTTCAATGCAGGTGATGATTTGAGGGGAAATCCTTTGCACGGATGAGGGAATGATGTAGACATCGAACCATATCGAGGAGGAGGTGCTAGGGACTCGTTGTTCTATCCGCTTGGTCCAATTACTCGAGCGAGGGCAAGGAAATTCAAGCAAGCTGTTGGCATCATGGTTCAAGATCTTTGGAGTGGAGGTGATCTTGATTCGGGAATTGAAGATTTTAAAACTCCTTGGCGCAACACGATTACATTTAGCCTTGGAATTTGCTCCGAATGGGCTCAAATTTGGTCGGCTGAAGCGAAACGCTGTCCTGATCAATACCCACAGCCTATGGCCATGAACTTGAATGGATTTTGGCATCGTTTAGATGGACTTTTAGGAATTTTTCTATTTTTAGGCAAATTTTTATTAATTAAGGATATTTTCGTCCTTTTGCCCTTATAGGGTTAGCACCATATTTAAGGATGCTTATGAATTTCTGGTAGACAATATTTAATTCAGAATTTTACATAGAGAGTTTTTCTCCTCTTTGAGTTCTCTTGAAGACTAGATCTTATCAAGGCTTCCTTGTGGCGATCGATTCAACTTATCAAGCAAGATCGCGAATTCTCTTGTTCGCGGCGTCTATAACGTGGATTGGTTGACACAGGTTCGTCAATATGTCACGTTTATACCAAGGTTACCAATCACATGTTCGATTGGGGGTCAAGATTCACAATTTGCAACTCTTGGATCTTCGTAGAACGATCAGTTTCCACATCAATTCACATCACTCTCCCTGGTCTGGTGAGGGCCAGCTTGCCCTCATTGAGGTACTGACGACCCCAATAGCCATTGCTGCCACCCCACCGGCCTTGAGGCGGCGACCACAGGCGAAAGGGCTGCCCTCTCGCCTAGCTTTAGTTTTTTTTAAAAAAAAAAAATCGAATACAAAAAAGGGGAAAAACAAATAAAAAATAAAAGATAAAATTATGAAAATGTCCTTACCCACCGATGAGCTCAAGACTTGTTTTGAGATTATATGACAACTTCAGACCCTTATTTGAACAATATCTATCTCAGACTCTTATTTGAGACAATAAGGGTACTTCAGGTCCTTTTTTGAAACAAAGTCAACTCTAATCCCTTATTTGAGAAAACGAATGCATTTTGGGCAATTTTTTTGAAAATTTTCCAACCTTTTATAATTATGTTGATTCAGTTCAATTTTTTTTTTGGTCAATTGATTCATAAACCTTCTATAATTATGCCAATTCAGTAGATGAAGTCAATTTTGGCTAAAAAATCGCTAATGTGGACGTAGGCCGTCCTATGTGGCATGGTCGATACGAATGTTTTTATTATTTTATCAAATTTTTATTTATTTTTTATTTTCCTTTTTCATTTATTTTTTCTTCTTCCCTTCTTCCTCTATAGTCGCCGGCCTTGTCGATGGCTAGCGTTCGGCCATAGGTGAGACCTAGTGAGGGCCGACCTTGCCAGACGAGGGAGGCTCGTCTCGCAAGGGAGAGGTCGCCCAAAGCTGGCGAGGTTATCTCATCGCTGTCTAGCAAGGGTCGACCTCGCCGCCGGAAAAGAATCTCCTCTTCAGTTGAATTTCATTTTCAAAATACTTCAATTCGCACAAGCAAATAAAAAGAGGTCAATTCGACGACTTTTCGCTTGATTTTCGCGCGGGATCACATTCTTATGGGTACGCGTCAAGGAAATGGCACCCTCGGTCCATTACCATATGAAATCTCAAGGAATCCGAGCAAGAGAAAAACAAAAGAGTTAGTTTCACTAATTTTTGTTAGATTCTCGCGCGGATTCAAATTCTTATAGGCACGCGTCAAGGAAACAACCCTGGTCCATTATTGTATGAAATCTCAAGGAACCCTCTTTACCGGACATTCCAAATCGAGCTAACAAACACGATTCAAGTCGAGTCGAGTCGAGTCGGGCGGTTGATGGGTTCATATTTGAGGATATGCTTGTATCTGTCTTGTAACTTTCTTATGCGTCTACACTGCAATCAAATGGGAAGCCAAAACAAGCATGGGTATGGCCCTAGTTTAAGTAAACTTTTTTGCTAAAAAGGGGGAAAAATTTCGGTGAAAAAGAAAAGAAAAAGGAAAAGGAAAAAGAAAAAGGAGGATGACGGAAATGGGAGGGGAGGGGAGGGGAACCCTAACAAATTCTGCAATTTCCGCCAGCCCGGAACTCTCGCGACTTTGTTTCAGACAAGTTTTCTTCCCCGCAGAGCTAAAAGTCTCTCTCTCTCTCTCTCTATTCTTTTATTTGCGAAACTCCATTTTTGTTTGTATCTCCCTCTCTCTCTCTCTCTCTCTCTACACACTCTCTCTAGCTCTCGCCACGCAGGTTGGTAGCTGAAGCCGCTCGTCTATCCCTCCCGTTATAAACCCAACAGGGCCATCACCTTCACCTTCTCTCTCTCTCTCTCTCTCTCTCTCTCTGAGTCTGCATCTGCATGTAGCTCTCTCTCTGTCTCTCTTCTCTGGGTGTCGAGGTTCTTCTTACACTCAAAAAGACTCTGCATGCGGGTTCCACTTTACTAAGCTTCGCTTGGCCACTGGCTGCTCCCTTTTCTCGACTCCCACACGAAAAGCACCGCCACCACCACTAGCTCTCTCTCTCACGACCCGAGGGTTATCCCGTCGATTAGCACCGACCCCTTTTGCGGAAAACCAGCTCTGTGTGGGTGGGGTGGGGGTTTACGTCTCGTCTCCCTCGTGATTATCGAGAGTGCGTGCGCCATCGCGTCGATGGAGTGTAACGGCTGAGCTCGAGGGGGGGGGTCATTTTCCGTTGGCGGATGTTGGAGTTTTCTGAGTCAGAACCTTCTTTGTTTGTTTCTTGAGGGAAAACAGGGCCGAAGCACGCTCTCGTATTGATTGTGCTTCAAGGGTTTGTTTCAATTTCAATTTATTGAGATAGAGAGAGATAATATGATGGCTCCTGCAACAAATTGGTTGTCGTTCTCTCTGTCTCCGGTGGAGATGAATCCCCAGCTCATCGTCCCTCCGTTCGATTTGACCGCCACTTCCTCCTCCTCCTCCTCCTCTTCTTCTTCTTCTTCTTCTTCCTCTCACTACCTCATCGACAGCTTTTATGGCCCTCATGGTAACCATCTTTGTTCGCTTCTTCTGGCTAGTCGTTGTGCATGTTCTCACTGTTTTCGCCGATGATTTTAGAATGATTTTCTTTATTTGCTTTTTTTTTTTGGGGGTGGCAGGTTGGGATAATACGAAGCCCCAACTCCTGTTCGCCGATGTCGGAGAGGACGCCGCCGAAGCCAAAGAGCGCCGGCAACAGCCGCCGACGATGGCGGACTCCTCCATCGTCGCGACCTTCCTCGTCGACCCATACGCCCCGACCCACCACCAGATAACTTCGGAGCCTCCGAAGCTCGAGGACTTCCTCAGAGACTCTTCCACCACCGAGGACTCGTCTCTCACCACCCACATGTTCGACCGGAGCTCCACCCACTACTTCGACGAGGGCCACCACCACGATCTCAACGCGATCGCGGGGTTCCAGACGATATCCGCCAACTCGGGCTCCGAAGTCGACGACTCCGGCTCCATGGGTCGGGCGACCCAGGCCCACCTCGCGGAGTACAATCACCACTCGACCGAGCCGGCCAGGACCGAGCTGGGGTTCGCTGCGGCGGGCGGTGGCGCCCTGTCGCTCGGGGTGGTCGTCGCCGCCTCGCAGCCTCAGCCCACAGAGAATCCCGTCGCCTTAACGGTGGCCAACTCGGAAGGCTCAAAGAAGATCAACGACTCGTTCGGCCAGCGGACGTCGATATACAGAGGGGTCACCAGGTGAACTGCTGATACTCTCTCGTGGGTGTTTGATAAAATGCCTGACATGCGCTTTGCTCAGCGAGATTAGCACAACTTAAGTTAATTTTTCTGAGTTTGGAGTTCTGACTCTTTCTTTTTCTGAATCAAAGTTAATTTTTTTTTTCCTGGGGTTCTGGAATCTGAATTGAATATAATGTGGGGGATGATTTGTGCAGGCACCGATGGACGGGCAGATATGAAGCGCATCTCTGGGACAACAGCTGTAGGAGGGAGGGCCAGGCGAGAAAAGGCCGTCAAGGTTCTCTCTCTCTTCTTTACAGATATGTTTTTGACTTCATTTACGGGTTTATGTCATGCTCACAACCGGTTTAAGGTTCCCTTCCTATAAAAAAAAAATTAAAAGAAGAGAAAATTCAATCTGATTTCGACGATATACTCGAGCTGAGCTTGCACCGTGTGATTTATAAGTAGAATTATCATACATTATATGTGCTTAATAAATGCCCGGGCACTACTCTTTTACCGACCCACAGCAGCATCATAGTTGTATCGGGTACGGGCACGGGTACGGGTACGTAATTAATCACATGCATTTTTGATAGGAGAGATAGGAGCTTGCATGCGCTCAAAGCTTCTAAGTGTGAATTGGGGGAATTTGTTAGAAATATTCATGGGTCAGGAGGGACTGTGATTTGATTGATTCGTGTGGTATAATGCATGAAGATGCGGGTGAAATCGGATAGATACATTAGTACAAGAAACCTTTATTTGATTTGAGTTGTCACTGCTTCCCTCTTCCTTCCTTCCTCTCCCCTTTTCACTGTTTTCAATCAGACGTGCCGCCGTTTTGTGCACGCCTGACAAGAATTTATTTTTGTGTTTTTTTTTTTTTTTTTGCCTCCTTCTCTAATGCGAGGTTTTCTCTCTCGGATGAATTTGTTTTGGCTTTTTGGTTTTTTTGCTTGGTGTTGTTTTAACTTTTCTTCACCTGGGCCCCTGGAATTCAAGCGCAAGGTTTAATTTGACGCGACTCCGGATTGAACCAGACGTTACAGGAAGTCCCCAGTTTGTCTGGATATGAGCTCCCTGATGCCCCCCTGAGTCGTTGTGTGAAAGCTTTTCTGCTTTTGCTTTTCCCATCTTTCACATCCATCAGAGCTTTGCGGGGTCTAGGTTTGACCATAGCACTTCCTATTCCAGCTGCATTATTCGATTTCCTTTTGGGGGGGGGCCCTTGAATTTCTTGCACAGTGCGAGGATTTTGGGGTTCTCGTTTTTCTTCCGCTGAAACCAGAAGGCGAGTTTCACGAGGGGAACATATATCAAGATCTAAAAAGACTTTGGCATGCTTTCGCTTGAGACACGACCCTAAAAACTGGGATGTGTTTTTGCTGATTTTCACATGAACTTTGGTTGCGAAATGGAGTAATTTACAATGACACAAGCACAACTCGACGGCCTTGATTTGAGGCAAAATTCTGCCTTAATTATCACACTATCCTCGCTAGTCTTGTGCACCCTCAAACATAAACATTCAAAGCGTGGACTTTCCAGTTTGCTAGTCTTTAATCGGCAAGATTTTCATCAAATGCCAATCAGATTGTGGGTGCACACTTGTTGTTACCTTTAAAATCTCATGTGTGTGAACAGGTATTTTAGATGGGTGTGTTGCCCCCTTTTAGCTTTTTAGTTTATATGACAGATCCAGAAACAGATGATTAGTTAAAGATTCATTTGTTTTATATGTCTTTCCTTTTGCAAGGTAGATAAGGATTCTTGCAGAAAAATTTGACTTTTGAGTGAGCTGACGTTTGAAATGCGTTCCTTTTGTTGCATGAAACGCGCGGGCTGTTGTCTCTCATCTATTACTTATCCTCCATAGTTTATCTGGGTAAGAAACTATTTCTTTCAGGAAAAAAAAATTTGTTTGTGAACTTTGAAATTCAACATAAAGGAAGGAACTTTAATGGAATTGAGTCCTCTAATCCTAAATCAGGTGGTTATGACAAAGAAGACAAAGCAGCTAGGGCCTATGATTTGGCAGCTCTGAAGTACTGGGGACCCACGGCCACCACCAACTTCCCTGTAATTTATATCCCCTTTATGTGTTTCATGTTTGATTGTTGTTTTCTTTTTCAAGCTTTTTCTTTTGCATGGAAAGTGATGTTTCCACGTGAAGCAGAACATTAGCTTATGGAGCGGAGCTTCTTCTTCATGGCTTCTAACTTTTTTTTTTCCTTTCCTTCCTCAGGTTTCAAACTACACCAAGGAATTGGAGGAGATGAAGCATGTGACCAAGCAGGAATTTATTGCCTCGCTGAGGAGGTACTGTATATGGCCGCCTTCTGCTTCTGTCTGCTTGCTTGTTGATTTTTATCATTTGATTGCGATCGAATTGAATGGAGGCTCTCTCCCGGAATGAGTAACTTCTGCAGGAAAAGCAGTGGGTTCTCAAGGGGCGCTTCTATCTACCGAGGTGTGACAAGGTTTGCACCATTATCCTGATTCAGTTTTGAGTTCTTTTATTATTTCACTTTAGGCGAGAGATTTTTTCTTGTATCTGCTTCTGAAGTCGGCTTGGAGTCATTTCTCTTCACGTTATAGGCACCATCAGCAGGGTCGTTGGCAAGCAAGGATTGGTCGTGTTGCTGGCAACAAAGACTTGTACCTGGGCACATTTGGTGAGTGTGCTGTCTACTTATTATCTCCCGTTTTCAATTGTTAGCGCCGTGCTTAAATGTGGTACACGAGCTTGAGCAACTTAATTCATCCTTTCCAAAATTAATTAGTTGGCAGTCTGGTTCACTGTTATCTTTGATGACGTTAAGATACGAAGAACTCGAAATTCTGAGAGTTTTGGATTAAATTCGGTGAAAGCATATATGTCCGTGTTACACATGCAGGCTAAGATCTGAATTAACGCACACGCCTGCCTGGTGTCGTATGTCCATGTCCTGGAAGTGTGTTGCTATAGTTCATTTTTCACTTTATATTTTGTCTTTTTGCCTTGAGGAGTACTAAGGATCTAACCCAACATCAACAATGTACATGATGTTGTTCAGCGACGGAAGAGGAAGCTGCTGAGGCATATGACATAGCTGCCATAAAGTTTAGAGGCCTCAATGCAGTCACCAATTTTGAGATGAACCGCTACGACGTGGAGGCTATCGCTAACAGCACACTTCCGATCGGCGGAGCGGCCAAGCGCCTGAAGCTCAACCTCGAAGCAGATCAGAAACCGTGTCTCAACATGATTCAGCAACCGCCGCCTCGTAATGGCGGAGGCAACATTAGTTTCTCTTCCTTTCAGCCGTTCCCCACAATTCCATGCGGTATTCCATTCGACAACTCAACTGCTCTCTACAACCCGAACTTCTTCCACCATCTACAGCCCAACATCGGCAGCAGTGCCACCTCCACCATCCCGACTCCGGCGGCGACCGAAATACCGCAAACAGCTGACTTCTTCATTTGGCCCCACCAATCTTACTAGGTATGAACCAGCTTTTAGGTATGTAATAATCTGCTAACTAAAGCAACAAACCCTTTTTTTTTTTGTCTCTTTTTTGAATTTTTCTCTCTTTGCGGCATCCTTAAAGAAGCTGACCTTAAAATGTGATGAATTTCTCACCCTAACCTCTCTCTCTTGGCCTCGGTGGTGTTTAAGGCAGGAGATAATTTTGTTAAACCGAAAGGGTATATGGTATAGCAGCTTTCCGATGGATAGTTTTAGACTCTGTTTTTATTTTGTAGACGAGATGTATCGAGGGACAAGGATCGTGTAATGCTTGTAATGTTTTTCGCCGATAATCGCTCTGTTTTGCATTGCCCGCTTGTGGATTGTAATTGTATGGTCTCCTATACGAAAATGATTTAGTGGGCATTGACCTATTCCAAAGTACAAATTTTAGATTACAAAGGAACCTAGCGTATGAAAAAATTGAAATAAAAAAAGCCTATTCGCATTGTCGATAGAAATGATTTAGTGGGCATTGAGCTATCCCAAAGTACATATTTAATTGTGTTAGCGATAACATCGCCAACATCGCCGGCGATGTTCTGGTTGAGTCCTGAGTTGCCCAACAGTGATAATTTAGGTCGTGCACGTTCCTACTAACTCATATTTATTGTACGTCGACTGTCGCCGGTAGTGTTCACTGTTCAGCGTCGAGTTTTGTCAATTTCCGGCACAAAATTTTTTTGGGTCAAAGGTCTTTAATTGCGTAGAAAGAGTTTTTGTTTATGCTGTAAGCTCAGCTAAATGGGAGTTCGGCATAGAGATGGTATACGTGCCCAAATTCATCGCGTGAGGTGAGCTTGCTACTCTATTCACTATAGCAAAGTTTGCTTGTCGAGCCTTAGCCCCGAAAAATAGGTTGATTCGATTCTAGTCGAGGCTGGTTGGCGAACTAATTCGACTTTCGGTTAATGCTTCTTCGATGGAATTTTAAAGATTTTTCGATCGGCGTGTAGCAATGAATGTTGTGTCTTTTCTTTAATTTGCGAGTTCGGGTCTTGAAAATGTTAGGAAATTGGAACTAGATACAATACGGTATGATTTTTGTCAAAAAGGAGAATTTGTATTTATTGCATACAGCTAGATCTGGGCATTTATTATCGTTTCTTTGTTTGGAATGGCATAGTAAAGTTTCTCTTGAAATAGTTTGGGAGTTGATTATTTATTCAACGGCATGAGAATTTTTTTTATGAAAAGAACCACGAAAGGTTATGCATGTAGAGACATACACACACATATACACACACACACACATATATTTACATTTGAACTAAGTTTATGAGATGAATTCCGAAAATACTTTTGCAAGTGATTGGGGGGATTGTGTTAATAGTTTATGCTCTTGTCACTATTATTTGAACCCATTGCAGGGTTGTAGGCATATGTACTGTTCTCAAGATGTTGTGTTTGATATAGGTGGAGACTTACGCCAAGTAAAAAATCTTGATAACTTTGGTCTCGTGGTGTTAAGCGTAGGGGTGTTAAAATATCTAAATCAAATCGAATTGAATCGAAAATTTCGAGTCTTTTTTGGATTTGGGTGATAAATAATGAAATTTGGATAATTTGACGGTTCGATTCGATTTGAGCCGAATTTCGGGTTACTGTTGTTTTTGTTTTTTTTTTTTTGGGGGAGTGTCTTTGCGATGAACATTGTTGAAGATGCTACTTATTACCCGAAATTAGAGAGTTTCTGTAGGCCGGGGTGCTGCGACGAGCCCTGTTTCCCTACAATGCTGACCATCAAAGAAGGAAATCTCTTGGCCAATAAAAGTATCCCGTTCGGAAAGTTCGATGATTATAGAAGAATTTTGGCGGAATGAACATGGACCATCAGGCATCAACTGCGGGTAAGGATCCCCTGCCCACACAGCGCAGAGGAGACCTTCGATCCCCACCGTCGGATTGCCCCAACTTTTTTCCCCCTCTAAAAAGGGGGCGATCCGATGGCCCAAATTGAAGGTCTCCCATGCCCAGTGGCCCAGGGGATCCAGATCCACTCACTACACTAATAATAAGCGAAACTCTCGACGTGTTCTCTTTCGCAAGAAAAATTTATTACACTTTTGCTAATTCAGTCCTTAACCTTTTAATTTTCACAATTCATTACTAAATATCTTTGCGTTTTGTCAATTGAGTTCATTCGGCCAATTTTGACCAAAAATAGCTGACATGGACGTCTGACGCCGTGAACAAAAATGTAGTAATATTTCAATATTTTCTGAAATTTATATCAATATTTTTCATATTTTTTCATTTTTCCTATCTTCCTTTTTTCCTTTTCCTTTTTTTTTTTCTTTTTTCCCTCCATTGGCCATTGTCAGGCCAAGGGCAGCCCTTCGCCAGATCAAGCAAGTGCAACCTCGCGAGCTTAGGGCCGGGTGTCCCATGCCTATGGCCAGTGACCTCCGCCGGCCATTAACGAGTCCAGGCGGTGGGAAAAAGAAAAAAGAAAGAAAGAATAAAAAGAATAAAAAAGCGAAAAGGAAAATATAAAAAAGAAAAAAATTAATAAATAATTCAAAAAATAATAAAATATTATTTCCAAGTTAACGTTGGCCATGCCGCTCAAGACGGTTGGCATGGCATAAATGATTTTCAGCCAAAATTGACCAGATAGACTTAATTGATAAAACATGAAAATGTTAGGACTGATTGGCAAAATTAAAAGATTTAAGCCTGAATTTGTAAAAGTGCAGTAGGTTTAGATTATTTTGGACAATATTACCCTTTTTCGCAAGAAAGTTCACTTTGAGTGCATTGTACTGTGCACTCTCCTAGAATTAGCTCCAAAGGTCGTCTGTTGATAGATGCCAAACAAGGAAAGCATTTCCTAAAAACCCGAACCGAACCCAATTGTCGACGGATCCGGATCGTCTGCCACTCCCTTAGAAAGGCAGGCGCCCGCCCTTGGGATCCGGGCCGTCCGTTTTGGCCCAGATCTTCTATTTTTAAGGGGTAACATTTTGGATTTTTTATTTTTTTATTTTTTTAGTAATAATCTGAACCGTCCATTCATAACATGGACGGTCCGGATTCTAAGGGCAGGGTCTGCCTTTCTGAGGAAAGGGTAGACTATCTTTTCACACTGTCGACACTCTTTATCGTGTGTCGCGGTAGTTTCATAAAGAGCACTAGATTGATCAATACTTGGAAGTGATAGAACTCATTTTTTTATTGTTGTGCGTCTATTAGGCTACGTTTGGTAGCACTCCCTAGAAAGTGTTTCTGCTTCAAAAGTGTTCTCGAAGCACTTTCGGAATAGAAACACATATAATAAAACAATGTTCCAACTTTTGTAGTAAAAAAAATAAACAAAAAAAAACATGTTTCTGGGTTTTGGAACACTTTTTAAAAACAACTCGAGGGAGAGCTTGTGCAAGCCATCACCATCGCCGTCGGTCGCCGGCCACCTCCTGCAGCAGATCGCCGGCCGCCACCTGCCACCGGTCGTCGGCCGCCTCCGGTCGCCGTCGCCACCGATCCTTCCATTTGGCGAAAAAATTGTTTTTTTTAACTTACCTAACGCGTTTCTGTTTTCAGAAATCGTAGCTGATGACAGAAATACAAAAAAAAAATGTTTCTGTTCCAAATATGTTTTCAGAAACAGAAACGTTACCAAACGCGACCTTATAAATTGGTTTTGTGTTTCTAGTAACGTTACCAAACGCGACCTTATAAATTGGTTTTGTGTTTCTAGTAACGTTTTTCAAATGTATGTAGTGGATGTTCAATTCGCTTATTTGAGATACGTATTACTCACCAAGTTGTGGTTTCCTCGTACGATTCATCTTATTTCTTTTCAAATTTTCAGCTAGCCGCGATTAGGATAAGAGCAATACGCGGAGGATTTTTTGAGAGTTGGATTATTGATATAGGTTGAGTTAGTTATATGAATGGTTGGGATGGTACTTCTTAGGATGTTAGAATATAAGATGTAGTCCGTTGATTACCGTAAATAAATATATTTTCTTTTTTTATTGGCTTTAGAACTCTATAAAACTATAATCAGCTTGTTGTTTTTCATAATTATGGAGAGTAATATATTTTGATAAGAAGGTAAATGTTGATCTTGTGTTTAAAGTTGTGTCCTTCGGACATGAGAACCTTATTAAGCACGGACATGTCGAGGAGGTCGCCGCGTCGGTGTTAGATTGTGTTCGACACGCGGTCAATGATCGTCGAGAATCCGACGCGCCGTCGACCCGAGTGTCAGGCACACAGGGTCCGTTTATTTTATATTAAAAAGAAAATTAAGTTGCGTTTGCAACCCTAGAAACAAATCCACGTTTCTAAGCGGACCAGATTCGTGTCCTGATAAACGATTGTTGACACCTGATTTTTTTTACCATTTATTATTGTGATTTTTATTCTTTAAAATTAATTAAAAATATCAAAAAAGGTCATAAAATCACAAAATCAACTTTGGAAGCCTTGGTTTAACCTTAGGAACCAATTTTGAACAAAAAATATTTTTCGGTATTTTTAATATTTTTCGAGTTTATTTAATTATAAAAATACCCAAAAAATCAGAAAAATACCATTCATGGTCAGAAAAATACCCAAAAATATTCGATAATTTTGTTTTAATTTCCTCTTCAAGTGTGTCACTTTAAATCTCAAAAATTCGGCTCGGGTCACTATGTTCCTTCACAAACATAAACCCGAACCGAGCCTAAAAAAAATCATTTTCGAGTCTTTTAGTTTTCAATTCTCACTTTTTATAAGCTATGACATTGGATTCTAAAGTCTTAAAGTGCAATTAGGTCAATTTGCCCTCCAATTTAATCAATTTTTACCAAAAGGGCTTAATTGCACATTTTTCTTTCAATTAGTCCCCGGTTTCACGGATGTATACGTATGCTCTACGTATTTATACGTCATACGTATTTATATGTTATGCATATTTGTATTGTTTGGTAACCTCTTTAACTCTTGTAATAATAATAATGGTTATTATTTTTAACACCTTTGTTAGTGCCTTTTTTAGCATTTTTGTATTGTGAGTGCTATTGCTAGTGCTATTTTTAAATAGCATTTTTTGTATTATAAATTGTGAGTGCTATTGTTAGTGCTATTTTTAAATGACATTTATTTATCATAAATTGTGAGTGCTATTGTTAGTGCTATTTTTAAATGGCATTTATTTATCATAAATTGTTAGTGCTATTATTAGATAGAATTTATAATTGTTAGTGCTATTTTTAAATAGAATTTTTGTATTATAAATTGTGAGTGCTATTGTTAGTGCTATTTTTAAATAGCATTTTTGTATTATAAATTGTGAGTGCTATTGTTAGTGCTATTTTTAAATGTCATTTATTTGTGAGTGCTATTATTAGATAGAATTTATAATTGTTAGTGCTATTTTTAAATAGAATTTTTGTATTATAAATTGTGAGTGCTATTGTTAGTGCTATTTTTAAATAGCATTTTTGTATTATAAATTGTGAGTGCTATTGTTAGTGCTATTTTTAAATGTCATTTATTTGTGAGTGCTATTTTTAGATAGAATTTATAATTGTTAGTGCTATTTTTAAATACAATTTATTGGAAGGTATTTTTGGCTATAAAAGGATGGCAAGAGTTTTGAGGTTGAAGGGGGGAGACATTTTGTAGAGTGTGCAAATTTTTGAGAGCTTAGAGAGAAGAACACAAACACTCTCTATATTCTCATAATCTTGAGAGAGCAAAATATACTAAGTTCGGAATATTGATTCCGCATATTGCTAGCACAATTGTTGTGGAGTTATTAGTCGTCTCCCCGTTCGTCAATTGGTGGTGCGTCCGAATTAGATGCCTAACACTTGTGGAGGCTGAGATCGAAGAACATCGAACCGACACCTCCGTTCAAGCACGCTACGAGAGGTAATCTATTTACTCCCTTTGAGACTTTGTGATTTTTTTCGATTGAAATGCACGAAGTACGCCTCTGGAGATACATGTATGGGTTGTTATTTATTTCCGCTACGTGTTACGTGGATCCCAACAGTGGTATCAGAGCCAATCCTTAGGTGTTTTCGTGCATTTAATTGATTTTTTGCAATTTTTGCAATACTATGGTCAATATGTATTAACGAATTGTTCGTCTTACATGGCTAATGGAGATTGATTATTTTATATGATAAATTAATCAACGTAGCAAAAATTGAGACTAAATCAATTTTGAATCGAAAATTTATGGCTATCTTATTTTACGTAAAAATTCTTAATATGATTCAACGTAGAATTTTTATTGTGCATTCCTAAGTTTTAAATTGTGAATTTATTACTTACGTGAAAGGGTGGTGATCATGGAAAAATCCCTAATCAATGTGATTGATGTATATATGAATGTATGATGATTATTTATATATTTGGGGTTGTAATTATTAAATGGAGACTGCGTACTCCTTTTATTTTTCATGTAATCTTTATTTTTAGCATAGTCAATTGTTGATGTAAATGCTACGAGGATTACGTGGAGGAGCCTTTTAAGTCGGCGAGCTCTTTGGGGCCCAATTCTTGAAGAGTTCAAGAAACCAAGAAGAAGCGAAGAGCGGCTCTCCGTTATTAAAATATTAAAATGATTAAATGTGGTCTCATTGGCTCGAGACCCATTAAATCATAATTCCATGATCACCACGTAGGATAGATGTTTATGTGATTGGCATCTATTTATTTATTATGATTACGTGAGCATGTTAAACTGGTTAATGTGCAAAGTCAGACTTACCTCACCCAAAATTGCGCCTGCATGAAATCCTAGTTAGGGAAAATCACTCGCGTTAGGTACCGAAAGGGCGTTGGTAATGACATCAACGTAACCAAGTCCCCGAACCCAAAATCTCTGGTTCCGCAGAATTGATCGATCTCTCCCAATCGGTCAATAAGGTTTCCGGTCTACCCTCCAAGAAAGACCGGTGGCGACTCCAAATGCATGCACAAGTTGCACATGCCACCACGACCACACTAAGGTCGAAAGCGATCGACTGTTATCGTCGAATCCCTTTGAAAAATACTCCCGCCGCGATTTGGTATGGGCCTGGGAGGGCCCGCGCCGATCCAAAGCCCGCGATCCGCACCCTTGTGCAGGGGAAGGCCCGCGATCGGTAATCCATTAGCCGCGTCCGCTTCCGGACGGGTCGCGACAGCTGGCGACTCCGCTGGGGACTCTTGCTCTAGAACATATGATTCTAGACCTCAAGTGGACTTAGGCCGTAATTAAAACGCTGAGTGATTTTTCTAACTTTGCAGGCGCTCTCGAAGGTGAGGTAAGTCCGCTTATGGTAGGTGTTATATGTTTTTGGCAGATTGGAGAAATAAGGGGTGTAGTCCGTGATTAACATTGTCTTATGCAGGTTGGGCGTAGGAATGTATGTTGTGTGGATGATTTGAAGTGCTGATTGATAAACTGCTGTGCATGAATTGCATTATGATGATCACAACACGTGGACACACACAACCGCGCCTAAAACCCCGGGCGCCGCCTTTAGGAACACAATAGAAGGAATTGAGAATGGAATCTCCGAGAGGAAAAACGCGGGGTAATCCACTTTTCAATTCCGCTCGCTTCGAACTATGGATCGAGTCCCAATGCAACGATAGCTGTGCAATGGAATCGGCTCTTTCTAGAACTCGAAGTGGGAACCTTAACCTTAGGTGCCAAACCCTCTGATTTTTAGAAGTTCACCATCACTTGTCTCATGCGCATGTCTTTGGGCGGTTGGTACACCTAAAACCGCACATAAGTCGACGAGTTTGGTTGGTAAGACTCTCTATCCCTCAAATCTATTACAGTTCATATAAATATAGGCATTTCATTCATTGCATTCTGGTGATTAGATTAAATTCTATTTCAAGGATAGATGTGTGTGTTTTTCCCAAACGTCCTTGATAGAAGACGAGGAGGATGATATCCCATGGCGAACACCGAGTGAGCAACAAAAGAGCCTACTATGGACCTTATTGAGATATCGTCCAAAGAAGATGACGAGTTGGGGCAAGTGATCCGGAAGCCACAGATCGAACTTGGGGCATCCTTAAACGTTAGGATCACATTCCTTTGTTTCATTTTCCATTACTAGTCCTATTGTATAGGGTTTATTTTTATCGAGGCTTTTTCTATCCCACCCCTTAGAGTGATTGTATTAGGGATCTATTGGTGTATACATTCAGATGGAACTTGGTTGTATTTCTTTTGACGGGTCATGGGAATGTGATAGTGGCATTTTCTCTAATCATCCGAATACTCCCAAGTCAAGTTTATAATTCCTTTAGAGGAAATTAAAATTGGAAGTCTTACACGACCTTTTGGTCGTATAGAGTAGTCCAATCTCAATTTCTCTAGAAGGAATTATACACTTGAATTGTTTCGTGCATGTTTTACGTCGCTGGTAATCCACGATAATTGATCGAGAATATCGATGTTGTTTTGAATTTAATGACGAGATAGATGTCCAAATTACTCTCGTTCTTAACAAAACGGCCTTGATTTGGATGCCGTATCTTCAATTAAATTTAAAACACGTTATTATGCCTCGCACTTTTGAGTAATTCGTTCCTCTCGAAATTGATCAAAGGCGATTATTGTGAATTACATTCCTTTCAATAGTATGCTTTCTTTCGAGGAATATTGATAAAAACTTTTCGCGCAAGATTAAAACCCTTGTAAAAGTTCTTGTCCTTATTAATCACGAGCAAGCATAAGATTGAAAGGGGTCTATGCTTTCTTTTTCAGATTATTCCTTCTGATTCTGTCTTTCTATTTGCAGGTAAAAAATAGGTAATAGAGAGAAATCTTTTCCTGGATAAGTCTGAGGCTATTCTTTCATCTGATCATGAGCGAGTTATAAAATCCATATTTGCTCGACTTATTATGGTTCGGCTCACCTAAGTTGAAGATGTTCGAACGCTCGAAGAAAGGAACCATGCAGAAGTTAAAACACACACGAGAACTTTCATTTATTTTGCTCAGCGGAGGGTTTTCAGAAGCAGGTCATACAATTCGGGGTGGAAAAGTAAAGCCAAAGTGAGCCCTAATTAACGACACAAAGGAGCCCAACTGACCCTCCATGTTGTTAATGCTCTGCTCATACTCCCAGCTCCGCATGTTGTGGTCGGCAAGCCTGAGGAGAAGACTTCTGCATTCTCCCTTAACTTCGGCGACCTTGGCCTCGTGTTCTTCGGTGACTACTTCCAGGTCCCGAACCAGTCCATTCCCGCGAGCTATGTCCTCGGTTATCTTGTCGAGCCGTTCTTCCTGCCAGTCGCTCTGAAGCCTCAACAGGACGTTGCGACGGTCATGCTCGCCGGTGGTCAGGGATATGGCCAATTGATCCACCAGATTTCTCCTCTCGCGAAGCAACGTCGCGACCCGCTCATTAGCAAACTCGACGGCCTTTTTGTAACTATCAACCAGATAGTTGGTCAGCACCAAATGATCAGATCGATCCTCATAACGAGCCCGCAAGACGCGAGCCACCAGAACCTCCCGACTAGCAACACGATAGGCCTCTAAGGAGTGTGCAAAGAGAGTCGGGAAAGTTCTATATTCCCTCCCCAGTGTAGTACCTTCGAGAGAAGTGGTATCAAGGTCCTCAAGCAGGACACAGATTGCATCCTCGGTTGCAGAATGATCGGTTATGTGCGCGTAACCGCGACCCAGTAGGTTATAAAGCTTTTCCCACTGGGCCAAGACATCAGTTGAAAAAGTGCGTACGGGAGAGGAGGCCATTTGCGTTGGGTTGGCTTGAGAATAAGACGAGTTTAACAGAGAGATTAGAAGGAAGAAGCTGATTATGCGAGAACGTTAACCTTCCATACATTAATTCCTCATTTTATAGCAACTCGAGGATGATGAAGGGTCTCAGTAATAATGCTGGTGGAGCCCAGTTAGGGGGTAAAGCAGGAGGTCCCCTCACGAGAACCATTGGATTCGTTTCGGTCCGCGATTTCCGGCTCATCAATTAAAAGATGTAAAAGATTTGTCGGGATCACCATTATTAGAGTTAGGTGGGAGGAAAGCGCAACTATCGAAGAGAGCCCTAACAGGGTTTGGCAGTCCCATCACGTTGAAAAGCTAAGCGAGAAATTCAAGGTCTTGAGGGGGAACGTTTGCCTAATGATGCTTGAAGAGCGTCTCCTGAACATGCAGAGTCACTCGAAGAAAACTTTATAGGGAGTGAGCATACAGGAGAGAGTGGAGAACTCTGAGTGGGCAAGAACCAATCAAACATTTCTCAATCCAACATATTTAAGAGGTTACTGTCAGCTGCTAGAGGCGACTGACTCAAAAATCTCAGAAATTGAACCACAGAGGGATCTCGAAGATTCCAAGATCAAGTCTAACGCCAAAACCATGGAGCCCAACACTTCTGGCAACGGAAATCAAGATCACGGCGACGACGACAACGACATCCACAATGCTCAACTCGGGAAAAGAAGACGTCCTCACCAATACTCTCAGGAGGAAACCCAAATGCTGGAAACCCTTTTCAGTAAAAGCCATTACATGAAAAAGAAGTGGAGAATTGAATTGAGCCGGGAGTTGGGGATTAATCAGTCGAGGATCCAGTTTTGGTTTCAAAATAGGAGATCCAAATCGAGGGCTCAACGCAAACGTCAGGTGGTCGAGATTTTAAAGGAAGAAAACCAAAAGCTGCGAACAGAAAACATGAGGTATGAAAAAGCTCTCAATATTACCGTTTGCCCTCATTGCGATAACCTCGTCGCCCTCGGTAAGATGTTCCCCGATAAGCCTCACGCGATGATTGAAGACGTTCATTTACCACCTTACTCCCTCGGGGCATCTCCTGCTCAACCAGATTTTGCCGGAGTCACGCATGAGCAGGATGATCCTACGAAGGTGATACAAATGCCTCCTGGGGGATGGGATTTGCATCGCTTTGATTGGAGTTATAGTTTCAAGGAGCTGGATGTTACCGCCGACCAGCTCAAAGCATATCAGCCTCATGCACAACAATTTTCGATAGGGTCGGGTCCTGCTGGAGATGAGTTAATCAGTCGTCAAGCCATCGATGCGATTTTGGGCCACGATAAGAGGAGGTTCGCTTGGCCCCCTGAACTGCATTCCAGATTCCTAGACGTGGTTCACCAAATGGGGATCGACTCAGCAACTCCGACGCGCATATTTAAGGCCATGAATGTACCGGGGCTTAGTAAGGAGCTGGTCAGGAATCACCTTGCTGCCTACAGAAAGCTATTAAAACAACGTCGAGCGGAGCTAAACCGGGAGGAATCCGTCTCGAGCCCAAAAGCTAGAGGCGACCGCCATTGTAATGCTCAGGCATCAAGAGATACCCGGCCAAATCTAAGCATCAATCAAGCTAGCAACCCGACCACCGGCAAACTGAAAGCTGATCAGAATGTCCTCCCAGGCCATTTCAACACTTCTCAAGAGCGCGTGTCACAAGTACAGCGAGTGCGCACTCCTCCATTCGAGCAACAGTCGGCTGGTGCTCTGCCTGCCGCTGGTCAACCCACAACAGACGATTTCTTCGATGAGGGGCTCGATGCCTTGTTCAATCAGTGGGAAGCTGGCATGCTTGGACAGCCATAATCTAGCACCTAGCTCGGGGCACGATGGATCGGTCACTACGAACACCCATAGGAAGAAGAGCATGTTCACGAGTGGATCACTCTTTTTATCCATTGTAAAGTTCCTATGGGAACATTTTTCTTTAATGGCTATAGTTAATTATGTATGAAAACCAACGCTATCGACGAACATCGTCATGCTCAGTTGTGATGATCCCTTGTTAGATTAAGTCTGAAACCAGAGACGGTCTTTAAAATTTTGAGTGGCTACGAACTCATTCCTCACCAAGCGCCCGGGATGCTGAAATGAAGAGTAACAGCATGCACAGGGAAAATGCCACTTTCGTTTGAACGATGAAAAGGGGTTGAGAGAAGATCATGGCGTTAATTCCCATGGAGCTAAATGAATTAAACAGAGTCATTAATTGCGGGTCCACCGCTGCTCCCCACGTTCTCGGGCCTAGCAAATCATAAAAGGCGCCGAAAGATTGTAGACCCACAACTTTGAAGACTGAACTAGGGGACGAGCGCATTACTCGATGAAATCGAATCAATGCAAGTGAGTTTGTGATCCTATCACGAGGAAAAAGAAAGGGGAATACAGACGATGAGTAATTGCAGGATCTCGGGAGGAGCGCTTGCTTGCTGGTCTTCATATGCAGCCTGAAGGATGGTTCCAGGACACGCACAATCACTTGAGAAAATTTCTAGAGTGAGCAAACACGTAAGAGCGAATTGAGAAAGCTGAGTGAACTAGATCAGCCCGAGATACCCCGATCCATCATGTTTAAAAGTTATTCCCATCTGCTAGAAACGCCCGACCTGGACATTTCTGAGCACGAACTGCTGGGAGACTTTGAAGATCCTGGAGCTGAATCCTGCCCGAAGGCCATAGAGACTGACTCCTCCAGCGATGAAATTCTAGGTTTCAGCTACGAAGAAGGAGTATACAATGATGACCAGAGTCGGAAAAGGAAGCAACTACAACGCCACACTCCAGGCCAAATCCGAGAGCTCGAAGCTTTCTTCAATGAATGCCCCACTCCAAGCAGACAACAGAAAATGGAGTTGAGCCGAAAGATAGGATTGGAGCTTTCGAAGGTCAAGTTTTGGTTCGCCAACAAACGAACCCGGGTGAAACAGCAATACGCAGACCATGAGTTACTGGTCCTGAAGGAGGAGAATGAGAAGCTTCAAGCTGAAAGCGCGAGATATAAGGAAGCTCTGACCAAGGCCACCTGCCTTAATTGTGGTAATCCTGTTGTCCTCGGCGAGGTGTTCCTCGATGAACCATCCCTGTTGACGAATAACGCTCAGCTGTTACCGTATTCTCCACAGCATTTTCCGACACAGCCAGATACCGCCGGAGATCTGCATGAGCAAGTCAACACCATAGGATCAACACCAACATCCTCTGAGAAATGGGATATGAATCATCACAGGGGGAATTCTCTTAATGACGAACTCGCTGTCGCAGCCAGCCAATCCAAAGTCGGTGAGTCCCTCCCTGGACAACTTTTGAAACGACTAGATCCCGTAGAGAATAGCTACCGAAGTATTGACGATATTTTGGGTGATAAGAGAACAAGGTTTTACTGGACCTATGAGCTTCACACCAAATTTGTTGATGCAATTCGAGAGCTGGGAGTTGATTCGGCTAGCCCACTACGCATACTCGAGATTATGAATGTGCCGGGGCTCTCTAGAATTAACGTTGAGTCTCACCTCAAGTATTATAGGAGATTGCTAAGGGATGGAAGGATAGCGTTAAACCATCATAAAGCCAGTTGGAGCTCAAGTGCTGGGCAGAGTTACAACCATGATGATTGGAGAGCCAAGAGCACCCAACCGTGTTTCAGCAATGACGGGATTAGCAGTCGTGTCAGCGACTCCTCTAACCCAAATCAGAATGCTCCGCCGAGCTATCTCAATACTCCTCAGGAGTATATGCCACAGTTCCAGCACATAGAGATTCCTCAGTTTGAGCGCGAATCAGTCATTAATGCTGTCCTTGAAGTGGATCTGGCATTGGTAGAGAGTGCACATATGAACCTGCCGGTCATTGGAGGAAGTTCCAATTCGAGCGGTCAAATTGCTCACGGCGAGAGCAAAGAGAGGAATCCCTCGCCTGCAGTCGACGACACCCAATCTGGGCACCAAGGGCTAGAAAGAACAGGTGATCTCCTTGATGAGGAGCTGGACACTTGGATCAATACTTTTCAGGAATGTATGTCTCAACCCCAACAGGGCAATGATGAAGGTTCCAGCTCAAAAACTCCAATCCCTCACAACGAAGGCAATGAAAGAAATTTGCCCCCAACAATCGTTGATACCCAACTTGAACATCAATGGCTCGAAGACCCGAGCAATTTCCTTGGCGATGAGTTCAATCTTTGGCTCGATCAATTTGGAGCCGGAGGACCATCGCAGTGGTGACGCGAGGCCGGTGATCAAACGTCTGATGCAAGGCATGGCTACTCGATGAAAAATGCTTCGAGAAAAGGGGTTGAATACTCCTATTGCATATGTTGTTGATCGCACTGTAAGGTTCCCACGGGAACATCTTTCATTAATATCTAGAACTAATTGCGCGTGAGTGTCAACATCACCCTTTGAGCATCTTCAAGCCGAAGGCCGTGGATTAATCACTTAATCCGTGGAGCAAGTTCCATGAACCATAATTATCACCCGCTGAGCATAATGGGATCTACCCCTTCAACACGAAATACGTTTGGCCGCGAAGCCACCTATTTGGTAAAACGATGTATCGTTCCTAAACGATCTTCTATCGCATACCAAAGTAATGTCTCATTTCTTTCCCTTCTCAGGTGATAAACGTGGATAAATCACTCAAGGAGCCATCTGTTCAAATAACAAAACAGACGTTGCCCAACCGGGGGCAGCTGAACCATTGATATTGCAAATATTCCAAGCATGGATAAGCGGATTTGATAGACGTGGTTCATATCAATACGCGACGTCAGAACGGGATGAGAACCAAGAGTAAAGTTGTATCGTCCCAATTTGTCTTCAATTTGGGAATATGAGTTAACACTTGTTATTTATCCTTGATAGGGACTCACCATCAAGGAGGACAGATTGTCACAACCTGTGTGCACTCGCAGGGGCACACGACCAAGGGTAAGATGTATCGTTCTAATTTTTTGAAAAATTCACGAACATACAATAACATGTTTCTTCTGCATTTTCAGGGATTTTCGGCCACGGGGGACAGGTAAGTATCCTTTTCCCCAATCCATTGAAGGTGTTAAATAAAAAGAAAAGCTTTCAGAATCTAATGTCTAGAAAAGACATAGAATTCAAACTTCATTGGCATTCATGTCTTAAAACAGGAGGTTATCTGAACATGAATAAGAACATGCATGGTGCATCATAAAATCCCCTTGACGGGTAAAATTTTTGGAGAAAATGAAAGAGATTTTTTCCAATCAAAAGTTCAAGACTTTTAAAAGGACGTTTTCTCAAAAGAAAAGAGGCAAAGCCTAGTCCAAACACGTCCTACACACACTGGAGAGAAGTGGAGCGGATCAGATAGCAAAATCTGGACCTACGGAAGTAGGGATTATTCGCAACGATTACATGGGTTGGGATGACGGAGGCATTCGTTTCATATCCCTCAAACACTACAGGTCACCGTTGATAAACCCTTTGAACGACGGTTTTCATTCTTAACCCTGTCAAGAACCACCCCACATCGGGGCAAAATGGAGGTGAGTCCAGCGGCATCAGGAGAAAATGGTCAGAAATTTTCTTGCTCGGACTAACATTAATCTTTGTGTGTTGTTTATATGGTAATCCAAGTGCCATAGGATGACGAGAAGCATTCATTTCTCTATCCCACACACCATATCCTTTGCACAGCCAAGTTGAGCCTGCAAATTCATTTCATAAACCCCTGTTGGTGATCATGGGATGTTTCAAGATGGAAACTGCATCACTCCAAGAACGGAAGAAATCAAGAGATGGGATTTATAGAAAAATCTCATATCGGCGTTTAAATGTGCTATGATTCAAGTTGTATATCTAGCACAATTTTCTGAACATCGTAGTTCCAAAGGAAAAGAAAAGGCGGGATTTCAACAAAGAAAAAATCCCCAGCATCAAGAAAAAGCAAAGTGCCTGGTAAAAGCAAGGCCGATGCTCGTGAAAACTGTTTGATTGATCCCCAATAAAGCCTAGTTGGGAAGAGAGAAAAACCCATAAAGAAGTCAGATCAAGAAGACTGCTCCCCAAATGATGTTAGCCGTGGTGCAAAAACACGGACAGAATTGTCAATCTCTTAATACCACAAGAGACGTTCTCTAAAGGACTTGTGCACACCTCAAAAGCGGTTGCACACCTCAAAAATGAAGATGCATAATGGAAAAGACATGTGACAAGTTTGCAATGATCACCAATGTCAATCCCCTCATAAATTCTGGGCCAAAAACAAGCCTTTTTTCTGTCCCCAATCCTACCAACATCATAACCCTGAAACAGTCTTCTCTGACTAAGACACTTGGGTTAACATATAGCTTAGCTCGAAGAAGTACGAGCAAGAATATTTCTTTCTCATTTTGCAGGGTTCTTGACTTGTAAACCCGGAGCAGATGGTGAAAACTTTCATTCAATGACCTTGACTCAAAAGTGAGTCCCCCTTGAAGACCAATATCCAAGCCCAACATTACGGTCCCGTGGAAGACCTCCCGACCGATCAAAATGTATGCGCTGCGAATGAGCCTAAAACCTAGGCACAGGTTAGTAGGGAATTGAGTGCATCCCCTATAAAAACCACTATCTCAAAATAGGTGAGAAGACCTCATTGTCGAGAAATATTCCAGTTGGTGTTTTGAACAAACTCTTTTTGGAATTTTCAAACTGTTGGTCCAGATTTTCCGTGCAAGGGATTTGTGATCACATTTGCATGTTGCAAGAATGCTTTGGATAACCTCCAGCATCAAAATGCACATTTCACGATTAAAACTTAAGTCATACGGTTTTTGTCAAATGGACAGCCGTGGTCTTCCCAAAGATTACTAACGTTTTCTGGGTGAAGAAAAATCTTTCAGGTTTGAACTTTCTGCAGGATACCTGGAGAACACAGCTCCCAGAATGTCGCCTCAACAGAATCAAATGAAGCTTTGTCAAAATAAAATCTTTCTCTGCTTCAAAACTGAATTCCCGGCAAATTTCGGGATCTTTCAAAAAAAGGTGTGAGGATAGAACCCTTTTTCAAAAGAAGTCAACAAACTGTCCCAACAGACGTGGAGAACCCTCGTCCTAGGACACCCTTTTCAAAAATATCAAGGAAATCTCAACGGACGTGGAGAACCCTCGTCATGAGACCCCTTTTCAAATAAAAACAAAGGTAGATACCGCCTGAAGGGTCAAACAATGGTAGAAACCGCCTGAAGGGTCAAAACAAAGGTAGAAACCGCCTGAAGGGTCAAATCAAAGGTAGATACCGCCTGAAGGGTCAAATGAAGGTAGATACCGCCTGAAGGGTCAACTCAAAGGTAGATACCGCTTGAAGGGTCAACACAAGGTAGATACCGCCTGAAGGGTCAACACATGGTAGATACCGCCTGAAGGGTCAACACAAGGTAGAAACCGCCTGAAGGGTCAAATCAAAGGTAGAAACCGCCTGAAGGGTCAACTCAAGGTAGAAACCGCCTGAAGGGTCAAACCAAGGTAGAAACCGCCTGAGGGATCACATATGGTAGAAACCGCCATAAGGGTCAATTCATTGGTAGAAACCGCATAAGGGTCAACTCATTGATAAATATCGCAGTAAGGATCAACACAAAGGTCTGATCCACCATACGGATCAAAATTCTTGGCAAATCCCAAAGCGTGGGATGCGCCTTCCTTAGGTTCCTACAAGTTAGGAATCCCATCATGGTATGACCTACCATACAGGTCAGAGCTTAATCTCCTTGGGATATTCTGAATGACGAGTCCTAGGCATCTTCTTGAAAGTCGTCGCAACCGGCAGCATCCGACAGGTGAGCTTCAGGTAAGCCTCTCTCACTCCGGCCCATGTTCAAATTGTTAGAGCAAACCGGGGATTGATTTGAGCTTTTATCAATAGGCTTAAGGGTCCGATGTCATAACATTTCTTCTCTTATTTTCCTAGTTGAGTCGGTTAGGAATGAGGTGCCACCTTATCTTTGAGAGAAACCTCTAACGAGATTCCTCTCAAAGAGGGGCAGCTGTTGACACCTGATTTTTTTTACCATTTATTATTGTGATTTTTATTCTTTAAAATTAATTAAAAATATCAAAAAAGGTCATAAAATCACAAAATCAACTTTGGAAGCCTTGGTTTAACCTTAGGAACCAATTTTGAACAAAAAATATTTTTCGGTATTTTTAATATTTTTCGAGTTTATTTAATTATAAAAATACCCAAAAAATCAGAAAAATACCATTCATGGTCAGAAAAATACCCAAAAATATTCGATAATTTTGTTTTAATTTCCTCTTCAAGTGTGTCACTTTAAATCTCAAAAATTCGGCTCGGGTCACTATGTTCCTTCACAAACATAAACCCGAACCGAGCCTAAAAAAAATCATTTTCGAGTCTTTTAGTTTTCAATTCTCACTTTTTATAAGCTATGACATTGGATTCTAAAGTCTTAAAGTGCAATTAGGTCAATTTGCCCTCCAATTTAATCAATTTTTACCAAAAGGGCTTAATTGCACATTTTTCTTTCAATTAGTCCCCGGTTTCACGGATGTATACGTATGCTCTACGTATTTATACGTCATACGTATTTATATGTTATGCATATTTGTATTGTTTGGTAACCTCTTTAACTCTTGTAATAATAATAATGGTTATTATTTTTAACACCTTTGTTAGTGCCTTTTTTAGCATTTTTGTATTGTGAGTGCTATTGCTAGTGCTATTTTTAAATAGCATTTTTTGTATTATAAATTGTGAGTGCTATTGTTAGTGCTATTTTTAAATGACATTTATTTATCATAAATTGTGAGTGCTATTGTTAGTGTTATTTTTAAATGGCATTTATTTATCATAAATTGTTAGTGCTATTATTAGATAGAATTTATAATTGTTAGTGCTATTTTTAAATAGAATTTTTGTATTATAAATTGTGAGTGCTATTGTTAGTGCTATTTTTAAATAGCATTTTTGTATTATAAATTGTGAGTGCTATTGTTAGTGCTATTTTTAAATGTCATTTATTTGTGAGTGCTATTATTAGATAGAATTTATAATTGTTAGTGCTATTTTTAAATAGAATTTTTGTATTATAAATTGTGAGTGCTATTGTTAGTGCTATTTTTAAATAGCATTTTTGTATTATAAATTGTGAGTGCTATTGTTAGTGCTATTTTTAAATGTCATTTATTTGTGAGTGCTATTTTTAGATAGAATTTATAATTGTTAGTGCTATTTTTAAATACAATTTATTGGAAGGTATTTTTGGCTATAAAAGGATGGCAAGAGTTTTGAGGTTGAAGGGGGGAGACATTTTGTAGAGTGTGCAAATTTTTGAGAGCTTAGAGAGAAGAACACAAACACTCTCTATATTCTCATAATCTTGAGAGAGCAAAATATACTAAGTTCGGAATATTGATTCCGCATATTGCTAGCACAATTGTTGTGGAGTTATTAGTCGTCTCCCCGTTCGTCAATTGGTGGTGCGTCCGAATTAGATGCCTAACACTTGTGGAGGCTGAGATCGAAGAACATCGAACCGACACCTCCGTTCAAGCACGCTACGAGAGGTAATCTATTTACTCCCTTTGAGACTTTGTGATTTTTTTCGATTGAAATGCACGAAGTACGCCTCTGGAGATACATGTATGGGTTGTTATTTATTTCCGCTACGTGTTACGTGGATCCCAACAGTGGTATCAGAGCCAATCCTTAGGTGTTTTCGTGCATTTAATTGATTTTTTGCAATTTTTGCAATACTATGGTCAATATGTATTAACGAATTGTTCGTCTTACATGGCTAATGGAGATTGATTATTTTATATGATAAATTAATCAACGTAGCAAAAATTGAGACTAAATCAATTTTGAATCGAAAATTTATGGCTATCTTATTTTACGTAAAAATTCTTAATATGATTCAACGTAGAATTTTTATTGTGCATTCCTAAGTTTTAAATTGTGAATTTATTACTTACGTGAAAGGGTGGTGATCATGGAAAAATCCCTAATCAATGTGATTGATGTATATATGAATGTATGATGATTATTTATATATTTGGGGTTGTAATTATTAAATGGAGACTGCGTACTCCTTTTATTTTTCATGTAATCTTTATTTTTAGCATAGTCAATTGTTGATGTAAATGCTACGAGGATTACGTGGAGGAGCCTTTTAAGTCGGCGAGCTCTTTGGGGCCCAATTCTTGAAGAGTTCAAGAAACCAAGAAGAAGCGAAGAGCGGCTCTCCGTTATTAAAATATTAAAATGATTAAATGTGGTCTCATTGGCTCGAGACCCATTAAATCATAATTCCATGATCACCACGTAGGATAGATGTTTATGTGATTGGCATCTATTTATTTATTATGATTACGTGAGCATGTTAAACTGGTTAATGTGCAAAGTCAGACTTACCTCACCCAAAATTGCGCCTGCATGAAATCCTAGTTAGGGAAAATCACTCGCGTTAGGTACCGAAAGGGCGTTGGTAATGACATCAACGTAACCAAGTCCCCGAACCCAAAATCTCTGGTTCCGCAGAATTGATCGATCTCTCCCAATCGGTCAATAAGGTTTCCGGTCTACCCTCCAAGAAAGACCGGTGGCGACTCCAAATGCATGCACAAGTTGCACATGCCACCACGACCACACTAAGGTCGAAAGCGATCGACTGTTATCGTCGAATCCCTTTGAAAAATACTCCCGCCGCGATTTGGTATGGGCCTGGGAGGGCCCGCGCCGATCCAAAGCCCGCGATCCGCACCCTTGTGCAGGGGAAGGCCCGCGATCGGTAATCCATTAGCCGCGTCCGCTTCCGGACGGGTCGCGACAACGATGTAGATTCGATTCCCATTTTATTTTGTTTTTCTCTTCTTGTTTATTTTTTGGATTTAGCTTAGGTCAACATAATTATGACGAACTAATTAAATTATGATCCCTTCTACTCAATTAATTTTCATGAGAAGTATATTATTTATTATATTTGAAAATAATTTAAAAACTACCCATGTATGAATTTGAATCATATTAATTTGATTGAAATAATCATAAAGATATTAATTTATCATGTACATATAAATGTATATACTATGCTATTTAGATACAGGACATCCCGCTCCAGGTCCATGATTTTTCTATATTTAATGAACACAATGGATTTAATTTTAGTAGAAGTGCCCAAAAATTTCATCGGGATCATGAATTTATCATGACGTGGTAATAGGTTGGAACACTACCGGTGAAAAAGGAGGGAAAACACATGATTAATGGCTATAATGGACCGGATCCATGTGAAACTTGATCTAAGGCTTGGGTCCGGACTAGGGGTGAGCAACCGGGGAACCTTCCAGACCAGACCGAATAGGCTGGTTTCGAGGGTGCTGGTTCAATTCCCGATTCCAATATTTTGCAATCGGTGATTCTCGATCTGATTCCTGATTCTAGGGTGGAATCGCTCAATCGAGCCGCTCGGACTAGACTGTTTATTATTATTATTATTTTTTTATTTCTCAAAATTTTCAAAGAAAGAAACCCTAATGCTCTTTAGTCTTAGTCTTTCCCCACTCTTTCCACTTTCAAGTTTCCTTTCCTTCTCACGAGTCATGCATTTCCCTCTCTTGAGGTGGAGGCCAATCTCCCTGCAAAGGAGATGCCCTTCAGCAAAGGCCCAACTGACTTGCAAACCTCTCATAAGCCTATAATACAATGGAAACACTTTTGCACTTTGACCCCTGTAGTATTTAATATTTATGACCTTACACTCTCACTTAACCCTTAAACTAAAAGGCGGTTGACCTTTTGTTCGACAAACAATAACAACCAGAGCAAGCGACCGGTTTCACTGTACCATTCGCGAACTGGACCATATTGATTCGATTTCAAGATTAGGTGATCTCTGGTTCTCGATTTCTGAGTGGATCGAATCGGACTGAAAATCGACCCGTCCTCGTTCAGACAATAGTCAGTTTATACTTAAGGCCGTCCTCTGTTCGGAGGCCCACTCCTCTTGTATTTTAACTTAAGGTTTGCTTTCAATAAAACGCGCCTTTGATTAAAAAAAAAATTGCAAATTTTCTTCTTTGGCTCTCAAATTGGCTGCTTTACAAATGCTTTTGGTTACTAAAGCTCTGAACTTTACAATCAGGTTACAAGACTTAAAAAAAAAAAAATTCAAGAAGAGCCTAACCGGTCCAAACCGTGACGAGCCGGATCGCACCCGGGCTCGATCCTCAGCGCCTCCTCGAACGCCCTCCTCGCCTCCTCCCTCAGCCCTTTCCTCTCGCAGCACTCACCCAGCACCCGCCACGCCGCCGCCTCCCCCGGCCCCACCCTCACCGCCTCCCTCGCGTCCTCCACCGCCGACTCCGCCCTCCTCCTCCTCCCCCCCATCCCCAACTTCAGCTCCGCCCTCTTCGCCAGCGCCTCGGCCCTCTCCCTCCCCGACAGCGACCTCGCCCGCGGCGCCGACAGCGCCAGATTCAGCGACCTCAGCGCCGAGCTCCGGCGGCCGAGCGAGTCCAGGGCCATGGCCTTGAGGACGTGCGGGGCCGCGTCCTTCGGGGACTGCGAGATCGCGGCCTCGGCCTCGGCGAGGGCAGCCCTGGCGAGGGTCAGGGCCTGGGTGCGGCGGCTGTGGTGGGTAGGGGAGGATTGGGCCCGGACGAGGAGGTTGGAAGCGCGAAGGAAGTGGCGGTTGGACTGGGCGGCGGCGGCGGAGGCGGATCGGGTCTTGGTCCGGAGCTTGGTGGAGGGTCGCGCGGAGAGTCGCCGGACGGCGAACAACAGCATGGCGACGGACAAGACAAGGATGGCGAATTGGACGAGAACTTCAGGGGGCATTGCCGCTTCGTTTCTTCCGAAAACTTATGAGAGGATTCCTCAATTTCCCCGAATCCAAATCGGAATTCGGACCCGTCAATTTGAAGCAGCGGCGATGGGAATCTAATCTCGAAGATGTGATGTTGTCCACGCGCGCTTTGCTGTGAAGATTCAGTGGGCTTAGGGCCCATATGCATCGACCCAGCAGAGAATGGGCTTACGAATAGCCTGGGCCCCTTCTAATCCATATCGACTGCTCGTGAGATTTGAATATGAAACATTTATTTGGTGAGACCTCGGCCTCCGATCGTGACAACTCCTCTCCGGACTCCTGATTCCTGCCTCGGTTCGAGCCGATGGACGAGATCTCCTCCTTCCCACTAGACTTCGCGATCTGGAGGCTCGACCACGCCGCCGCGATTGTCCTCGAGCCCGAACTATTAGAGTTATTATAACGTGGGCTTATATTAATTGGGAGTGTAATTACCGTTTTATGGGCTTGCTCTAATAAATTATGGATATAAAGATCTTTAATGGGCTGAATATGGGCTTGAATAGTATGGGCCGAATTCGATCCGGCTCGTGATGAGAGGGCCCAGCTGCAAACTCTATAAATAGCACTAGGGTGCCTCCCTCTAACCCTCATATATAACTTCACACGCCATTTCGTCTTCTCATAAGAATAGAGAGGAGAGCAATGGACTGTCTCATCGACATTAGGCATTCGGAGGGCTATATAGAGGGGAAGCGCCTAAGCTTTGGATTGTCAAACTTTCGCTTAAAGACCGATGGACTCCAAATCAGATGCACGAATTCCTTTAAACCATTACTGTATTTCTAGATTCTAGTTATGTTGATCCTGAGATTGCCGTAGTAAGTTTTATAGGGGCTTACATGTGGTATCAGAGTCATAAATAGTCTAGATTTGGAACTATTGGTATTTGCCCATTTTCGAAAATTTTAACCAATGAAAGTTGAATTTGCTTACATATTCGGGTTGTGCTTGTTGATACGAGTTTTTTGGTAGGTGGCGCACCTTCATAGGAGGAGGATTGAGCCGCCGTAGTTCGGAGCTAGAACCTACTGTTTAGGCCTGTTTTTGGAAATTTCATCTAATGAAACATGAATTTTATTACATATTTGGGCTCTACTAGAGGAGACGAGTTGAACGAGTAATCGTTGACCACCAGAGGAGGCCATATGCGCCCCCACGCTTGACAACACGCCGTGAAGGCGACAGTGTGTCGCTCCCGCGCACCCAGCGATGAACTGCCTTAGCCGCTGACGTCAATGAGGTCGTCGTCTCACCAAAACTTGTTACGTGGCACAGCCATAGGACGACCGCCTCCTCATGGGAGGCTGCTACGTGGCGACAACATCATTGATGACGTCGGCCAGTACCTAGGTCAACCTGACCAGACCCAGTTTGATCGTTGACCGATTCGACCGATCGGCGGTTGGACTGGAGGCCTCGGTCGGATTAGTCTTGGTCAAACCAATCGGATCGGACTGATTGAACCGATTTTTTTGGTCGGATTCTGAAGCTGGCACGTGTTGTACGTGAGGCTCACGCGCCGACTCTTCAAGCAAATCGTGTAGGTGCTTCCGTGCTCTGTTTTGAGCTTTTTTGGTATCGACATGTATGAAGATTCTCTACATTGTGGTATAGTTCTTTTAAATTTTTGGAGCTTTTAAGGATAGAAAAATGCATAAAAATCATATATATGTGTATTTCTAGGGGTATTATTGACATTTTTTTCATGTATTTCCATATGATTTTGGAAATACTAAGGCTAGCTCACAAGTGTATGACCACGTACAAGATGTGTAGAGTATTATTAACTGTTAGCATGTATAAGGTTTGACAAGCATCAATGACTGAAGTAATGTTAATAGCATCCCCTATGATTTTAGAATAAAATGCCCCTATAATGAAGTCAAAATCACTTGAATATGATAAATGTAAGACATAAAGTTTATATCCCTAGTATGAGAGAGTTTTACAAATTCAATTGGGTAGGGACCGCCAAAGTGGCGCGCTTGATTGAGTTTGAGAAATATCAATCTCATATTGTAATGAGATGTCTTCTATTCTAATGCGTGGTCACACTCCCAAAGGAGGTGATTATGAATTGTTTCACGGAGGGATACATGTACGGAAATTGTTGGGAATTAACCAATTCTAGTGATTTATACACCCAAAGGTGGTGATTCACGAAAATTGAAATATATTCTTATGGTTGTTGTCATGTGGAGAGTTTACAACTACATATTACATATTCTGCCTAGACGTGATTATGTGATGATGTATGTAACTCTTCAGATGTGTATCGCGACCTGCCTTAAATCTCTCCCGAAGGTTCGGCGGGTTTAGAGGTATTGCCATTGGTCAATGGTGCGAACTCTCCCAAGTGTTGGCTCATGTGACGTTAGATTTCATTTTACTGATTAGCAATCTAAAAAGTTATTAGGAGTCGACACTAGCGTATCGGGGTCGGCTAGAAACCAATTGAGATATGAGAGTGTCACCTCAATTCCTGCGCAAGCAGAGCTTCTAGATTCGGAGACTTGTTTATGCTAACAAGATAAATAGCGCCCTTTCGGTACCTAAATAGCTAATGTTCCCTAAGAAGACCACACATTATGTATATCATTTTAAGATTATCAAGCATCTAGCCCGTACTAAATGATCATGTATTATGTTTTTTTGTCATTTCATGCAATTATCTATTTATCCTTAACCTAGCAATATGGAAAAAGCGATTAATAGACAATTTTTCAAAATATAGTGTTGTAATAAACACTCAATTAGGTAAATATGCCAAATATTAGACTGGTCTGAACACATACAAACAAAATCTATAATGGCGATATCTAAAGAAAAAACCCCGATATGCCGATTGGATACAAAAAATGGGCCGGATTGGATGTCGATCTTCAATCACCAAGCCTCGACGGGCTATCATTTCCATGGACATCGCTGTCGATTGCCACATTGGAAGCATATGCATTAACTCAAAATAGATAATCAGCAAAGTTCAATCAATTAAAGGATAAAACGAGTATCTTGAATCAAACTCTAATTGCCATGCTAATCTATCCATCGAAACATGTTAATAGAGAAACATTTATCAAAATATTCACATGCAAAGTTTTGCTATGCTATGCAAATAAAATATGACAAGTATATCAACAAGCAAGCATATAAAGCCTAATTTAGGCAATATAGGCAAATAGGGGCATTTCCTACCTATTTCCTTTTTTTTTTTTACTTTTTATGGGGTTTTCTAATTTTTAAACATTATTATTATTATTTTAATAATTTTAACAAAAAGGGATTGGGTCGGGTGAGTTCTGTTGACCTGACCTAGTTGGACTGGACTCAAACCTCCAAGGTTTGAGTCTCACGCGGACTGGGCTCAAAGCATGAGCCTAGCCTGAACTCTACAAAAAACAAGAGAGATTGGGCTCATCCTTAACTAGCTACATTGTTGACACCTGATTTTCGATCATTTTTATTTCATTTTATTTTGAGAAAATTATTTTAAAATGGTTAAAAATTTATAAAAATTACAAAATAAATTTTGGAAGCCTTGGCCTAACCTTATGAACCAATTTTGAACAAAAAATATGTTTTTTGTAATTTTTAATATTGTTTGAATTTATTTTATTATAAGAATAGCCGAAAAAAAAAGCATTTGTGGTCACAAAAATACACAAAGATAGTTAATTTTTTTTTATTTTAATTTCATTTCCATTTTGGCCACATTAAATCTCAAAAATTCAACTTGGGTCACTGTTGACACCTAATTCCGGATTAGCCTTTTTTTAGCTATTTCTGAGAAAATTCATAAAAAGTAAAAAAATTACAAAATCAACTTTGGTGGCCTTGGCCAAGCCTGAGGAACCATTTTTGACAAAAAAAAATATTTTTTCATATTTTTTTTCATTTTTTAGTATTTTTGGAAATTAGAAACATACTTAAAAATTAAATAAAAATAGCATTTGAGGTAAAAAAAAATATGGAAAAATAGTCAATATTTTTCTCTTAAATCCTTTGTCTTTTTGACCTCACAAAACGTCCAAAATCAAATTCAATTTTACGCGTTTCTTTGTTACACATATGATTGAATTTGGTAAAAAAATGTCAATTGAGTATTTTAATTTGCAATTTTGGTTTTTTTTTTAGGATCTTGACATTCAATCTAATTGTCCCGTATCACAATTTGGCCCAATTGTTTGCACAGACTGCTTAATTGCACGAATTAGGCAAAATTGTACACTTAATTGCATTTTAGTCCTTAAAATTAGGTATAATTGAAATTACTTTCAATTCAGGGACTATCATTGCAAATTGAAGTCACTACCCAATGGTTTTCATCATTTTGAATCGATTGACATAGGCAATTTGGTCCAATTTGATCATTTGAGCCTTCAATTTCACAATTTGCCTAATTCTAATTAAATGAAAATTTGGGGTTTTTATTGAAATTGATATGAACTTTTGGGCAAAACCACATTTTTAGATAAAATTCATGCCCTAAATTCGATTCTGAGGTCCATTTGCAAAAATTCCCCATCGATTTGGATTTAATTTGAAAAATTACAATTCGAAACCGATTCAGACCGCCCGGTCAGACCGGTCGAACTGGTTTGCTAAAGTGCATCGTCTTCCCCCCCAAGGAACAGTCCTCATGCTGATTTTGATCGTCAAATTGAGAGGCAATTCGCGAATAATTGGTAGGGGAATGGTGGACGTCTTGTTCCTCTCATCATCCCCCGCCGATTGACACCAGCGACACCCTTCAACATTGCCGGAACATAGAGAGATCGGCCGGTCAAGAGGCGGGACCTGCAAAAGTCAACGTAAGCAAAACTCAGCACAAATCCATGCCAAATTCGTGTGAAATTAGACTTGCCGAAGGACCAAACAGAGTTGGACGGAATGCCCACTGTCCCCGACGCCGTTTGGACCATAAAACACGTGACCTCACGTGCAGACGAAGAGATTTAACTCCTCCCAATTGGCGGCAAAGCTTCTCGAAATTGAATATAGCCATGGGAAGCGAGGGAGAAGAGAGAGTTAGTTGATTCAGTTAGAGGAGGGAGAACTGAATCGAACAGAGAGAGAGAACGAGAGAGAGAGAGAGCTCCCCTCCATCGTCATTGTCGAGGGTAGAGCTCGGATTTGCAGAGTACCGGTTGGGCCTCTTGAGGCTAAACCAAAGCTCGACGAGGTCGTGAGGAGGTCGTCCAGGCTCCCAGGAAGCGATCGCCGTCGACCGCGCAAGCTGAAGCCGCGAAAACAGGTGAGTCTGGTCTTCAAGCTTTCGCACTGTGCTTTAATGGCGGAACTCGATTCCGACCTTGATTCTTCAAGTTAGGGTAGGTGTTTTACTCTTCAAGCATCCCTAACCATCATCGCATCTTCATTTTGCATCGGCTTCGCTTGAAGACCTCGAATTGAGTCTTCGAACTTAGCCTCCATTGCCGGTCCCTGTCCGTTCTTGCCTAGCCAAATCTAGGCCGTGCGAGCTCGAGGTAAGCGTTCTGAACTTCCTTTCGTGCTAATCTGTGAATGAATTGCTCTGATTCTGCGTGGTTTATGCGATTGAGTTTCCATGGCCGTACTCAGCATCTCACATGGTGATTGAGATTTGGTGAATGAAGTCCCTCGATTCCTAGGTATGTTAAACTAGAGTCCATCGCGAGTCGATTGACGCCGGTCTCGTGCGATTTCGTTAAGGTTTCACTGTTGGATCGTCGCCGGGGATGCGCAGTCGTCCATTTAGTTGCAGTCGCGAGGTTGAAGACGAAGCTGACGTGTTTGGTCAAAGAGTCAGCGGTCCTAGGTGGCAGTCCATCATTGGTCCACGTGTTCGCCCAGCCAGCATGGCCATTAGAGTTTGTTATTCGAACAAATTGATCGGACGGCTTAGATAAATCGAGTCCAAATTTTAGTGGCCGTCCGATTAGTAATTAGGTTTATCCGAAAATATTTTAAAATCAAAAAATCAAAATGAGTTGAAACGGTGCCGTTTAGGTTAGTGGCAATGCGGCGTCGTTTAGGTTAGTGAGGGTGGGCGGTCCAGATCGAGTCTTGCGTTCTAATCTTGACCGTAGATTTTGGTAGGTCGATCAGACGGCCTTGGTCGAGTCTCCAGTCAATCTAGGCTGTAGATTTTAGTCAGTCCATCCAACGGCCGTGGATTAGCCACTCGGTTCAATAGGAACCGTTGGATCTAGCGCAAATAATCAGAAAATAAAAAAAAACGATGATACGGCGTCGTTTTAGGGAGTGGTCTGCGCGGGTCCGGGTCTAGGCCGGGTTCCGACCCGAGTGGGTCTGGTCGACCCGATCCGAATCATTTTTTTAATAAAAAATTCAGAAAATGATTTTAAAAAAATCAGAAAAATTCTAGAAAATCCTAAAAAATGTTAGAAAATCCTAGAAAATCCCAAAAAAATATAGGAAAATTGTGAAAAAATCCTAGATACTCCAGAAATCCCCAAAAATCGAGAATTGACCACAGACAACTGGTCAATCCTATTTTTGGGGGTTTCTTATCCGTTCTTTCGAGAATTGACTATATTACCCTTTAAGGGTAAGTCGCCTCTGCTGTGTATGTGAGATAAAGCCGATAATGCCAAGGCAAGAATTAGGGTGGGTTAGGCTACTAATTCTCGGGCTTGGATTTTCGAATCTCGTCCCTTTTCTCAAAATGACGATTTTAGCCCTCAATGGGTAAATCGCCTTTCCATTCCAATCGAGTCCTGAAAATTGTTTAAATTAGGGTTTGAGTCAGGTAGGTGACTAACCATAATATTTGAGATTTTCAGTTCTCATCTTCGCCTAAAAAGATGACTTTACCCCTCCAAAGGTAAAATCATTTTTAAATTCCAAAAAAATTCTGAAAATTCCCGAAAAATAGAAAATGGATGGATTTGATCGCCAATCCCATTTTCACCATCTTTTGACTACACACTTCATCTGAAATGACGATTTTTCCCTTCCGGGGAAAATTATCCCCAAATTTCTCAAAATTACGATTTTGCCCCTCATGGACAAATCATGTCAAAATCACTCATAAGCCTTGATTGATACTTCTCTAGGCTGATATGGCATTACTAGGGATGCCATGCTACTTTCATGTGATTTATCCGCATGTTTTGGATCCTTGATTTGCGCATTTATTTCTACTGATTGTGAGTGATAGGGTAGCCATTCCCATCTGCAGGAACTCCTAGATTTAGGTTCCGTCCCCCACTCATCTGTATGAAATCTTAGCATTAGGTAAATTATTCAACTTAGGTGCCAAAAGGGCGTTAACTCTAACAGTTGGTGTAACAAAGTCCCCGATCCCACTTCTCTGGTTTTCGCAGAATCGAATAGATCGCTCCCAACTATTCGATAGGGTTTCCGATCGTACCCTCCACAAAACGATTGGTGGCGACTCCTCGGCATGTACACATATCACATGTCACCAGACCACACCGAAGGTCGACCACGTATATCTAGCCGTTGCGATTTAGGTAATGGACCTTGGAAGAGGCCCGCGTCCGATCAGGCGACGATCGGGCGGCCCATTAGCCCTCTCCTCCGCGAGAGGGTCGCGACAGACTGGCGACTCCGCTGGGGACTATTCTAAACCAGAATCTCTGGTTAAGAATTCAAGAGGACTTGAGCCGATTAAAAAGTTGATTGGTTTATCTGATATTATTTTCTGCAGATGCTCTCGAAGGTGAGGTACGTAAGCTACCATTGTGTTAGATATTTTTGTAGATTGAAGAAATAAGGGGTGTAGTGATTGCTGACATCTTTCCTGCAGGTTGGAGTTGGAAATGTATGTTTATCTTACGCACATATTGAAGCGGTGTTTGATACAAACTGCTGTGCATGACTTGCATTGTGATGATCACGACACGTCGCACACACTGGTGGTCAAACCCCGACTGCGACCACCTCTAGGATACCTTAGATAGGGAAATGATGCGAAAGGATCTCGTGTTTGATGGCACTTGAGACTTTCGTGTTCATTCCCGCTCACAATCCAAATTGGTGATATATAGCCCTATTGGGTAGGTACCCTTGGGGAGGAGTCTGCCTCATTTGGATTGTGGGAGCCTGAGCCATAGGTTCCTCACCGGATTCTTGATTTTTAGAGTATATCCACTTGTCTCATGCGTATGTCTATGGATGGTTGGTATACCTAAAACCGCCCATTGTTACAGGGGAACATTTTACATTCCCCGAGTCTGGTTGGTAAGGTATTTACTTTCAATGTACATTATTATTCCCTGTTCCATAGTATGACACATGCATTAAATACGTCTACATGCATTTGCATGCATCGTGAAACTCAAGTGACTAATTGAAATAACGATGATAAGGGGGTAGGATGTCGCTGTTCCCTAGAAGTTCAACAGAGTTGGTGACCTTCGAATACGTAAAGAAAGTCACTCGCCCTGGATCGAACACGAGGTTACACTTTACCAGATTTGTGCACGGCCGAGAGCTAACTGGACGTAAGTTGGGATACGCCGAAGATTGCCAAACTCGTTACTATGTCGATAACCTCAGGTTTAAGCGACAAGCAGACGAAATGTTTAAGGATTACTTGGAAATAAAGAGACAACATCGCAACCGCTTAGCTAGGAACGTGTATGCTCGTCGAAAGGCTGAACGGCAAGCTAATGAAGATATACCCATGATCACCCTTTGGGGAAAAAAGAGACGCCCTGCAATCAAGACAAGACCGAAATGCATTATACTCAAAAAGACAAAACGCGAGAAGACTCCTGAGGTCATTATACAATGGACCAGAGAATGGCCAGAGGAGCTGAGATGCCTCGATCTATTCAATGAAGACGACCCCTTACACTCAATTGGGGGAGGGTTCCTGACTGACTATCATTTTGAAGAAGAATAGACCTTTGGGAAAGGGTGGTTTAGATCCTCACATTCCATCGGCCATTTATGGCTTTCTTGTTTGTAGAGTCTCTCTTTACCTTTCTTTCGGTAGGCGTCCTGGTTGTAATAAGGGATTCATTCTGCTCTACTCCCATTTGATGTATTGACCAATGGAATGTGACGTTGTTATTTCCTTAGTCACTAGAGTGAACCTGACTAAATTGCATAATTCACTTTCCTGAAATTCAAATTAGGCTTTAAGTTAGGCCTTCAGTACCTGAAAAAGGTTCTAATTTTCATTTCTTCGATTGAACTATGCAATTAAGTTAGCCCATGCATATTTCATGGCATTTGCATAGTCACATGTTTAAAGTAATTTTTGACGATTGACTTTTCAAAATCATTTCCATGTTTTAGACTTGATGGGAAAGAATGATATTCAAGTGTTCAAAGTTCCCCGGATCGAGCTCCTATCATGGTGGTATAGCATGGGCGAAGCTAGCCAGAAATACACCAAATCACGAGTGGGGTATTTATTGGAGCTGTTGAAGATTGAATGCCCGCCGCCTTTATCCAAGCCATGGCACTCTATTGGGACCCTACCACTGCTACATTCTGCATGGAGGGACTAGAGGTTACCCCTACTATCGAAGAATACATCGTCGCCATTGGAGTTGAGTTTACTCACTTACTAGTTCAACCTCCCATAGGATTTGAGCCCTTGACTCAACTAGCTGAATTTCTTGACACAAGCCTCAACGAAGTCAAAGAAGATGCCAAAAATAACTCTAGACGAATTTCTCTATCTTTCCTTCTAGATCGATTTCCCAACCTCCCTGCCGATAAGGGAACTAAATCTGGTAGAGCCTTTGTCTTGGCTTTCTTTAGTTTTGTGCTATTCCCGATCTCGTCTGTTACCTTCGAACCTGTCATGGCTGTAGTAGTCAGACAAGTTTGTTGTGGGTGTGATTACTCAAACGTTATCCTTGCTGAAACCTTCCTTTTCCTAAACCGCTTCAAGAAAAATAAGAAGGGAATCTTTAGAGCCTCTAATGATCTTATGTACCTATGGTTCTCATCTCATATTAGACAATTTCATATCCGCATGGGTTTCACTGAGATTAGCTCCGATGCCCATCCTCTTAAAACTTTCGTCGGAACCCATATACGTATTCCTAAGTTCAACTTCATAGAATGGAAAAAATTCTTTGGAACTCTGAAATCAGAACAGCTCCGATGGCGGCTTAGATTGCCAACACTAGGCACAGTCAAGCTCGCATGTAATGACGAAGACCTAGTCCCCTTGTTAGGATTCATAGGCGCTATTGCATATTATCCGAAGAGGGTTATCCGACAATTTGGGACATTACAGGAGATCCCTTCACCACCGCGGCTGGTATCTTCTTATTTGACATGCCAAAAGAGACCCTTACATGAGAGAAGAAGAAACAGATTGAAGCTAAGGTGGAATTTATTATACACTGTTTGAAGAACTCTCAGGTCGAAGATATAAGATGGCCAGAAAACATGACTCGCAAGGAGAACGTTCACAGGGCCACCACAGAATACATTCAGCACTTTGAGGCGGTCAGACGCAGCCTTGTCGAGCCTTATGTACCCAAATATATCATACCGTACGTGCCTGGAGTAGAGCCGTACATACTCGAAGATATGGGATTGCCGTCATATCCAGAAGATGAAGAGTCCTAGGCTGAAGAGATGGATCCATGTTGGGATGATAAGGACGCCTTAGACCTCAAGTGTCCTAGACTTGAATAGGCTATTCTGTCAAGTGTAAAATAAGCAAACATTATGATTCCTTTTCATGCATACTTACTTGTACTGAATATTACTTTGGACGCATTTGCATGAGTGTGGACATGTTTTATAAATGCATAAAAACTATCGTAAAAAATTACGCTTCTTTTAATTTCATGAATTCTTTTGGAGAATGATTAAAAGAATTGCTCACGTGAGACTAAGGCTCACAAGGTAGTCCTTTTTCTCGTTCACAATAGAAAATATGCAATTAGAAGAATCAAGTACTTCCTTTTGTCAATACTGAAAAAATACTCACTGATATTCCTTTTAAAAATAGGTACACTCTAATCACGAAATTACCGACGCATCGTTTTCGCACTCGACTTAAGACAAGAATGGAACAACAAGAGTTGACCCCTCGAGTAGGCATACTGGAAACTCAGATGACCGCTATGGCAACTATGATGGCTGATATTAATGCGATGCTGGAAGCCTCCCACGCCAGACTGGCAGTGGCTCCTAACCAGAACAATTCGAGTCCACCATTCGCACTCGATATGGCTGAAAAAGAAACGACAGAAGATACCCAACGTACAGAGGAAGATGTCCGTATGCCGAACTACCAGTCACAGCAAAAGGCACCCCCTGTTGTCATCAACCTCGAGAAGGATGAAAATGAGAAGCAGACCGTGAAAACTGAAGCAGAGGCTAAGAGAATAGTCAATATTGAAGAGTGTTTAAATAGCCAGGGTTATGAGTTGGCCCGTTTTGACAAGATATCTCCTTTTGCCAAGGTAGAGACCCCTCTTGACTACAAGGAGCTAGACTTCGTGAGAAAGTATAATGGGACAGGCTGCCCCCGCGCTCACCTCAAATATTACCTGCATAAGATGGCGTAATATTCAGACTACGTTCCACTACTGATGAATACGTTCCAAGAGAGTCTGGCTGGCGCCGCCCTGGCTTGGTTCATCGAGTTGGACCTGGATGACTACGATGGGTGGGAAGATCTTGCAGAGGATTTCCTTAGGCAGTATAAGGTCAACACAGCTATGGCCCCAACGAGAGAAGATTTGTTACAAACCTCAAAAGCAATGGGTGAATTGATCAGAACATACGCCCAGAGGTGGCGAGCTTTGGCGACCCAAGTAAAACCGTCAATCCCAGAAGAGGAGTTGATTGACTTATTCCTGAAAGCACTCCCCTACGAATACTTCGTCAGATTGAACACCTCTGGATGTCAAACCTTTACACATTTGATAAAGGTGGCCGAAAGGCTTGAGTGGGCCTTAAGAGAAAGGAGGCCGTATGAAACTTCTACCAGAAAGCAATCCCCCCCTGAAAAAGGAGAGAGAGGCTGGGCTCGACATAGCCTTCATACCAGACCCCCATAAGCCCAAGGTGTTTAACAATTCTAATCAGACCAAGGGAGGATCGTCGTGGTCGGCGCCAAAAGGGCAAGAGTCTAGAAAGAGGCAACCCTAAAAGCAGTTCTCTCAGCTCCCAAGACCTTTATCCAAGCTGCTCCCAATGCTGCTAGAACAACACTTGGTGGTGAAGGAACCACCTAGGACAAATTTTGTTAAATATCCTGGCTTTGATGAAAGCCAGACCTGTGTCTGTCACATAGACGAAAGGGGACACAACGTTGATAATTGTTATATCCTTAAGCTGAAGGTATAAGGTTTGATCGACAGTCAGATTTTGAAGTTTGATAACATGGCTCCGAATGTACAAGAAAACCCGATCCCTGACCATCAAGCAGTAGATGCAATATTCACTGACGAGGAGGAAAACCACCTTAAGTTGAAGGTGGACATACCTAAGCTGACCAGCATTCTAGCAATCGCTTCACTATACCCGAAAGAAGGGGAGATCTCTGCTGACATGAAGAAATTGTGTATCGCTAAGATGAAGAGCTTGGGGATAATGTCGAATGTTACCTATGAAAGATTCGAGAGAGTCGAGGCCTCTCTAAGCTTGGAAGGGAGCCACTTTGTGATTAAAACTGAGCAGGGAAACACATGGAGTATCTCGCACGAGAGTCTAGTAGGCGATCTTGGGCCGATCATCAAGCCGGAAGAAGAACTCGACGAGCACGAACTGGAAGCTAGCAGACAAAGTTTAGCAGATCGCAGATTCATGGTTAACGCACTAGAAATGGGAGAAATCATAGACAACGTGGGTCAGGATTCTGGGGGATACAACTTTAAGGTGAAATATTCGACTCCTCCTAGTTTCTATCAGAGAATGGAGGATATCATACCAGACGGATGGGGGAATGGACGTTCCCGTTCAACCGGAAATCCCAAAAGAGGTGGAAAAGCCTTTTACGAAAGGGCTTGAGTCATCGATTGACCAGATGATAGATACCAAGCTTAACGCAAAACAATATGTCGAAATAGAAAGATCGGAGGATCAGCGGCAAGACTCAGTTGAACCATTCAAGGGAATGAGAGAGTGCTCGAAATTTACGATATCAGCAAAACTAAGTAATGACGACCGACATCGTCAACTGGAAAATGAAATTTTCTCAAAAGACTTTGGCGACACTGTGTCGATGATTGAAGCCGCTACGACTGTGGTGATCAAACTGGAGGAGCTTGACAGCTTGAGTGAGGTAGAAGATTATCTAATCAAACCTATTGTGATTCGACTGCCAAGAGAGGAATCGGACGATGGAGCTGAACCAGAGGTATCTTGCCCAACGACAATAACTATAAAAGTCCCTCCGGTAGTAGAGTACGATCCTAAGGCAGTCTATTGGGACTATGGGACGGAAGAAGTAGATGTGGTAATGAGGTCTGGACGATTTTACGCCCCTAGGGAAGGCGAATCCAAAAATAAAGAAGTTTCGAAAGAAGACGCGGAGAAACTCATGTCCATTATTAAAACTAGTGAGTTCGAAGTAATTGAGCAGTTAAGGAAAATGCCGGCCCAAATATCTTTATTGGATTTGTTCATCAACTCCGAGAAGCACAAAAATGCACTGTTGAAGATATTGAATGAGGTGCATGTCCTTGAAACTATTAATGATGTGCGGTTAGGGGACTTTGTAGGGGCAATCCTTCCGAAAGATCAATTGAGTTTCTCAGATGAAGACTTCCCCATGGAAGGGAGAGGCCACAATAAGGCCTTATACATTACTGCACAGTGCAATGAAAAAAGAATAGCACACGTACTAATTGACAATGGATTCGCTTTCAACATATGCCCTTTAGCTACCTTGAGGAGTTTAGGCATCAAAGAAGAGATGGTTAAAACCTCCAAAACAGTTGTGAGAGCTTTTGATGGGATGAAGAAGACTGTAGTAGGTGAGATTGAGCTCTACGTACTCATCGGCCCAACAAAATTCTCTATAAACTTCCAAGTGATGGATTTGCCTAGTGATTTCGGATTCTTGTTGGGAAGACCTTGGATTCATGTAGCAGGAGCCGTACCTTCAAGCATACACCAAAAAGTACGATTTGTAGTGGATGGGAAGGTGATTACCGTACATGGAGAAGTTGATCTCCAAGCATATCAGAGCAGCGCCATTCCCTACATTGAACCCGAAATTAAGATGGAAGCAAGCTATCATTCCCTGAAGTTGGTGGCAGCAGTACACACTCTCGTGGGGGCAAGAATGAGAACTCTATGTATTTTTGAAGCCAACCTTTTACCACTAAAGATGCTACTGGCATATGGATACAACCCTAGATAAGGTATGTGTAAGTATGGTCAAGGAATGAATACCCCATATACAGTTGAAATCTAACGAGCATAAGATGGGCTTGGGGTATCAGAAAACCCGCCTGGGTGAGTCTGCCCCCAAGACAACAGGCCGAGGCCGAGGCAAGAGCTGGGGACGCCATGGGAGCCAGAAAAACCAGAAAGATTCATTCATTGGTTCTCCAGCTTGGAAAGGAGAATCTAAGATGTTCGACAGTCCTTTGAACGAGTACTTCAGCAAGAACTCTAGGTGGTTGTCAGAAGAAGATATAACTCCAATAGGAAAAACCCGATCCAGCAAACTCTTTTCTAGGAGACGACTTTGTGAATGTCATCATAGAGTGGCTGGGTGATGAAGCCACTACTTCTGAGTAAAGAAATATCTTCCCTACTCTTGATAATACATTTAAATTTCATGCATTTGTTTTCGCACTTTCAATTTCCGTTGTTTGAAATAAATGTAGGAAAACGCTTTTGGATCTCCGGCCGTTGGTCCAAACAGCATAGCTTGTAGTGAGGCCCATTTTACATTCAATAAAATCACACAAGTTTTGTTAAGGACATATGGAACCACAAATCAGCCTGATGATGATATCAGTCTTCCACGCAGAAGCTTGAGGCCTGATTTTGTATATGATTCCTAATTTCTAAAGGATTTCTGAGGGACAAGGATGTCCTAAGATATGAGGACATTTATACCTGCACTTATTCTGAAATCTCTTTTGAAAAGGTTTTTCACACTCATGCATGACATTTCTATATGGAGTATAGACTAACCATGTTCATGACATTTCAGGCATATCATCTCAAACATACATACCAGGTTGTTATGCGATTCGAATCACCACATTGACTGTTCTTACAATATTGAAGAAGAGGATGAGGATGAAGGTTATGCGTCTATCCGCAGAGAATGGAGTGCCTTCGAGGAGTCAATGCCTCCTACTTCAGAAGAACCGGTTGTTATTAACTTGGGTGATACTATGGATATCAAGGAAATCAAGATCGGTGGACATTTATCCCGAGACGAAAGGCTCAGGTTTACAGAATTACTGATGGAGTATCAGGATGTCTTCGCGTGGTCTTACGCTGACATGCCGGGTTTGGATCCTAGAATTGTGGAACATGCATTACCCACAGATCCCAGTGTTAAACCTGTCAGGCAAGGCAGCAGATGGATGAAAGCCGAGTTGGAAGATAAAATTAAAGAAGAAGTGATGAAGCTTCTCAGGGTGGGCTTTATTGAAGCTATCCCATACTCGGATTGGATTGCAAATATAGTCCCCGTCATGAAAAAGGACGGCAAAGTTCGGATCTGTGTATATTATCGAGATTTGAATAGAGCGAGCCCGAAAGATGATTTCCCACTACCTCACATTGACGTGCTGGTGGATAGTACCGCTGGGTACGAACTATTCTCATTCATGGATGGATTCTCCGGATATAACCAGATCCTCATGAAGCAGGAGGACAAACCAAAGACTGCATTTACCACGCCCTGGGGAAACTTTTGCTATAAGGTTATGCCCTTCGGATTGAAGAACGCTGGGGCCACCTATCAGAAGGCTATGATCACATTATTCCACGACATGATTCATAAAGAAATTGAAGTATATGTCGATGACATGATCGCCAAGTCCAGGAAGGGACAGGATCACATTCAGGTATTAAGAAAACTATTTGAGCGACTGTGCAAATACAAGTTAAGGTTGAACCCTAACAAATGTGTGTTTGGGGCAAAATATGGGAAACTTCTCGGATTCATGGTCAGTAACAGGGGCATTGAGATAGATCCTTCAAAGATTCAAGCTATCCATGATCTAGCAACTCCCTCCACAATAAAAGAAGTAAGAAGTCTTCTGGGGAGACTGAACTATATTGCCAGATTCATCAATCAGTTATCAGATGTGGCTAAACCAATTTTCAGACTTCTCAGAAAGGGTGCAAAAGTGACATGGGATGCAGAATGCAGCCAGGCGTTTCAGAAGATCAAGAATTATCTAGTCACTCCACTAGTACTTGTGCCGCCCATCCCAGGTCACCCATTGACCTTATATTTGACTATACATCAGGAATCTTTGGGAGCCTTACTTGCCCAAACAAGCCCGATAGATGGTAAGGAAAGAGCCATCTATTACTTAAGCAAGAAGTTCACATCGTCTGAAGCAAAATGCATACCTGTTGAAAGGGCTTGCGTAGCAACTGTATGGGTACTTCGCAGGTTAAGACAGTATACCCTACATCACCATATTCAGCTGGTAATAGAAAATGACCCTGTCAAGTACCTCTTGGAGAAACCCGTTCTAATTGGGAAGTTAGCAAAATGACAGGTGATGTTATCCGAATTTGACATCAGGTGTTCTCCACAAAAATCAGTAAAAGGAAGAGCCATAGCTGATATGTTGGCAGAAAACTCACAAAATTGTAAATCTTTCGAAAATACAAAGACATAAGATCAAGTTTTGAACTTGGCAGGAGATAAGTGGGTCATGTATTTCGATGGTGCTGTTAATCTATCAGGAGCCGGCACTAGGGCAGTATTGATATCCCCTAATGATCAACATTATCCTGTTGCGGCAAAGATGACTTTCCCTTGCGCTAACAACATCTCAGAATACGAGGCGAGTATTCTAGGCTTACGATTAGCCATTTCCATGGGAATACTTAGGCTGCAAGTTTATGGAGATTCCATGCTCATCATTTTACAGACACAGGGAGAGTGGAAAACAAAGGACGCAAAGCTCATCCCTTATCATGAATATCTTGAAGAGTTGACACTTAAGTTCGAAGATGTGTCATTTGAATACCTACCAAGATCTCATAACCAATTTGCAGATGCACTAGCCACACTGGCCTCGATGCTGCAAATCACTGGTGGGATAGAAATAGAACCACTAAGGATTGGCATAGTTGAAAAATCGGCCTACTGTATGATGATAGAAGAAGAATTTGACGGAGAGCTATGGTACTATGACATTAAGAATTATCTCTTAAAGGGGGAGTTTCCTGAAGGATGTCAGGCGGGAGACCGGAGATACATAACCAGGATGGCCAGTAAGTTCTTCCTTAGTGGACAAGTTCTGTACAAAAGGTCATTTGACTCCATTCTGTTAAAGTGCGTAGTTGCTAAAGAAGTAAATTTTTTTATGAAGGAGATCCATGAAGGTATATGTGGGCCCCATATGAATGGCCACCTCATCGCCAAGAAAATCATGCGGCTCGAATATTATTGGATGACCATCGAATCAGACTGCTGCCAGCATGTCCGGTCATGCCACCAGTGCCAAATATACGGCGATAAGATTAATGTGCCCCCGAACGAACTGCATCAAATGTCCGAAGCCTGGCCTTTTTCTATGTGGGGGATAGACATGATAGGACCTTTCAATCCAACGGCTTCAAATGGTCATCGCTTCATCCTGGTGGCGATCGATTACTTCACAAAGTGGATAGAGGCCAATTCTTACAAGAATGTCACCGCAAGAAGTGTGGCAAGGTTCATTAAGAGAGATATAATCTCTCGATATGGTACCCCTCAAGCGATCATCACAAATAATGGGTCCAACCTGAACAACAATATTGTCGATGATCTACTGGATCGCTTTGGTATTCGACACCTTAATTCTTCCCCTTACCGCCCACAGATGAATGGGGCAGTGGAAGCGGCTAACAAGAATATCAAAAAGATCATGGCTAAGACTGCAGAGAATTAAAGGGATTGGCATGAAAGGCTACCCTTTGCCTTAATGGCATATCGAACTTCGATCAGAACTTCTACAGGGGCAACTCCTTGGGCTTTGGTATACAGGATGGAAGCGGTCCTGCCCATGGAAGTTAAAGTTCCCTCTTTAAGAATCTTGTCAGAGGGTAAACTCTCCAAGACAGAATACTCCAAACACAGATATGAACAGCTGAATTTGATAGACGAGAAACGTCTTAGAGCGATCTGTCATGGTCAAGGTTATCAGAAAAGGGTGGCCAAATCATTTAATCGAAAAGTTAGAGCCAAAAATTTTGAGATGAATGACCTGGTGGTGAAGAAAACTCTACCAAATGCTGTCCACCCGGGAGGTAAGTTTACCCCGAATTACGAAGGCACATATATTGTCAAAAAGATTTTCACAGGAGGAGCGTTGATTCTTGTAAATTCTGAAGGAGAAGAATTGGGGCACCCTGTAAATTCAGATGCTGTGAAGAAGTATTATCCTTGAAATGAAATCAGATATTGATTATGTGGCCTGTCCCGAAATGATCCGAATCGCCATAACGATCATTACATAAGTATATCATGCATCCATGCATACACTAGCATGTGTTTAGTTTTGCAGGATTCCAAGAAGTGGACTCAAAATCAGATTCATCCAAATGCAACCCTAGACAGAAGGGTCCTCAACATCAAGAATCGGGTGATATGTATCTGTTCCATCAAGGGTTAAACCATCTTTCACTCACAGGAATGTCTATTCTACCCTACATGCAGGAATGCCTGATGAAGACAGGAGATAACAAAGGAGAAACACAGTAAAGTCTCTCACCTCCTATAAAATGAAAAGAGCAAGAGAATGAACATTCACGTGCTCGAACTTAGGAATAAATCTCATTTTTGAAAAATGAATCACTGACATTTATTGCACACCTGTCAGAACCAGAGGTTGTCCAAGCATGGTCAAAGTATACATGATGCATCATTGAAATCTCTTGTGGAGTAAAATGCCTGGAGAAAAATAAAATGGTTCTTTTCATAAACATGGCTTGCTTAGACTATCTAGCAGGGATGATCCTCTAGATGAAAGGCAAACCTAATCCAAACACGTCCTACATACACTTGAGAGATGAGAGAAGTGTGAGAATAGGAAAGCCTGGATCTGATGATATAAGGGCCCTTCGCATCGATTACATAGATTGAGATGACAGAGACATTCATTTCTTTATCCTAAACACTACATGTGACCATTGATAACCCTTTGAACGGAGGTTGCATTCTTTACCCCTGTTAAGAACCACCCCATATTGGGGCCAACTGGAGGTAAGTCCAGCAATATCAGGAGGTAAATGGTTAGAAATTCTCTTACTCAGACTTGCATCAATCTTCGTGTGTTGCTTGTCATTTTAACTTCTATGGTAATTCAGGTGCTTTAAGATGACGAAAAGCATTCGTTTCTCTATCCTACACACTTTTATCCTTTGCCCAGCCCAGTTGAGCCTATACGTTCGTTTCACAAAACCCGTTGGTGATCATTGCATATTTCAAGAACAGAAGCGACGTCACTTCAAGAGTGGAAGAGTTCAAAATATAGGAATTATGAAAAATTCCTGGGTTAATGTTTGAATGCTAAGATTCAAGTTGTACATTTAGCACGCTTATTTGAAAATCCTAATTCCCAAAAGAAAGAAAAAGGTGGGATCTCAACAAAAGACGAGAAAAAGAAAAAAGAAGAGAGAAAAATCCAATCTTGGGCATCAAGAAAAAGCAAAGTGCCTGGTAAAAGTAAGGCCAATGCCCCTCCAAATGCTTGTACACTTGTGAATCGTTTGGTTGACCTTGTAAATGCCGAAAGATGGCATGATACCTTTGTATAGGTCACTAGTGAGATCTGGTTGTAAAAGAAAATCCCAAGAGAGATAAATTGTGAAAGATACTCCCAGATTATGTCACATTCGGATGACGAAAACATAGACGAGATGTTGACGCCGCATTAACACGAGAGAGATGTTCTCCAAAGACTATCAATGCACTTCAAAGACTGATGACGCTCTTTGAACCGGAAGGGACCAGATCAGCGGCAAATCTGCAGTGATCACTAATGTTAAACCCTTCACGTATTCTGAGCAAAAAACAAACCTTTTTCGGTCCTCACTCTTACCTGCGTTACAACCTGAGAAGTCTTTTCTGATTAAAGCATTTGGGTTAGTATAGGGTTTAATGCTTAAGCTTAGCTCGAAGAAGTTCGAGCAAGATCATTTCTTTCTCATTTTTGCAGGGTTCTTGACTTGTAAAATCGGAGCAGATGAAGAAAATTTCGTGTCCAAAAAAGACCTGACTCAAAGAATGAGTCCCCATTCGGAAACCATGTCCAAGCCCAACATTACGGTCTCGTAAAGACTTCCTGATTGATGTAAATGTATGCGCTGCGAACGGCTCCGAAAACCCAAGTACAAGGTATTAGGAAATTCGAGTGCTCTTGTTGTGAAAAGACCAAGTCAAAAAATTGGTAAGAAGCCCTTTCTGACAGAGACATTCCAATAGAATGCTTGAAAGCAAGCTTTGATTGGAAACTTCAAATTGTTTGATCCAAGGATTTTCCTCACAAGGATTCCTGATCATCCTCGTATGCTTCAAGATGTTTTGGATAACCTCCAGCATCCTAAGTCATTTTGCATAAATTGTACAGGTTAAGATAAACCTTTACCTGCATTATAATTATCATTACCTCAAGAGGACTAATATCTTTTCAAATGAGGAATGAACTCTCAAGTCTAAGCTTCTATGAGACTCATGGCAGCCCTAGGTCCAAGAAGTACACTTTGCTTCATAATGAAGATCTTCAGAATCGTCTCTCTGTGAGATTTAAGTTTTTGTAGGTTTGAGCTTTCTGCAGGATGCCTGGAGTCCCCAAATCCCAGAATGTCACCTCCCATGTCGAAAAGACAATCTTCAGAATCGTCTTTCTGTTAGATTTCAGGTAATCCCTAAATCCCAGAAAAATCTTATCGAAGTTTTTGTAGGTTTGAGCTTTCTGCAGGATGCCTGGAGTACCCAGATCCCAGAATGTCACCTCCCATGTCAAAAAGACAATCTTCAGAATCGTCTTTCTGCGAGATTTCAGGTAACCCATAAATCCCAGAAAAATCTTATCGAAGTTTTCGTAGGTTTAAACTTTCTGCAAGATACTTGGAGTTCCCAGATCCCAGAATAGTACCTTACATGTCAAAAGGATAATTTTCAGAACCAGCTTTCTGTAAGGTTCTAGGTAATCTCTAGACCCCGAATAGCTCATTTGGTAAGCCTAAAAGTTAGGCACATCTCACTTGTATAGGCCCTAGTTGATTCCTCAGAGTGTAGGATCAGCTTAGTGTTCGACAATCCCTACAGAACGGGTGCGTCATCCATAGGTTCATAGCAGAAAGGAGTCCTATTCATGGCTTGATCCCCCTGACGGATCAAAATGTTCGACAATCCCTACGGAACGGGTGCGTCATCCATAGGTTCCTAGCAGAAAGAAGTCCTATTCACAGCCTGATCCCCTTGACGGATCAAAATGTTCGACAATCCCTACAGAACGGGTGCGTCATCCATAGGTTCCTAGTAGAAAGGAGTCCTATTTACGGCCTGATCTCCCTGACGGATCAAAATATTCGACAATCCCTACAGAACGGGTGCGTCGTCCATAGGTTCCTAGCAGAAAGGAGTCCTATTCATGGTTTGATCCACCATGCAGATCAAAACTTCTGACAATCCATAAAAGAATGGGTGCGTCATTCATAGGTTCCTGTCAAATATAGGAATCCCACTCTAGTTTGGCCTACCATACATGCTAGAGTTTAACCGCCCTAGGATACTCAAAAGATGAGTCCTTAGGTATTCACTTGAATCCGCTATACACCACGCGTACCGCACGAGCATCAGGCAGGTGAGTGACAGGTGGGCATCTCTATCCCACCTCTCTCTCTCTCTCTCTCTCTCTCTCTCTCTCTCTCTCTCTCTCTCTCTCTCTCTAAAACGAAATGAACAGAGCGTTCACCAGCAAGACAAGAAAGATTGAATGTCAAAATTCATTTTTTTCTTTTCCCCAGTAGAGCCGATCTAGACTTTAGGTGTCACATATCTTTGAGCGAAACCTCTCACGAGATTCCTCTCAAAGAGGGGTAGCTGTTGACACCTAATTCCGGATGAGCCTTTTTTAGCTATTTCTTAGAAAATTCATAAAAAATTAATAAAAAGTTAAAAAATTGCAAAATCAACTTTGGTGGCCTTGGCCAAGCCTGAGGAACCATTTTTGACAAAAAAAAAATAATTTTTCATATTTTTCGCATTTTTAGTATTTTCGAAAATTAGAAAAATACTTGAAAATTAAAGAAAAATAGCATTTGAGGTCACAAAAATATGGAAAAATAGTAAATATTTTTCTCTTAAATCCTTTGTTTTTTTGACCTCACAAAAAGTCTAAAATCAAATTCAATTTTACGTGTTCCTTTGTTACACATATGATTAAATTTGGTAAACAAATGTCAATTGAGTCTTTTAATTTACGATTTTGGCATTTTTTTAGGATCTTGACATTCAATATAATTGTCCCTTATTACAATTTGGCCCAATTGTTTGCACAGACTGCTTAATTGCACGAATTAGGTAAAATTGTACACTTAATTGCATTTTAGTCCTTGAAATTAGGCATAATTAAAATTACTTTCAATTCAAGGACTATCATTGCAAATTGAAGTCACTACCCAATGATTTTCATCATTTTGAATCGATTGACATAGGCAATTTGGTCCAATTTGATCATTTGAGCCTTCAATTTCACGATTTTCCTAATTCCAATTAAATGAAAATTTGGGGTTTTTTTTATTGAAATTCATATGAACTTTTGGGCAAAACCATATTTTTAGATAAAATTCATGCCCTAAATTCGAGTCTGAGGTCCAATTGAAAAAATTCCCCATCGATTTGGGTTTAATTTGAAAAATTGTAATTCGAAACCGGTTCAGACCGCCCGGTCAGACCGGTCGAACCGGTTTGCTATAGTGCATCGTCTTCCCCCAAAAGCTTCTGCGCGGATGAACAGTCCTCATGCTGATTTGATCGTCAAATTGAGAGGCAATTCGCAAACAATTGGTAGGGGAATGGTGGGCGTCTTGTTCCGCTCATCATCCCCCGCCGATTAACACCAGCGGCACCCTCCAACATTGCCGGAACAGAGAGAGATATGCCTGTCAAGAAGCGGGACTTGCAAAAGTCAATGAAAGCAAAACTCAGCACAAATCCATGCCAAATTGGGGTGAAATTAGACTTGTCGGAGGACCAAATAGAGTTGGACGGAATGCCCACTGTCCCGACGCCGTTTGGACCATAAAACATTTGACCTCACATGCGGACGAAGAGATTTGACTCCTCCCAATTGGCGGCAAAGCTTCTTGAAATTGAATATAGCCATGGGAAGCGAGGGAGAAGAGAGAGTTAGTTGATTCGGTTAGAGGAGGGAGAACTGAATCGAACAGAGAGAGAGAGAGAACGAGAGAGAGAGAGATAGCTCCCCTCCATCGCCATTGTCGAGGGTAGAGCTCGGATTTGTAGAGCACCGATTGGGCCTCTTGAGGCTAAACCAAAGCTCGATGAGGTCGTGAGGAGGTCGTCCAAGCTCCTAGGAAACGATCGCCGTTGACTGCGCAAGCTGAAGCCGCGAAAACAGGTGAGTCTGGTCTTCGAGCTTTCGCAATGTGCTTTAATGGCGGAACTCGATTCCGACCTTGATTCTTCGAGTTAGGGTAGGAGTTTTACTCTTCAAGCATCCCTAACCATCATCGCATCTTCATTTTGCATTGGCTTCGCTTGAATACCTCGAATTGAGTCTTCGAACTTAGCCTCCATCACCGGTCCCTGTTCGTTCTTGCCTAGCCAAATCTAGGCCGTGCGAGCTCGATCGGAGCTCGAGGTAAGCGTTCTGAACTTCCTTTCGTGCTAATCTGTGAATGAATTGCTCTGATTCTGCGTGGTTTGTGCGATTGAGTTTCCATGGCCGTACTCGGCATCTCGCATGGTGATCGAGATTTGGTGAATGAAGTCCCTCGATTCTTAGGTATGTTAAACTAGAGTCTATCGCGAGTCGATTGACGCCGGTCTCGTGCGATTTCGTTAAGGTTTCACCGTTGGATCGTCGCTGGGGATCCGCAGCCGTCCATTTAGTTGCAATCGCGAGGTTGAAGACGAAGCTAACGTGTCTGGTCAAAGAGTCAGCGGTCCTAGGTGGCAGTCCATCATTGGTCCACGTGTTCGCCCAGTCAGCATGGTCGTTAGAGTTTGTTATTCAAACAGATTGATCGGACGGCTTAGATAAATTGAGTTCAAATTTTAGTGGCCGTCCGATTAGTAATTAGGTTTATCCGAAAATATTTTAAAATCAGAAAATCAAAATGAGTTGAAACGGTGCCGTTTAGGTTAGTGGCGATGCGGCGTCGTTTAGGTTAGTGAGGGTGGGCGGTCCAGATCAAGTCCTGCGTTCTAATCCTGACCGTAGATTTTGGTAGGTCGATCAGACGGCCTTGGTCGAGTCTCCATTCAATCTAGGCCGTAGATTTTAGTCACTCGGTTCAATAGGAACCGTTGGATCTAGCGCAAATAATCAGAAAATAAAAAAACGATGATACGGCGTCGTTTTAGGGAGTAGTCCGCGCGAGTCCGGGTCTGGGCCGGGTTCCGACCCGAGTGGGTCGGGTGGACCCGGTCCGAATCATTTTTTTAATAAAAAATTCAGAAAATGATCTAAAAAAATCAGAAAAATTCTAGAAAATCCTAAAAAATGCTAGAAAATCCCAAGAATTTGGGGTTTCTTATCCGTTCTTCCGAGAATTGACTATATTACCCTTTAAGGGTAAGTCACCTCTGCTGTATATGCGAGATAAAACCGATAATGCCAAGGCAAGAATTAAGGTCGGTTAGGCGATCAATTCTTGGGCTTGGGTTTTCGAATCTCGTCCATTTTCTCAAAATGACGATTTTACTCCTCAATGGGTAAATCGCCTTTCCATTCCAATCGAGCCCTGAAAATTATTTAAAATTAGGGTTTGGGTCAGTTAGGTGACTAACCCTAATATTTGAGATTTTTAGTTCTCGTCTTCGCCCAAAAGGATGACTTTACCCCTCTAATGGTAAAATCATTTTGAAATTCCAGAAAAATTCTGAAAATTCCCGAAAAATAGAAAATGGATGGATTTGATCGCCAATCCCATTTTCACCATCTTTTGACTACACACTTCATCTGAAATGATGATTTTTCTCTTCCGGGGAAAATTATCCCCAAATTTCTCAAAATTACGATTTTGCCCCTCATGGACAAATCATGTCAAAATCACTCATAAGCCTTGATTGATACTTCTCTAGGCTGATAGGGCCTTACTAGGGATGCCATGCTGCTTTCATGTGATTTGTCCGCATGTTTTGGATCCTTGATTTGCACATTTATTTCTACTGATTGTGAGTGATAGGGTAGCCATTCCCATCTGCATGAACTCCTAAATTTAGGATCCGTCCCCCACTCATCTGTATGAAATCTTAGCATTAGGTAAATCATTCAACTTAGGTGCCGAAAGGGCGTTGGCGTAACAAAGTCCCCGATCTCACTTCTCTGATTTTCGCAGAATCGAATAGATCGCTCTCACTATTCGATAGGGTTTCCGATCGTACCCTCCACGAAACGATTGGTGGCGATTCCTCGGCATGTACACATATCACATGTCACCAGACCACACCGAAGGTCGACCACGTATATGCAGCCGTTGTGATTTGGGTAATAGACCTTGGGAGAGGCCCGTGTTCGACCAGGCGATGATGGGGCGGCCCGTTAGCCCCCTCATCCGCGAGGGGGTCGCGACAGACTAGCGACTCCGCTGGGAACTATTCTAAACTAGAATCTCTGGTTAAGAATTCTAGAGGACTTGAGTCGATTAAAAAGTTGATTGGTTTATCTGACATTATTTTTTGCAGATGCTCTCGAAGGTGAGGTACGTACGCTAACCATTGTGTTAGATATTTTTGCAGATTGAAGAAATAATGGGTGTAGTGATTGCTGACATCTTTCCTGCAGGTTGGAGTTGGGAATGTATGTTTATCTGTGCATGACTTGCATTGTGATGATCACGACACGTCGCACACACTGGCGGTCAAACCCCGACTGCGACCACCTCTAGGATACCTTAGATAGGGAAAGGATGCGAAAGGATCTCGTGTTTGATGGCACTTGAGACTTTCGTGTTCGTTCCCGCTCACAATCCAAATTGGCGATATCTAGCCCTCTTGGGTGGGTACCCTTGGGGAGGAGTCTATCTCATTTGGATTGTGGGAGCCTGAGCCATAAGTTCCTCACCTGATTCTTGATTTTTAGAGTATACCCATTTGTCTCATGCGTATGTCTATGGATGGTTGGTATACCTAAAACCGCCCATTGTTACGGGGGAACATTTTACATTCCTCGAGTCTGGTTGGTAGGGCATTTACTTTCAATGTACATTATTATTCCCTGTTCCTTAGTATGACTCATGCATTACATACATCTACATGCATTTGCATGCATCGTGAAAATCACTCAAGTGACTAATTGAAATAACGATGATAAGGGGGTAGGATGTTGTTGTTCCCTAGAAGTTCAACAGAGTTGGTGACCTTCGAATATCTAAGGAAAGTCACTCGCCTTGGACCGAACACGAGGTTACACTTTACCAGATTTGTGCACGGCCGAGAGCTAACTGGACGCAAGTTGGGATACGCCGAAGATTGCCAAACCCGCTACTATGTGGATAACCTCAGGTTTAAGCGACAAACAGACGAAATGTTCAAGGATTACTTGGAAATAAAGAGACAACATCGCAATCGCTTAGCTAGGAACGCGTATGCTCGTCGAAAGGCTGAACGGCAAGCTAATGAAGATATACTCATGATCACCCTTTGGGAAAAAAGGAGACGCCATGCGATCAAGACAAGACCGAAACGCATTATACTCAAAAAGACGAAACGCGAGAAGACTCCTGAGGTCATTATACCATGGACCAGAGAATGGCAAGAGGAGCTGAGATGCCTCGATCTATTCACTGAAGAAGACCTCTTACACTCAACTGAGGGAGGGTTCCCGACTGACTATCATTGTGAAGAAGAATAGACCTTTGGGAAAAGGTGGTTTAGATCCTCACTTTCCATCGGCCATTTATGGCTTTCTTGTTTGTAGAGTCTCTATTTACCTTTCTTTCGTTAGGCGTCCTGGTTGTAATAAGGGATTCATTCCTCTCTACTCCCATTTGATGTATTGACCAATGGAATGTGACGTTGTTATTTCCTTAGTCACTAGAGTGAACCTGACTAAATTGCATACTTCACTTTCTTGAAATTCAAATTAGGCTTTAAGTCAGGCCTTCAGTACCTGAAAAAGGTTCTAATTTTCATTTCTTCGATTGAACTATGCAATTAAGTTAGCCCATGCATATTTCATGGCATTTGCATAGTCACATGTTTAAAGTAATTTTTGACGATTGACTTTTCAAAATCATTTCCATGTTTTAGACTTGATGGGAAAGAATGATATTCAAGTGTTCAAAGTTCCCCGGATCGAGCTCCTATCATGGTGGGATAGCATGGGTGAAGCTAGCCAGAAATACACCAAATCACGAGTGGGGTATTTATTGGAGCTGTTGAAGATTGAATGCCCGCCCGCCTTTATCCAAGCCATGGCACTCTATTGGGATCCTACCACCGCTACATTCTGCATGGAGGGACTAGATGTTACCTCTACTATCGAAGAATACAGCGCCGCCATTGGAGTTGAGTTTACTTACTTACTAGTTCAACCTCCCAAATGATTTGAGCCCTTGAGTCAACTAGCTAAATTTCTTGACACAAGCCTCAACGAAGTCAAAGCAGATGCCAAAAATAACTCTGGACGAATTTCTCTATCTTTCCTTCTAGATCGATTTCCCAACCTCCCTGCCGCTAAGGAAACTAAATCTGGTAGAGCCTTTGTCTTGGCTTTCTTTAGCTTTGTGCTATTCCCGATCTCGTCTGTCACCTTCGACCTTATCATGGCTGTAGTAGTCAGATAAGTTTGTTGTGGATGGGATTACTCGAACGTTATCCTTGCTGAAACCTTCATTTCCCTAAATCGCTTCAAGAAAAACAAGAAGGGAATCTTTAGAGTCTCTAGTGAACTTCTATACCTATGGTTCACATCTCATATCAGACAATTCCATATCCACATGGGTTTCACTGAGATTAGCTCCGATGCCCATCCTCTTAAACTTTCGTCAGAACCCATACACGTATTCCTAAGTTCAACTTCATAGAATGGAAAAAATTCCTTGGAACTCTGAAACCAGAACAGCTCCGATGGCGACTTAGATTGCCAACACTGGGCAAAGTCAGGCTCGTATGTAATGACGAAGACCCAGTCCCCTTGTTAGGATTCACAAGCGCTACTGCATATTATCCGAAGAGGGTTATCCGACAATTTGGGGCATTACATGAGATCCCTTCACCACCGCGGCCTGGTATCTTCTCATTTGACATGCCAAATGAGACCCTTACAGGAGAGAAGAAGAAACGGATTGAAGCTACGGTGGAATTTATTATACACTCTTTGAAGAACTCTCAGGTCGAAGATGTAAGATGGCCAGAAAACATGACTCGCAAGGAGAACGTTCACAGGGCTACCACAGAATACATTCAGCACTTTGAGGCGGTCAGACGTAGCCTTGTCGAGCCTTATGTACCCGAATATATCGTACCGTACGTACCTGGAGTAGAGCTGTACATACCCGAAGATATGGGATCCCCGTCGTATTCAGAAGATGAAAAGTCCAAGGCTGAAGAGATGGATCCATGTTGGGATGATAAGGACGCCTTAGACCTCAAGCGTCCTAGACTTGAATAGACTATTCTGTCAAGTGTAAAATAAGTAAACATTATGATGCCTTTTCATGCATACTTACTTGTACTGAATATTACTTTGGACGCATATGCATGAGTGTGGACATGTTTTACAAATGCATAAAAACTATCGTAAAAAATTACGCTTCTTTTAATTTCATGAATTCTTTTGGAGAATGATTAAAAGAACTGCTCACGTGAGACTAAGGCTCACAAGGTAGTCCTTTTTCTCGTTCACCAATAGAAAACATGCAATTAGAAGAATCAAGTACTTCCTTTTGTCAATACTGAAGAAATACTCACTGATATTCCTTTTAAAAATAAGTACACTCTAATCACGGAATTACCGATGCATCGTTTTCGCACTCGACTTAAGACAAGAATGGAACAATAAGAGTTGACCCCGCGAGTAGGCATACTGGAAACTCAGATGACCGCTATGGCGATTATGATGGCTGATATTAAGGCGATGTTGGAAGCCTCCCACGCCAGACAGGCAGTGGCTCCTAACCAGAACAATTCGAGTCCACCATTCGCACCCGATATGGCTGATAAAGAAACGACAGAAGATACCCAACGTACAGAGGAAGATGTCCGTATGTCGAACACCCAGTCACAGCAAAAGGCACCCCCTGTTGTCATCAACCTCGAGAAGGATGAAAAGGGGAAGCAGACCGTGAAAACTGAAGTAGAGGCTAAGAGAATAGCCAATATTGAAGAGTGTTTAAGTAGCTAGGGTTATGAGTTGGCCCGTGTTGACAAGATATCTCATTTTGCCAAGGTAGAGACCCCTCCTGACTACAAGGAGCCAAACTTCGTGAGAAAGTATAATGGGACAGGCTGTTCCCGCGCTCATCTCAAATATTACCTGCGTAAGATGGCGCAATATTCATACTACGTTCCGCTGCTGATGAATACGTTCCAGGAGAGTCTGGCTGGCGCCGCCCTAGCTTGGTTCATCGAGTTGGACCTGGATGACTATGATAGGTGGGAAGATCTTGGAGAGGACTTCTTCAGGCAGTATAAGTTCAACACAGCTACGGCCCCAACGAGAGAAGATTTGCTACGAACCTCAAAAGAAATGGGTGAATTGATCAGAACATACGCCCAGAGGTGGCGAGCTTTGGCGACCCAAGTAAAACCGTCAATCCTAGAAGAGGAGCTGATTGAAATGTTTCTGAAAGCACTCCCTTACCAATACTTCGACAGATTGGACATCTCTGGATGTCAAACCTTTACACATTTGATAAATGTGGTCGAAAGGCTCAAGTGGGCCTTAAGAGAAAGGAGGCCGCATGAAATTTCTACCAAAAAGCAATACCCCCTGAAAAAGGAGAGAGATGCTGGGCTCGACATAGCCTTCATACCAGACCCCCATAAACTCAAGGTGTTTAACAATTCTAATCAGACCAAGGGAGGATCGTCATGGTCAGCGCCAAAAGTGCAAGAGCCTAGAAAGAGGCAACCCCAAAAATAGTTCTCTCAGCTCCCAAGGCCTTTATCCAAACTGCTCCCAATGCTGCTAGAACAACACTTGGTGGCGAAGGAACCACCTAGAACAAATCCTATTAAATATCCTGGCTTTGATGAAAGCCAGACCTGTGTCTATCACATGGGCGAAAGGGGACACAACGTTGATAATTGATCGACAGTCATATTTTAAAGTTTGATAACATGGCTCCGAATGTACAAGAAAACCCGCTCCCTGACCACCAAGCAGTAATAGCAATATTCACTGACGAGGAGAAAAACCACCGTAAGCTGAAGGTGGACATACCTAAGCTGACCAACATTCTGGCGATCGCTTCACTATATCCGAAAGAATGGGAGATCTCTGCTGACATGAAGAAATTGTGTATCGTTAAGATGAAGAGCTTGGGGATAATGTCGAATGTTACCGATGAAAGATTCGAGAGAGTTAAGGCCTCTCTAAGCTTGGAAGGGAGCCACTTTGTGATTAAACCTGAGCAGGGAAACACATGGAGTATCCCGCACGAGAGTCTAGTAGGCGATCTTGGGCCGATCATCAAGTAGGAAGAAGAACTTGACGAGCACGAACTGGAAGCTAGCAGACGAAGTTTAGCAGATCATAGATTCATGGTTAACGCATTAGAAATGGGAGAAATCATAGACAACCTAGGTCAGGATTTTGGGGTATACAACTATAAGGTGAAATATTCGGCTCCTCATAGTTTCTATCAGAGAATGGAGGATATCATACCTGACGGATGGGGGGTATGGACGATCCCGTTCAACCGGAAATCCCGAAGGAGGTGGAAAAGCCTTTTACGAAAGGGCTTGAATCATCGATTAACCAGATGATAGATACCAAGCTTAACGCAGAACAATATGTCGAAATAGAAAGATCGGAGGATCAACGGCAAGACTCAGTTGAACCATTCAAGGGAATGGGAGAGTACTCGAAATTTACGATATCAGCAAAACTAAGTAACGACGACCGGTATCGTCAACTGGAAAATGAAATTTTCTCAAAAGACTTTGGCGACACTGTGTCAATGATTGAAGCCGCTACGACTGTGGTGATCAAACTGGAAGAGCTTGACAGCTTGAGTGAGGTAGAAGATTGTCTAATCAAACATGTTGTGATTCGACTGCCAAGAGAGGAATCGGACGATGGAGCTGAACCAGAGGTATCTTGCCCAACGACAATAACTATAAAAGTCTCTCCGGTAGAAGAGTACGATCCTAAGGTAGTCCACTGGGACTATGGGACGGAGGAAGTAGATGCGGTAATGAGGTTTGGACGATTTTACGCCCATAGGGGAAGCGAATCCGAAAAGAAAGAAGTTTCAAAAGAAGACGCGGAGAAACTCATGTCCATTATTAAAACTAGTGAGATCGAAGTAATCGAGCAGTTAAGGAAAATACCAGCCCAAATATCTTTATTGGATTTGTTCATCAACTCAGAGAAGCACAAAAATGCAATGTTGAAGATACTGAATGAGGTGCATGTCCTTGAAACTATTAATGATGTGCAGTTAGGAGACTTTGTAGGGGCAATCCTTTTGAAAGATCAATTGAGTTTCTCAGATGAAGACTTCCCCATGGAAGGGAGAGGACACAACAAGGCCTTATACATTACTGCACAGTGCAATGGAAAAAGAATAGCACACGTACTAATTGACAACGGATCCGCTTTCAACATATGCCCTTTAGCTACCTTGAGGAGTTTAGGCATCAAAGAAGAGATGGTTAAAACTTCCAAAACAGCTGTGAGAGCTTTTGATGGGATGAAGAGGAATGTGGTAGGAGAGATTGAGCTCTACGTACTCATCGGCCCAACAAAATTCTCTATAAACTTTCAAGTGATGGATTTGCCTAGTGCATTCGGATTCTTGTTAGGAAGACCTTGGATTCATGTAGCAGGAGCCGTACCTTCAAGCCTACACCAAAAAGTACGATTTGTAGTGGATGGGAAGGTGATTACTGTGCATGGAGAAGTTGATCTCCAAGCATATCAGAGCAACGCCATTCCCTATATCGAACCCGAAATTAAGATGGAAGCAAGCTATCATTCTCTGAAGTTGGTGGCAGCAGTACACACTCCCGTGGGGGCAAGATTAAGAACTCCCTATATTTCTGAAGCCAACCTTTTACCAGCAAAGATGTTACTGGCATATGGATACAACCCTAGAGAAGGTTTGGGCAAGTATGGTCAAGGAATGAATACCCCTCTACAGTTGAAATCTAACGAGCATAAGATGGGCTTGGGGTATCAGAAAATCCGCCAAGCCAACAGGCCAAAGCCGAGGCAAGAGCCGGGGACGCCATGGGAGCCAAAAAAACCAGAAAGATTCATTCATTGGTTCTCTAGCTTGGATGGATTCTCCGGATATAACTAGATCCTCATGAAGTAGGAGGACAAACCGAAGACTGCATTTACCACCCCATGGGGAAACTTTTGCTATAAGGTTATGCCCTTTGCACTGAAGAACGCTGGGGCCACCTATCAGAAGGCTATGATCACATTATTCCACGACATGATTCATAAAAAAAATTGAAGTATATGTCGATGACATGATCTCCAAGTCCAGGAAGGGACGGGATCACATTCAGGTATTAAGAAAACTATTTGAGCGACTGCGCAAATACAAGTTGAGGTTGAACCCTAACAAATATGTGTTTGGGGGTAAAATCTGGGAAACTTCTCGGATTCATGGTCAGTAACAAGGGCATTGAGGTAGATCCTTCAAAGATTCAAGCTATTCATGATCTAGCAACTCCCTCCACAGTAAAAGAAATAAGAAGTCTTCTGGGGAGACTGAACTATATTGCCAGATTTATCAATCAGTTATCAGATGTGGCTAAACCAATTTTCAAACTACTCAGAAAGGGTGCAAAAGTGACATGGGATGCAGAATGCAGCTAGGCGTTCCAGAAGATCAAGAACAGAAGGATATGGACACACAAAGAGGGGGAGAGTAACACAGAATGAACGAGAGAGAGAGAGAGAGAGAGAGAGAGAGAGAGAGAGAGAGAGAGAGAGAGAGAGAGAGAAGTCTGGCTAAAGCTTCGGTTATAAAAAATAGAGCAAAGGAAGAGCCGAGATGAGGAGGGAGCATGGTGAGAGTTTAGGGCGATTCCGACATTCGACGAAGACTCTCCAAGCTTCAGGGCATCTGAAACACCTCCCTTAAAACCCCAATCACTACTGGTATCACCGAAAATGTTCGTTCATTTTCGATCTCTTATATCCCCTATTTTCTGCCGCCTGTTTTCATTGTGCGTCAAACCAAATTCATGTTAATGTCATTTTCCGTCTCCACCATCACGTATGAACCTTTAATCTCGGCTTTGTTCATCGAGTCCCATTTCATCGATTGATTGTTCCCTGTTGAAACGATTGTCAACTGTTCGATGAAATACATCCTGAACCGATTGTGCATATTAACCTCTGGTCATGCCTCCCTCGACCTCCATTTGCATTTCTTTTGTCATGAATTAGTCTTAGAGCAAAATTCTAAGCTCCCTTTGACCTTTCTTTTGCATCAAGTCACGTTGGAAATGGCGGACTGAACCCCGCCAATTTTTGGTTCCAACCGCGAGCTCGCTGGTGCTATTCATGCGGCTCCCAAGCTCAAATCGGGCTTAGTATCCCTCCGAATTTATTCCGAAATGACAGAGAGTGTCGGGTCAATTGAGCGACCAAACCTATTTTTGACACCTTTTTACTTTGGATTTATTCTGAAATGACGGTTTTGCCCTTTCGGGCAAATCGTTCCAAATCATCTCAAAATTACGATTTTGCCCATGATTGGTAAAATCATATCTAAATCACTCCTAAGCTGTGATTAATGCCTCTCTAGGCTAATAGGGTCTTATTAGGAATGCCACGTGATTTATTTGTATATATGGATTCCTTGATTTCTGCACTTTATTATTGATTGTGATTGATAGGATAATTACTCATTCCTATATGAACTCCTAGATTTAGGATTCGTACTCCGCTCATTTGTATGAAATCTTAGGTCGAAAAATTCAGCTAACTTAGGTACCGAAAGGGCATCAACTCTGACAGTTGACGTAACTAAGTCCCCGAATCTATTTATCTGATTTTTGTAGAATTGAATAGAAACTCCCAACTATTCCTTAGGAACACTCATGAAAATCCAAGCCTTCCACCCTATATTTTATCGTTCCGGACCTATTGGTGGCCTTATTTTAGACTGATTTGATCATTTGATCTTCGATTTAATTAAAATTCATTTTCGGATCCTGTGCGTAATTTGCGGTTTTCATCAAATTTAGAGTTGAAAATTCATAGAAATCCCCATCATATACGTAAAAAGTGTCGAGAAATCCAATTTTTACTTTAATTTCATAAAAAATAATCAATTCAAACTTCAATTTGGTCAAAAGTTGATAGTCGGATCCACTGGATCGGGTCCGACTCGATCCAATGGATCCGGGTCTGCAATACATACCTCATAAGCTGTACGCCCAATCTCCCCTCACGCTTTCTGCTCACGTCTACACTGCATCACAGCTTTTGAGTTGTGGAATCTCTCTTTTGTCACCTACTGCACACCAAGGTACGACCATCGAGCAAGTATAATCATTTGGGGAATGTCGGGCAGTACGGGAGGAGAGAGAGGAGGTTGACCGAGAGGGTGTACGGGAGAGAGGTGCGGGCTTGAATAAGGAGGGGATCATTTTCAAAAAAATGTAGGATTCTGAATAGAAGGACATGGACACACAAAGAGGGGGAGAGTAACACAGAACGAACAAGAGAGAGAGAGAGAGAGAGAGAGAGAGAGAGAGAGAGAGAGAGAGAGAGAGAGAGAGAGAGAAGTCTGGCTAGAGCTCCGATTATGAAAAATAGAGCAAAGGAAGAGCCGAGAGAAGGAGAGAGCGGGGTGAGAGTTCAGGGAGATTCCGACGTTCGACGAAGACTCTCCAAGCTTCAGGGCATTTGAAACACCTCCCTTGAAACCCCAGTCACTACTGGTATCACCGAAAATGTTCGTTCATTTTCGATCTCTTATGTCCCCTATTTTCTGCCGCCTATTTTCATTGTGCGTCAAACCAAATTCATGTTAATGTCATTTTCCATCTCCACCATCCCGTATGAACCTTTAATCTCGGCTTTGTTCATCGAGTCCCATTTCATCGATTGATTGTTCCCTGTTGAAACGATTGTCAACTGTTCGATGAAATGCATCCTGAACCGATTGTGCATATTAACCTTTGGTCATGCCTCCATCGACCTTCATTTGCATTTCTTTTGTCGTGAATTAGTCTTAGAACAAAATTCTAAGCTCCCTTTGACCTTTCTTTTGCATCGAGTCACGTTGGAAATGGCGGACTGAACCCCGCCAATTTTGGTTCCAACTGCGAGCTCGCTGGTGCTATTCATGCGACTCCCAAGCTCAAATCGGGCTCAGTATCCCTCCGGATTTATTCCGAAATGACGGAGAGTATCGGGTCAATTGAGCGACCAAACCTATTTTCGACACCTTTTTACTCTGGATTTATTCTGAAATGATGGTTTTGCCCTTTCGGGCAAATCGTTCCAAATCATCTCAAAATTACGACTTTGCTCATGATGGGTAAAATCATATCTAAATCACTCCTAAGCTGTAATTAATGCCTCCCTAGGCTAATAGGGTCTTATTAGGAATGCCACGTGATTTATTTGTATATCTGGATTCCTTGATTTGCGCACTTTATTATTGATTGTGATTGATAGGATAATTACTCATTCCTATATGAACTCCTAGATTTAGAATTCGTACCCCGCTTATTTACATGAAATCTTAGATCGGAAAATTCAGTCAACTTAGGTACCGAAAGGGCATCAACTCTGACAGTTGACGTAACTAAGTCCCCGAATCTATTTATCTGATTTTTGTAGAATTGAATAGAAACTCCCAACTATTCAATAGGATGGTCCAATCATACCCTCCAAAAAATGATTGGTGGCGACTCCATGACATGCACACTTAGCACATGTCACTAGACTACACTGAAGGTCGACCATGCACACCTCCGTTGCGATTTGGGTAATGGGCCTTGGGAGAGGGCCGCGTCCGACCAGATGGGACGACCCATTAGCCCACGAGAGCCGTGAGCTAGCAACCTCGAGAGGGTCACGACAGGTGTTCGCTCTCTAACTCCTCGGCGGACTTGGTGTAGAAGTAGTTCGTTCCTCGGATGAGGTTTCGTCTAGTGAGCTCCCTTCCTTGGACGAAGCAAAAGGAGCGAAACCCATTGAATGTCTTCGTGGCTCGTAGGCGAATGATGCGTCGCTTGTACTCGAATACCTCTGGGATCTTGGGTTGACTTGGGAAAACCATCTTTACTCCATCTACACCCTAGATAAGGGAATTAGACTCAATCGTCGAAGTTGATTAATGCAATATGACGTGCAAATCACAAAGAGATTACAAAATGAATTAAAGAGACATGGAAGGATCTTACCAAACGTGCTACCTAATGAGTTTCGATGTTAGGCATACCAACCATCCACACACATGCACATGAGACAAGTGAGGCTTAGGGGGTGTGCAACCGGACCAGGTTGACCCGAAATCCGAATCGGCCCACCCGAAAAATAGGGTCGGGAACCGGTTCTGGTTGAAATCGATCCGGGTACCGGTTCTAATTTTTGGGAATCGGCTGAAATCGGTCCGAGTACCGGTTCTTGGTGAAGGCTCACCCGGACCGGTTTTAGAACCGATTTTTTTTGTTTTTGTTTTTTATTATATATATACCTAGGTGTCCGGTTTTTAGTTACGTAAAAAAAACTATTGAATGAGTATATTACCCAAGTCTTTCTTGATTTTTAGATATGGATTGTCTTACCGAAGATGCTATCATTGGTAAATAGACTTCATTTTGTGAAAACTACGATTTTGTGGTAATTAAATAGACTTCATCGATTGGCATTTTTGCAAGAAAAATATGGTCGGGTCCAAAACAGGGTTGAGACCGAAAAACATGGTCGGTTCCAAAACAGGTTCCAAGAAAAATAGGGTCGGGTCTCGGTTCCAAAAAATAGGAACATGTTATAACAGGGTCGGTTTCAGGGTCTAGGCCTGGACCCGACCCACCTGGCCCATGCTCACCCCTAGTGAGGCTCGACTCTAAAAATCAAGATGGCTTAGGTATGGAACCTAAGGACTTCCCACTATTTGAGTCAATGAATCCGTTCACAAGCGCAATCAACAACAACTGGACAAAATTATCGATTCGGATAGTGAGCGGGATCAGATACGGTCAACCCCAGCGCAAACCGACGCTAGAGCCTTGCATATCGATTCCCTATCTAAGGCTACATAAAAGGTTGATTCGCAGCCTGGGTTTTGGCGCTTTGTGCAGAGTATCATGATCCTCAAATATGCAAGTGAACATGTACAACAATTTACATCGATTAGCACTTCAAGACATTCCTCATAACATACATTCGTACACATAACCTGCATAAGATATAGTTAGAAATAGATTGCTCTCCTTATCACACTAACCTGCAAAATCATATAACACCTATCGTAAGCGGTCTTACCTCACCGTCAATAGCGTCTGCAAAAAACTCGTCAGAAAAAAATCACTCAGCGTTTTAATTACGACCTAAGTCTACTTGAGGTCCAACACCGGAGATTCTGGGTTCGATCCCCAATAGAGTCGCCAGAGCTGTAACATGATCCCTCGTCGTCGAGACCTCCACCTTGATGGTAGATGATTGGGCTAATGGATTGCCGATCGTGCCCCCCCCACTTTAGAACGTGGGTCACGGGTCGTCTTGGCACGGGCCCTCCTAGGCCCATATCAAATTGTGAGCGGGAGTAAGATTTTTCAGATTTTTCTTTCGACCTTTATGTGGTCTTGGTGGCATGTGCTATGTGTGCAAGGTCCTTCTTGGAAGGTGGACTGAAAACTTTACTGATTAATTGGGAGATATCGATCAGTTCTACGGAAATAGAGATATTGGGTTCGGGGACTTAGTTGCGTTGGTGTCATTACCAATGCCCTTTCGGTACCTAACGTTAGTGATTTTCCTAACTAAGATTTCTTGCACGTGCAATTTACGAGTGATGTAAGTCTGAATCAGGGTTTTCATGCAAATTGAAAGATTAGTCCTATCAATCACTATCAATTTAATGAAAGCGCAATCAACTGCATAAATGAACCACATCAATGCATATCAATTCAAATCAAGTGTCTCTTAATATAGGTCTAAGGGCTTAGAGAATGTGTGATTAAGAGCCAAGGATAATTTGGGAAAATCTGGGGATGAATTGCCAAAAGGGAAAAATCATCATTTTTTTAAGGTTCGGAAGTCGAAATACCCAAAATAGTCCATAACCAGTTGACCGTGGCCATTTTCTATTTTTGGATTTTTTTTTTAGAATTTTCCTGATTTTTTTGAAAACGATTTGTTGAAAGGGCAAAATCGTCATTTTTGGAAAGATCAGGGTCGAAATATCCATAACATGTTATGGCCAGTTGATTGTGGCTATTTCCTATTTTTGGTATTTTTTGGAATTTCTCTAAATATTTCTAATATTTCTTAATTTTTAATGAATTTTCTATTTTTTATTGAATTTCGAAATTTTTCTATTTTTAGTTTTTTATTATTAAAAATATTTTCCGGACCGTGTCATCCCGGCCCACGCCTCTCGGGCACCCGGCTCGACCGTACGTGTCGAACCGGTCTAAAAACGACACCTTTTTTTAATTTTTCAAAAAATTTCCAATTTTTTAATCGATTTTATTAATTATCCAAATTTCTGAAAATAAACCCCATCGGAAGGCTCTCAGAGTGCCACTTGGTGCACTCTTAGCCATCTGATCCATTTTAATTATAAATTCTAAAAATCAATTTATTAATAAGAAAAACTATTTTATTTTTCAAAAATTATCAGATTGCGACACGTGACACATCTACAGCCGTCCAATCTAAGTGTTTTTTTTTCTTTTACAAAAAAGGAGGCCTCGCGGCTGACGTGGCGCCACGTCAGTATTGACCGGTTGAATTTTGCTGACCAGTCAACGGAGTCACCGGAGAAGATGACCAGCAACTCACCAGAACAGTCATTATTCCGGCGAAGTCGCCGGAATCTCGCTGGGGTCCGCGTAACCGAAGCTAAAACTCGCGATTTTCGATCCCTTTCAACACCAAACGAACCCCATGATTCCCACATTTACATATATCCATTCTCCGGCCAAGAAACACCCTGAAAAATCGGTGAATCGAACCTCCTCAGTCTTGGATCCGGCAAAGCATTTTCGAAAGTCTTTCTTTTGTTCCAAACTTGATTCTAAACATTCCAGTAACATTGAAAAGGGGTCTAGGGACTTACCTTAGCTTGCTTAGAGCTCGGCAACCGCCATTTGCAACAGCCTAAGTTTTCGATGCGGTTCAAATGCAAAACAAGAAACACAATGTACTTAGAGATGATTCTAAGTCAGATTCGAAGCCAGAGCAACATGAATGGAGCTAAGGGGTGACTCGACTGCAGGTTGATACGGGCGGCCAGTCGGGGAGCATTTCATCAAACAGGTTGTGTGCCTGAAAAAAAAATGGCATTCGAGCTAAAAATGGGGTCTTTCAAAGTGAAACCAGAGCATGAGACTATCTGTTGAATTGTCTCGAGTTTAAATCAGCTTATGAAATTGATTCGAATTAGCTGATGCAAAACAAATCTTTTCGACGTTGAAGAATATATACTGTAGCCTTATTCGGTATCCCCAAAGAAGGCGTTTAGTGGTTTCTGCTCTCCAGCAAAAGGAATGAAATAATTAGTGGGTCCCAGTCAAAGTTTCTTGCTCAGATTTGCTTTGGAAATAGAAATAAAGCAAGTGGGCCCAAAAGGTTGAAAAAGAAAAGAAACAAAAACGTGGTTTTCTTTTCTTGATATAAAAGTAGAGAACACGCACGGAAAGGATATTGAGCCGCACAATTCAAGCCGCAGGCCAGAGACTCCGCGCGAGAAGGACAACGCGAGGAAGTAACGCAGAAGATTTTGTGCGTGAGCCGTGAGTATTAGGCTTATTTTCTTTATATCTAATTTAGTTATTTTATTGTAAACACTTGGGTTTGGGTATAATCTAGGTGCGGGAAACACGAGCGTATTGAGCGATTGTATATCCGATTCTCCGATATAGTGGATTGTTTTTGCTGGCACTCCCCGTGGATGTAGGTACCGACATTCGGACCGAACCACGTAATTCCTGGTGTCCTTAATCGTTCCTCGTTATTTTCTCTGAGCTTTCGTATTGACGTATTTGCAAGATCCTAGTAGTTTCCGCATTAGTATTACAACAATTGGTATCAGAGCTTGGGTCAGATTTCTGGATTGTGATTTGGGGCTTTTGCTTGTCTGGTTATTATCTGAAATTCTGTTGCTGCAATTATATCTGAGGTGAAAGCTGAAATTGAGAAGTTTAACGGGAGGAAGAACTTTGGGTTGTGAAGCCTCAAGATGGAGGCATTATTGACAACTCTAAGTTTGGCAGAAGCATTGGAGGGCAAAGCTAAGTTGCCTGAATCAATGAAAGATGTTGATAAGGATGTGTTGATGAGGAAAGCTAGGAGTCAAATCCTGTTGAATTTATCGGATGAAGTACTAATAGAGGTAGGCGAGGAGAAGGATACCGCAGCATTGTGGGCAAAGCTTCAGTCGCTCTATGTAAAAAAGGGTTTAAACAATCGCTTGTACATGTTGAAGAGGATGTTCCAGTTCAGATATACTGAAAGTACGTCTATCAGAACCCACCTAGATGAATTTAATAAACTCATGATGGATTTGAAGAACGTCGGTAAGATTCTTGAAGATGAAGAACAGGGCATGATGTTGTTGGCTTCTTTACCAGAGTCATGGGAGCACTTTACTGACTCTCTATTACAGGGGCGTACTTCGATTACCTCAGAGGAGGTAAAGTCCGCTTTGTTTTCTAAAGAGTAGTAGAGAAAGTTGCGAGATGACAGTCTGGCGCAAGATGTAGCGCATGGAGTAGTGATTCGGGGTAGAGAGCAACAGCGAGGGTCCAGTAGCAATAGAGGTAAAAGCAGGTCTAAGTCACGCCATAGAAAGTCCAATGGACGCGTGAAGTGCTTTGAATGTCACGAGGAGGGGCACTTCAGGAGCGATTGTCCTAAGCTGAGAAATAGAGGTGATAAGCAGAAGGCCACAGTCAGTGTGGCAAATATTACTGAGGAGAGCACTAGTGATGCAGAGGCTGTTTTATGTGTGACTATAGGTTTGTCAGGAGACAAATGGGTGCTAGATTCGGGGTGTTCTTATCATATGACGCCTCATAGGAACTGGTTTACTACTTACCAGACTGCAGATGGTGGTAGAGTTCTATTGGGGAATAACGCAGCTTGCAAGGTTGTGGGGATAGGGACAGTTTGAATTCAGATGCACGATGGTGTGGTTCGCACATTGACAGACGTAGGGCATGTACCGGAGCTCAAGAAGAACTTTATTTCTCTAGGGACACTCGATGATATCGGGTGTAAGTACACCGTTGAAGGTAGAGTGCTGAAGATCTCTCGAGGTGCCATGACAGTGATGAAAGGGAAGAAAGCGAATTCTCTCTATCATTTACTGGGAGAGACCGTGACAGAAGCTGCTGCAGTTTCATCAGGTGAGTCAGATTCTGACTTGACTCGTTTATGGCATATGCGTTTAGGGCACATGAGTGAGGCAGGTATGACGATGCTGAGTGATAGGGGGTTGTTAAAGGGTCAGAAGACAAGTAAGTTAGACTTATGTGAGCACTGCATCTTTGGGAAACAGCGCAGGATTAAGTTTACTACAGGTATTCATTCGACCAAGCAATCGGTTGAGTATATTCACTCAGATGTCTAGGGCTCGTCTCCGGTTCCTTCGAAAGGAGGTGCCCGTTATATGCTGACTTTTATCGACGATTATTCCAGGAAGGTATGGGTATACTTTCTAAAGCACAAATCTGATGTGTTTGATCGGTTCAAGAAATTTAAGGCATTGATTGAGAAGCAGTCAGATAAACAGATCAAGTGCCTGAGAACCGATAACGGCATGGAGTTCTGTGGTAAAGATTTTACCGAGTTCTGCGAGAGAGAAGGTATTGTTAGACATCGCACAGTACCTGGGACACCATAGCGGAATGGCGTGGCAGAACGGAAGAACAAAACTCTACTTGAGCGAGCTCGGAGCATGTTATCACATGCTGGAATTGGCAAGGAATTTTGGGCCGAAGCAGTGAACATGGTCTGTTACCTGATTAATAGATCTCAATCATCTGCTATTGAGGGGAAGACTCCAGAGGAAGTATGGTCGGGGAAAACTGTTGATTACTCCGGATTACGAGTATTCGGATGTCCTGCGTATGCTCATGCTAGTTATGGTAAGCTTGAGCCGAGGTCGAAGAAGTGCATATTTCTGGGTTATGCACATGGGGTGAAAGGCTACCGGCTGTAGTGCACTGATCCCAGATCACCCGATTTTCTAATCAGCAGAGATGTGATCTTCGACGAGACTGCAATGCTTCGACAGAGGAGTCTTGAGACTCTACCAGCAGAGCAGACAGATCATGGTGTCAGTAGTGAGGTGGAGTTTCAGGTGGAAACTCCAGAGACCTCGGAGGTAACAGAAGTTGAGACTGCAGATGAGGCCGCAATTCCTGAAGTCGGTGATAGTGAACAACCAGTACAGCCGCAGCAAACTCTAGTCGAGGGCAGACAACGAAGGCAAATAAAACCAACGGTACGTTATGGTGTTGACACCTAAATTTCGATTAATTTTGTTTTTTGTTTTTTGTTTAAAAAAGAAAAGAAAAATCAGAACTAATCTCAGTTCTGAACAAAAATTCATATTTATTTTATCATTATCATATTTTTGTGGCTTGTTAGAATCGAGACTAAATTTTTATCTGATACGGATGTGCATCCGTGGACCGAAGCATCTTTCCAAAGAGGTTGATGAAGAACACAAAGGATGCACGAAATCGGTGAAACCTAAGCGACTATTAAATATACCCTCTCAATATTAGAAAAGTGATGGAGAGCCCACTCAAAAATTCTCTTCCACCATCTAACGTTACTTTTTTTCGTTGTTTATTTTAGGTGAAAGATGCTTCCCCGACAAAAGGTACAAAGGCAGTCTTCCGTTGGAGATTGAAGAGCAAAAACAAAAAAAAAAAGGGAATAGAGGACATGTCTTCCACTCTCGGCCATGAGCATCATAGAATAACATTGTGGGAATGCTTAAAAAAAAAAAAAGGATCATGAGAAGGCCCAACAAAAAAGGCTCGCGGCTGCCGAGCTCTGAAAAAGGATGGTGGTTACCTCCCACTGGATCGGCGAATGATGAGGACGATTCCGGTCTCTTACACGAGAAATCAGCAATCCTTTCCATCGAACTAGCTATGACGATGCCTCCTTCAACGGGATTCAGTCATTGAAGCTAGGAACCATCGCAGATCGACTGGAGAGAGAAGTACGAGACACGCGACGTATTGCAGGGGGACTTCAATGTCCGGCGCTGGTGTTGACTGGTCGAAGATACCAAAGCCCGACATTCATCCCCAGAACTTTCGGAGAGCCTAAAGAATGACCTCAATCTCGGGGGAGAGCTCCGTAGTTCGTAAACAAGGTCTCTGGCTCAGAGTTTCTCATGTTTCGTCGAAGCGTCCCGATCCATGTCGAGCTGCACCAACGGTCGTCCAAGTTTCACCTCCATCGAACAGACATCTCAACCATGCGTTCGGTCTGTGCTTGACTGCATGAACTATCGTTGCCGACCTCTATGAAAGCCAAGCATGTCGTTAGCGAATAAACAGACACTGAGCAAGACCAATCTTGCTAGGCCGCAGGATCGTGGTCTCAATATTCGTGGAGCGTGACGAAGCGATAGGGCGACGGACGAGTCCCATCGGATATGGAGCCGACTCGAGCTTGAGCCGAGGCGACGCAAGCAGCCGCGGCACACGAGCAGATTTAACGAGCGAGTCCAGGCGAGCCGTCATGGTTGTTCCCGTTGGTGCCCAAAGTTGACGAATGGTGGCCGCAGGAGACAGTAGGCGATGACCAAGCGGCGTGGCGGGCGAGTCTCAGTGGCGTGGTTTCGGTGCCGGACGAACGTACCCGGTCGATGCTCAGGAGGTCTGGTTTGGTGAAAAGACGGGCGCGACTAGCACAGTCGGTCGAGGACGGAGCGAGGTCCCACATGAAACGAGTCCCGACGGAGCGGCGAGCAGTGCGAGCCAAGAGTGCAAGTGGCGAGGAGGCTGGTCAGGAATGAAGTGATATCGTTCGCCTGCCATCTCCTGTCCAGCCTGGTGGCCAAAGCCCTCAAGATCTACCTCTTCACTTACCTCAAGCTGCCGTCCCGCCACTTACACAAGAGCATCATAAGCATGCCTAGCAAGGTTCTAAGAGGGTCCATGTTCGCTCTCTCCGCGCTGACCTCCATCATCGGCAGCATGTTCCTCTTATACTCCATAGTCGACATGATGCAGCTCCGGATCAGAAAGATATCTTGTGGAGGTACTGAGACGGTGAATGCCGTCAGCACCCTGATCGCGACCGATGCCCTCGCGCTGGTCATCTACATACCCTTTGTCACACGTGCCATCTTTAACTCCACGAAGATCTTCGACGACCACAGATGCGGTGTGGCGGGCAACCCTGGCTTTGCGGTCCCGGCACTCAGCGTACCGGTCGGTTTTTGGAGGTCCGTCGGACGAAGTCCGACGGCTACTGTGATGAGCGAAGCCCGGCGGCGAGGCGAGCGAATGTCGCGGCGGCGTCAGGTCACGGTTGCGATGCCGGGTTGCAGAAAAGCGACGCGAGGAAGGAGATGGTGAATAGTATCACAAACAGGGAATTCGGGCTTGGGCTGGTTCAAGGGTGGCAGACTATTTGGGAGCTGGGCCAGAAGGAGGTTTGGGCCCAAGTTTTGAGCCAAGCAGGCCCGGACCGGGTTCTCTCTCTCTCGGGCCGGATTAGGTCCAGCGACTTGATCCAGGCTCGGGTCCGAGAACCCGACCCGGACCCATCCGGTTACTTTTATTTATTATTAATAAATAATTAATAATAAGAAAATTTAGAGAACATAAAAAATAATAAATAGATAGGAAGTGCTTTTATTTGTTTATTTTGTCTAATTAAGCTTTTATATGCTTGATGATCGACTGTTTACCATGATCGATTCGCATGACTTAGTTTTAGCTTTGCATGTGGATGCTTGAATATTGTGCATGTCTGATTAGGTAATTCAGCACGATCATTAGAGTTTAAATTTGAGACACTCGTTTTATCATTTAATTGGCTGAACTTGGTTAACTATTTACTTTGAGTGAGTGCATGTTCCAAAGGCTTGATGCACCATTTTGATATTTCAATGTGGTGACTGACGATGACGCCCATGGTGACGGAAGCAGGCTGGGGCTGGGCGATTGAAGGCCGGTGTCCAATCCGGTATGTTTTACGTACCCGATCCGTATATCAGAATTATTTTTCTAAAATATTGCCTTTATAGACTTGATTTGCATGTATTTGTTTCAGTCTAGTGGTTAGCTTATTTATCTAGTTGAGTGTTATCTATTGTCAAAGACATGCTTTTTATCAAAATATTTTTCGAAAATAATAAAATAATAAAAAATTCAAAAATTCAACAAAAAATTAAAAAATCATAAAAAAATTCGGAAAATTCAGAAAAATTCCAAAAAATTCTCAAAAATGGGAAATGACCACAATCAACTGGCCATGGAATATTTTGGGTAATTCGTATCCCAACCTTCCAGAAATGACGATTTTGCCCTTCGGGCTAATCGCCTCCAAATCTTCTCATTTTACCCCTGGTCCGAAGTCACACATTCTTTAAGCCTTTATGGTTATACTAGGAAGCCATTGACCTGAATTGATGTGCATTGATGTGATTTATTTATGTACTTGATTGCGCTTCCATTTAAATTGATTGTGATTGATAGGAATAGTCTTCCAATCTGCATGAACCCTGAATCAATCCTACCTCACCTAAGATTGCACCCGCATGAATTCTTGGCTAGGAAAATCACTCGCGTTAGGTACCGAAAGGGCGTTGGTAATAACACCGATGTAACCAAGTCCCCGAACCCAAAATCTCTGGTTCCGCAGAACTGATCGATCTCTCCCAATCGGTCAGTAAGGTTTCCGGTCTGCCCTCCAAGAAAGACCGGTGGCGACTCCAAATGCATGCACGATTTGCACATGCCACCACGACCACACTGAAGGTCGAAGGCGATCGACTCTTATCGTCGAAGAATACTCCCGCCGCGATTTGGTATGGGCCTGGGAGGGCTCGCGCCGATCCAAGACCCGCGATCGGTAATCCATTAGCCGCGTCCGCTTTCGGACGGGTCGCGACATATTGTTATACAAATATTGCTTATGCTTTGACTGTAGGTAACGAGGTGGAGACAGATGAGCCTTCGTCTTACTCTGAGGTGATGGCTAGTTCTGAGTCATCGCGGTGGCTAGGGGCTATGAGTGAAGAGATGGAATCACTCCATCGGAATCAGACATGGGAGCTAGTTAAAGTACCCAAGAGCCAGAAGATTGTTGGAAGCAAATGGGTCTACAAACGGAAAGAGGGCATTCTTGGTGTCGAGGCAGCGAGGTATAAGGCGAGACTTGTGGCGAAGGGGTTTACACAGCGAAAGGGCATTGACTACAATGAAGTGTTTTCTCTTGTGGTAAGGCATACTTCTATTCGTGTTTTACTTGCCTTAGTTGTTGCACAGGATCTCGAGTTAGAGCAGCTTGATGTAAAGACAGCGTTTCTTCATGGTGAGTTGGAGGAGCAGATTTACATGAGGCAGCCAGAGGGATTTGCTATTCCGAGTAAGGAAGACCATGTTTGCTTGTTACAGAAATCTTTATATGGGCTGAAATAGTCTCCTAGGCAGTGGTATAAGCGTTTTGATGCTTTCATGGCTAGTCAGGACTATTCTAAGAGTCAGATGGATAGCTCTGTTTATTTTAGGAGACTGGATGATGGGTCTTTGATATATCTGCTGTTATATGTTGATGATATGCTGATAGCAGCTAGAAATATGTCTGATATTGATGTGCTGAAAAGCAGTTGAGTGCTGAGTTTGAGATGAAAGATTTAGGTGCTGCAAAGAAAATATTGGGTATGGAGATTTTGCGTGACAGGACTGCAAGATTTTTACGTCTGTCTCAAAAGAAATATATTGAGAAGATTGTAGCATGTTTTAATATGCAGTCAGCAAAGTCTGTAAGTACACCATTAGCGAAGCACTTTAAACTTTCAGTTAAGTTATCACCGCAGACTGAGGAAGAGGAGGAGCATATGTCCCGTGTTCCATATTCTAGTGCAGTGGGTAGTATTATGTATGCTATGGTATGTACTAGACTTGACATTTCACAAGCTGTCAGTGTAGTTAGTCGTTTTATGAAGCGTACTGGTAAAACTCATTGGGAAGCTGTGAAATGGATCCTCAGATATTTGAAGGGGACAGCAGACGTTGGTATAGTATACCGGAGGAACAGTAATGGCAGTGAAACCACAGGTTATGTGGATTCTGATCATGCAGGTGACTTGGATGAGTGCAGATCTTTAGCAGGGTACTTGTTTAAGCTTGCAGGTGGTGCAGTTAGTTGGAAGGCGTCCTTATAAGACCACGTGGCCTTGTCGTCGACTGAGGCAGAGTACATGGCACTAACCTTTGTAGTGAAAGAGGCAATATGGTTACAGGGTTTGCTCTTGGACTTTGGGTTGGATCAGAAAAGTGTTGATATACACTGTGACAACCAATGTGCGATATTTCTGGTAAATAATCCAGTTTATCACGAGCGGACGAAACATATCAATATCAGGTACCACTTCATCCGAGATATATTAGCGAAGGGTAATGTTGTTGTAAAGAAGATTGCTACAGCAAAGAACCCGGCAGACATGATGACTAAGCCTGTTCCTTTAGCGAAGCTCAAGCTCTGCTTGAGCACTATTGGCGTCTGTGGAGAATGATCGCCTTTCGGGGCGATGGGAGAGCAGCATGGATGATGTGAACTATGAGTTGGCTTCAAACATCGAGCCAAGGTGAAGAATTGTTGAATTGTCTCGAGTTAAAATCAGCTTATGAAATTGATTCGAATTAGCTGATGCAAAACAAATCTTTTCGACGTTGAAGAATATATTCTGTAGCCTTATTCGGTATCCCCAAAGAAGGCGTTTAGTGGTTTCTGCTCTCCAGTAAAAGGAATGAAATAATTAGTGGGTCCCAGTCAAAGTTTCTTGCTCAGATTTGCTTTGGAAATAGAAATAAAGCAAGTGGGCCCAGAAGGTTGAAAAAGAAAAGAAACAAAAACGTGGTTTTCTTTTCTTGATATAAAAGCAGAGAACACGCACGGAAAGGATATTGAGCCGCACAATTCAAGCCGCAGGCCAGAGACTCCGCGCGAGAAGGACGACTGTCGCGACCCTCTTGAGGTTGTCGAGCTCTCGAGGGCTAATGGGCCGTCCTGTCTGGTCGGACGCGGGCCTCTCCCAAGGCCCATTACCCAAATCGCAACGGAGGTATGCGTGATCGACTTTCAGTGTAGTCTAGTGACATGTGCTAAGTGTGCATGCCATGGAGTCGCCACCAATCATTTTTTTAGGGTGTGATTGGACCACCCAATCGAATAGTTGGGAGTTTCTATTCAATTCTGCGAGAACCAGAGAAATGGTTTCGGGGACTTAGTTACACCAACTGTCAGAGTTGACGCCCTTTCGGTACCTAAGTTGACTGAATTTTCTAGCCTGAGATTCACGCGGATGAGTAAGGTATGAACCCTAAATCTAGAAATTCATGCAGATAGGAGTGATTATCCTAGCAATCACAATCAGTAATAAAATGCGCAACTCAAGGAATCTAGATATGCAAATAAATCACTTGGCATTCCTAGTAAGGCCCTATTTATCAATCACAGCTCAAGAATGATTTAGCTGTCCTAGCCATTCTACACACGATCTAACCTAAGAAAAGCATTAGGAAGCATCGAAGGAGTTTGAGAGTACTCACATGGGGTTCACCGTGCCCTGGTTTGGTCTTGGACGAGCCGACCCGATTATATTTGGGAATCCACTCGGCGTTTTACACCATGAAATCATGTGAAACAAAAACGAAAATATTCAGCAAGGGGAATTTATTGTAGATGGTGGTCGATCTAATTGGACGTCAAGACTAAAAAATATGTAGAAATTTACAAATTAAAATACTTGAATGACATTTTTTTGCCAAATTCAACTCTATGCGTCGTGAAGAAACACATGCAATTGAACTTGAATTTTGACTATTTATGAGTTCAAAATGAAAAAGAAATTAAAATAAAAATATTGACTATTTTTCTATATTTTTACGACATCGAACGCTATTTTTCTTCATTTTTCATGTATTTTTCTATTTTTGGAAAATATTAAAAAATATTAAAAAATATGACAAATTATTTTTTTATCAAAAATGGTTCCTTTAGCTTGGTCAAGGTTACCAAAGATGATTTTTTAATTTTTTTTAACTTTTTATAGATTTTTTATGAATTTTTTAAAAATAAACTATGAAAGACTGATCAAAAATCAGGTGTCAACAACGACGTGAGAAAGTAACGCAGAAGATTTTGTGCGTGAGCCGTGAGTATTAGGCTTATTTTCTTTATATCTAATTTAGTTGTTTATTGTAAACACTTGGGTTTGGGTATAATCTAGGTGCGGGAAACACGAGCGTATTGAGCGATTGTAAATCCGATTCTCCGATGTAGTGGATTGTTCTTGCTGGCTCTCCCCGTAGATGTAGGTACCGACATTCGGACCGAACCACGTAATTCCTGGTGTCCTTTATCGTTCATCGTTATTTTCTCTGAGCTTTCGCATTGACGTATTTGCAAGATCCTAGTAGTTTCCGCATTAATATTACAACACTATCCATACATCATTGAGGAACTCATAGAAACGTTAATATGCATTCAGTTTGGCTCCATTTGACAGAAAATCAAATAGAACCCAACCTGGCACAGTATTGGCGATAACAGAACAGGGGAGGTGAGAGTAAGGAGGTCAGTACGCTAGCCTGAAAGGAGGTCAGTATGCTAGCCTGAACTGAGGTTTCGGTGAGGATGTGCTGGTCACGGTGGTATCCAACGACGTTGGTCTGGGTGTCGAGATCACTCGATTCTCTCTCTCGCACTCTTTGCTGTCTCCGATCTCTCCCTCTCTATTTTTTCTACTAAACAGCCATGGTCAGCCTCTCTCTTGCTCTTCTCTCTTTCGTTCTCTTCTTCTGCTCTCTGTGTCCGAATGATTTCTTTGTAAGAATGGCCGCCTCCTCTCTCTTGCTCTTCTCTCCTTCGTTCTCTTCTTCTGCTCTTTGTGTCCGAATGATTTCTTTGTAAGAATGGCCGCCTCCTCTCTTTGCTCGAGCAAGCCTCCTTCTCGGATATTCGCTCCCTCTCTCTCCCTCTGTACCCAAACAACCAGCCTTCCTCTCTCTCTCTCTCTCTCTCTCTCTCTCTCTCTCTCTCTCTCTCTCTCTCTCTCTCTCTCTCTTCATCTACAGCTACAACCTCTCCCTCGAACGATTACACCAGCTTGCTCCCGTGCCGCTCGTCATGTGCAGAAGACGACAAAGGCGAGATCTCGCGACGTCGGGATGATGATGTAAGAGAAACGGGCGAAAACATGCGCGTTTCTATGCTGTTCGTTCATGTTGTAGACCCAGATCTACTGGACTGGGTTGGGTCGGGTCGGGTCCGACTTGGCAGATCCGGTTTCACGAATTCGACTAAATTGGGCACCAATTTAGTGAAAACCCCAAATTGTGCCTAGGATCCGAAAACGACTTCTCAATAATTCAAGGCTTAAATGATCAAATTGATTCAAATCAAGGCCAAAAATGGATCCGAGATGATGAAAAATATAGGATTGAGATGTTTGATTTTCATAGGTGTGTCCGTATAAAATTTAATTTCAAGATTTGTGAAATCTGAGACTAAATTGAAAAGAAATTGTGCAATTAAATCCTTTTGGTTAAAATTGAAGAAATTGGAGGGCAAATTGACTCAATTATGCTTCAAGGTTCTAGAAACCAATGTCATAACTTATTAAAAGCAAAAATTGAAAATTAAAAGACTCAAAAAGAATTTTTTATGCCCGACTCGGGTTTACGTTTGTGAAAGAACATAGTGGCCCAAGTCGAATTTTTGAGATTTTAAGTGACCAACTTGAAGAGGGAATTGACGGAAAAATATTAAATACTTATGTATATTTTTCTAACCACGAATGATATTTTTCTGATTTTTTTGGGTATTTTGTAATTCAATAAATTAAAAAATATTAAAAATTACGAAAAATTTGTTTTATTCAAAATTGCTTCCTAAGACTAGGCCAAGACTTCCAAAGTTGATAAAGCTATTTTTCTAATTTTTTTGGCTATTTTTAAATTAATTTTGAAAATAGAATTGAAATAAAAGATAATTAAAAATGGGAAAATTTTCAAAAAAAGGCCTGAAGTAGATCCTGTCTAAAATAAGGGCTTGAAGTGCCCTTTTTGTTTAAAAAAAGGGTCTGACTCAAGGGCGTTTTCGTCCTTTTAGTTTTTTTGAGTTGTTTTCCTTTTCTTTTTCCTTTTCTTTTTTCGGTTTTCCTCGTTCACTATTCTTTCTTTTTTTTTTTGTCCTTTTGCTGCTGAGCCAAGCTTCAATCGGGGTTCTCTCCTCCAAAAGCCGCTGTTCCACTTCCTCTTCCTCCTCTCCCATCTCCTTCACCACCTCTCACCCCACTCTCTTCTTCAACCGCAAGCCTTATTTTCCTCTCGGACTCATCCCTCAAAGCCCTCCAAACTGGCCCTCGCTGGAGCCAACGAGGACCTCAACGCAGTCCTCCCAACCACGAAGCAGCCTCCGCTAGTTCCCCTCCTCCGTTTGATCATTTCATTTTTGATTTTTTTTCCTTCATTTGCAACGATCTTGAGAGACCCTCTCCCCTCCCCTACCCATCGCCGGCCTCAGGCTCGGGCAAGGCATGGGCTGCCTCAAGAGGAAAGCTCTCCTGACGTCAAGCACAGTGATTATGGACACAGTGGATAAGGACACTTCAGACTCTTATTTGAAACAGGCACTTTAGGCTCTTATTGGCCATTATTTGAAAATTTCCCTTAAAACTCAGGTGTCAACAATCATTTGTGTCATCATTCCTTTTCTAAAGGATAACCGTTCCTGCATGGGTGGGATCGTATTCGTTTCTGCAGCTCTGATGCAGCTTATGCAGGCTGTCCAGCAATCTATGCTAAAATGTTCCGAGTTCCTTTAGATAATTGATTGATTCACCCTCCTCTTGGTTGTTTCTAGCCTTAACCCATTTTACCACGGTCAAGACCCTATGCTTTCCATGCCACGGTCAGGGACTAAGCTGCAAGCGGCCATGCTTCGCCATCAACAGAAGGGGGGTGACATTGAAGTAATCTTGCAACGAACACATCAATTGCATCACAACATCTCTCTCTCTCTCTCTCCATTGGTAAATCATGTTCCTAGCGAACTTAATACTAATAGAGCAATAGTCCTAGTTCTACAAAGCCTGAAGTAAAAAAGGAGCAGCAAGTGGAATCTCCAGCAGGTAGAATCTCCTCTGTTCTGACCATAAATTGCCAGATCAGTGCATAGTTCCTCTGAGAAATTTGTCCCCCCTTTCGACAAGAGGGCCATCGAGCGCCGGCAGCGGTACAAGTGGCGTTCACTCCAGTACTAGCTGCATGTGGCGATTGAGGTCGTCAAGGTAGGTTGCGCAACTGTAGTCCTCCTCATCACAAGCGTTGAGGAGGAGCATCCTACCCGAAACCGACTTGCGTCTCCACTCCGTGACTCCATCCTCGCCCGTCAGAATCTTCACAACCTACAAAGATAAAGGACATAGCAGTTGCATCAGCACGGAGAGCCCGCCTCAAAACTCACATTGTAGCTAAGCCAAATGCGGTCACGGCTGAAGTGATCCTGTAAGATTGTCTACTAACAAAACAAACTTGTCATGAAGATCTCCACCTAAAAAGTGCCACGAAATGAGACTTAATTGGGAACTAAATTCGTCAGATTTCACAGGACCAGAGATGGTGAAGGAAATGATGGAATAGGACAATACCTGATTCATGTCTGGTCGCATCGTGGACAGATGGCGGATGCACATCGAAGCCGTCGATGTTGCCCTCTTCATTTCAACTTCATCATATGCTTCTCCTAGTCGAGGATCGACCAAGTCCTTTACGTTATTTGCGTCCAGCAATGGCTTTGCCTGCAGAATCATTCAGAAGATCAAGATTATCGATACAGACCTCACCGAGCTCTTCCATTTGCCTCCCAATCCCTTAAGATGCAAGATTTGCAGAGCATTGTTTTGCTAAGCTACTTAACATGTCAGCCGCCACATGACAGGAGGTACTGATTATTGCTACTAAAGACAATTCAAACAAATCGAACTTGATCAGATCAGGAGGTCAAAAATCAAGATCTATTTGCATATTTGGTTGGCAACATCACAAATCAAGGAGTTCTTGGGAGGAGAGGACAAATCCGTACCCACATCATGAGGCTTTGTCGGCGCGAATCAACAGCACGGCGACCTGTTATGAGCTCGAGCAACAAAACCCCAAAGGCGAAGACGTCGGTCTTCTCATCGACAATTCCGTGCATAAAGTATTCGGGAGCGAGGTACCTGAAGGACAAATGAATGTATCAGTAACAGAACAAGTAGTTCCCAGCAAGGGCTTTTTAAGTACTAACCCAATTGTGCCTTCAACAGGAAAGATGACGTGATGGACCCATTTCTCCGGAAGCCACTTCGCCAACCCGAAATCAGAAATCTGCAGATCGAAGGATCGACATTTGCACATCCAGCTTATTCGAATAATGAGCGGATCGGAAGAGAATGACTGCGTAAGAGTTACCTGAGGCTCGTAATCTTCGTTTAGTAATATGTTAGAGGCTTTGATGTCTCGGTGAATGATGCGCTTCGGGCAATGATGGTGGAGATACTGCAGCCCTTCTGCAACACCGACAGCCACCTTGAACCTGGTCGTCCAATCCACGATCCCCGTCGAACCTGCAACCATGATCATCCAAAAATGAGTCACAATCCAATGAAAACGTATGAACCTTTGCCAAGAAAGAACACAGTAAACCTCCTAATATGAAGGTGGATCAGAGTAGAGAATTTCAACGACATCACCATGCAGAAGCGAAGCGAGGCTGCCATTTGGAGAGAACCGGAGGACAAAGTACAGTCCGCCCTCGATGCCAAATCCAAGCAGCCGCGCCGTGTTCGGATGATCAATGTGCGCTACAATCCCGAGTTCCGAAAGGAAGTCGCCGATCCTATCCACTTCCTCCTTCTCCTTTTTCCCCAGCTTCTTCACGGCCACCACTTGGCCGTCCGAGAGGCGACCTCTGTACACCTCCGCGTGACCGCCTTTCCCGATCAAGTTCTCTACAAACCCGCCACGAAAAGCCGCGTATTATTCGGTCAGGCAGGGCAAACAGAGCAGACAAGAACTCATTGACAGTGCTCGAGAAAACAGGTTTTCGAGCTTAAAATTGTAATCCGACGTCAATCCGGTTCACAAAAACGTGAAATGTGAAGAACTTAGAACAAACCCAAAATTGTAAACTGATCAGGCATGCTCCGGTCGACAAACAATCCTGAATCAAAGCAAAAGGAGAAAACTTTTTTCGTTTGTCTACTTGTCGGATTGTCGTTAGCAGACTTCCTTCGCCTCAATCTCTCTCTTTTAAAATTTTAAAGCCAAGGTCAAAGTCAAAGGGATTATGGTACTCTAGTCTGTTAAGTAGTTATCAGTCACGTTCACAAGCAATATTAATTTTTGTACCCATTTGATTAATTATTGCCCTAGATTTATCAAGCAATCAAACAGATAATATTCACTATTTTCGCTAGGTAATTTCTTAAGATGACTGACGACTTGAATATCGAAACATTCATTAGCAATTGGATCTCCCACCTTCACAAAATATAGTGCGATTGACATAAATTTAAATAGGGTCAATCTAAGTTTCGTGAATTAATCCTGTCGGGGCCAATCAAATTAGACTTTTATTAATTTTCCTAATCCTCCACGTGGCACCTTTTTTTAGTGCCATATCCGTACCTTTGCTTTGAGCACGCTTGGGAGGAAAAGAACAATCATAATTTGAAGCATGCTCTTATAACAAGGAAAAGCAAAGAACAATCATATCTTCAAGCAAGAGGGCGGGGACTGCTCCTTAATTTGCGGCGGCCAACATAGAAAAGGGAATTAATTCAGTAAATTGAGTAATTTTACGCCTGAATATTCGATTCTTACTATACCAAAATATTTATATATATATATATATATATGTATTAATTTGAAACTCAAAATTTTTTTAAAAAAAAATTGGGGTTGGTTCAGACAAGATTTTTTTTTTGGTCGAAAGGTTCACACAAGCATTTACCACTTACCAGAGCTAAAATGGTCAGTGGCGGCTGCGAGTTCGGAATAGCCGAAGCTCCTCCACGACGGCTTTCCCGTCCGCGGCCCGCCGCCGCCTGCAGCTCCACCCTCGTCGGCGCTCCGAACCCTCGCCAGCTTCTTCGCCTCCCGCTTCGAGACTTTGTCGCGCCCCGCGACTAGAGGCGGCGACGACGACGACCTCGTAGGTTTCATCTGCCTCAACGCGTCCATGACCTTCTTCCAACTGGACGCCGACCCACGATTCCGGTTCTCCCTCGGGGACGAGCTGCAAGTGCTGCTGACACTGTGGTCGGACTCTGAACCCACGATGGGGATCTCCAACACCCCTCTCGGCGACGATGATGCCTGGCCTTCTCCTTCTCCTTCTCCTTCTCCTTCTCCTTCTTCTTCTTCTTCTTCTTCTTCAGCGTTGTCCTTTTTCTTCACATCGTTCTCCGATCTTCCCTGGGTTCCTCCTGTTCCTACTACGATGACAAGATAAGAAAATCGGAGCGTCAATCCAGTTCAGCGCTTTGTTTCGCCGCCATGAGGAAAGAAAAAACAGAGCAACTGGAAATGGGTGGGCGTCTCGTGTTTCGACGTATATAACCGCAGCAGCGAGAACATGAACAGTCCAGCTTGAGAAAGGCAGAGAGACAGACGCGCACAGTCCCCCACAAATGAAAAGGAAATCGGAACCGATCATTTGCGGAAATCAAAGCAAAGGAGGGACCGCCCCCTCAAAGGGAAAAACATCGAAACCTTTTCTACTGCTGTCCTAAAAATCGAAACTTTTTAATCATACATCGAAGATTTACCTTCCTCGCGCGTCACGTCGCTTTTCTGGGCGACTGCCATAGATGGGAAAAGCTTCTCAAATTGGACAGAAGTACACAGGCGGGACTGAGAAGCCATAAAGACAGACCTTTCTTCAACTTTTCTTCAATGGAGGTCGTGCACAGAGAGAGAGGGAGAGAGGTGGGCTTCTGTCCCTCTGCTGGTATTTATTTTGGTTCCGTGGTTCCGCCGGATGGGCGGGATAGATAGATTGGAGACAGAGATTCTTTGCTTGTTTTGGCTAAGGTTATTGCAAGATTAATACCATATAGACTATTAATTATGTTGGCATCTTTGCGGGCCAGAATGATCAACGGTCCCGATGAATTTGATCTGTTCGATAAGAAAAGAAAATGGGTAAAGAATGCATTTTCCCATGTTTGGAAATGGCCAAAAAAGAAAGAAAGAAAAAAAAAAAGACAGCCCGCGTACACTGAAATGTGCAACGGATATGATAAAATCACATACATGAAATTTTATTATTGACATGTGACATGATTAATTGGTTAATGGAGGGATAACAAAATTTTGACCAAACGATCATGCATTGGAGGCTTTGACCTTTTTTGTAAATGACATTGAAGCTATAATTGCACAGCTTGGACGTCTTTACGTACAAAGAGCATTTCAAATGGTGCTGAACTCTTCCAAATCCGCGAGCAACTTCCGACATTGTCATGATTATATATATATCCCCACTATGAGCTCGTGACCCAAAACGGTGTTCATTCCACATTTTCAAATGGTGTTTAACTCTCTCTCGTTCTTCTTCTCTCTTCGTCGATTGCAACTGTCTTTCCCTTAAGATTTTCACCACACCCAATGGTAACAATGCAAAATTTATGATTCATAAACACGCGCTCATCAGATCCGCCAGCAAATCATGTCAACACGGTGATGACAAGCTCTACATCTAACGAGCTCCAAAATTTTCGGCCATACTCTTAATTAAGGCTAGAGTTCAAGCTGTTGGGGTACATGTGTGAGTTGGACTAATAAAGAAAAAAATAAGGGTACATGTGCGAGTTGTAGTAAAAGAAACAATCACACATCGAAGAATTGTTGTCGCTTAAAGCAGTTAATATATTATCATTGGCTTAAGGTTTTGAGTAAAGTTGGGCTAACTTGATATGTAAATAGGCTCGGACTTTGCTCTTCCCTGAGTTTGAGATCTACAAACTCCACATCTCACGGCCACAATTACCGTAACCTCAATATCCTTGCTTCTAAAGATCCCATCTCTCTCTCTCTCTCTCTCTCTCTCTCTCTCTCTCTCTCTCTCTCTCTCTCTCTCTCTCTCTCTCTCTCTCTCTCTCTCTCTCTCTCCACACACAATTTGTATAATTTTGTTTTTCATCTCTCTTCCTCACATAATCTTTTTCTTCAATTTCCATAGAGGGGAGGGTTTGAGCTAGATCTCTCCCTCCCCTCCCTATTTTCTTTTTCTTTGGCTAATTTGATTTTCAATTTTTCTTTCTTGTTTATCTCCCGTTTTCGTGAGCTTTTTCTTTTTTGATGTAGCTTCGATTTGGAGATTTTTGCGTTTATGATTTTGGGATTTCACTTCTATTTGGTTTCATTGGTGTACAATTGACCTGTCAAACGGATGGGCCGAGTCGAGTTTGGATCAGGCCATATATGGTTCAATCCAAATCGATCCATTAACTGTTTACGACTCATTTATATACAGTGCAAATTTTGCGACCCGTACCCAACCCTACCCATATTGATAAAACACTTCCATTAGAAACTTTTTTTGTTATAAGTTTTTCAAAAATACTAAAACGATGGAAAATTTTATAATTCTTTTAAAATATTATGAATTTTTTATTTTCATTTTTATTTTTTGCTTTTTTTGAAGACCACGAGGGTCACCAGCCGACCCTCACCGATCAAAGGCGATGGCCGCGAGGCCCTTGCAAGGTCTAGGTAAGGGCTGCACAGCTCTTGCCGGTAGCAGGGGAGGGTTGACCCTTTGCTGGATTTCGAGAAAAAAAGAAAAGAAAAGAAAAGAAAAGAAAGATAAATAAAAATAAAATAATTATAAAAGTATTCAAAAGGATGACATATTATGAATTATCCACTCAATTAATAACCTTGACAAGTTTTTTTTGGTCGAAATAACCTTGACAAGTTAAATGAGTTAAAAAATGGGTTGAAAGGCAAACCCATTTAAAATCCACGTACAATTAGGCTTGCAACTCAAACCCATTGGAATTTGACTAACCTATTTATGATATATCTCACATGGAATATGGATCAAAAGTAGGTTTTCAACCTATTTCGACATCTCTAATATACAAGTCTAGTTTCAAAGGAGGTGAAAGAGTTTCGTGAAAATTTCGCTCTCACGGGTGTTAGATTTGTGCTCATTAACCTTTTTATTTTGAATGACAATGGTGTTGAGGATGCCGAACCTAGGCACGCACTGCAGAAAGGCAAAGCGTACCAATAGATGGAGATCTCAATGTGTTCTCATTACTGAGGATTGATTCGGTGTTTGGCCGCCGATTTCGGTTTGAAAATATCATGATCTGCTCTTTGAGCATGTAATCCCTAGCCTTGTTCCGATAATTTTTCTTATTTTTACTTCTCTCAAAATTATTATGCAAAACAAAATAAACACTGAGAAATAATTAATTGAGAGAGAGAGAGAGCCCATGAAGAAAGCCATATTGTTGCAATGGCCCCTTGAGTTCGAGACGTGAGACCGCTAACATGAATGCTTTCAAAAAGTATAATCAAAATAAATAAAGTGAAGTTCAAGTTTTGTACGCTGACCCCAAAAAAAGGTCCAAGTTTAGTAAGTGAAATTAAAAACATAATAATAATAACAGGGATAATGATACAAATGCAAAAAAAAAAATAAAAAAAAAATTAGACGATGCAATTTTCTCCATTTTTCGAAGTTCAAAAAGAAGAAGGAAGTCAAGGGTAAAGTCATTGAAAGAGCAGAAGCTAGCTTTAACAAGAGTTAATTCAACCGAAGGTGAGGTCCAGGTCTTGTAACTTGAGGATAAGGAAACAAATAGTCTTTGAACTTTGAGTCAATGTGCAATATGATCCCTGAATTAATTTGACCGATATAATCTTTGAACTTTAGCCCAATTGCAATATGGTCCCTGAACTTTTAATTTGACCAATATGTTCCCTGAACTTTTAAAATATGTTCAACATAGTCCCTAAATTATAAAAAAAGATGTTTAATGTTGTCCTTTCATAAATTCAAATTCTGGGATGACTTTGAATGTTTTCTTATATTGCAAGGACTAAGTCGAACATATTCCAAAAGTTTGGGACTATATTGAACAAATAGAAAGTTTGGGGACCACATTAAACATTTGGCTAAAGTTCGGGAACCATATTGCACATTGGCCTAAAGTTAGAGATCATTTATGTCATTTATCTTGTAATTTAAATGGGAAAGTTTATCAAACGACACGAACGTGAAAATAAATGTAAGGACAAAATTAGACCATGTAATTTTTCCTAACTTCCTGAAGTTAAAATGAAAAGGAGAAATCAATGGTAAATAAATTAGAATTGTATGGGCTAGCTTTAAAAAACAATTTAATTCTATTTTCACTTATTTTCTTGCCCTCAGATGGATAATGATTCAAGAGGGGATAATTATACAAAAAAAAAAAAAGCATAAACCCATTATACAGTGAACAAATTGGTACTAAAATTTTTATTTTTTGACTAATTTAATCATAAACCTTTTGACTATTTTTCAATGCAAAGATTTTGATTGCAAATCGTTGAAGTGGATGATTTTTATGATTTTTAAAAAATTTATGAAATTATTTTTTCCTTTTTTTTTTCTCTCCTTTATTTTCTTTTTTCTTTTTTTCATTTCCCTTCGATAGGTCTAAGGCCTTGGCAAGGGCTGGCAAGGGTGTTGCGGCTTTCACCAGCCCTCGCCTTTGGCTAGCAACCTCTACTGGCCATTGTCGAGGCTAGGTGACCGGCAGAGGGAAATATGGAAAAAGAAAAAAAAGAAAAATTTTAAATTTTAAATTTTTTAATGAAATTGAAAAAATCGTTCACGTCAACACTGGTCGTGCCACAAAGAATGAATGATGATAATTGGACTTTCATGTCAGTAATTTTCGGCCAGAATTGCTCGTAAGCATTATTATAGTGGCAAATAGGACAATTGCCAAAAAAAGTACTAAACTTTTTTTTTTGCCAATTCAATTATAAATCTTTTGTATTTGTGTCATTCAGTCCTTTCGATCGATTTTGATCAATACAAGTTGACGTCGCAATTTTTTTATAATATTTTTTAATTAATTTATTTTTTTTATCTTCCCTTCTCCTTGAGGGCTGGTGAGGTAGGGCCTCGCTTGATCTCGCTCATCCTCGCCCAGCCACCGGTGAGGCTGATCTTGCCCAAAGATGGTGCCTCTGGCCAGTTGCCAGGTCCGGCGAATGGCTTTGAGGAAGGAGGGAAGAAAAATAAATAAATAAATAAGTCAAAAAATATTAAAGTATTATTAAAAATTGCCACATCAGCGCCGACAGTGCTACGTCAACAATTTCCGAACAAAATTGATTGAAATGACTGAATTGCCACAAATACAAAAGGTCAATGAATGAATTGGCAAAAAGAAAAAAAGATTTGTGCCTGAATTGGCATAATTGCAATAGATTTAAGACTTTTTAGGGCTAATCTGGTCGGATTAAATATCTTAGGACTGAATTGATCGTCCGATTTATAAATTTATGGTATTTTAGATAATTTTGTCCGTGCAAAGAGGTTACCGGTGGTTGCAGCCAGAGCCATTTAACAAATAGAGAGTTAGTTATCTGCCCAAAAATTTCATTTGGCCCCATCTTTGAAAAATGAAGAGAACATTACATTATATTTCTCTCTTGGGACAGCAAGGATGTGTCTTGAGTAACATAATTCAAAAAGCAAGCAAAGTTGAGGTTTGGTCATTGTTAAGTGGGTGAACTAAAACCTGCCTTCTCATCTTGGTCGGCCAACCTTCACCAATGTCACTTCAGTTCAGTTGAGAGGGGAAAGTGCTTTACCGAAAATTTTCAGTCATTTGGAAAAAAAAAAAGAATGTCGCTAGATCAAGACAAGATAGGATTAGTTGCATTTCGCGCGTGGCTTATCCATGTATAAGAGTTGGCGTTTATTAGTGCATGTGCATTAATTCCGTTTTTCTTCTCCGCTTGTTTCGCGAAAAAAAATACGGCGTTTTTGCAAAGTGTTCGCTAAGAAGTCGTTTTCCAGGAAAATGGACTAATATTTTCCTGTGTTTCGTTGAAACTTGAAAGTGAACGGGAAAATATTTTTCTTCGTTTGGTATGGAAAATCCACAAAGAGGCTGTAATCCACTAATGATCAGCATTTTGAATTACGACTAGCGAGTGTTTTTCCCATTACATGATAGATCATACTATCGGGACACAACCACTTCACTGACGCTTGTACACTTGACTACATGCTGTTGCAGCTCAATAGCACCACATGGAGACATAATTAGCATCGCAACTGCTATAAACAAAAGCAAAACAGAAGAGGAAGACTCAAGAGCTAAGACTCGGTTTGTCCATCAACCAACGCTCCCTAACCTCACTACTAATTATATATGACCATCCAATCCTTAGATGACCATCCACGACTCAAATCCACGAAGTAATCGTTAGTTTGTACGGTCGCCAGCTTCAGAACAGATACTTCTGACAATGTCAGAGTGATTAGTTTCCCAAACTACTCTCTCTGCTGATGTCAGTGTCGGTTTCCTGTTAGAATTGCCATAACTGCTTTGACACATCTATAGTGGCCTTTGTAACTGCTAGTTTTATCTCAACAAACATTCCCATCATGTGTGCAGAGGGTCAACACCTTCCAGGACACGATATCTGCACTGCTCTTTGCCCGTGCAAACTGGAGTGCAGATGATTAGTAGTCTATTAATGCTGCCCATCGATGAACTCGTTTTGAATGACTTCTAATCAATCATTCAATGATTCCTTTGGCCTCATCAGCTTCCAAAGACTTCCGAGGACATCAACACACCTGCTGGCTCCTCGTTTTCATTAAACTCACTAGACCGTCAGCACTGCCGCTGTCTTTCCATCTCATTTGGAGAGAACTACTCCAATCAACAATCTGCTGTCCCGATGGCTATTCGCTTTTCTATCTTATGGCCCTTCCAAGCATATTGTCTATCATGATTCTACTAAACTATTTATCTTCACAAGTGCGGTTCCAAGTTTCAACGAGGCTATCCAACCATTTACCTTATTTTGGTTCTTTCAAGCCATCGCGAACATCCCTCGTTCTTCTCGACTTGTTCACATTCGCTCAAGATCCTTCCAACTTGTAGACATTTCTACACCAAGTACCTTGTTCATCTTAGATGTATGCATTTATCCTTCCATATTGGTAAAGCATTCCCGATTGTGACAAAGCATCGAGCATAACACCTGATGCTGATTAAGGTACATTTGCATTGAGGCTTGTGTATATATCACATGGTATTAACTCAACTAATACACACATTAGTAGCCTTTAATTGTCTTCATCATCTTCAAAACATCATAGGATATTTCCCTAATAATTGAAAGACTACGGACTAAATTGAGATAATTGAAAAGATTAGGACTAAATGAGCAAAACTTCATAAAGTTTAGGACGAAATTGGTACAACTTAAAGGTTTAAGACTAAATTAGCAAATCTTTAAAAGATTTAGGGACTAAATTGGCATAATTAAAAAGTTTAGTACTAAATTTACTCATAGACTCGGTAGGAACTCCGCAACAAGCGGATTCTGTTGCTCTGCTTCTTAGAATGGTTGTCGCGTGAAAAAACCCGAGTAATCTGTTCAGTGATGACCACATAGAAGCTATTGAATTCGAGACCTCGCAACCCAGAACATCTGCGCTCGTCTCCATGAAGCCTCGATCTTTCTTTTCGGCTTCTACCCCTCATCTTTAATATAGTCATCATTTGGACTGTCCCGTAATAATTACAGTGTTCAATATCATGGTTGAAATACTTAGAGAGAGAGAGAGTAATTGATTTTGTCGAAATTACTATGAAGGCCTTCATGTTGAGTAGTGAAAAACTTCAACTAGTTGAACTTTTTGAAACTAAATTTGTTGTGAAAGCAACTATCCATTTTATATCCATTTTGTTAATGACTATCTTAGTGCACACGTTGAATACCCATTCCCATTAAGGTCAGTCTTCAATTCCCAATGTATTGCCTTTTTTCAGAAGGAGCGACCAAATTACCACTGTGTCTTAGGGGAATTTACACCAATACCCCTCTCTCTCTCTCTCTCTCACGGCGATCGCCACCTCACAACTATTGAGATTGCGACCCCCTTGACATCGCCACAAGCCTCGGCTACGCCGGTCCCTCTCCTCCTCTATCTCCGTCAAGGGAACAAATGACGGATCGAGAGGGCCGCAACCTCACAACCATTTAGGTTGTAACCATTAACGTTGCAGCCCAACCTTGACGACATTGGTTCTGACGCCGCGAGCCCATACCTACCTTGTGCCGCACGGGTGTTGAGAGGGGGATGTACAGGAATAAAGACGGCCCCGCCGCGGGGGGGTCGAGGAAGGGCCAATGTTAGTGGCACCATTGCCGCGGGCGGTGGTCTGGCTTGGCATGGTCGTGCATAACGCCCTATGTGAGTGGTGTACTATGCAAATGGGAACAAGGGGCAAAAATGGAAAAGAAAAGAAGGGATAGGGAAAGAGAAAAAAGAAAAAAGAAAAAGATATTAATTGATACACCATGTAAGCCGTCCATTTTCATTGTTGGTAATATGCCCAAATTTGAGGGATAGCTTACCTAACTTTAGAAGATCTTAATTCGTCGTGTTGTAAAAAACATGCACACATATATACACATTATTGAAGTACTGAATTAAAAAGGATGTAATGTAATTTCAGATCATATTTACGTATACCAATGTCACTGATTATTATGTTTAATGAGATAAGAGTACATATATGAATTTCATGTAACGTGATTGTACGTGTTATGAATCAACCTAGTATGTTGAAGACGATGCCTCTAGTGTGATAATTTGTGTGAAAACATGATGCAGGAGCATTGAATTCGGTGGAACAATTCTCAAGCACGACTTGAAATTTATCGGTGATCCAACGCAATACCTATTCTTGCAAGTAAAAGCCGATTTTGGCTACGATTTGTTTCAATAGGTTCAAGGTTGAAGATGTGGATTCTACGGGGAAGTTGTCCGTTCATTGAACTAGCTGTTGATGGACTACTAAGATGTCTACTTACAAGTTTGTTGTCGACTTCAAGGCTATTAATCGACTACATAGCACGTAGAGGCTGTTCTTATAAAGAGTTGTTTTCTTTTGTTTAATAGAATCATTCTATAAATAAAGTGTGATCTCATTCGTACGACAGATAAAATTTGTATTTGAATGAAGGTGAGATTTTCCTCAAGTGGGGAATTTCTTATTTCATTTCTTTAACCAAGTTCTTTGGTTGGCTAATGATTTTTTCTTTAGGCCTCGATGGTGAACTTCTTCTATGGCCCTGTTTGGTTCAGCATTTGAGACGAGCATTGGGGCTCTAAAGTCCCTTAATCAAATGCAAATTTTGTTTGGTTTATTTTTTGACTTATTTTGGGCAGATGCAATTGCATCTCAAATGCTCTCCAAGGGCCTTTAGGCCAAAGTAGCTTCGGATGTACTTTAGGAAGTTGCATCTCAAATGCAACAATTTTTTTTTTTAACTTTGTCACATTCACATGTTGCCTCCGGACCACGGCCGCCGGTTGTTGCCGCCACTGCCGGTCACCGCCGCAGCCACTCGGCGCCGGCCGTCGCCGACGCTGCAGCCCCTTGCCGCCGCCTGTCGCCGCTCCCCGCCGCCCCTTGCCGCCGCCGCCCATCCCCAGTTGCAGCCGCCACCCGCCTGACGCCAGTTGCAGCCTGCCGCCGCAACCCGCCGTCAGTCGTCGCCATCGTCGTCGCCCGCTGCCGATCGCCGCTGTCTCTGATTTCCTCGCCGCCATCGCGGTCACAGATTGCCATCGTCGTCGGTTGCAGATCGTCGCCGTCGCCAGTGGTCGCTGCCATTGCTGCCGTCGCCGCCATCGCTGTCGGCGATTACTCACCGGCACTTTTTATTATTATAAAAAAAAGTAAAAATACTTTACAAAATATATTTTTCACCAAACGGCATTTACGTCGCAGTTGCTTTCAAATGCGTTTTTAAAAAATACTTTGCCAAACACTACTTGCATTTTGGAAAAGGCATTTAGCCTAAAGGTATTTGTATTTACTCAAAGTCCCTTGGCCAAATACTGAACCAAACATGCCCTATCTCGAATCCCTTTATCCTTGGCGGGTGGGTTTCTTTTCCGTCTTGATGGTAACCTTCATCTATCGCGATCTTTATCCTTGACCGGTGGCATGTCATTTATGCTTTGGTAGCAATCTTTATATATCAAGAATCCTATCATTGTAAAAATACATTGTCAGCACGCACATGCATTGGAATGTGTATATCGAGTTGATTCTCGCACTATTTTTCATGAAAATAGTTAAATTCAGTGAAGTGGGATCAAATGGACACTTTCCATAGTTTTGTGTTCTATTTGTGGTTGTTCATGATGACGTACTAAGATTTTGCACATAAAAATTCTACAAAAACCAAGAAATCCATATAATAAAAGGCCCGAATTAAATGGGCCTGTGCAGTGGGAGCTGGACCAAAGTCGGGCTAGCTCTAATTTATGGGTGTTTGTGCCAAGCGGTCGGTCCAAATCAAGAACTGAAATTCCCAATTTTAGGCTCGGTTGGTTTCCGATTTTTTTTTTTTTGTTGGGAAAATGAATGATTCTAAAAATATTATTATTTGTATTGCTTGAAATAATTTAGTTAATAAAATTTATAACAATCCATTGTTAAGCATCTTCATGGACGAGGAAAAAACTTCACGTTCATTCATATAAGCGATCAATTTCAGAAAAAAAATATATTTTCAATAATTTATTTTTCCTGAAACAAACGGAGTCTTGTTGGTTTTTCGATTTGGCTTAGCCTCGACATTATGATAAATCAAATCGTTAAGATTTTTATTATGTTATATACATTTGTATAAACCATTTGCAAAAAATTGAAAAGAACAATTTATATCAAGCAAATAGAAATGCTAGGGAAAGGCTATACTTTATAGTGCAAAATATTATGTTTCCTTTAGATTTGAATTTCAGCAATAAAAAATAAAAAAGAAGACAAAAAAATCATTCTCAAATTAAAATTGAGAAATTAAGATTTGCATGAAACTGTAGAAATGATTCAACCTGCTTGACAAGTGGGTTGGATCGGATTTTAAATGGTCTAACCCAAATCGACCCATTTATTATAATGCAAATTTTTCGACCCATACTGACCCAATTCATCCCCGACCCGACTCATATTACTAAAACACTTTCATATTTAATCCAATTTAGCAAAACTTATTCTAGAGAGGGCTGCTCGACCCTCGTCAGCCATGGGCGAGGGTTTCATGGCCCTTGTCGATTGCTGGTGAGGGCAGCGAAACCCTCACCGTTCATGAGCAAGGGCCTGACCTTCGGCGGTCACTAGCAAAGGGTTGTAGCCCTCGCCTAGTGTCCGGGGAGGACCGATGCTCGATGGCCCTCGCCCAGTGTCGGCCAGGGTCGGCCGGCCCTCACCTAGGACTGGGGAGGGTTTGTCGGCGACCTGGCCGGACTCATCAGGAAAAAAAAAAACATGTAAAAGCAAAAAGAAAAATGAAAAAAGAAATAGAAAACCTTTTTATGACTCAATTAAGAATGTAAGGTAACCTATTTAGGAACCATTTAAAACACATTTAAGACCAATTAAGTTGTTAAGCAACGCATTTATGATCAATACTCTGAAATGTGGGTTAAAATATGGGTTCTTGATTCATTTTGTCACCTCTAGAAACGATTGAAGATCTCTCAAATCTGAACGAGATCAAACCATGAATACCATTTTCCTCTCGCACTCTTTTCATCTCGTTAACCACATCAATCTGCATTAAAAATCGACAAATTAATTGGACAATCAAACGTTCGACCAAAAAAAAAAAAATTGGACAATCAAACGAGGAATCATCTTCCTCCGTGAGTGTTGCCTCATTTGAAGCATTGTTTCGTCACGGTGACGGCGAAAAACAACGAGGAATTGGTTGTTCTTCTCTTTGGAAACTGAAGAAGAATCAATCTTTCTCATTCTATGACTAGACAGCAACCATAATCCTCTGTATTACAGATGAGAGTGGGGATACCAGGAATCGGGAGAATGCTATAATACTGAGCAATTACCGACAGGTCCGTCCCCGATATCTAGCGTCGCTGTACATTTCCTACGGTATAAATACGTAAAAGTCGAGATCTTTCTTTATTCGACTCATATGAATTACCAACTTCCGAGTTTGTACAAAATCCCTCCCATGTAACAGTGCTGCGAAACGGGAGAGAAAACGTATTGGCTTCAGTTTTTCTGTTCATTTGAACTGGAAAGCCTCTTTCTGCCTGCCCAACAACGATAGGACGGTCGCACATATATGCCTCGAGGACAGGCCGGCTTCTTCAAGCTGGTCTTGCGGCGCTCCATGTTCGATATATCTATCAGGTAAGAACATAGCTCGCAACTGTACACAAGCACGTTAGGAAAAACTTATTAGTTGAAGACATTAAAATGGAATTTCAGGTTCGATGCGCATGTTCATAGATTCGAACCGACAACATCTACAGCCAGGTACATAAACCTTAGCTTGTTACGAAATACACCAATCCGTGAACGCATCGGAGAGTCGTTGTATAACCAGTAGTGCTAAGTTCATGATCACCAGATAAAATTTCCAAAGAGACTTGCCTTGAGGGGTCCATCCAGGATGCCGGATAGACTTAGGAAGTGCGACACATGTGATCCGAAGCCTCCGATCGAACCTTCCTCGATAGTAATCAGTATCTCGTGATGATTGGCCAGTTGGGCGATGAGATCTGTGTCCAGAGGCTTGCAGAATCTCGCATCAGCGACGGTAATATCGATGTCTATTGACTTGAGCATATTTGCCGCTGCAACACACTGTTGAACTATCGATCCATACCCAAGAATTGCGATTCTGCTACCTTCTTGCAATATCCTTCCCTTTCCTATCTGTAATATTCGTCAAAACATGCTGGATTAGTGTCGAGTACAATTCAGATCGAGAAATGGTTACGTCATATAATTTAGACTAACCTCGAGTGGAATTCCCTTGTTGTTAGGGGGAAGAGTGGCGCCGACACCATTGCCCCTCGGGAACCTGAAGCAACTGGGCCTATCGTCAATGGACGCCGCAGTAGCAACCATGTGCATAAGTTCGGCTTCATCCGATGGAGCCATAACCACCATGTTAGGCAAGCAAGCCATGTATGTTATGTCAAATGCCCCCCAATGTGTAGGCCCGTCTGCACCAACCAAACCTGCCCGATCCATCGCGAAGCGAACGGGTAGCTTCTGGAGATCTACATCGTGGACAACCTGCACGAAATTACTCTCAATTTGCTAATATCAATAACGAGACGGATAAATTTACGGTTGGAACAGGACTTGTTTTAGGAATCTCCATGTTAGTTCACCTGATCGTATCCTCGTTGCAAGAACGACGAATAGATGGCGCAAAACGGCTTGAGACCCTCTGTGGCTAATCCAGCGGCAAACGTGACGGCATGTTGCTCCGCAATGCCCACATCGAAGCACCGATCGGGGAACCTCTTCTGAAAATAATTGAGACCTGTCCCGCCACCCATAGCCGCATGGATCGCAACGATCTTGTTATCGACTTCAGCTTCCTTTATTAGAGACTCTGCGAAATACTGTGTGTAGGACAGCGTCGGGGATTTGGTCTTGAATTGCTTTCCGGTGCTGGGATCAAACTTGACAACCCCTGAAGTATGTAAGGATCAGATTAAGGGGAGTCCTATAAGGATTCACGAAAAGGCATATACAGTAGCAGGATTTGAAAATAGGTCTCACCGTGCATCTTGTCTGATGCGGCCTCTGCCGGAGGATACCCTTTCCCTTTTTCTGTCACGATGTGGATCAAAACAGGACCCGGAGCCGGCATGGCTTTCACTTTCTGGAAGATCGTCACGAGATCTTCGACATTGTGCCCGTCCACCGGTCCAATGTAATACAGCCCAAGCTCCTCAAAGAGCGTAGAACCGGAGGCGCTGATGAACCCCCTCGCGTATTCGTCTACTTTAGCCGCGACTTCGTGTGTCTGTCCCCCGATCTGCCTTGTAAGGCTCTTTGCAAGCAAACAGGAGTGCAAACCAATCTTTAGTTCAGGCAAGGATCGATAGAAATGCGCATATCACTACATGAAATCGGTGAGATGCTCACTTTGGCAGCCTCCCGGAGCTTGCGGAAATTCGCGCTTGCTTGGAGTTTGGTGAGGGCGCTGCTGAGGGCGCCGACCGGGGTCGCAGGGCCATCGAGAGTAGCGGTGGGCAAAGAAACTTGCTTGTTGTCATTCAACACGACAATTAGATTAGAATCTAAGAAACCGGCGTTGTTCATAGCTTCGTACGCTTGACCGGCTGTCATGGCTCCATCTCCTATCACGGAAATGACATTGTTGTTCTTCCCCAGGAGATCTCTCCCAACCGCCATACCTTTTCATCATTCACAAGAAAGAGTTAGCATCTTGTTTATGGTGGAAAATGGACTTTCGAAGTTAGAATTCATACCGAGACCGGCGGAGATGCTCGTCGAACTGTGTCCCGCGCCGAATGTATCGTAAATACTCTCATCCCTTTTGGGAAACCCCGAAAGCCCTGAAGTCTTCCGAATTGTGTGCATCCGAGACCGCCTGCCCGTCAGAATCTTGTGGGGGTATGTCTGCAAAAATTATCACTTCAAGTGTTCATAATGGGTTTCTTGCCATCAAGAGGATCGACATCAGTAGACTCGCAAGGTTTTCGATGCTGCCTTTCTCTGCAATTTCACCCCTGACTCGACATTTCTCGTCTTCAACTGATGAAGTTTGTTAAGACTTATACCTGATGTCCCACGTCCCATAGGATTTTGTCTTCTGGGGCATTGAAAACATGGTGAAGAGCCACCGTGAGTTCCACCACGCCGAGGCTGGAGCTCAGATGACCGCCCGTCTTTGAGACAGAGTGCACTATCTCTGCCCTTAGCTCTGCAGCCAATTGTTCAAGATCCTAACACACACATTATTCATTCAAATTAAACTCATCACTCCGAAACTCGCATAGAAACAAGCGAAGGAGAATCATTCTACATATACTATTCGAAGCCGGACATTGGTAAAGTCATTTCATCAAAGTATTAAATCAAGCCTTGGTCCGACAGATTAGATGATCACTGTTAGATCGGTGAGGTCGAGGACTATGAGAATTACCGGCGTTGACAAGTTCTTCATATGAACCGGATAATTCACGGTGTCAAGCAAAGGCGTGGGGGGTTTGTCCCCGGAAAAGTCGATAAACCACTCGTTCCTCTCCTTCCGCAGCATCACCTTGCCCTTCCCTTCCCCCCCATCCGCGCTTGAGCTCGAACTAGAAGACGAAGCTCTCACGCACAGCTGAAACACGAAAAAAGAAAAACACCAGATACACCATTCAAACGCCTGCAACTCCAAGCACCCTGCAACATAAACCATGGGGAAGGAAAAACTTTGAGAGGCTTTCTTCCTTGGAGCATTTTGGTAGGCTTACCGTGAAACCATTGCCGGGTGCTCTGCCACCACCGCCGCCGTGGAGCGATCCCCCGCAGGGCTTCTTCAGTTGTGGTTGGGGATGAGGAAAGAGAGAGTGGTTCAGGGTGAAGGCGGCTCCGGAAACAGCCATGGATGGATGCAGATCGAAAGATGCTAGCTCCAGAGAGTAGAAGATGCCTGGAGGCAAACAGCAGAGATGGAGACGAGAACGAGGTTTGAACCGTTTATATAGCGGACCGGACGCATTGGGGGAGGGAGAGATGCTGTTCGTGGTCTAATTTTTGCCTGGCACAACCATATACCCAGATCTTATTTTTGTCTCCATATCACCCAAAGCACCTTCGGCTCACATGGCAAATAAAAATCCAATGCGTGACGGTAAAAAATCTGATGTGACTACCTCTCGCTCGACCTGGCAACATGCATCCATCGCCACGTCAATTCGTATCCCTAGCGCTATCCAAATGCTGTCACGTCGGAACTATTAACGGTTATTGTGGACGGAATGCTAATGAAATGTTAAAAAAAAAAAAACTCGGCAGCTTGCTTGGCTTGTGAAAAGTCTGATGTGACTACCTCTTGGTCGACCTAGCAATGTACATCCATCGCCATGTCAAATTCGTTTCCCTAGCGTTGCTCAAATGCCGCCATGTGGGATTTTTAATGGTGACTGTGGACGGAAGCCTAATGGAAAGTAATTTTGAGTGACTAGTACAAAGTTTAGGGTATTGATGAGATAAAAATTTTGGGTGTTGATATCATTTGAATTTTTCCTTCAATAGCACTTTGCATCGGTTTTAAAATTACATATTTTCGTCCTCTCTTTTGAGCCACATTCCATCTCACAAAAAGCATTTATTTACCATATTGCCATGTCCTTGCGCAAAATATTCTACTCACTTTCCTATGCGGCATGCCCGGCCTTCCTCCTCGAGAACCCAATGCTCCCTCCAAAGGCACCTAAAGCAACCAATTTGAATAATCGGGGATGTGTTTATTATATGGAAAAATTAATATATTTTAAAAATATTTTTCGAAAAAAATTGGTTATATTGCTTAGAATTTTTTTTAATGGAAAATAATTTTTTTTTATTAATCACAACAATTTATAACTGGCTATTTTTATGGGTGATGAAAATATCTTTTATTCATTCATTTTTGTCAGTGATACAAGCAATTATTTTTCGAACATTGAGTTTTCCATGAAACAGATCGTACCCTGAGTTTGTAAATATCTTACGACATTTACTTTCAATTTATTTATTCACTCTTGACTTTATTTTGAACTTATAAAGTCTGAAATCTTTCACAATGTACAAATAGTATCTAGACATGTAATTTTCTCATTTTTTTTAATTTAACAATCATGAATTTTGACAATAAACAAGGGGACCCCATTTCCCCTTACCTATTTACTATTGTGATGGAAGTCTTCTTCGGTATTCTCAATGCCAAGACTAAACTTCCGCGATTCAAGTTCTTCTGGAGATGCAAGTCCACTTGCTTATCTCATCTATTCTTTGCGGATGACGTCCTCCTTTTTAGTGAGGCAAATATATCTTTAGTTACTTGCTAAAGGAAGGGCTTGATCTATTTTCTGGTTGGTCGGGGCTAAGGCCGAATGCAACTAAAAGTGAGATCTTCCTCTCGGGGGGGCTTGCAAGAGCTTCATGATCATATTAAGCTCCTCATGGGTTTCCAAGTAGGTACTCTCCCCTTTCGCTATCTTGTTGTCCCAGTAATTACATCTAGACTTTGTAAGGTGGATTGTAATGCACTAGTCATGTCTATCACGGCTAGAGCCCGCTCTTGGTCCCAACGCTTCCTCTCATTTGTTGGTAGGGTGCAGCTCATAAAGTCGATTGTACATGCCATACTCGTTTATTGGGTTGGTGTCTTTACTTTGCCCATGTCGGTGCTTGCTAGGATTGAGCTTGTCCTAAGACAATTCCTTTGGAAGGGTCCCGACTTGGGACGTGGGGGTGCTAAGGTCCCTTGGTTCGATGTTTGTCTTCCTAAAGAGGAGGGTGGGTTAGGTATTCGCCGACTTGTTGATTGTAATAGGGTGGCAACGCTCAAACATAGGCTTCTATTCACGGATAAGGAGTCGTTATGATGCAAGTGGATTCGCTAAACTTTTCTCAAGCATTGCAACTTTTGGGTTGCCACAAAGCCAATAGTTTGCTCCTGGAGTTGGAAAAAGATCCTAGATCTTCGTTTAGATTCATACTTGAGCTTTGTCTGGAGAATTGGCAACGGTCGGTCCATCTCTTTCTAGTTTGATACGTGGCACCCTCGAGGTCCACTATACAAGATCTTCTCCAATTGGGACATATACGACTCCCGCATTTCGCGGGACACTTCGGTACGGGCTTTCTTCTCTTCAGTGTAGCATCCCTCGGCTATGTTGTCCTCTTTCACAGCCTGGTTATGAGTTTCACCTTCCTTTGCCGGAGGCAGGGAGGACCGTTTAATCTGGCAAGGGCATCCTTCAAGCACTTTCTCAGTTGCATCAGCCTAGGAGTCTTTCAGAACCAGAGGTTAGCCCGTTCCATGGCACTCCTTTTTCTGGGATCACACCTTTGCTCCGAGATATGGGTTCCTTTTGTGGATCATCACGCTCAATAGGCTCCCCACCCAAGTTATGCTTCTAAACTATCGACGAATCTCTGAAGGTTCTTGTGCTTTTTGTCATACTAGACCAAACTCTATCGACCATCTTTTCCTAGCGCTTTTTTGGGCTACAAAGTGCAATGTGGCTTGGCGGAACACATCTTGGCGGGACACCATTGTTTGGGCAATGAAGCGCTTTGGAGGTCAGTCATTTCCCCATCGTTTAGCTCATTTCTCATTTGGGGCATTTTGTCACATGATATGGATTGAGAGGAATAATATCATCTTTCGAAACAAACTTCTCTTTGTGCCGGCACTCCTCAAACACCTACTCAAGTTGGTTAGAGATTTTGGACTTACCTTGCACAACATTGATGACAATCACACCAATAGGTGGCTTCAACGAAACTAGGGACTCTCCACCGATATCTTTCAAGATGGTCCCGAGGGTTCATAGTTTTTCTGTTTGTAGTCCTTCCTGTTTGCCTGTGTTTGGCTCTGGTTTTTCTGTTGTTTCCGCTTCTTCTCTACTGGCCGTTGTTTGGCCTTTCTGTTGTTGCTTCTTTTGGCCGCTATTTGGCCGGGGGTTAGATGCTTTTGCTCGCTCTATTCTATCTTGCATGCCGCTACACCTTTGTACCCCTTAGGACAGGAACTTCAGTCCTAGTGGGTGGTTCGAGGTTTTTGTGTTTGGCATCCCCTTTTTATTTGGCACATTGAAAAGTTCTATACATACTTAACTTACCAAAAAAAAAAATTGACAATAAAATTTGAACAAAATAGTTTTTCAGAATAATCATAGAGAAAGGCTATTAAGAATCTAAAATGCTATAGAATGAATGACGATTCGATCTTTGAACTACAAACAGCCATTTTGATTGGTTCTTCAACATGTTCCAGTTTGAAAGTGTTCCATATCCTTCGTTTAGGTCATAGAACCAAAGATGACAATCTTCTCATTAATTAAACTCGAGGCATCACCAACCTGATCTCGTGCTAAACCTAAGTAGATTGGAAACCTAAAGATCTTGATTAGCACGGCGAAGTAATTTTTCAACATAGGGATATGTCGAAAGCTCCGTGAAGTACCGGGAGTCTTAGAGGTTGGTGGTTAACTCTAAACTATGAAAGATGTACATTAAAGTTAACATGTTTGATTTCGACGGTATGTTTGATGAATCAGTCTGATTTCATGTGATGTGTGTAGTGTGCTTAGTGCATTTTCCAAAACTCATCAGATGTATTTGGACTTTGTTATGCAGTAAATTTGTCGTGTGCATTCCGCGTAAAAAAAAAAAAAATCTCCCATTAATTTTACACGTTACAAGTACATTTTAGTCTACAACTAGTATTCATACCCCTTGTAAATAATTTGATTAAACGTGTGCATATACCTAGAAAAAAAAAATCGGATCCAGTTAACCAAAACTACGTTTGTTATTGGCCAATGATAGTCCCACACCACCTATAAAGAATGAAAACAAACACATCAAAAAGACTAAATAATTATATCAAATAATTTTCAGTTGCAAAATTCGATTTTGTCAATTTATTTTGATATATTTTATATACATTTGTTGTTCTTTTGGTTCATTTGGTTCTGGACGAGTTTATAAGCAAATAAACAAATTTGTTAATGACACAAAATTTTTATTTCTGGAACAAAAATTCATTTGATAACAACATAGAATTTCTAGGAATTTTGGCTGCCGGCGTATCGACGATCAAGGACCAGCGAACCGATGACAGGCGTACTGTTGATAGGTGCCCGGCAGACTGGTAGACGATGGACCCGCAACCGATGACAGCGGACCAGAGAATCGAGGGACGGCAGACTGGCGACCAGGGGCTAGCAGACAAGTGACCGTGGTTAGCGGTGAACTGGCGGATAGCGGACCGATGTACCGAGGGACTGCAGACCAGTGATTGATGACCGGGGCTGGCGAACGGCAGACCAACGATCAACAACTGGTGAACTGGCAGAACAGAGAACCGAGGGATGACAAACTTGCAATCGGGGGACAGCGGACTGGCGAGCCGACAGACCGATGACCATGGGATGATGGATTGACGACTAGGATGCGAGAGCGAGGGAGTGAGCGATGAGAAAAATTCTTATTCCTCCTTTCTCTTCCAGAAATAGAGAAGTTGAATGTGGCATCCCCGTCCCACATCGCCTAGGAGGGGAGCCTGAGATGGGCTTATAAGCCTTGGGCCCTCCCTTAACTCGCAAGACGCGTTTTCCGGGCATTGTATGGGCGACGTTCGGATGAACAAAACCGTGAGGACTGTGTGTCCAAAGCGGACAATATTTTGCAAAATGGCGCAGCGGTGCGCGGTGGGCCCAGGCCGTAACAGTTGGTATCAAAGCCGACCTTCGACAGCATGTGGGGCCGCAGCGGGCGCTCGCTGGTGCCATTGAGGGCACAGCGGGGACGCTGTGCCGCTGAGGGGGGGAGTATGTGACATCTCCGTCCCACATTGCCTAGGAGGGGAGCCTAGGATGGGCTTATAAGCCTTCGGCCCTCTCTTAACTCGCAAGACGCGTTTTTCGGGCGTTGTATGAGCTACGCTCGGAGGAACAAAATCGTGAGGAATGTGTGTCCAAAGCGGACAATATCTTGCAAAGTGGCGCATCGGTGCATGGTGGGCCCAAGCCGTTACACTGAAAATTTTAATTTATCATTTCTGTTCCAAACCTATTTCTCATTTTGCGATGAGAAGAATTCTTATTCCTCATTTCACGCCCTTAGTCTGCTTTAATATGATTGGCAAAAGACCTAATAAATGGATAATGGATTTTGAACATATTAATTTAGGAATCTACTTTCGTGATCACATGTAATTTCGCACGTTAAATATGCAATTAATTTACTGTTTCATTACTATTTTAAGCAACGATTTGGGTCGGACTATATGAACGAACTATTCGACCAGACGGCATGGTGCATTCAAAGCTATGATTAATCTCATAGATATAGTACAACAACATAGTTTTAGAATATCTCCATTGAATTGATTTTTTTGGAAAAACAAAATAATTATCTCACTGATGGTCGTTGCATCAAATGCACTTATGTACCAAAGCTGTTTTACTAGAATACTCACTTTCTTTAACAGTTGCTTCGCCTTTTTAATCATAATACCTGAATAAAAATTAATTAAACATATAATTTTTTTTAACTTCAATTTTGAAGATCCTAGACCCCATGATTTCATTTTTGGGCTGACAAAATATAAAACATGCATTGCCAAAAACTTTATGACTAGATATGCTGAAATAGTCGATTTTATTAAGGATTACTTGGTTAAAGAAAAGTGAAAACGAAATTAAAGTATTTTAACCAAGTTTTTATCAATACAGTGATAAAATGCATAAGTATAGTGCCGATTTTGCATACGTACTTTCTCGAAAAACCGTCGATCAAATAGATTTTGGACTTCTAGCACCTCAGTGGGACGGAACTCGGCTAAATTGGACCCATTGCCAGTGTTGCTGGGTGACGACCTTTCCTCGATGCGAATGTCCATCCGTATGCTAGTAGCTATGTTGGTTACACTTGCCTATTTCGATCTCGAACACCCCAAAAAAAAACACATGCATGTATTTCGATCTTTAATTGTCTAGAATAGTGAATAAAGTACCGAGCGCTTTAGCTTAATTTTAATTGAGCTTGGGATGCGTAAAACCGTTTTCTTGAATATGACCCTCATGTTTAGAGGGCTACTCGCAGGAGTGAGGTTTCCATTTTACGAGTGTTACACACATGTCAAAATGGTAAGACAATGAAAAGTTCAATGAAATATCTATGTGCATGAAAGGAAAAACAACAAAGCTCCAAATTTGAATGAATTGACCGTTTAAATGAGGAAAAAATTTCGACAAAAAAAAATGAGGAAAAATTACGTAATCAATCTCAAGTTTATTGTAGGGATATGAAATTAGTCTTAAACTTTCTAATTTTAATGTACTCATTCCGGTCAATTTTCACTATCTGATGTGGCGGTCCAGTCATTGTCGGCCATCCTACGCGACACACTGTCATGTCAGCGATTTTCAGCTAGAATTGACCGAAAGGATTAGGTTGAAATTTCGCGAAAAGTTTGAGGTCTAAATTGACAAAATTGGAACGTTTCAAATTGAATTGGCATTCGAATAATAAGTTGAGGATTGATTAGTCACTTCTTCTTTTAGATGTTGGGGAAACCTTAAAAGTGGGGAGGCGGTTAATTGAATTACTTTGTGGTTCAAAATTCGAGTTAAATCAACGAACCTAGAAACGTTAGTGTTTCAACATAAGTATGGCTCAGGAAAATTGAACGAAAAGTCTCAATTGGGAGGTAGCTAAAATGTTTAGGTCTAAATCAATCAAATTAAAAGGTTTATGGATGAATTGGCACAAGCGCAAAAGGATTAGAACTTTGTTGGTGTTTTTCCCTCTTCTATGGACTATAAATTACTTACCATTTGTCCTAATACTCAACGAATATGAAGGTTGATAAATTTGCATATTCTATTCAACTAATTGATTAACTCACTTTGGCTATTAAGGATAAGCACGAGTTTCTTCCTAGGGACAGTAAGTGATACAAAGTCACTTTATTAGCTACTTAATTTACTATGGCGGCCATAAGTCCTTCACACGTTTGGTATGTCTAGATTGGTGAGACAAAGATCGGGCTTTTTTTAAAATTAATTTTTTTTAAAATATTTACCAATTTAATATTAAAAAAATATTTACCAAATTGGGTGCCAATCGGCAATTGGACCGCTGATTGGCACCCAAAACAAGGACTTGGGCCCCAATCGGCGGCCCAAGTGCCGATTGGGGCCCAAATTTATTTTTTTTTCAATGGATTCGTCTCGAAAAATTATGCGAAATAAAAAAAAATCGTTCCAAACGGACACCCGAGCAATGAGATAAGCAATTTCAAAGTATTATTCCATCGGATTTTTAAAACTTTGTTAATTTAGGCATCCATTTAAACGAATAAATTATAAAAGTATCAATTAAATAATAAATAATATTAAAATTACGTAAACTTTGAGGAAAAAAAAACACTACATAATTCATATTCCATCATTAAAATTGACTGTTAATTTATATTTTTTTATAAAAGTTTTCAATTGATGCCTAAATTATTAATAAAATTTCAATTATAATTTATTATTTAATTGATACTTTTATAGAAAAAAATATAAATTAAAAGTCAAATTTAATGGTGGAATATGAATTATGTAGTGTTTTTTTTCCTCAAAGTTTACGTAATTTCAATATAATTTATTATTTAATTGATACTTTTATAATTTATTCGTTTAAATGAATGCCTAAATTAGCAAAGTTTTAAAAATTCGATTGAATAATACTTTGAAAGGGCATATCTCATCGCTCGGGTATCCGTTTGGAATGATTTTTTTTATTTCGCATAATTTTTTGAGATGAATCCATTGAAAAAAAATAAAAAAAATAAATTTGGGCCACAATCGGCAGCCCAAGTGCCAATTGGGTGCCCCAATTGCCCCCAATCGGCAATTGGGCCTCCGATTGGGGCCCAAGTCCCTGTTTTGGGTGCCAATCGGCGGCCCAATTGCCGATTGACACCCAATTTGATAAATATTTTTTTAATATTAAATTGGTAAATATTTTTTTAAAAAAATTAATTTGGAAGAAAGCCCACAAAGATCTTGGCCTGGCTTCATTTTTATTTTATTTTGCCTCTTTGACTTGTGTGGTTAAATGGTTGATGTTTATTTTTTATGAGTATCAAAATTTCTATTTAAGTCCAGAAGCTTACATATGTTCATTGTGTTGATATGTGACTACATGCAAAAATATCACATTGGTTCTTGAGCTCGCGATTCACATAAAGGGTTCACAAAATTTGTTAATTATCTACGTTATACTTCTAGAGCCATCAAGAAACCCAAAATTAGCATGATCTTTTTTCTTTAAAAAGATTATTATTATTTTTTTTAAAAAAAATTGGTCATAAATTGATTGCCTTATATTTGTACAATATCCATCCACGTACCCCTCAACTCTATATTTAACATTTGTTCTAATTAAGGAAGCATTAATCGGAGTTATCTGTTTAATTTGATTGAATAGTTCGGATGGAGAAATTTACTCTGTTGAAGTTGCCTAGCCAAGTGTTGTAATATAACGCGCGAAAACTAACCAGGATCTTGCAAATTAAATCAATGCGAAAAACCCAGAAAAATAACGAGGAACGATAAAGGACAACAGATATAACGTGGTTCGATCCGAATGTCGGTACATATATCCACGGGGAGAGCCAGCAAGAATAATCCACTATAATCGGAGAATCGCAGTTACAATCGCTCAATACGCTCGTATTTTCCAAACCTAGATTATATCCAAATCCCTAACTATTTACAAATAAACAACATGATTGAATATATAAACTCACTCACGGAGCACAAATCTTTTCGTATTCTATCGCTCCTGTTTGTGGCGAAGAAACCAAGAAGAACGGCGTATTCTTCTATTTTCTTTGCCTTCTCGGACGACCTCTGCTGTGCGGCTCTTGTCTCGGTCAAGGAACGAAACCACAAAAGTCCTCCACTTTTTGTTGCGTACAGTTTCTACAAGGATCAAAGTAAACCCTTCCTTTTTTATTTATTTATTCTCCCATGGGCCCCATAATCTTATATAATAAAATTGAGCCCTTTTTTTTTGTCCTATAGCGCCAGTGTACATGCTATAGTAGAATTCGTCCAAAGCACGAATTGAATCTTCTCCGATAGAAACAAATCTCCACGCATATAAATTCTAATCCCAATTAGAATTCTCATATTTATTTCTTGGCAGATTCGGATCGGTTACATAAACAATTTAAAATTCGAGACATAATTTAACAATTCTCCACCTTAACTCGATGTTTGAAGCCAACTCATAGTACTCATTATCCATGCTATTCTCTCATCACCCCGAAAGGCGATCACTTTCCATAAACGCCAATAGTGTTCAAGCAGAGTTTGAGCTTCGCCAAAGGAACATGCTTACTAATCATGTCTGCCAAGTTCTCTCCTGTCGCTACCTTTTTCACAACAATCCTACCATTCTCTAAGACATCTCGGATGAAATGGTACCTGATATTGATATGTTTCGTTCACTCGTGATAAACCAGATTATACGCCAGAAATATTGCACCTTGGTTATCACAGTGTATATCAACACTTTTCTGATCCAAAGTTCAAGAGCAAACATTGTAACAATATCGCCTCTTTCGCTATAAAGGTAAGTGACATGTACTCCGCCTCAATCGACGACAAGGCAACGTGATGATATAAAGACACCTTCCAACTAACTGCACCATCTGCAAGCGTAAACAAGTACCCTGCTAAAGACCTGCATTCATCCAAGTCACCTGCATGATCAGACTCTACAAAACCAGTGGTTTCACATCCATTACTGTCCCTCTTGTATACTATAACAACGTCCGTTGTCCCTTTCAAATATCTAAGGATCTATTTCACAGCTTCTCAATGAGTTTTACCAAGGCGCTTATATAACGACTGACTACGCTCACTGCTTGTGAAATATCAAGGCTAGTGCATACCATAGCATACATAATACTGTCCACACGACTAGAATAAGGAACATGAGACATATGCTCCTCCTCTTCCTCAGTCTACGTTGATAATTTAACTGAAAGTTTAAAGTGCTTCACAAATGGAGTACTCACAGACTTCACTAACTGCATATTAAAACGTGCTACAATCTTCTCAATATATTTCTTTTGAGACAGACGTAATAATCTTGCAGTCCTGTCACGTAAAATCTCCATACCCAAAATTTTCTTTGCAGAACTTAAATCTTTCATCTCAAATTCAGCACTCAACTACCTTTTCAGCACATCAATATCAGGCATGTTCTTAGCTGCTATCAACATATCATCCACATATAATAGCAGATTTATCAAAGACCCATCATCTAGTCTCCTAAAATAAATACAGCTATTGATCTGACTTTTCAAATAGTCCTGACTAGCCATGAAAGTATCAAACGGCTTATACCACTGTCTAGGAGACTATTTCAGCCTATATAAAGATTTTTTTAACAAGAAAACATGGTCTTCCTGTCGCGACCCTCTTGAGGTTGTCGGGCTCTCGAGGGCTAATGGGCCGTCCTGTCTGGTCGGACGCGGGCCTCTCCCAAGGCCCATTACCCAAATCGTAACGGAGGTATGCGTGATCGACTTTCAGTGTGGTCTAGTGACATGTGCTAAGTGTGCATGCCATGGAGTCGCCACCAATCATTTTTTTAGGGTGTGATTGGACCACCCAATCGAATAGTTGGGAGTTTCTATTCAATTCTGCGAGAACCAGAGAAATGGTTTCGGGGACTTAGTTACACCAACTGTCAGAGTTGACGCCCTTTCGGTACCTAAGTTGACTGAATTTTCTAGCCTGAGATTCATGCGGATGAGTAAGGTATGAACCCTAAATCTAGAAATTCATGCAGATAGGAGTGATTATCCTAGCAATCACAATCAGTAATAAAATGCGCAACTCAAGGAATCTAGATATGCAAATAAATCACATGGCATTCCTAGTAAGGCCCTATTTATCAATCACAGCTCAAGAATGATTTAGCTGTCCTAGCCATTCTACACATGATCTAACCTAAGAAAAGTATTAGGAAGCATCGAAGGAGTTCGAGAGTACTCACATGGGGTTCGCCGTGCCCTGGTTTGGTCTTGGACGAGCTATCGAGCTCATGCCGACCCGATTATATTTGGGGATCCACTCGGCGTTTTACACCATAAAATCATGTGAAACAAAAACGAAAATATTCAGCAAGGGGAATTTATTGTAGATGGTGGTCGATCTAATTGGACGTCAAGACTAAAAAAATATGTAGAAATTTACAAATTAAAATACTCGAATGACATTTTTTTGCCAAATTCAACTCTATGCGTCGTGAAGAAACACATGCAATTGAACTTGAATTTTGACTATTTATGAGTTCAAAATGAAAAGGAAATTAAAATAAAAATATTGACTATTTTTCTATATTTTTACGACATCGAACGCTATTTTTCTTCATTTTTCATGTATTTTTCTATTTTTGGAAAATATTAAAAAATATTAAAAAATATGACAAATTATTTTTTATAAAAAATGGTTCCTTTAGCTTGGTCAAGGCTACCAAAGATGATTTTTTAATTTTTTTAACTTTTTATAGATTTTTTATGAATTTTTTAAAAATAAACTATGAAAGACTGATCAAAAATCAGGTGTCAACAGCTGCCCCTCTTTGAGAGGAATTTCGTCAGAGGTTTCTCTCAAAGACAAGGTGACACCTGTGTTCCGATCGACTCGACTGGGAAAATAAAAGAAATCATGACATCCAATTTTCATGCCCATCAATGTGTGCTTTTCCTTAAAAAGAGATGTGCTCATTCAATTCCCTGATATGATGTAAGAAAGTTAAGGAGTAGATAGACTTCCCTGCCCCTTACCTGTCGAATGCTTGCGGCATTTGCTTTGTCTGATGGGTTCAAGTAGATTCCTAAGGACTTGTCATCGGAGTGTCCTGGGGATGTTAAGCTCTGACCTGTATGGTAGGTCAAACCATAATGGGATTCCTAACTGATAGGAACCTAAGGAAGACGCATCCCACATTTGGGAATTTGCCAAGGGTTTTGATCCGTGTGGTGGACTAAACTAGAAATGGCTTGCCTAATGTAAGGCTTATTAGGGAAAACGAATCCTCCCGCGTTCGGGATTCATCAAGGTTTTGATCCGTATGGTGGATCGGACCATTGGGTTGATCCTTCAGGCGGTCTCTACCAGTCCTTTGACCCTTCAGGCGGTTTCTACCATTCATTGACCTTTCATGCGGTTTCTACCATTGAGTTGACCCTTCAGGCGGTTTCTACCATTAGTTGACCCTTCAGGCGGTTTCTACCATACATTGACCCTTCAGGCGGTTTCTACCATTGTTTTGACCCTTCAGGCGGTTTCTTCCATTGGTTGACCCTTCAGGCGGTTTCTACCATACATTGACCCTTCAGGCGGTTTCTACCATTGTGTTGACCCTTCAGGCGGTTTCTACCATTGATTGACCCTTCAGGCGGTTTCTACCATTGAGTTGACCCTTCAGGCGGTTTCTACCATTTATGAGATTCCAAACTGATATGAATCAAAGGATGACGTACCCGCTCTTCGGGGCTAGTCGAAGACTCGATCATTCTATGGATCGGTCTTAGAAAAGATTTTCCTACTAAAAGGCTTCACCTAAGGATGACGCACCCAGTCTTTGGGGCGGCCAAAAGTCCTGCAGAAAGCTTAGACCTGAAAAAATTTTCCTCGCCAAGAAGATATTAGTAATCTTTGGGAAGACAATAATTGTCTAACTGACAAAATTCTACGACTTAAGTTTTAGTCATGAAATGTGCATTTTGATTGCTGGAGGTTATCCAAAACATTCCTGCCATATACAGATGTGATCATAAATTCCTTGCACGGAAACTCTAGATCAAACAATTTGAAAATTTCAAAAAGAGTTTGCTCAAAACATCCATTGGAGTATTTCTCATCCAAGAAGGCTCCTCACTACTCTATGATAATGATCTTTAATAGGGAAAGTGCTCAATTTCCTACCGACCTGTGCCTGGGTTTCAGGATCATTCGCAACGCATACATTTCGACCGATCAGGAGGTCTTTCACGGGACCGTAGTGTTAGGCTTGGATATCGGTTTCCAAGGGGGACTCACTTTTGAGTCAAGGCCGTTGAACAAAAATTTTCACTATCTGCTCCGGGTTTACAAGTCAAGAACCCTGTAAAATGAGAAAGAAATAGTCTTGCTCGTACTTCTTTGAGCTAAGTTATACATTAACCCAAGTGTCTTAGTCAGATGAGACTGCTTCAGGGTTGTAACATTGGAAGGATTTGGGACCGAAAAAGGCTTATTTTTTGCCCAGAAATTGTGAAGGGTTTGGCATCGGTGATCATTGCAAATTTACCACATGTCCTTCGAAGAACATCTCCATTTCTTGAAGTGTACACTCCTCTTTTAGAGCGCACAAGGATGTTTAAAAGCGTCTCTTGTTACATTAAGAGACCGTCTGTTTGTGTGTTTGCAATTTGAGCACGACATCATTTGGAGAGTAGTCATCTTGATCTGACTCCTTTGCAGGGTCTTTTCATCGTATATCTAGACTTTACTGGGGATATTTTGAATAAACATCAGCCTTGCTTTTTACCAGGCACTTTGCTTTTTCTTGATGTCTAGGGATTTTTCTTTTCCCCCTTTTTTTAATCCTGTGTTTTTCTTTTCTTTTGGAGCTAGGATTTTCGGCAATCATGCTAGATATGCAACTTAAACTTTGGCACGCTTCCATTCCTAGAGTGATGTTGCCTTTGCTTTGGAATATGCAATGATCACCAATAGGTTGATGAAATGAATTTGCTGGCTCAACTTGGTCGTGCAAAGGATAACAGTGTGTAGGATAGAGAAATGAATTATTCTCGTCATCCTATGACACTTGGATTATCATATAAACAACACACAAAGATTTATGTTAGTCCGAGCAAGAAAATTTCAAACCGTTTACTTTCTGATACTGTTGGACTAACCTTCATTTGCCCCAATGTGGGGTGGTTCTTGACAGGGTTGAGAATGAAAATCGCCGTTCAATGGGGTTCTCAATGGGCATCTGTAGTGTTTGGAATGAAGAAATAAATGCCTCTATCATCTCGATCCATGTAATCGTTGCGAATGACCCTTATATCCATAGGTTAAGGTTTCGCTATCATTTCCAATCTCCTCATCTCTCAAGTGTGTATGGGACGTGTTTGGATTAGGCTCGCTTCTCTTATGAGAAAATACCCTTTTGAACAGTTCAAACGACTCTTGTTGGAAAAATTCATTTCATTTCATCAAGATTTATCCTTCAAAGGGATTTTGTGATGCACCATACATGTGTAATTCATGTTCAGACAATCTCATGTTTTAAAACATGAATGTCAATGAAGTAAGAATTCTATGTCTTTTTAGATGTGAGAATCGAATTAATTCTGAAAGTTTTTAATCTCCAATGAATTGGGAAAAGGGATACTTACCTGCCCATCGAGGCTGGAGATCCTGGAGATATAAAAGGGATATGTCATCGTATATTCTAAAACTTTACAAAAATTGGAACGATACATCTTACCCTTGGTCATATGCTCCAACGAGTGTACAAGGGTTGTGAAAATCTGCAATGTCTGCCCAGATGGCGAGCTCCTGCCAAGGATAAATATTAAGCATTATTTTGGGTTTTCAAATTCAAAACAAATTGGGACGAAACTACTTTACTCTTGATTTGAATTCCATTCTGCATGCCAATGTGCAGATTGTAGAAGTCGGCCCTCAAGCTTGTGGCCATGATTTCTTCGTCTGGTTGGGCAACGAATCCACCTCGAGGATTTACGTCGGAGGAGATTCATTCATCTTTTTGGGCATGTTTCATGCACTGTTTTGTTATTTGAATGCATGGCTTCTTGGGTGCCTCGTCTCTGTTCATCACCTGAGAGGAAAATGAGAGAACATTATCCCCGCATCTGATTGAAAATCATTTAGGAACGATACGTTCTTTTTACCAAATGGGTGGCTCCGCGGCCAAATGCGTTTTACATTGAAATGATGGATTCCATTACGCTCTGCAGATTATAACTATCGCTTCAGGGACTTGCCCCACGGATTAAACGATGAATTTGATGTCTTCGGCTTCGACATGCTTTCCGGATGTAGGAATGGTTTGCCCCCATTTTCAGTGGAGATGGGTTTTGTCGAGTGGGCAAGATCAAAAACTCATCCTAGATTTGGCTTTAGTCGAAGGTTGAAATCCCGACCTTGGATAAGCGAATCATGATTCATCTCCTTCTGCTTCGGATTTGTCATTTGCATGCTTCACATTTTACAATACCAACTTCGCCGCTTGATGAAAATGAATCGATGATTTTCGAATTGCCCCAAGTTCTATAGTCATCTGCGTCGAATCTCTTTGAACTTCATCGGGTGATAGACCAACTGATAAAATGATTTTTCAATCCCGAGATCGAACTCCTGACGTTTCGTACCACTTCCATTTCACTGACTACCAGGACACAGCACTATTGGCGTCCCTAACTGGTTCGTTTTTTGTTATAAAATTCTTGAAGCAGTTAGCGACCCCCATCGAGAATGAAACAAGCTCAATTTAGAGTTCATAACGACTAAAGGTCCCTTAGAACGATACAGAGCTAACCGTCTTTGAGCTCGCTCGGGCTTTTGCTCGCATTTTCCTATGTGAAGCCTTTAAATGTTTTTCTTCGTGGCGTTCAATTGATTCGCCTCGACTCTAATCTAACAAGGGATTGTCGCACTCAAGCATGATGATGCTCGCAGGTAGTACTGATCGCTGCCCCAGATTAACTCTAGGCATTAAGGAAGATTATCTTGCATGGAAGACTTTATGACAGAAAGATTAATGATACATCCAGCCACATGTGCCTAGTTCCCTTGAGGATTCTCGGTGATCAGCCAGTTACACCATGAATCAGACATATAATCGTCATTTTGGATCATAACTTCATAAGTCCATCAGTTTTAAACTGATCGATCCAGATATGGAGCTCCTCATCAAGGAAATCTTTTGATTCTTCGAGCAATTGATATTCGGGTTGACCATCATCGCTTGGCGTTGAAGGATTCCTGTTTCTGTTGTGAGCGATCTGATTCTTCGAGCTAGAACCTTCGTCGTTGCTCGAGATTATAAGAGGATGATTGATCGGTTCACTATCAAAAGCACCTTCCATTTGGGAATGGAAGAAACAAAAATCCTCAGAGCATCCGCCCGCTTGATCTTCCGAAATCATATGCCCAAGCCGGGCAGATCTTTGAACACTAGGCGCAATATGTTGATCGGGGATAGGAAGAGCACTAGCGAAAAGTTGCTGCTCAAACCAAGGAGTTCGTACCTGCTGCACTTGTGGCATATACTCTTGAGGGGTGCTGAGATGATTCGGGGGAATATTCTGATTAGCGCCCAAGTAGTCGATGGTGCTGCTACCAGCTTGGTCGGTGCCTAGATTCGGCAGGGTATTTCTTACTTCAGGGGCATTGTAGTTATAGCCATGCCTAGTGTTTAGGCACAAGTTGAGTTCTTTCAGGTTCAGTGCTGTGTGGCGCTGTCTTAGCGCCCTTCTGTAGCTCTTGAGGTGACTCGCGACTCCATCTTTAGTGAGTCCTGGTATGTTCATGATCTCAAGTATGCGCGTTGGATATGCTGAGTTGATCCCTAGTTGCTGAACCGCACTAAGGAACTTGAGATGAAGCTCGGGGGACCAATTGACCCTCGTCTTCTTGCGAACCGGAACAGTGTTGACAACTTGGCTATTGCTCTCTGGCCTATTTCCAGTAGGATTTGATCGAGCCGGAAATTGTTGTGGAGGGAATTCATCAGCTTTGGATTGGTCGGTCGTGATAGTAAGCTCATCGTTAAGGAAACTCCAATCATGGTGACGCATATCACATCCTTTAGAAGGCATCGGTATTGACTTCGTAGAATTGATTTGTTCATGCATATCTCCAACAAAATCCGATTGTATCGAAGATGGTTCGAGGGAGTGGGGTGGTGAATGAGCATTTTCAATCCTCATATAAGGCTTATCAAGGAACATTTCGCCGAGAGTGATAGGGCCACCGCAATTAAGGCAAGCGATAGTGCTGGGAGCTTTCTTATACCTCATGTTCTCCGCTCGAAGCTTTTCGTTTTCCTCCTTTAGAATCGCAAGTTCTTGACGTCTGTGTTGAGCCCTCAATTTGGCTCGCTTATTTTGAAACCAAAACTTGACCCTCAAAGGTTTCATCCCTAGCTTCTGGCCCAATTCATTTCTTTGTTTCATGTTCGGGAGAGGGCATTCACTAAAGAAAGCTTCAAGCTCTTGGATTTCATTCTGAGTGTGGCACTGGCGACGTTTCCTTTTCCGGGATTGACCATCGCTGCTGCTGTTGTCGTCGCTGCTGAGATCCTGAACTTCGTTGCCGAAAGGGTTGGGTTCTGTGGTTCTGGTACCAGACGCCATCCTAGAATCTTCGAGATCTCTCAGTAGTTCATTTTCTGAGATTTTTGGATCAGTCACCTCTAGCAACTGATGGTAACTCTCAAACATGTTAGATCGAAAAATGTTCGATCAATTTTTGCTCACTCAGGGTTCTCTACTCTCTCATGTATGCTCACTCTCTCTAAATTTTCTTTTGAGTGGTTCTGTATGCCCATGAAACGTTCTTTAAACATGGATGAAGATCATCAGGCAAGCGTTGCTCCCAAGATTTCGTATTTCCCGCTTTGTCGTCTTCTTTCTTCTTTTCAACGTGGAGGGACACCAAATCGATTTCCTTTTCTCGATATCCATGTCTGTCTCCCACTTATTTTCAAAAAGGTGGAACTACGCTCGCCTCCCGCTCAGTTTTTTAATATGATGAGACCGCCAAATCCTTTCGCAACTTTTTTCGATAGTTGCGCTTAACTACCGTTCAATTTTAATATGGTGACACCGACATATCTTTTTACAACTTTTTTAGGTTTATCAAGCCTGAAATCGCGGACTGGGACAAATCTGATGGTTCACCGAAAGAGCCACCATTGCTTTACCCAATTAACTTGGCTCCACGAGCATTATTGTTGTGCCTTTCTTCATTCTCGAGTTGCTATAAAAGGAGGAGTTAATGCAGAGAAGATTAACACTCTTACATAATTGCCTTTTCGTATTTTAATCACTCTACCACACTCATCTTCTTCTCCCTCACTCCAACGAAAATGACCTCTCCTATTCGCGCTTTCTCGTCCGAAATTTTGGCCCAGTGGGAAAAACTCTATAACCTCCTCGGTCGAGGCTATGCTCATATAGCCGATCACCCAGAAACTGAAGATGAAATCCGTATTTTGCTCGTGGAAATAGACACCACCTCCATCGAGGGCACTAATTTAGAGAGGGAATATAGAATCTACCCAACCCTCTTTATAAACTTTTTAGAGACTTACCGTGTCGCTCATCGAAAAGCTACCGTGGCTCACGTTTTGCGAGCTCGCTATGAGGATCGGTCCAACTGCTTGGTGTTGGCCAACCTTGTGGCCGATAGTCACAGAAAGGCTGTTGAGTTCGCCAACAAGCGAGTCTCGATGTTGCTTCGCGAGAGGGGAAATTTGGTGGAGCGCTTGGCCTTATCCCTGACCACCTATGAGCACGACCGTCGTAATGTCGTGTTGAAGTTTCAATGTGAGTGGCAGGAAGAAAGGCTTGACAGCATTACCGCGGATATAGCCCATGGGAGAGGACTAGTTCGGGACCTGGAAATAGCCGCCGAAGATCACGGGACCAAGGTTGCCGATCTTAAAGGGGAATGTAAACGCCTTCTTCTTAAGCTTGCAGATCTCGAGTCTCGAGGTGGTGAGTATAAGCAAAGCATCAATAATATGGAGGGCCAACTAGGTTCCTTTGTGATGCTAATTAGGGCTCATTGCGGTTTTATGTTTCCACCCCGATGATTTGTATGATCTGCTTTTAAGGTCCCTCGATTGAGCGAAATGAATGAAAGCTCTAATGTGTGTGTCTCAACTTCTGTATGGATGACTTTCTCGAACACCTGACCACTCTCAACCTAGGCAAGCTGCGCTTTGACATTGATGATTCGAGCGTGTACATCTTGATTTTTTAATCTTGCTTATGATCGGATAAAGGAACCTCTCACCGCGATTATCCACAAAAAGACTTCTCTTCTCTACTTGTTTTTAACCTGTTTCAAATGAAAAGGCAGAATCAGAAGAAAGAATTTGAAAAATAAAGCATAAATCCTTTCAATTATATGCTTACTTGTGATTAATAGGGATAAGAGCTTTTACAAGGGTTTTGGCCTTGTGCAAAAGCTTTTATCAATATTCCTTAAAGGAAAGCATATCATTGAAAGGAATGTAATTCACGATAATCGCCTTTGATCAATTCCAAGAAAATCAATGGAATGTTCAAAAGTACACAATTACGATGTGTTTTAAATTCAATTGAAGATACGGTATCCAAATTAAAGCTGTTTGCTAAGAACGAGAGTAATTTGGATATCTATCTTTTCATTAAATTTGAAAAACACGAGTACTCTTGATCAATTATTGTGGATTACCAATGATGCAAAACATGCATGAACCAATTCAAGTTTATAGTTCCTTCTGGCGAAATTGGGATTGTATTGCCCTATACGGCCAAAAGGTTGTATAAGACTTCCAATTTCAATTTCATCCAAAGGAATTATAAAATTGATTTTGGAGTATTCGAGTGATTAGAAGAAATGCCACTATCACATTCCAATGACAAGTAAATAGAAATACAACAAATTTCAATCTGAATGTATATAAACACAAATAGATCCCTAATACAATCAATCTAAGGGATCAGATAGAGAGGATCTCAGCAAAATAAATCATATACAAGAAGGCTAGAAATGAAAAATAAAACAAAGGAATGTGATCTTAATACTTAGAGATGCCCCAGTTACGATCTTTGAGACGTGACTTCAGGATCACCTATTCCAAATTGTCATCTTCATTAGAAGATACCTCAATGATGTCCATAGTAGGCTCTTCTTGTCCACTTGGCGCTCGTAATGGGATGACACCATCTTCATCTTCCATCAAGAACATTGGGAGGAAAACACACATATCTATCCTCAAAATGGCATTTAATCCAATCACCGGAATTATGCAATGAATATAATGATTAAGAGCTGTAACAAGTTCGAGGGATAGAAAAGTCTTACCAACCAAACTTAAGAGAAAATCAAGCTTCTCTGTATTTTTTGCAGTGTTAGGTATACTAACCTTCCATAGACAAACGCATGAGACAAGTGAGGGAAAACTCCTAAAAATCAAAAGATAGGGCTTGGTACCTAAAGCCAAGGTTCTCACCTCGAATTCTGGGAAGAGCCGATTCCATTGCACAACTATCGTTGCATTGGGACTCAATCCATAGTTCGAAGTGAGCGGAATTGAAAAGTGGATTACCCCATGTTTTTCCTCACAGAGATTCCATTTTCAATTCCTTCTATTGTGTTCCTAAAGAGGGCGCCTGGGGTTTTAGGCGCAATTGTGTGTATTCATTGTGTCGTGCTAAAGCAATAGACATGCATTTTATTTAACAATCACCGCTTCAATATAAACATCCACACAATCATACATCCAAAACTCCTGCCTGCATAAAACAAAGTTAACAAGCACTTCACCCCTTATTTCTCCCGTCTACAAAAACATCCAACACATTCGTTAGCATATATACCTCACTTTCGAGAGCATCTGCATAAAATTAGGTTAGAAGAATCAATCAACTTTTTAATCGGCTCAAGTCCACTAAATGGTTAAGAACCAGTCCCCAGCAGAGTCGCCAGTCTGTCGCGACCCTCTTGAGGTTGTCGGGCTCTCGAGGGCTAATGGGCCGTCCTGTCTGGTCGGACGCGGGCCTCTCCCAAGGCCCATTACCCAAATCACAACGGAGGTATGCGTGATCGACTTTCAGTGTGGTCTAGTGACATGTGCTAAGTGTGCATGCCATGGAGTCGCCACCAATCATTTTTTTAGGGTGTGATTGGACCACCCAATCGAATAGTTGGGAGTTTCTATTCAATTCTGCGAGAACCAGAGAAATGGTTTCGGGGACTTAGTTACACCAACTGTCAGAGTTGACTCCCTTTCGGTACCTAAGTTGACTGAATTTTCTAGCCTGAGATTCATGCGGATGAGTAAGGTATGAACCCTAAATCTAGAAATTCATGCAGATAGGAGTGATTATCCTAGCAATCACAATCAGTAATAAAATGCGCAACTCAAGGAATCTAGATATGCAAATAAATCACATGGCATTCCTAGTAAGGCCCTATTTATCAATCACAGCTCAAGAATGATTTAGCTGTCCTAGCCATTCTACACATGATCTAACCTAAGAAAAGTATTAGGAAGCATCGAAGGAGTTCGAGAGTACTCACATGGGGTTCGCCGTGCCCTGGTTTGGTCTTGGACGAGCTATCGAGCTCATGCCGACCCGATTATATTTGGGGATCCACTCGGCGTTTTACACCATAAAATCATGTGAAACAAAAACGAAAATATTCAGCAAGGGGAATTTATTGTAGATGGTGGTCGATCTAATTGGACGTCAAGACTAAAAAAATATGTAGAAATTTACAAATTAAAATACTCGAATGACATTTTTTTGCCAAATTCAACTCTATGCGTCGTGAAGAAACACATGCAATTGAACTTGAATTTTGACTATTTATGAGTTCAAAATGAAAAGGAAATTAAAATAAAAATATTGACTATTTTTCTATATTTTTACGACATCGAACGCTATTTTTCTTCATTTTTCATGTATTTTTCTATTTTTGGAAAATATTAAAAAATATTAAAAAATATGACAAATTATTTTTTATCAAAAATGGTTCCTTTAGCTTGGTCAAGGCTACCAAAGATGATTTTTTAATTTTTTTAACTTTTTATAGATTTTTTATGAATTTTTTAAAAATAAACTATGAAAGACTGATCAAAAATCAGGTGTCAACACTTCCTTACCCGAAATAACAAATCCCTCTAGTTGCCTCATGTAAATATGCTCCTTCAACTCACCGTGAAGAAACGTCATTTTTACATCAAGTTGCTCCAACTCGAGATCATGTGTAGCAACTAAAGCAAGTAAAACATGAATAGAAGCATGCCTTACCATAGGAGAGAACACCTCGCTGTAGTCAGTGCATTCCCTCTGTGTAAACCCCTTCGCTACAAGTCTCGCCTTATACCTCGCTGCTTCGACCCCGGGAATGCCCTCTTTCTGTTTGTAGACCCATTTACTACTGACAATCTTCTGACTCTTGGGTACTTTAACTAGCTCCCATGTTTGATTTCGATGGAGTGATTCCATCTTTTCACTCATAGCCCCTAGCCACTGCGACGACTCAGGACTAATCATCGCCTTAGAGTATGTTGAATGCTCATTTATCTGTACCTCGTCACCTACAGTCAAAGTATAAGTAATATCCGTATAACCATAATGTATCGGTGGTTTAATTTGCCTTCGCTGTCTACCTTCAGCTAGAGTGTGCTGCGGCTGTACAGGTTGTTCACTATCACCGTCTTCAGGAACTGCGGCCTCATGTGCAGTCTCAACATCTGTTACCTCTGAGGTCTCCGGAATCTCCACGTGAAGCTCCACCTCACTACTAATACCATGATCTATCTGCTCTGCTGGTAGTGTCTCAAGACCCCTCTGTCGAAGCATTGCTGATGTGGACATCGAACCATATCGAGGAGGAGGTGCTAGGGACTCGTTATTCTATCTGTTTGGTCCAATTACTCGAGCGAGAGCGAGGTTTTCAAGCAAGCTATCGGCATCATGGTTCAAGATCTTTGGAGTGGAAGTGATCTTGATTCGAGAATTGAAGATTCTGAAGCTCTTTGGCGCAACACGATTACATTTAGCTTCGCGAATTCTGAACGGATTTAGGGCTAACGAGCTCCGAATGAGTTCAAATTTCGTCAGCTGAAGAGAAACGGTGTTCAAATTTCGGCCATTCGGCATCGTTTAGATGGACTTTAGGCCATTTTCTATTTTTAGGCGAATTTTTATTAATTAAGGGTATTTTTGTAATTTTTGTCTTTTAGGGTTAGCACCATATATAAGGGTGCTTATGAGTTTTTGAAAAGAATAACATTGATTCAGAATTTTACATAGAGAGTTTTTCTCCTCTTCGAGTTCTCTTGAAGACTAGATCGTATCAAGGCTTTCTTGTGGCGATCAATCGACTCATCGTGCAAGATTGCGAATTCTCTTGTTCGTGGCGTCTATATCGTGGATTGATTGACACAGGTTCGTCAACAGGTCACGCTCATACCGAGGTTACCAATCACAAGTTCGATTGGGGGTCAAGGTTAGCAATTCGCAACCCTTGGATCTTCGTAGAACGATCAGTTTCCGCAGTGATTCACATCATCTGGTATCAGAGCTGGTTCTACAAAGTCTAGTTATCTTACTTTTACTAATTTTAATTCAGCAATCTAGGGTTTATAGAATTAGGGTTTATAGAATTGGGGATCTGTTACTAATCGAATTAGGATTCTGAATTGTTTTTGCTGCGATTTCAATTTTGACTTAGGGTTTTCGGTCCTAGTTGTTTTGATTGTATTGAGTTCGTAAAAAAAAAGGAAAAAAAAAGTATCGGTGAAAAAAAAAATCGATAAAAAAATTGAAAAAAAGGCAAAAAAAAAATCAAGAGGACGACTCGTTTCTTTTTATTATTATTATTGTTAGTTGGACCGAATAGAAAAAAAATAGTAGCAAACATTGAACTTGAATTCAAATCTAGCAAAAGTTGCTGAATTGCTGAATTGAGCAGTATATTGCTGAATTGATCTTGCTTGGTGTTTAGTCGATTATTGTGAGGAGCTTGAGAAACTGATTCTAGTCTGATAAAGAGCTTGAAGAAGAGAAACGAGAGGAAAAATGCAAGAGTGTGTGAGTTTAATTAAGTAAAGAAGAAGCCGAGATTGAGTTAAACACGAGGGGAGTGACAAACACCTTGAGCGAAAGACGTGATGGAGTGTGGTGAGATTTCTTTTATTTCTAACGTTATCTTGCAGGTTTAGTTAAAAAAAAAACATGGCAGATCAAGAAAGCGTAAATCAAAAGGAGGATGGCACCAATCCAAGGGATAATGCAATTTTAGCAGGCATCCAGCAATTGAGCTTACAACTTGAAGCACTTAGCAACCGAGTTGTGAGGTGTGAGACGAGACTTGATGGTGATCGAGAGCCACCACGAGGGAGGCCACAAAATCAGCGAGATGAGCCTAGGGCGCAACCCAGATGGCAGCGGCAATTTGACGATGAATATGTGTCTGATACAGAAAATGATCGAGATGGCAGGTTTGGGAGGAGAAACAGACGCCAAGAGTTCAGACATCGAGAAGATGATGAGCTTAGCAATATCAAGATGAAGATTCCATCTTTTCAAGGAAAGAATGATCCTGATGCATATCTAGAATGGGAGAAACGAATGGAGATGGTATTTGACTACCAGCGATATTCGAAACTCAAAAAGGTAAAAATTGCAGCTGTTGAATTCACTGATTATGCTATAATTTAGTGGGATCAACTTGTGAATAGCATGAGACGTAATGGTGAGAGATTGGTAGAAACGTGGGATGAGATGAAAGCGGTGATGAGGAAGCGCTTCATACCAAGTCATTACCACAGAGACTTGTTCCATAAACTGCAAAATCTCACACAAGGTAACAAGAGCGTGGAAGAGTACCGTAAAGAGATGGAGATTGCCATGATCCGTGCTAATGTGGTAGATGACCGTGAAGCTACTATGTCATGATTCTTATATGGTTTGAGCCGAGATATAGCAAGAGTGGTAGAGCTGCAACATTATGTCGAGTTGGAAGAATTGGTAGACAAAGGTATCAAAGTAGAGAGACAATTGAAGTTGGACAGAAATTACAAGAGTGGTGGAGGTTCAAGCTCGAATTGGAAACCCAATTGAAAGAGAGACGAGAAGCCAAACTGGAAGGGAAACAACACCAAGGTTGAAACTTCAAGGGAGAAGGAGAAAGATGGCAGAGTTGGTTCGAATCCGGCTTCAGGTAAAACTGAAAATCCTAACACTAGAACTCGTGAAATTAAATATTTCAAGTGTTTAGGCAAGGGCCATATGGCAAATCAATGCCCTAATAGGAGGGTGATGATAATGCAAACAGTTCTTTAAAACCAAAACATGTCCTGAAGGCAAACATAAACGAAAAGTCCCTATAGCTAATGCAGCAACTTTTGCCCCATTTGCAAATGTCAGGACAATCTCATTTTGCCCCAGCATCCTGCTTATTTCCAGATTCTGCAAAGACATACAAATATGTGACGTTGCAGCAGAATCTAGAATCCATAAGCTGGATTCAGCACTAACCATAAGATTAGTTTCAATAATCATAGACACCATACCTTCACAAGGTTGGTTCTTTGGCTTGACCTTCAAGCTTGCGAGGTACTTCTTACAGTTCCTCCTCCAGTGCCCCCATGACACCACAATAATGACATTTCCCTTTTTCAATTTTTGGTTTTGATTGCACAACAGCTTTCATAGGCTTCTTCCATTTCTTTTTCTTCAAAATAGTCTTACTATTTGAAGAAGAAGCCAAAGCCACAATGTTTGGTCTTGTATTGTGCATTTTCTTCTCATAAATTACCAGCATGCTATGTAACTCAGCAAGAGTTTTTTCCATTTTATGCATGTGGAAGTTTTGAACAAAACTAGAGAAGGAATCGGGTAAAGATTGGAGGATCAAATCCACAGCTAAGTCATTGTCCATGACAAGATTCAGCCTAGCCAATTCTTCTATGTGCCAGATCATTTTCAAGACATGATCATTAACCGATGATTTCTCAGCCATCCTCATGCGGTACAATACTTTAGATATCTCATATCTTGAGGTTCGACCATTCTCATCAAAGAATTCCTTTAGATGCAATATGATCGACCTAGCATCTACCATTGCTTTATATTTTTTCTGAAAATCATTGTTCATTGAAGCAAGCATATATGACCTAACTTTTAAGTCATCGTCATGCCACTTATCATAAGTGATACGTTCCTCTTGGGTCCCACCCTCAGGAAAAGAGACTGGCATATTTTCATCAAGCACATACCCGAGTTTTTCAGAATTGAGAACAATTCTCAAATTCCTTACCCAGTCAGTGAAATTGGGACCGGTCAAACAATTCTTGTCGAGTATTGAAGCGAGCGGGTTTGTATTCACCATTTTTCAGAGTAATTTATATCTGTGCAAAAAATAAATTGTTAGCCGTTGTCTTTCAAAATAACTATTTCATTTTGGCCATTAAATGAAATAGATTCTCCCACTAAATTTATACACGGATCCCATACTCCTTAAAATGAGAAACGGTAATCTTTGTTGGGTAAAGATTACTAGCGGGGATTGGAGTCCCACGAGCTCATAATCCACCTCACCTAACAGTTATTGGTGTTCTATAAATTTAGTGAGTGAATCAACTTATTCAACGCATCATATGCGAGTCCCAATCATAACTTTGGCCTCTAGATCATGAAAGTCTCACCTGACAGTTATTGACTTCATAATCGTAGTTAAGTCTTACCCATCGTCTCATGTAAGTATTGAAAACACAAACGATCCCCTCACCTAACAGTTATTGAAAATCGTTTGGTCTCAACCCCACAACATCATATGCTTAATGGATTGGTCCACAATTATAAATGACAATTGACCCCTATGTATCCATAACCGATCAATCAACCACTATAATATAGGATCAAACCACGACGATGGAAGGCCACGAGTCCGAAACCCGTCACGACTTAATATATATTAAAGGAGATTTTGAGTCGTTTATAGGTCTCACTTTGCACATTAACCGGTTTAACATGCTCACGTAAACATAATAAATGAATAGATGTCAATCATATAAACATCTATCCTACGTGGTGATCATGGAATTATGATTTAATGGGTCTCGAGTCAATGAGACCACATTTAATCATTTTAATATTTTAATAACGGAGAGCCGCTCTTCACTTCTTCTTGGTTCCTTGAACTCTTCAAGAACCGGGCCCAAAGAGCTCGCCGGCTTAAAAGGCTCCTCCACGTAATCCTCGTAGCATTTACATCAACAATTGACTATGCTAAAAATAAAGATTACATGAAAAATAAAAGGAGTACGCAGCCTCCATTTAATAATTACAACCCCAAAAATATAAATAATCACCATACATTCATATATACATCAATCATATTGATTAGGGATTTTTCCATGATCACCACCCTTCCATGTAAGTAATAAATTCACAATTTAAAACTTAGGAAGGCACAATAAAAATTCTACGTTGAATCATATTCAGAATTTTTACGTAAAATAAGATAGCCATAAATTTTCGATTCAAAATTGATTTAGTCTCAATTTTTGCTATGTTGATTAATTTATCATATAAAATAATCAACCTCCATTAGCCATGTAAGACGAACAATTCGTTAATACAAATTGGCCATGGTATTGCAAAAATTACTACGAACAAAAATCAATTAAATGCACGAAAACGCCTAAGGATTGGCTCTGATACCACTGTTGGGATTCTCGTAACACGTACGGGCAAATAAAAATTAGTAAACGCAGCGGAAATAAATAACAACCCATACATGTATCTCCAGAGGCGTACTTCGTGCATTTCAATCGAAAAATCACAAAGCACCAAAGGGAGTACATAGACTACCTCTTGTAGCGTGCTTGAAACGGAGGTGTCGGTTCGATGTTCTTCGATCTCAGCCCCACAAGTGTCGGGCCTCTAGTTCAGACACACCACCAATTGACGAACGGGGAGACGACTAATAATTCCACAACAATTGTGCTAGCAATTTGCGGAATCAATATTCCAAACCAATTTACGGAATCAATATTCCGAACTTGGTATATTTTGGTCACTCAAAATTATGAGAATATAGAGAGTGTTTGTGTTCTTCTCTCAAAGCTCTAAAAAATATGCTCACTCTACAAATGTGCTAACCCCAACCTCAAAACTCTTGCCATCCTTTTATAGCCAAAAACACCTTCCAATAAATTGTATTGTAAAATAGCACTAACAAATAATAAATGCTTTCTAAAAATAGCACTCACAATTTATGATAAATAAATGCCATATAAAAATAGCACTAACAATAGCACTCACAATTTATAAATAACACTCACATCTTATAATACAAAAAATGCTATTTAAAAATAGCACTAATAATTATAAATGCTATCTAAAAAGAGCACTCACAATTTATCATAAATAAATGCCATTTAAAATTAGCACTAACAAATATAAATGCTATCTAACAATAGCACTCACAATTTATCATAAATGAATGCCATTTAAAATTAGCACTAACAATTATAAATGCTATCTAACAATAGCACTCACAATTTATAATTAGCACTCACATTTTACAATACAAAAATGCTATTTAAAAAATAGCACTAACAAAGGTGTTAAAAATAATAATAACCATTATTATTATTACCGGAGTTAAAGAGGTTACCAAACAGTAAAATACGTATAACGTACAAATACGTATAATGTACAAATACGTATAACGTACAAATACGTAGAGCATACGTGTACATAGGTTGTCATGTATTGGTTAAGGTGTGTGACATTCCTAGGTTCATCACCGTGCTGGCAGTAAGACATGTACTAACACATTAGTACTTCCAAGAGAATTGATTGTCCCGATCATCCTCTAGGTCCTACAAGCCACGAGTGACATCTAGCAATATGTCATGGCTACCCAGACAGTGTGAATTCTTTTTAAGAACATTATGAACCTGTCAGCTTTGGCTACAGTGTAATTCAATCCTTCTGTCTAACTATGTCCCGATCGAACAAAGGCCATGGAATATTTGTCAAGCCACCAATTCAATCATATGTACAAATCTAACTTGACATGCATTTATATGAGACATGAACATTTCATTCTCAATCATAACCCCGGCCGAGGATTTCAATGCATTGTTACAATTAGATCACATAGGACATCATACCTTTATTAATAAGGAGACAGATTCCATATTGCGTACACATGTGACTTCGTATGTGCCTGAACTACGACCATCAAGTACAGAGACGAATCAACGACCCGCCAATATGTGCACTTGTGAACCATAGCCATTTATCACACAAGTCAACAATGTACCTCAGGTCTAAGGATTATTTACACAAGACCAAAGCATGAGCGATTAGACATTGACCACGGAAAAAGCTTCCATGTCGCTAATCATTCAATACGTGTCACGTTCAGTGAACTTGTCCGATACAAGCACCTATGTTCTAACTCGGATATCGCAATATCCAATGACTTGTGACTCGTCATTCCCTTAAGTATCTGATACTTAATTATGAAGTTAAGAACATACCGACCTCAACAGGATCATTGATATCCATTCAATAATCCATTGATCGGGAACTGTTTTAAATATTCAGTCTAACCGTAAACCTGTCACACATATTCTCAACGTCTTAAGAATAGGTTCGGTTGCAACTGATCTTATGGATTTTATTCATTTATATTTGGACAAATGAATAAATACGTCTTTGCCATTGATAATAAATCAGAAGTGCAACGGATATACCCAATATGTAACTATTACATAATTGCTTTAGGGCATATCTCTAACAAGGAGGACGTCCATAGCTTATTTCAGCGAGAAGTTAAGCGGAGCAACATTGAATTATCCAACGTACGATAAGGAGATGTACACTTTGGTGCGAACAAAAGACATGCTAAATGGATGGAGTTCATCAAGACTTTTTCATATGTAATCAAGTACAATAAAAGTAAGGAAAATGTGGTAGCCGATGCACTTTCTCGAAGGTACACAATTCTAACTACTTTAGGAGCAAAGTGCCTGGGTTTTGAGCATATCAAAGAGATATATATTGATGATGATGACTTTGGAAGAGTGTTTGAAGCTTGTGAGCATGCTGCGTTTGATAAGGAGATGTACACTTTGGTGCGAACAAAAGACATGCTAAATGGATGGAGTTCATCAAGACTTTTTCATATGTAATCAAGTACAATAAAAGTAAGGAAAATGTGGTAGCCGATGCACTTTCTCGAAGGTACACAATTCTAACTACTTTAGGAGCAAAGTGCTTGGGTTTTGAGCATATCAAAGAGATATATATTGATGATGATGACTTTGGAAGAGTGTTTGAAGCTTGTGAGCATGCTGCGTTTGAAAAATTCTATAGGCATGATGGCTATCTTTTTCGTGAAAACAAGTTATGTTTGCCTAGATGCTCTTTGCGAGGGTTGTTGGTGCGAGAGGCGCATAGTGGTGGTTTAATGGGGCATTTTGGAATCAATAAAACTTATGAAGTGATGCATGAACATTTTTATTGGCCACATATAAAACGAGATGTCACACGTGTTTGTGAAATGTACATTGCATGTAAACAGGCTAAGTCTACAACTAAACCACATGGCTTGTATACGCCTTTGCCTATCCCGACGCATCCTTGGGTTGATATTTCTATGGATTTTGTGTTAGGATTGCCTAGGTCTAAGCATGGTAAGGATTCTATTTATGTGGTGGTAGATCGGTTTTCAAAAATGGCTCATTTTATACCATGTCATAAATCCGATGATGCATCACATGTTGCCGACTTGTTCTTCCGTGAGGTAGTGCGTTTGCATGGCATGCCTAGGTCTATTATTTCTGATCAATATACTAAATTTCTTAACTAATTTTGGAAGACATTGTGGAAGAAATTAGGTACACAACTTTTATTCTCTACAACTTGTCATCCACAAACTGATGGTCAAACTGAAGTAGTTAATAGGACTTTAGGGACATTGTTACGTGCTATCATTAAGAAGAACATTAAGTCTTGGGAAGATTGTTTACCTCATGTTGAGTTTTCATATAATAGGAGTGTACATTCTACTACTAAATTCACACCGTTTGAGGTTGTCTATGGTTTTAATCCATTAACTCCGTTAGATTTAACTCCTTTGCCTGTTGAAGAGCATGTGGATTTAGATGGTGCTAAGAAGGACGAGTTTGTGAAGACATTGCATGAAAAGACACGGCTAAATATTGAACACAAGACAGAGCAATATGCAAAGCAAGCCAACAAAGGGCGTAAGAAAGTAGTGTTTGAACCCGGCGATTGGGTTTGGGTTCATATGCGCACGGAACGTTTTCCCGAGCAACGACGTTCTAAGTTATTACCGCGCGGGGATGGACCATTCATGGTGTTGGAGAGGGTCAATGACAATGCCTACAAGCTTGATCTTCTAGGTGAGTATGGCATTAGTGCTACTTTTAATGTTACTAACTTGACTCTTTTCGATGCAGGTGATGATTTGAGGGCAAATCCTTTGCACGGCGGAGGGAATAATGTGGACATCGAACCATATCGAGGAGGAGGTGCTAGGGACTTGTTGTTCTATCCGCTTGGTCCAATTACTTGAGCTAGAGCAAGGGAATTCAAGCAAGCTATCGGCATCATGGTTCAAGATCTTTGGAGTGGAGGTGATCTTGATTCGAGAATTGAAGATTCTAAAGCTCCTTGGCGCAACACGATTACATTTAGTTTCGCGAATTCTGAATGGATTTAGGGCTAACGAGCTCCGAATGAGCTCAAATTTGGTCAGCTGAAGAAAAACGGTGCCCTGATCAATACTCATGAGCTGCAATGAATTTCGGCCATTCGGCATCGTTTAGATGGACTTTTAGGCCTTTTTTCTATTTTTAGGCGAATTTTTATTAATTAAGGGTATTTTTGTAATTTTTGCCTTTTAGGGTTAGCACCATAAAGGTGCTTATGAGTTTCTGAAAAGAATAACATTGATTCAGAATTTTACATAGAGAGTTTTTCTCCTCTTCGAGTTCTTTTGAAGACTAGATCCTATCAATACTTCCTTGTGGCGATCGATCGACTCATCGAGCAAGATTGCGAATTCTCTTGTTCGTGGCGTCTATAGCGTGGATTGGTTGACACAGGTTCGTCAACAGGTCACGTTCATACCGAGGTTACCAATCACAGGTTCGATTGGGGGTCAAGGTTAGCAATTCGCAACCCTTGGATCTTCGTAGAACGATCAGTTTCCGCAGCGATTTACATCAATTGCATTCTCGTCGAACATTACATCTCTGCTGATTAGAAAATCGGGTGATATGAGATTAGTGCACCACAGTCGGTAGCCTTTCACCCCATGTGCATAACCCAGAAATATGCATTTCTTCGACTTCGGCTCAAGCTTACCATCACTAGCATGAGCATACGCAGGACATCTGAATACTCGTAATTCAGAGTAATCAACAGGTTTCCCCGACTATACTTCCTCTAGAGTCTTCCACTCGATAACAAATGATGGAGATCGATTAATAAGGTAATATGCCATGTTCACTGCTTCAGCCCAAAATTCCTTGCCTATTCCAACATGAGATAGCATGCTCCGAGCCCACTCTAGTAAAGTTTTGTTCTTCCATTCTGCCACGCCATTCTGTCGTACTGTGTGGTGTCTCACAATCCCTTCTCTCTTGCAGAACTCGGTAAAATCTTTACCACAAAACTTTATGCCATTATCGGTTCTCAGGCACTTGATCTGTTTATCTGACTGCTTCTCAATCAGTGCCTTAAATTTCTTGAACCGATCAAACACATCAGATTTGTGCTTCAGAAGGTATACCCATACCTTCCTGAAATAATCATCGAAAAAGGTCAGCATATAACGGGCACCTGCTTTCGGAGGATATCATAGCTTTGTGGGCAAAACTTCAGTTGCTCTATGTAACGAAGGGATTGAACAATCGCTTGTATATGTTGAAGAGGATGTTTCAGTTCAGATACACTAAAGGTACATCTATCAAAACCCACTTAGATGAATTTAATAAACTCATGATGGATTTGAAGAACGTCGATAAGACTCTTGAAGATAAAGAACATGACATGATATTGTTGCCTTCTCTACCATAGTCATGGGAGCACTTTACTAATTCACTATTACAACTCATTGGCTTAAGCTTTTCAGTGAAGGTGAGTTCAACTGGATATATTAACCGGCTCGGACTTGGGCTCCCTCTTGGTGATCTCCCCAAGTGAAAGTATCGGATTTCCACTACGTGCTCCCAACAAATGGTATCAGAGCCGATGATTGATTGGTGGCCCGCTCTCAAAATGTATTGGTGTTTGGTGCTCCCAACACCAAGCGTGCATACTACTACACCTAATAATTCCTAATACATCATGTCCTATATTCTTAAGATTTAGGCAATAATGGGTGCCAAAGATTTCTTTCTCATGCTAATGTTTCACCAAATCAAGTATCATAACAAGAAATTTCTTAGACACTTATGGTCGACACGTATACAAAACCATCTAAACCATGCTTCGAAAAAAGTGCTTAGCCAATATTAAATTGACACCTACAGAGGATGCTATAGACAGCCAATATTAGTTGAGATTCGTAGAGGATGCAATAGATGTGTAGACCTTTAAAAGTGATTGCACTACTAATTGATTGCATGAGAAATATTATTTCCAGCCATAAACTCAACGTATGCATACATACATACATACATACATACATACATACATACATAGAGAAAGATAGAAGGATGCTATAGATATCCATAATTTGTGTCGACCTTTAGCAAAGGAATGACGGATGGAAAAAATAAAATACAAACAATTTTGGCAATAAAATAATGACATTTGCTCAAACTAATAATAATAAAAATAGTCAATAAAGATAACGTCAATATGCGGGTAACACAGAAGTTTTGATTAGGAAGGACAAGATAATCTATTGATGTCTAAATAAATAGATCAAAAGCCACTAAAAATCCTAAACTATGCCCATGTGACATGTTTACTCTATATATTTTTTTTCGTGACACAAAAAAAAAAACTCAAACTTGTATATGTATTGTTGGGAAATTTCTTCATAACTGGGATGAACATTGGAATCAGACTTTGAGGCGTGTAATCACTCTCTTTAAGGATTTATTCGCCCCACAACGTTGCTAATGATTTACGACAAATTTTCTCAATGATACAATAAAATCTCAACGAGAATAGCACATAGCAATTCTGATATTTCTCCAGGATCTCTCTAGAAAAAAATTAGAAACAAAGGATGTATTTCTCTTCTGTTCAAAGAACGAAAATTAAGAGAAAAAAATGAAGATGATTCTGAAAATGAACAGAACACATGAATATATAACGAGAACGAACACGCCTTTTCGCGTCCAAAAAGTAGTTAATTCTCATGCAACTCTTCGTGTCCAAACAGTTTATTCAATCATACATTTTTATGTATGAATCGGTAGTTATTTCCGAAGATACACAAACATTCCAAAGGTTGTAAGAGTGCCATAGAAAATAACCGATAATTGAATAGAGCAACCTTTCAAAGGTTGTTAGAATCTTTCGTGAACAGTCGCACTGTTTCACTAGAAAATAATGGTAATTGTTGATTTGTGCCAAATTTAGTCCACATGAACGCTGACATCTTTTCGATGTGGGATAAGAAACTTCTTAGTTTATTTTTACAAACAAATCACCAACAATCCCCCACTTTATTTGTAAAAATAAAATTACAAAACAAAAATTCTTATAAAAATTACAGCCAACATTTCTATGAAATTAATATACATATGTAAAGGTCTCTTTCGAGTTAAACCTTTATTTAGTGCAAATATCTTAAAACTCTATCAAAGTTACAAGTAGTTTGGCTTTAAACTTGTTACTTAGAATCGGACATACCACACATATGCTAACCTCTTGTTTCAGCGAGAAGTTCATATTTACTCAGCACTATTATGGCCTTGTGCTTGTACCTGTTTCATGAGCTCTCTAGAAAGCAAACCTAACTTTCATAAGAACCGGCACCACTTCTAAGCCCATTTTCACGTGTTTTTGTTACTAATGAACACGCTACTAAAACGTATTATACTTCATTAAGAGTATAACTCAACCTCTAAACGTAACAGACAATATTGACTTTTCATATCTGGGCTAGTGTCAGCATCAAACAATCACTATTAGTAACTTATTTTTACCCATTAAACCTTATGACTAGTGATGTGCTAGTATTAGGTCGAGTTACCATTACTAGCGATTTTAAGCAAAAGGTTTCAACCCCATTTCTTTTTAGATCACTTTTACCATTTCCCTTGGTAAAGCCTTTATAAATAGATCAACTAGATTCTTACTTGACCTCACCTAGACAATTGTTATGGCATCATATTTAATCAATTGTCTCACGCACTTATGCCTTAGGCTAATAAGTCTAGACATTTCATTATAAGTGCCACTATGATATCTTGTCAAAGTAGCCTAATTGTCACAATGAACAAAATTGGGAGGCATAGGACTAGACAATAATTTAATGTCTAACAGTAAATTTCTAATCCACTCAGCGTCTTTTGCATTTGCTGCTAAAGCAATGAATTCTGATCCCTCGTTGAGTGAATTGCACATATTTGTTTCTTGCTCGCCCAAGATACAACACATCCATCCACCCAATTTCTTGTAATTCAACTAGCATGGGTGTATCCTTTTAACACACTTGGACAACTATTATAGAACAATTCCATATTTTATTTTTTTTGTTCTCTTATGATAACCAAAAAAGTTGGTGGCAATATTCCAATGTTCTATTCTTGGATTGCTAATATATCTACTCAACTCATACATAAAAAAATAATATTAGTTCTAGTATAATGCATCGCATACATTAAAGACCCTATAGCACTCACATATTCAACTTGTGCTATTACTCTGCCAGTAGTATACTTTAATTTCATACTGGTATGAAACGAAGTACTATTTCTTTGAAACAAGGATGTTTAATTATATTTAACATCTTTTCAACCTTAATCACTTTGGTTCAAAAAGTGACCCCCACTATTTTTTTAACTTTAGGTCCCAAGATAGTATCTACTCCACTCAAATATTTTAAATGTACTAACCTTCTACGGAGGCTTATATATCTTTTTTCCATATCATTAATTGAAATCCTCCATCATTTTGCATGCGACTGCTTAGAAGATTTCGTGTGGATTTCTCTCTTCTCCTACGAGAGCAACGGCGATAACGAACACTACGATCGACCAGACACGCGTCGAGTCCTTGTCCATAGGCAAGTGCTCGTTTAGACACTCCAATCTTGTGAACACCCTGGCAAACGGCCCCCTGAGCCTGCCCACGGTGAACGAGTTTCTCCTGGAGTACTTGGCGAGGAAAGGCGTTCTCATTACCGAGAGACTGCCTCGCATTGTCCGGCAACCTCCTTGGTCAACTCCACGCTTATATCCGCCGCCCCATTCGCGAACTCCTTCATGGGGTCCACCGCATTCTAATCTCTAGTAAATTTCGCACATTGATAAAATTCACAATTAAAATTGATCAAAATCTAATCTTTTCAATTGCTTTTGAATTGATTTTGCTGTCACTGGCCATCGGTTCGGGGACTGCATGGAGATGGATGGATCCCGAACGACCACGTGTCTGGACATCTTCAGAAGCGAGAAATCCGTACTTGTCTTTGTCGGAATCGCACGGAGACTAGGTTGAACCGAGGTAATCCTTCTTAACATTGTCGCGAGTCGAATCTGGAGACAACAATGTCGACACAATCTATGGTGGCAAGTGTGTCGAGGATGTCAACTATCGAAACGACGGTTCATGCGAATGTCATTAACGATCTTTCGTTTTTGAACAAACGTATATCTTCATCCTTTCCATTATTGTCCTCTTGCAACCAATGAAACCAATGACGCTTTCATAGGATTAAATGATCACAGATACTCCGAAACAAATTATCCTTCTGAAACCGACTGTGCCAATTCCTGCCAATATGATCCCCATCTAGTCAATCACATACATGACTCTTCGTTTGCATTGGTTTGGTTCCACAAGAATCAAGATGATTCCACATCCTCTTCCTTTTCACCACTTGAATAAAAATATTAAATCCTTTGTACATATTGACAAATAGCCATCTTCAAGTGCGCCTTGGATTGGCCGAAATGGTAGTTCGAGCATTTTATCTCTCCAACAAACATGGCTGTTGCCGAACTCATCCTTGGAGATGTACGAACTTTGTCCAAACACCTCTGACTCCATTGTTGCAAAATAAACCCTTAAAATTGTTGTAAAATTTCTTCGTAAATGGGATGAACATTGGAATCAGATTTTGAGGCATGTAATCACTCTCTTTAAGGATTTATTCGCCCCACAACATTGCTAATGGTTTCCGGCAAATTTCCTCCAGGATATAACAAAGTCTCAACGAGAATAGCAGATAACAATTCTGATATTTCTCCAGGATCTCTCTAGGAAACAATTGGAAACAAAGGCTGTATTTCTTTTGTGCTCAAAGAACGAAAATTGAGAGAAGAAATGAAGATGATTCTGAAAATGAACATAACACTTGAATATATAACGATAACGAACACACCTTTTCGCGTCCAAAAAGTAGTTAATTCTCATTCAACTCTTCGTGTCCAGACAGTTTATTCAATCATACATTTTCATGTATGAATCGGTAGTTATTTCCGAAGAGACACAAACATTCGAAATGTTATAAGAGTGCCATAGAAAATAACCGATAATTGAATAGACGCAACCTTTCAAAGGTTGTCAGAATCCTTCGTGAATAGTCGCACTGTTTCACTAGAAAATAATGGTAATTGTTGATTTGTGCCAAATTTAGTCCACGTGCGCACTCACATCTTTTCAATGTGGGATAAGACACATCTTAGTTTGTTTTTACAAACAAACCACCAACATGCATGACACATTTACCCTCCTCTGTCAAAGTATCATCAATGAGAACCATTAAAAATATGTTTACTTTGTTTTCGATCCTATTTTATATTTATGATAAAATCTCAACCCATTTTCTAGTTTTCATTTATTCAATATGATAATATGCATTAAAAGATCTACACAAACTTTGTTTCAAATATTCCTTGCACGATAATATCCAATAAGTACATCCAAAACATTCAGCTTTAATTGTAAACCTTCATATGACATGCTCAAGTATTATTGAAATTATCTTATTTTTGTAGATGTTCCGCGAAATGGGGCAATTAAAATTAATTTACCAATTTAATATTTAAAAAAATATTTACCAAATTAGGTGCCAATCGACAATTGGGCCGCCGATTGGCACCCAAAATGGGATTTTGGGCCCCAATTGGAGGCCCAATTGCCGATTGGGGGGCCTCAATCCCCTAATCGGCAATTGGGCCGCCGATTGGGGCCCAAATGTTGGTTTTAGGCCCCAATCGGCGGCCCAACTGTCGATTGGGGCCCAAATATATATATTCTTTTTTTCAAAGGATTCGTCTCGAAAAATTATGCGAAATAAAAAAAATCGTTCCAAATGGACACCCGAGCGATGAGATATGCCTTTTCAAAGTATTATTCCATCGTATTTTTAAAATTTTGCTAATTTAGGCATCCATTTAAACGAGTAAATTATAAAAGTATCAATTAAATAATAAATTATATTGAAATTACGTAAATTTTGAGGAAAAAAAAGCACTACATAATTCATACTCCACCATTAAAATTGACTTTTAAATTTATATTTTTTTTATAAAAGTATCAATTAAATAATAAATTATAATTGAAATTTTATTAATAATTTAGGCATCAATTATAATTTATTATTTAATTGATACTTTTATAAAATATATATATAAATTTAAAAGTCAATTTTAAGGGTGGAATATGAATTATGTAGTGTTTTTTTTTTCCTCAAAGCTTACGAAATTTCAATATAATTTATTATCTAATTGATACTTTTATAATTTACTCGTTTAAATGGATGCCTAAATTAGCAAAGTTTTAAAAATCCGATGGAATAATACTTTGAAAGGCCATATCTCATCGCTCGGGTGTCCGTTTGGAACGAATTTTTTTTTATTTCGCATAATTTTTCGAGACGAATCCATTGAAAAAAATATAAAATAAAATAAAATAAATTTTGGCCCCAATCGGCAGTTGGGCCGCCGATTGGAGCCCAAATGTTGGTTTTGGGCCCCAAATCGGCGACCCAATTTGGTAAATATTTTTTTTAATATTAAATTGATAAATATTTTTTTAAAAAAATTAATTTGGAAAATTGCCCCGCGAAATGCGCGGGTTGACCTCTATTATAGTATGAAAGTTGATGTTAAAGTACTACTCCCAGAGCTTTAGGGGATTTTTTTCTTTTTCTTTTTTTGCCATTTTGCTTAGATTGCAACATTTAAGACCCTCTCTCTCACCATGCAATTTCTCATTTGCTACACCCTTCTCCTCTGGTTTCATTATTTGACCATTTAATTTTACTCCTTATATTTAAGGAAATATTTTTTTTCATTTTAACATTATACAATGACATAGATGAGACCCTTAAATTAATTATTTTATGTGCAGCTAGAAAAGATGTAATTATGCAAGAGAAGAAGACAAAATAGAAAGTAATTTAGCGGTTACGAGCGTAATTAAGAGGGTTTTGCTAGCATAACAGTTTTTGGACCACTGTGAGAGTAACAATATGTTGTGAGCCACAAATTTTTTAAGGCTTGGACCCCACAATAATTTATAATTATTTATTATTTAATTTTTGTGATTCAGACTAGACTGTTATTCTCACAATAAAATTAAAACTATCACTTAATCAGTTCTCTAATTGAGAATATGGTCATGAAATCGTGGAAGTGCTCTAGTGGAGACAAATTAAAAGATAGTTTTGTCTCCCACCAAATACTCTCTTCTTGATTATTCATTGCAAGGAAATATTGTGGAATGTGTTTGATATCATGGCCATTTGGGGTGTAAGAACAGTACAAGTGCCTTAACTTTTGTACGGCGATCACTTGAGTATCACAATTTTTTTTCGCTCACTTGAGTACCATAACTTTCAAAAATGAATCACTTAAGTGCCATTGCTTACGCGGCGACCGGAAAAGCTGAGGTGGCAGTTGGAAAAGCTTATGTGGCACCGGAGGTCCATTTTTTTGAATATAATAATATACAGGTGTAATTTTTCATAATTTTTATTTATTTAATTATTTTTTTGTTCTTTCATGGTTTTTACTCAAGTTCAAAGGGTCGCCAGCCACCACCGGCCGACCAAGGCAAGGGAAGGCTCGCCTTGCCCCAGTGAGGATCATCGGTGACCCTCGACAGCCACCAGTGGGCGGCCCAGGGGCCATGGCCCACTCGCCTTGTCCTGGTGAGGCCACGAAGCTCTTCATCAATGGCAAGTACGTCGACTCTGTCAAAGGTAGGATTCGAAGTTATTTTGGTGTTGCCACGATCAAGATCCATGCCTTGATTTCATGTTTCCCCCACACTCTTCTCACAGATAGATGCTCTATTTTGGAGTACAGAAAACATAGACCACCCACAGCAGCCTCAAAGAAGCCACGCGAGGCAATGCCGAGGGTCGTACGACCTTGGCCAAGGCAAGGGCTAGCTCGCCTTGCCCTAGTGAGTCGCGATGGCCCTGAGCAACGGCCGTCGCGGCCCCGACGGAAGAGGAGACGCGCAGTATGAAAATAGGGGAGTTCTGGCCGGGCTATTCGCGGCTCCACAGGTGTCAATTGGCTTCCGCTAGGTTCGAGGGGTGACGGGGGACCTGAGGGTGACCAATGGAGGAAGCGGTGAGCGACGGACGGCGGTTGAAGGCAACGAAAAAACCCTATGATTGAATACAGGGTAACAGGGATGAAAACAGGGCAAGGTGGTTCGTGAGGTTGCCCGACGGCTTTGTGGTGGCTTTGCCACGGTCGTGTGGAGGATGAGGACGGAGGAGTGACGAGGTGGTGGTCGGAAGTGGCCGAAGCGAAGTCGAAGCAGCTATAGTAGCCGTAGGGTCAAGCAACGCAAAAACAGGGCAAATATGTCGCGATGCTGTTTCACGACTGTCCGACGGCGAGCGGTGGTCGAAGTGGAGGTGGAGTGGTGGCGGGACGAAGACGAAGAAAGCTGGCAAGGTGGAAGCGGCATCGATGGTCGGTGTAGCTTGAACAGCCCACTAAAGCCAAGACAGGGGCTCGGCTCTCGGGGGCTCTGTGCGTGAAACTGGGACGGCGGCTGCTCGAAGCGGTGGTGGCGAATCGAAGACGGTGTTGGCTTGAGGCGGTAGTGGTCGGATGATGTTGGCATCGCTTAAAGAGAGAGGATGAAGGAGCGATGTTCGGCTGAGGTGGAGTTGGTCGCACAAAAGGGGAGGAAGGAGCAGACTGGAGAGAGAGAGAGAGAGAGATATATATATATATATATATATATATATATATATATATATATATATATATATGACCGGTTGACAATCCACGTATAATTTAAAAAACAAATAAAGTAAAAATAAAAAAGTCCACGTAGGACGATTTGTCGGAACTGACACTCAAGTGATCGACTTTCGCCGGAAGTGGTACTCAGGTGATCGATTTTTAAAAATTATGGCACTCAAGTAAGCGAAAAAAAAAAAGTTAAGGCACTTGTACTGTTCTTACCCTGCCATTTGGGTGATTTGAAGGGTGGACACATATAATATACATTGAGACATAAGAAAGAACATATGAAATCAAGGTCGTAGCATGTTCATGATAATTGTGCCAAATAATAATTGCTTACCTATATGAGTAGAAAATCAACAAAAAAGAGTTACCTACTATTACAAAAAAAAAGTTTTCAAAGAAAAATATGTGCCTAGTTCACTGAGAAGATGAGATAAGTAGATATTACATCGGTACCTTAAAAACCGTAGAGATATATATATACACGGTAATGATAAATCACAAGTGTTGCTTCTCTAAGAAATATTAGACAAAATAAAGCAATTTCGATGAATTTCATAAGCCGATCAATGCATATATAACAATATGTATACTAAGATTAAAAAAAAAACATATTAACCAAATCACGAAGCAATCAAATTAAATTTACAAAATTGGGAAAAGAATAACTAAATTGAAGCATCAATAAATGATGGATACATTAAAACCAACTCTTGGTAATGAAATTTTTACCAAAAAAATATATAGGTAAAATATAATCGAAAGTAAATCAAGGAGGTTTTGATATACATTCTCTGGAAGAAATAATGTAAATTTATTTGATAATACAATTCCGATATATTGCATATTTACAAAAAACAATTCCAGCAATTCTCTTTGCGATACACTCATTGATGATAAAACATAAATGACTTTGAACTGTTTATAAATAGAGTATAAACAATTTGACTTTGAACAGTTTATAAATGACTCAACTTCTAGAGCATTTCTTTGTGCTTTAGAAATCAACTTTTTACCAGAAATTGATTTTTTTTTTAGAGAAGTAATTTTTTTTTACTTCTTCAAGTGGCTCCAAAACTAGTATCTTTGGGGTTCATCGACCGCCGACCCCAACTAGTTTGAGATAAAGATGTTGTTGATGTTGATGATGTTGAAGTGACTCCAAAACAAATTATGGAGAAAAAAAATGCCCCAGAAGTAGAAAAATGAAATTGCGTAACCAAACGGATTTCTGCTCCAAAAATTGCGTTACCAAATGGATTTCTACTCCAGAAGTATTGTCAGACCAAGAGGATGTCACAAAGCTGAATATTCGAAAAGCTATAATTCATGCTTTGATGCATGTTATCTAATTATATTATTTCACGTGCTCGAAATATTCCATGTATTTATTCCACGATTCGATAAATATAGCAATTTTTAGTCTCATGTTCTTTTGTTAATTGGAAGATAAACGTGCATCATAGGCTTCTCTGTTTCAAATAGAACTCCACGTAAACTCTAGCGGAGAATTTACGTTAATATTTGTTCCGTTATAATTGTCTAGTTATTATTTCCCTCGCGAAAATTCACGTTAATACGAAATTTAGAACAATACAACAAATATAAACTTAGACTAGTGCAATGCATGGTTCTCTTGCTAGTTAAAATGAAATACGCTTGACGAGTACAACGGTTGCTTCAATGCGTAAACTCATGACATTCAGTAGCGCTATACACGTACACCTTATGAAAATCAATACATGAATGGCATTTCCTCATATGAACTGGTGACTAGCATGACCTGACCTCACTGGGAAAGTTTGAGACTGCGATCTTATTATGGAAAAAAGCAAATCCCTGTATAATTTCATGACCTGACCTCATTGGGAAAGTTTGAGACAGCGATCTTGATGTGAGAAAAACAAATCCTTCTATGGCAATTGTATAAAGCAGTAGTAATCATGAATATATTCTCAATCGGGTACTTTTCTAACGTAGGTCTGTATCTTTAAGTTAGGTCCAACAAATCCAATCATATATAATTGTGTGAGCTATTATAATTGTTTAATGGAGGTGAATTCCCTCGAGGGAAGCTAATTAAAGTTTAACCAAAGACTTTTGGGTCAACACAAAAGGACAGGAGATGGAAATTGCTTTTGGTCCAAATGCTTTGAGGAAGGATCTCGGCTTTCAAATCCGTACAAAATTGCAAAGTGAGAGAATCTTTAAAAGGGGAATTGAAAGTAGGAGAGGCATAATCCTCAAGCCACTTAGTAGGTGCTCTTGTCTCACATGGAGGTTCAATTCAATTCCAGAGAAAGGAACGAACAAAATATAGATGCCTTTTGTATGTTTCTGCAGCACTTTCGGCAAAGAAAATGGACATTGTAACTTTTACAAGGTGTAAAAGAGAATGGACATTGTAACATTTTCATAGCTACAGCTGCTTACAATAGCTTTTAGTAAGTTTGCATTACCCGGCTTAATTTTGTTGGAATATATAAATATTAAATCATGCATTCTTCTATGAGCTTAATCTTTTAGAGCAGTTGACAAGTGGTCCCACCAAATCTTTTAAGTTTTAAGGTGCTGCAGTAGACATGTACTGCCAAACATGTAATTAAGTAGTTTCAAGTTTACAACACGATTATAACATAACACAACTCGTGAACAACTATAACTATATTATACAAACATTAAAATAAACTACGAGTTATCAATTTTAGAGTAGATAGATTCAGACTAAGAACGTAGAACCTGTTGGAATATATAAATATTAAACCACGCCTTCTTCTATGACCTTAAGCTTAGTTCAAATCTTTCCAGGCCCCTATTTGCCTCCCCAATGAATTTGTCCACGCTTAATACTAGGCAAAATACAAGACTAAGCGTGAGGGGGGAGTGTTGGAATATATAAATATTAAACCACGCCTTCTTATATGAGCTTAAGTTTTTAGAAGAAAGCGTGGTTTAGTGTTTATATTCCAACATAATCTACTTTGTCTAAATCGATTCCTAGTTTCTGGAATCAGGAACTGAACGATCGACCATTAAACTAGCCTACCTTTTCTTCCCTCTTTTTTTTTTTGATAACTAAGGTGTCCGGGCCAGTTTGCGCGCACCTCGACTATTCACCTACATTTTCTTCTTTATGTTTTGTATTATTCTTTTTTTTTTTAAATTTAGATGTATCATAACCTTTACTTATGGTTGTATGGCTTACAGTACTTTTGCCTTGATCTACACAAACAACCTCTCTGAACTATTAGGATTCAGCGTACAATCACAAAAAGATAGAGCTTAAAAGCGAGAAAGAGAAATCAAGATACAATATTTATTCCAATTCACCCATAAACTAGAGTTATATATAGTAGATGATTCCACTGTAATTAGCGCCTCGCACTACTCTATTACATCGCTTAATTACAATCGAAAGATAATAAATAAAGTAGTAGCAGTTAATGAACCCAAGCACAGACAACTAATTAAATACGGAATCGCGTGCTCTCCTGTCGATGGGGAGTATGAACCACATCCCAACATGAACAAACTCCGTGAGGCTTGCTCCTTCACCACCAGCCACGACGAGCATGTGTTCCGCTCAGAATCCTTTTGGAATAACTTTTCTCTTGATTTGTGCAGATATTCTATAGCCCAAACCAGTTGTATCGTGGTTGATTCCCGTATAGAACCGACTGCTTCAAGAGTAAACAAAAATGGTCAAAGCTAGCTCTCTAATTTTTTTTTCACCAAGGAACGAAACCAGTCCTCATATGAATCGGATGGGTAAGGCCAGTTCGGTTCGATTCCCGAATTGAGAACTAGCAAAATTTCGGATTTAGATCACTTGACATTAGGGTTTTCGTGACATACTTAACATTACTCAAGTCAAGCCATCCCAATGAAAATAAACGGCCTCATTAGAGAGATGGTTGGGATTTAAAATTTTTCAGACCCCAAAAAAATTCCCGCTCAATTTTTTTTCTCTCATCAACAAATGACGTGGCCGATTCCTGTCAGTCCATTTTCATTTGGACGGCCTGATTTGAGTAATAGTAAGCATGTCATGGAAACCTCAATGTCAGATGTTCCAGATCCCAAATTCCACACACCTTGGTAAAAACCTTTCGCTTTAGCTTTGTTAAAATTGTGTCTCGAGTTTGAGCCCAAAGTAAAAAATCTGAATATTCTGAATTAGATATTTCCTCTATTGGCTTGATATCAAAATTGGAAGCCACGATAGAAAAAGGAAAAGAAATATCCAATTTCTTTGTTTAAATCTGAAGTTGCGTGCAAGAAAAGGAGAAGTTCAAATTTGGACTTTGTTACCAAGACAAACAGATTCCCTTCCACGTGTAAAAGTTGGCAAAGATGAAGCAAAGAGGAAAGTGAAACTTGTGCTTTGGTTTTTTGACCAAACTCTGTCTATATATTCATGCATAAGTCAGACCAAAGAAAAAAGCGTGGGTTGCTCAGTTGATGTGGCAAAGAAGTTTACTTGAAGACGTCGTACATAGGGTTTTGAAGCGCCACTAAATTGTGAGTGCTTGCTCTGCCATATTGAAGAAAAACGAAGAGGAAGCGCCGATTTAACGTCGAGTGCTTGGCGAGGTTTATCTTCATTTTTTTCGCGGAATTACATCAAGAATTCAAGTATCGAAGTCGATTAAATCTTGATTTTAGATTTGTGTTTTAATTCCTTTGCGAGATTGAGAGATTATTTCGCTAGGAATTTGGGGCTAAATACTATGTGCGTTCTTGAATGTAATTGGGGCTGGGAAACACCAAGAGTGTGTTTGAGTAACTCGAGTGGATTGTAATCTCTGTGTATCGCTCGTTCTATAGTGGAATTCGTTGCTTCTCTCCCCGTGGACGTAGGTCTCTGCGATCGAACCACGTACATCTGGTGTTCGATTTACTTTACTCGTTCTGTCTATTTTATCGATCGATCGCTTGTTCCGCACAACAATTGGTATCGGAGCTAGGCTTGCTTGAGTTGAAGCGAATCGATGGCGACAGAAGAAGCTAAAGGGAAAATCGACAAATTTGAAAGGAAGGACTTTGGTCTCTGGAAGATGCAGATAGAAGATTATTTATATCAGATGAAGCTACACGAGCCTCTGTCTGGGAAGAAACCAGAAACGATGAAGCAACCCGATTGGAAATTGCTGGATAGGCGAGAGATGGGTGTTTTTCGGCTGACGTTGGCTCGTAACGTCGCGTTTAATATCGTCAAGGAGGAGACCACTGCGGGTTTGATGAAAGCCTTGTCGGACAAGTACGAGAAGCCCTCTGCGATTAACAAAGTCTATTTGATGCGACGTCTGTTTAATTTGAAGATGAGCAAAGGTGTGTCAGTTACTAATCATATCAATGAATTCAATGTGATCGTTAGTCAATTGAGTTTAGTTGAGATTGACTTTGAAGATGAGGTACGTGCTTTGATTCTATTATCCTCATTGCTTGATAGTTGAAATACTATTGTTACTGCTGTTAGTAATTCTTCTGGGTCAACTAGTTTGACGTTTGATGGGATTCGAGATTTAATTTTGAGTGAGGATATTCGTATAAGAGAATTTGGTGAATCTGTATTTGCTGCTTTAGTAGGTAAAAGAGGAAGTGCTAGTGCTTGTGTTAGCAGAAGTAACATGAACATGAATAGACGCAGTCAGTCTAAGACTGGCAATGATGTCTGTTGGAACTGTGGCAAGAGAGGGCATCTTAGAAGATATTGTTTAAAGCTGAAAAACGAAAGGGCTGAGGGAATTGGAGTTGAATCTGCAGATGATATTGCAGCTGTAGCTGAAAATTCTGATGGTGCCGATAGTGTCTTGTCTGTCACTGAGAATTCGTCGTTTGACGGATGGATTATGGATTCTGATTGTTCTTTTCATGCTACACCAAACAGGAACTGGTTTACTTCTTATCAATACATGGATAGTAGTAAAGTGCAGTTGGGAAACAACGCTGACTGGAGTACGGCACGTTCCAGATTTGAAAAAGAACTTAATTTCCTCGGGTGCTCTAGATTCAGCTGGATGCAGGTATTTTTCACGAGGTGGAGTCTTGAAGATTGTTCGAGGTGCTCTGGTGATAATGAAAGGAATTAAGCATGGCGGCCTGTATGAACTTCAAGGTGAGACATTGATAAGTTTTGCTCTTGAGACGTTGACATCTGTTCGAGAGTCTAACGGCTACTCGAGGAAGGCCTAGGTGTTTGTGCGAAAGCACAATTTTGATGCTGTTGTCAGGAATACGCAGTCGAGAGCTTTGATTGGAACGGAGACTAGTAAGTTGATCAAGCATGTGCGAACTGACAGTAGCATGGAATCTTGCTCGAAGCTGATAAATGAATTCTGCATAAAAAAGAGCATAGTGAAACACCGCACTAGTGCTAGTAAACCACAACAGTTTGCAGAATTGATGAGCAGAACATTACTAGAGACGGTCCGTGAAAAGATCTCTAGTGCTAGTATGGCTGGGAGAATTTCAGCGGATGCGCTTAGTATGGCGAGCTATCTGGTGAATAGATCCCCATCGACTGCGATTGAATATCGGACTCTCGAAGAAGTGTGGTCATGCAACGTTGCTGATTATTCTAATTTTAGAATGTTTAATTGCCCGTGTTATTATCAAGTAAGTGATGGTAAGCTCGATGTGGAGGCAAGGTGCACATTCCATGGCTATGCACGAGGTGAGTGTGGTGATCAGTTGTGGTGCCCGATTATAAATTCACCTGCTTGCAGCAGAGAAGTTACCTTTGATGAGTCTTCAGTACTTCTGTCTAGGAGTGATTATGACAGTGTTCATACGGATCTTGACGGTGTTCAGCTTGAGGTAGAGTTGCAACTAGAAACTCTTGAGGTAGCAGGTACTAGCGTGGTAATCGACACAGATGATGCTTGTAGCGAGGTGGAGCCTATAAAGCCAACAGTTGCTATAACTGCTAATTTTGATAAGATATGTATTCGGTCTCCTGATAGATATGGATGCAACGATGATTTTGCTTTATCTGTGGTTAAGGAGCTTTTGTCAAAAAGCCATTGTGGAGCAGTTAAAGGTGCATGCTTAATTAGTGTTCTGATGAGGTCCACGGTTATGGCGAAGTTCAAGCGCGACTTGGACTTGGATGATGTCTGTGACGGTTGAGCCCATTGGGGCTGTTGGGAGAGTAGCAGATGAAGTTCGGTTTTTTTAGCGAAGCGATTGTGACTTGTCTCAAACTTTGAGTCGAGGTGGAGATTGTTAAAATTGTGTCTCAAGTTTGAGCCCGAAGTAAAAAATCTGAATATTCTGAATTAGATATTTCCTCTATTGGCTTGATATCAAAATTGGAAGCCACGATAGAAAAAGGAAAAGAAATATCCAATTTCTTTGTTTAAATCTGAAGTTGCATGTAAGAGAAGGAGAAGTCCAAATTTGGACTTTGTTACCAAGACAAACAGATTCTCTTCCACGTGTAAAAGTTGGCAAAGATGAAGCAAAGAGGAAAGTCAAACTTGTGCTTTGGTTTTTTCTACCAAACTCTGTCTATATATTCGCGCATAAGTCAGACCAAAGAAAAAAGCGTGGTGTGACATTCTGAATTTTCGCCCTCAAAGTTTGAGGTATGGAATTTGACTTCAAAATTGGGAAATGAAATTGAGGAATTCAAACATTGGATTTGAATTTGACGACGCCTGGCCAAATGAGACAGTTAAAACTGAAAAACGAAGTTTCGGACGAAAAGTGCAAAATGACCGTTTTGGCCCTCATGCTTAATTCTTTTCTTTGGAAAATTTATAAGGGCAAAATGGACTTTTGACAATCCCCCACAAGCAGCCGAAAATTTGCACAGAAATTTGGTCAAAAGAAGTCAATGAGGTTAAGCTCTATTATTGGAACCAAGACAAGTGTCAAGTGGAGATTCAATGGCCATCTAATCCCCAAAAAGTGGTTGGAAAATTAAGAGAAAATTATTGAAGACCCTATTACTGTTGATCATCTGCCCCAAATAGCCAAATCTCGAAAATCTCATCACTTTCTCCATTTTCCCTCAAGCTTTCTCTCCAGTCTAGCACTGCCGCCCGACTAGTTTCTGCCGCCAACTTCGGTCCGTACGACGGCCACTTTTCGACGACCTTCAGCTGAAATCTGACCATCACAGGTTAGTTCAAGATGTCCTTACAAGTTCCAATTGGTTTCATGTCATTTGGAGGTCTTGTTAATTTAGGAGAATTTTTGGAATAAAAGTGGATGGATTCTGAGCTAGCTGAGGAGAAGTGATGGTTCTAACTCATAGAAAATCCAATTGACCTCAAATTTTCGAGGGTAGCTTCATAACATGGTGTAGTATATGTGACTGAGCAGAAATGAATTTTTCATTGAATATTTAGGGGTGTTACTTGGCTGAAATAGAGTGGACAGATTTGATCAAAAATCTGACCTGTGGACATCTTGAGGGAGCCGAACCATTTGAGATACCTAGGGGTATTATTTTGCTTCCAAATCATTAGGGGATGTTCTAGACATGTAAATATAGGTCTTGGCAAGAGGATTGGATAATAAATTGGTGATTTGAGATGAATTATGGGCTGTTGGAATAGGGCAAAGGCAGAACAGAATGCTGTCCAATTATGTTCCAGCCTTGGCAAAACCCTTTGGTGGTTCTAGGATGTGTTTTCATGGTCCAAAATGATTATTGGGATGTCCTAAGATGTCAATTAATGTCTCGGCAAGAAATTGGTTCGATCGGATCGAAATTTGGTGGAGTTTATTGACGGGAATTGTGATTTATTCATAGGACGACGCGAGACGTGATTTGGTTGTGCATTTGTGGGCCCTGGAAGTGAATTGCACGTGGCATTTGCTAGCTTGCTTGAAGAGGTAAGTGTTGCCTAAACCCTTATTTGAACATTAGGACACTACTGGATGAGTTTAGTAGATGGATTACCTGAAATGATGAGAAATAGCTGAGATAAGATATGTGCTCTTTATTTTATTTAGCCAATGATTGGTTGATTCATGAGTGCATATTCATGTGATGCCTTGATGCGTTAAACGCGCGGCTTAAGTAAATCCTGAGGCATATCGACGCGGGATTCGACCTGAGGCGTATTGACACGGGTCTATGAATGGCAAGTGGTGTCCTGAGACGTATTGACGCGCGATTTGACACTTGGCCAAGTAAGGATTACTAACCTGATGCGTTGTTACGCGGGTAGCATCCTAGTCTGATGCATTATTATGCAAACTGCCTGATGCGTGTTACATGGCCATTGATATTGAGAATTGAGATACGAGCCTAAGGGCCTGTGGCACCCTGATGCGACAGAACGCGGGGTTGCGATTTGAATCATATCCTGATGCGTTAGAACGCGAGATATGTTGGTATGAGTCGACACGAGCCTCGAAGTGGTAGTCTAAACCTGATGCGTCAAAACACGGGTTTATGAATTGTTAAGGCCTGATGCGTCACAACGCGGGCAAGCTCTATAAGCCAAGGAGTTTTGATGAAATGATGTTCAATGTTGCCTTTGGAACTTCTTGTGCTAATATGTAAGCTTGGTCCAGTGGCATCGAATGGCTGCGAGCCTTAAAAGTACCGATTGGCATGTGGCCCCAGTGATGTCCGTTGGCAGGAGTGCTAAAGAAGTACAAAAGTGGAGGTGGAAGTTGTGATAATTGAGTACCGAATTATATGTTGCTCGAGCAGGGAGCTTGAGACTCTGAAGTTGAGTGTGATTGATTGTATTGCACATCCATGCTTGGCTATTGATATGCCTATTAGTTTGATGCCATGCGTTGTTGTTGATTGCTTGCATCTTGGTGGTATTATGTGTGGTCTGGGGGGACTGGTGTTCAGGTCTAGGTTTAGATTTCACTTATTGAGATTTATATATCACCCCAGTGGGGGCTTAACTTTTTCAGGTCCCAGGCGAAGGAAGCCCGAGCTTGCCAAGGACTGGCATTCGAGGTAGTAGTTGATCAAATGTATTTAGGACGTTGGGTGACCTTAGAGATTGTATTGTTTGGTAGAATAGTTTTGATCTTTGAAACGAATTGAGGTGTATTTTGAAGGTTGAGAAGTGTACTATTTATTTTTTGTCATAAGTCATCTTGATTTTATTTGTGTACGGAGTAGTTTCTTCCTTCCGCATGTATATGATTTGAGAACATGAGGGCCGAAGAATCCTGGATGGCACAGCTTGATTACGGCCTGGTGGGATGTTCACATGCTCGCCGGGTTCGAGGCGTGACACATGGGTTGCTCAGTTGATGTGGCAGAGAAGTTTACTTGAAGACGCCGTACATAGGGTTTTGAAGCACCACTTAATTGTGAGTGCTTGCTCTGCCATATTGAAGAAAAACGAAGAGGAAGCGCCGATTTAACGTCGAGTGCTTGGCGAGGTTTATCTTCGTTTTGTTCGCAAAATTACATCAAGAATTCAAGTGTTGAAGCCGATTAAATCTTGAGGTTAGATTTGTGTTTTAATTCCTTTGCGAGATTGATAGATTATTTCGCTAGGAATTGGAGCCTAAATACTGTGTGCGTTCTTGAATGTAATTAGGGCTGGGAAACACCAATAGTGTATTTGAGTAACTCGAGTGGATTGTAATCTCCGTGTATCACTTGTTTTATAGTGAAATTCGTTGCTTCTCTCCCCGTGGACGTAGGTCTCTACGACCGAACCACGTACATCTGGTGTTCGATTTACTTTACTCGTTCTGTCTATTTTATCGTTCGATCGCTTGTTCCGCGCAACAAGCTTTGTGTGGATTACCTGCATTCTGTTCTCGATGTGAATCCCTCAATTTAAGGATCAATTGACAAATTGTTTTATGACTGTGCCATACACACTATATTAAATCTAGACCATGTGAAATGCCATCCGGATCCCAGCATACATAACAATCCAAAGTGACAAGCATATATGCATTATGATGTATTCATTTAACAGAAAACTCAAATTTTAGAAAATATTTCTCCAAGAATGATTAGTTATATCGCCTAGAAAAATTAGATAATAATATTTTCGTTATCAACAACAATTCATTCCTAGCCATTTTCAAAAGCGATGAAAATATTCTTCGTTCTTTAATTTTATGAGTGATATAATCGAACATTTCTTAGAAAATATTTTCTAAATTCTTGCATTTTTCGTGAAATTTTCATAATTTTTTTTCTCTAATTCCCAACGTAGTTGCAGCCATGGCGGGGCTCAATCCCCAATCACTTTTAAGTTTTTCCTTTTTTAAAAAAAATATAAAAATGTTTAAAGGTCTTATGAAATTTCGAACTGAAGTTGCTGCATTGCATCTACTTTTAAACGTAAAATTTTCTTCTATGGTGATCTAACTCATATGCTTTGGCCGACAAACCTGTCACTCATGCATGACACTCATCTGTTCATCTACTTTGGATTGTCAGATAAATTATAATTAAAATGGAGCATGAAATGTTTTAATTATGAATAAGATAAAATTACATCTTGCAATTAGTTGGAAAAGATACACAAACATAAATTATATATAAAAAAAATAGGAGGTGAATGATTAGTATAAAAATGATAATTAAAGAGATGCCGAGTGAAGATTAAAACTCATTTTTAATGATTGCGGTAAATTGATGCTAGGGTTCCGTGGGTGGAGATGGAAAGTTTCCATGATATTGAGCGACGGTAATTTGTCTTGCCCTCCAACAAAAGGATAATGGACATATTCAAGGATGTTTTACTTGAAAAGACCAGAGAAATGGACGTTTCATTCATGTGGCTAAATGGCTCTTTTATTAAAAAGCCTGAAAATAAAAAAGAGAAAGCAAAGCAATTGCGTAAGCTCCAAGAAATAGAGCCGACGTCGTTATTGTAAGAGGCGTCGTGTTTTGCCGAGGTCGGTGCCCTAGTCTTAGATGGGCTACGGTGATTGATTGGTACCTTCCGATGTGGGGCAGAGTAGTTATGACTGAATTCGATTCGAGCTTTTGCGACAAATGTGGAGCTGTCGTTGTAACAACGACAAGATGGGAATGCTGGTATTTAGCGTCTCAAGCCCGCCCTCTTTTTCCATGAAAATAGAAGAGCTAAGTGCTCTTTGCTTCCGCCGTAAATTAGAAGACAATTTCTTAGGAACATATTGCAAGATAAAACACGCGGTGTGTTTCCCTCCGTCCTTAACAATATCATAGTATTACTCTTGTCAGATAGGTCTTTAACTAACAAGTCGTAAAAATGGACACACCTACGTGTAAATTTAACTGAAAATAAATATGGATGCAGGGGTGGGGAAAATTACCAAAGAAGTCGTAAATCTATAGTAATTGTGCCAATTTAGTCATAAATCACTTCTTCTTCTTTCGCCAATTGAGTCTTAAACCCTTTGCCTTTGTGCAAATTTAGTCTATCGGGATAATTTCAGTCAGAAATTACTGACATGAGCATCGACCACTCTACGTGACACGACCGACACTGACGTAGATAAATTTTATAAAGAAAAAAAATCAGGACTGAATTGACACAATTATAATAGGTTTAAAACTTTTTTGGTAATTTTCGCTTTAGAGTTGTTTCTACTCCATCGAGCAACGGTCCTCGGGGAGGTTGGGGTTGCGCGCCATTAGATTTCAACCTAAAAGAGATCGGTCGCAAGATTGAGTTTTTTTTTTTTTGCATGTCACGATTAAATGTATATAAATTACTATAGAATGCACCTGATTACTATTCAATGGAAAGTGTGATCACTGATCCGAGGTAGTACTAGTACTGTACAGTTGGCCGGTTTGGGTAGGTGGTTGCGAAAAGGAGTTTCATTCCCTATTCACGGAGGCATCTAGTTTTCAAGACCGGCTCTTTGATTCTCACTCGAGTTAAGACAAAACGTTCCCGTTCTTCCCGGGCCTAAATTTGCCGACCACATCGTACAAGGAGCCACCTTGCGTGGCGGGGAAAATAGAAGACGGCACTCGAAGGAGTAACAAAAACAAACGATCGAGCAGGCCAGAGGGTGATGGCATGTGTCGTCCTTTTGCAGGACTACCAAGGAAAACGATAGGAGTGAGGAGGAAGCGGACAACAAATAACATCACATGTTGTTCACGAGTTGTGTGATTTCTCTTCTTTTGAGTTGAACAAATTTGCTGATTGATGGGGATGTGTGCTTCGATTGTGAACCACGAACTATCTATCTGAAACGCAACAGAAAACAACAAAAGAAGGACCAAAATCGGCTCCACCCCCCCTCCCCCTTCTTTACTCCCTTGTACTATGGGTGAGCAGAAAAATCACGATCCAACCAAACCGGACCGGATCGTACCCAACCGGTTGATTTTGGATGGTTTTTGGCGGGTACGGTTCGGTTCTCGGTTTCAATTTTCCAGAACCGATTTTATCGGTTCGGTTTACGGATTTGAATGCGAACCATCCAACCAGCCCATGAACCGGCCCCCTTATATAATCTGAATGTATATTATTTTATCGGTTCGGTTCTCATTATTCTACAGGTGCTACATACCATGTTTTACTGAGTTCCTTTATTTTGTTCTTTTATTTTGTCCTTATACTTCCTTGAAGCATAATGGTATAGCTACTTGCGATGGAACAAGACGAATTTGTTTCCTCGCCTATTTTCTTTTTTTTCATTTTTTCTTGATAGAAATGTAACCGAAATCCAACCAAAAATCGGACCGGACCGATGATTCGGTTGGTTCACGGTTCATAGAAGAAGCGGTTGGTTCACGGTTCGTATTTTACGGAACTGGTTTCTAGCGGATGGTTCTCAGTTCTAAAGTAAAACCACCCATCCTGTGAACCGATCACCCCTACCTTGTACTGTGATACCAGTTGCCTTTGCACCACTCGCCGGCACCGTGATTCACTCCCGACGTAGCATCCGCCTCGTCTCTGGCGCCTGTTGACCGCTGGTGTCTCTCGCTCTAAATCTTGCTGACCGCCGGTGTCTCTCGCTCTAAATCTTCTTGCCGCGAGCAAGGCCACCTGAGGAACATATGCCTTATATGATATTAAAATATACATGTGAGTTGTGGAGGTGTGAGCAGCTAATATTCTCTAGCTAGCCAATAACAAATTGACTTAAACTTTTGAGTAAAAGTATGTCGACTGGCTTAGACTTGGATTCCCTCTTGGCGATATTTCCGAGTGAATGATGGGCTTACGGTTTTTTTTTTTTTTTTTTGTAAAGGTAGGTCCAATTAGATATGTTAACGGGTTTGGACTTTGTGAGAAATTCCATTGCCTCTTTTTAGACATACAGAAATTCAAGAGATTTCTCTTTGTGTGCTCCTTACGTGTGCGTTTCGGGTTGTGTTGCGAGATGTCACTCGTGCTTTTTCCTTTCCATTGGTCAGTTTGTCATCAGATTGGAAGATCGTGCGAACTCGATGTTTGGTAGTATAGGCTCCAGTTATATTAGGACTGAATTGACACAATTGAAAAATTTGAGACTAAATTAACACAAAGATTTAAGATTGAATTGACTGATGTACAGTAAGTTTATGAATTTTTGGATAATTATCCCTCTCTTTGATAGTAGTCAGAGTATCTCAACAAACTATAAAATGATATTTGAACACGATGAATGTTTGATTAAAAGGTCAAACGAATTGAATTCTCGAATTGAAACTCTTGGCTCGAAAAGAAAATCGGTTAAGGATAACAAAGTGGCGCTAGCGGGGAATCGACCCCATGGCGAACCGTGAACCAGCTCCGGCAATGCAGAGTAACCGATGTCTACCTTACCCGGTCAATATAATTTGTACAAGAATAATTGGGACTACAGTCAGAGAAATTCTCAATCGAGATTATGACGAGTGTGGCGGTCATCACTACTATAGCGGTCGTGGTTGTTATGAAGTCATGAGAAATAAGAAGATAATGACGATCGGGGTATAACGTCAATTAGTGTGGCGGCCATGACTACTGGATCTTTTTTTGCTCAAGGCCTCCGCGTTCGCGCTCAAGTCCATCGAGGTCGGACTTGGGAACTTGGTGCCCGAACCCGGGTCCTTGACACTTGTGCTTGGGTCCATCAAGGCCAGGCCGGGGTTCCCGATGCCCGGGTCACAGTCCATCGAGGTCAGACCCAGCAGTTCATACTCGGTTCTCCAGTTGCCTAAGCGCAACTCACCAGCTCCTGAATAATGTACCTCTATTTATGAAATTTGATTTTCCTTACCAAACGAAGGAAAATATTTCTCGGCTCATTTTTAGGTCGCAGCCAAACATCGAACAATCTCGTAGTTTTCCTTAATACTAACTTCTTGGCAAACATTTTTTTTTTAAAAAAAAATCACATTTTTCGCAAAATAAATACGGCCTTGATCGAAAATACGGATGCCGTTAAAGTAGCAAACATTTTTCCTCGGGGATAATAACAATGCTGTCCCCTTGTCAAAATCAAAGGTCGTAATCGTATGCTGGCCAATGATCGTTTGTGAACATGTGAGGCTCGTGGAACACGACATTACCCAGGAACAGGAAGTACGAGAATCATGCAAGTCCATCCACGTATCAGGCGTTCTTGAAAGCGACCCTGTAAAGAAAATATGGTTTTTGTCACCTGTAAGAGCAAAGAAGTCGAAAGTTTTTGAATTCCCCTTTTTCAAGATTTGAAAGATTTCGAGCTTTGTGGAAGAATCTCGGAGTCAGCATGTTTTACACGTCCATGGAGCCATTTTCTTGGAGAAAAGCCCCTCTCAAGAATAGGCTCCATTTATCGTATAAAATGAATGATTCCAACAACATTTTTTCGAAGAATAATTATTTATATCCCTTGAAATAATTAATCAATAAAAAATAATTTTATTATCGATAACGACTTATATCAAAATATTTTTATGAACAATAAACATATTTTTTCGATAATTTATGTCAAATAATTTTTTTTTTTGGAAACAAATGAGCATTCTTGAACAAAAAAAAAAAACTGTGAAGTGATGGAAACGAGAAGGACAGCAATAAATAGAATACAGACTTTTGGATCAGCAGAGTCTCCAGTAATTAAAGCTGTAAGTCGTGGCGGTCGGTCGGCCTTGAGCGCAAAAGGACGAGAGATGGAAATTGCTTGTGGTCCAAAACGCATCGAGGAAGAATCTCGGCTATCAAATCCGCACAAAATCTGCAAAGTCAGAGAATCCTTAAAAGGGGAATTGAAAGTAGGAGGCATGAAACTCACGACACAATCATAACATAACATATTTCGGTTCGGTTCGGTTCACTTCGATTCGATTCGATTCGATTCGATTCGATTCGGCTAGATTTGGTTCGATTCAAGAGGAAGGAACAAACAAAGAGTAGAGATACCTTTTTGGCACAATATTTTTGCAGCAGATTTCAGCAAAGACAATGGACACCGTAGCTTTTATGGCTACAGCAGCTTACAATAGTTTTTTTTTTTTTTGGATAATCAAAATGTTCGGGCCAACTTGCGCGCACTTTAACACAAACAGCTTTTCTGAACAAGCTCCGTGAGGCTTGCTCCTTCACCACCAGCCATGACGTGCATGTTCCACTCAGAGTTCCTTTGGAGTAACTTTTCTCTTCATTTGTGCAAATATTCTATAGCCAAAACCAATTTTACCTTGATTAGTTCCCGAATAGAAGCGACTGATTCAGGGGATAAATTGAACTGATCAACGCCAATTCCCAATTTTTTTTGGCCAAGAAACCGAACCAATTCACTTGTGAACCGGACGAGTAAGGCCAGTTCGGTGTGATTCCTGAGTTGAACCGGCACCATTACACACTCCTAGGATGAAAAACCTTCACTTTAGTTTTGAGTGTATTGATTACATTCTCTTCTTGATGTGAATCCCTGAATTCAAGGATCAGTTGGCATCCTTTGAAGCAAGATCCTTCATCAATAAAGGTATCTAAAAACTGCACTAGAATCACATAACCAGAACCCACCAAAATCTCCATTCAATATTCTTTTATCCAGTTGAAAAATTATCATATGACTGTAACATATACACAATAGAAAATCCAGACCATGTGAGATGCCAAGCGGATCTCACCATACATAACGATCCATACATGCATTAGGGTGTGTTTATTTCACGAAAAATTCAAAATAAAAAAATGTTTAGTTATATTGCCTAGAAAAATAAATCGATAATATTTTTGTTAATGACAACGATTTATTCCTAACCATTTTCAAAGATAATGAAAATATTTTTCATTTATTTACTTTTGTGAGCTATATGACCGAACATTTTTTTAGAAAACATTTTCTAAACTTTGAATTTTTTCATGAAATGAATATAAAAAGTCTTAAAGGCCTGATGAAATTTCAAACTGATGTTGGTGCATTTGCATCTACTTTCACTGGCGCACAAACCACTCACTCACGCATGACTCATCTGCTTCATGTGCTTTGGATCGTCAGTCAAACTATAATTAAAAATGGAGCATGAAATATTTTTTTAGCATAAATACAATAAAATAACAACGTGCAATTGGTTGAAAGGTACACAAAAAAAAATTAAAAAAAAAAAAAAAACAGGGGGCGACTGATTAGTACAAAATAAAAATTCGGGGGATGCCTTGTGGACATTAGTACTCATTTTTAATGGTTGCGGGAAATTGACGCCGGGGTTCAACTGGTGGATATGGAAAGTTTCCATAATATTGACAGACGGTAGTTTGTCTTGCACTCCAACAAAAGGATAATGGGAATAACCAAGGATATGTATGTTTGAAAAAAAAATATATCCAATCTTTCCGGCTTTTAAGTGACAGAAAACTAATTGATTTACGAAAGGCCTTTTCCATAGACTGAAAGAACATGTTTCGATTTTTATCATGGAGTTTTTAGTGAAGAAAATGTATTCTAAATATATTTTACTCTTAGGTATCTAACTAGGGAAATGCTTTCCTGACAGTCTGATAGTACTGTCAGTTATTTCCAACTGTAGATACACATGTTATTACCGCGTGTTTTGCATAAAGCACTCATTACTTGAAAAATCGTGGGGTCATAAACAATAGACTGTCAAGATAGCAGCTCACATCTAACTATATTGAAAAGATTTCACCCACCTCGAAAAACTGTGATGACATGGATAAATGGACAAGCATAAAATGGACTTTGGCTTTAAGACTGAAATGTTGACATATCTAATCAGGAAATCAAATATATGATCCAAAAAGATTTGAACTTGGGATCTTTAATTATGATACCATGTTCAGTTTTATAGGGATATCTTCAATTATTTAAAAATTTAAATTGTTAAATGAATATGTGATTTAATATTAAAATGTTACAATTTTATTTAATGATGATCACTTAAAATCTTTCAAATAGTACAAATATTGACATGTAGAATCACATATATTTTTTTGTGATATTATAACTTCAAATGGAAACACTAATATGGATGTTGTACTTAAAAAAAAGCCAAGCAAATAGACATTTCATTGATGAGGCTGATTGGCTCTTTAATTAAAAATCCTGAAAACAAGAAAGAGAAAGCAAAGCTATTGCATAAGCTCAAAGAACAAGGGAAAATTATCAAAAAAATTCTAAATTTATTGTAATTGTGTCAATGCACTCATAAATATTTTTTTACTAATTAAGTCCTAAACCTTTTGCAATTGTGTCAATTCAGTCAATCAGCTCAGTTTTGGCTGGAAATTGATGACATGGACGTCGATCTTCCTATCTTGCCCTGCTCGGCCAGCGGTTGCATGGACAATATTTGATAATACTTTAATATTTTTTTTTGTTATTTGATTTTTCTTTCCTTCCTTCTTTCTAGCCTTCACCTATGGCTGGGCGCCAAGGTCCAGTGACCAGTTGGAGGAAGAATGAAGGGAAAAAAAAAAAGAGAAAGAGAAAGAGAAAGATAATAAAGAATATCTCTAAAAAAATATTAAAATATAACTAAAAATTGACCACGTCAGTGTTGGTAGAGCGCTATGTAGGATGGCCGACGTCCATATTAGTAATTTGCTGTCCAAATTGATCGGATGGACTAAATTTGCACAAATGCAAATGGTTTATAAATCAATTGACAAAAAAAAAGGTTTATGATTAAATTGATACAATCGTAATAGATTTAGGACTTGTTGATGTAGGACAACTAGTGTGTAGTTACTGGAGAAACGTGATCGAGACATCTAGATATGATTTTTCTATCACGGTTTTGAAACTCTACAATGAACAGAAAAACATAAAAAATCCATTGGATTCTTTGAAGTTTCAGAAAAGAGGCCGGATGAGGAGCAAGAAGAGGAAGAGAAATTGGAAGTACAGGAGAAAGCGGATCCATACATGACGAACTCGAGCATGAGTTCTTTTGAAGAAGATGAGAAATGATGTAGGATAACTAGTGTGTAATTACTTGGAGAAACGTGATCGAGTCATTTAAATATCTTTTCGGATAGTTTTTTTCTATTTTAGGAAATTGGGCTATATCTTTAATCGTAAAATTTGATTAGAATTTCGTTTGATTAGATTTGATTTGATTATTAATATTTCGTTTAGGGTTGTCTTTAGGGTATCTTTACATTATCTTTAGGTTATCTTTATGAAATTTGGAGTCCTATCTATATAAAGGACGTATTCCTTTGTAATAATCACGTTATCATTCAATCAAATTCGAGTATTCCTTTGAATTATTTTTCAAGTTCGCTTCTCTCTGCGTCACTTGTTTTGGTAATTCTCCCTCCACTAAATAGAACCGACATCATTCTTGTAAGAGGTGAGGTGTTTTGTTGAGATTGGTGGCCTAGTCGTAGATGGGCTGCAGTGATCGATTGCAACCCTCTGACGATTGGTTCGATGTGGTGAAGAGTAATTATGACTCAATTCGAGCGTTTGCGACTAGTGTGAAAAGGGGGACAGCGTCACTCGGTTCCATCTTGAATTAAAAGACAATTTCTTAGGACCTCATTAGAAGATCAAACACGTGATGTGTTTTCCTCCGTCCGTAACAGTATCACAGCATTACTCTCGTCGAATAGGTCTTTAACTGACGAGTCGTAAAAATGGACACACCTACATGTAAATTTAGCTAAAAACTAAATACGGGTGCTGTCCTAAATTTGAAACCCATTGAGATGGAGCTTTCCTGGGGTCTTGATAGGTAGGACGACATCGAGGGTTATATGCGTGGGTTTAGAGGTGCTTCGACAATCCATCGAGCAACCGTCCCTCCGGGGAGGTTGCAGTCGCGCGACAGCCTAGATTTCAACCTAATAGAGTTCAGTCGCCCGATTGAAAATTTTGTTTTTTTTTTCTTTCGGCATGTTACAACAATTTGTGTACAAATTGCTATAAAATGCACCTGATTACTGTACACTTGGCCGGTCGGGGGCAGGTGAATGCAAAAGGAGAAGGTATCTAGTTCTCAAGACCGGCTCTTTGATCCTCACTCGAGTTAGGACAACACGTTCCCATCTTCCCACGACTCAAATTTTGCTGCGTCGTTCTTTGGGAGGCTCGCCAACTAGGTCGTACGCTGGAACCAAGTTGATTTGGCACCTTGTGCTGGACTCGTTTGATTGAAAGTGTTGTCCTTTAGCCTCACATCGCTTGTACGAGAGCAAGAACAAATATAATCGAGCGAGATCAAAAGCCAGATGGGAAGTGTCGTCCTTTTGCGTTGCAGGGCGACTAGGGAAAAGGATAGGCGCAGGGGAAGCCAGAGGGGGTGGCGACATCACATGTTTTTCACGAGTTGTGTGCTTCTCCTCTCTGTTTATGGGCCATGCTTTCTTCCATCTTTTGACAAAATTTGCACCAAACTTGAAATGTGAATCACGACGGATCAATCGCGAACAAAAATAATGAAGGAAAGACCCAAAATAGGCTCCACCCCGCGCGCTCGCTTCTTTTCTCTCCCTTTATTGTGATACCGGTTGCTGCTGCACCACTCGCCGACGCTGTGCTTCACCCCGACATAGCGTCCGCCCCGCCCTCAGCGCCCAGTTGGTTGCCGCCATCTCTCGCTTTAAATCTTGCTTCCATGAGCAAAGCCACCCGAGGAACATATGTGCCTTATATGCTATTGGAATGCACGTATCAATTGTGTTAGAAAAGGCACATATCAAAAAAATTGATGTGCTGAGAGAAGTTAATGTTGATGTTTATTTGACAAACAAATAAAAAAATGCTTTTTCCTTGTCCCACATAGGAAAGGTGGGAAAGTGTGAAATACTTTATTAGTAGGAGGCTATTCTAGTCTTCCAAATGAAGAAATTGGCCAAGTGACCAGACCCCATTATGCTCGCTTGCTGGTTAGCAACCCTTTTTTTTTTTTTTGACTAACCATTAGGAACGATAATTAATTATCATGAAAGGCTGTTATAATCTTCTGAGTAGAGGTGGGTCGAACTGGGCCTCCCTGGGAAAAGTCAAGGGAAGTGATAGAAAAGTCTCACGTCGAAAAATCGATGTCGTGAAGAGCAGCTAATATACTCTAGTTGGCCCATAATTATTTCCACAATTTTGGGTAATTAAATGTGTTAAAGATAATTTATCTTTGATGGAAGAAAAGGTAGATTTTTTTTTTCAGATTTAGCTAGTATTTTGTTATATTTTCACCATTCATCTTCCTATTTTTTAGGCTTAAGGCGGTAAAAGTGTTTACCTGTTATGCTTTGTGAGAACATCCAATTCCCTCTTTTTATAAATACAGAAACTCAAGAGATTTTCTCTTTGTCTACTATGTACCTGTGCGTTCCGGGGGTGTTTGCGAGTCGTCATCAGAATGGAAGATCGCGGGAGCTCGAAGTTTGGTAATATCGACCCTGGAGATAATCCTATCACCAACAAATATCGAGAGGTGTAGGGCTCTTTAATGGAGAAGTAGTCCAAGAAAATCTTAAATCTATTACACGGCGGCCAAATATAATGTACAAAAATATGTGGCGTGGTTGTTAGGAAGTCGTGATAAACAAGACTGGTATCACAATCGAGGTATAAAGTCAATTAGAGCGGCGATCATGACTGGTGGGTCTAGGATGCTGGTACCTGTCGTGCTTTTTCAATTCATTTTTAGGTTTTAGCCAAGCACCGAAGATTATTGTCGTTTTCTTAGAAAATTATTTCTCGGTAAATATTTTTCATAAATATCACGTTTTTTCGCGAAATAACGGTGTCTTTATCGAAACAAAAAAAAAAAACAACAGATGCCATTAAAATCGTAATTTTTGCCTCAACGATAATAAGATTGTTGTTCCCTTGCCAACATCAAAGATTGTATGTGAACATGCGAGGCTCGCAGAACATGACATTACACAAGAAGTTGGAGAATCATGCAAATCCATGCACGCATCACATGTTCTTGAAAGCAATCTGTCGAACACTATGGTTTCAGAATGCTGTTTTTCGAGATCTAAGAGTTAAGAGAAGCTTTCACTTTTCACCATCTGAACGATTTCGAGCTTGAGGAAGAATATTAGAGTGTGCATGTTTTCCACATCCATAGAGAGATTATTTTATTTTATTTTTCAAGAAAAAAGACCCTCTCATCTTGATTTTAGGTTAGACTCCATTTGTTTTATAGAAAATGAATGATTTAAAAATATATTTTTCTAGAAATAATTGCTCATTTCGCCTTAAGTAATTAGTTAATAAAAATTATTTTCATTATCTATAACAATTTATGTCCGGCACATTAAAACAAGAGGTGTAGTCATTTCCAACAAAAGCAAAATGAGATATGTTTTTTGGTCGATAATTTTGGAGTTGAGAGATGTTCTTGTTTAATTAAGTTAGCTTAGGACATTCATCAATTACAGAACATTTGATTTGAATTTATCTTTTCCGTCATTTTAAGTTTTCTTAATTGGAGAGATTCCCACAATAGTCCTGGAAAATTTCGTCTAAACATCCAATCAAGTCCTTAATGCAACCAAATTCTAGAAATCTTGACATCTAATCAAGTCACTCAAATAGCAATAACTTTTTTTCATTACCTCTTTTGCAGCCAAATTTAGAGATTATGGCAGATAAGGCATCTCTAATTTTGTGACCACCCCTTATTTTATTTTTGTGTGTGTACGACGTTGTCCCATCGTCCGACTCAACCACAAGTTTTCAGATGCTTCGCCTAGTTCTCCTTTATCTTTTTTTTTTTTTTTTTTGTGGTCGAAGATGCTTCGCCTTGTTAATGCGCCAAAGAATGCAGGAAGCACCCTATCTCAATTCTCACATCAACTCAATGTACTGTTGTTATCTTCCTATAAATGTTACCCAAAAAAAAAAAATGTGTGTCACGAGGCATTTGTACTTTGTTCATAAAAAATCATCCATGTGAAAAATAATAATTACGAAAAACAAATGGATCCGAATTAAAAAAAAAATATGACTCATATCGTTTAAAATAATTCCTAAATGAAATATATAATTTATTACTTAATATTAATTTGAATTAATAAAAAGAATCATTAATTCATTTTGTAAGCAATACAAATAATCATTTTTAAAAAAAATATATATATTCATTTTTCGTGAAATAAATACATCTTTATTGTTTGTGGGGATACCTTATTCGATAAGCCCTTTACTAGTTGAAAGATAGCAAGTGCTTTCAAATTAGATGTGCGAGGTGGGGAGACAGAAAGGACTAAATTTTTTTTTTTTTGGTAAATAAGAAAGGACTAAAATTGACATGGTGCAATTCCTACAACGTGGGACTTGAATTCTTGAAAAGGTCAATAGGCTTCACTCAAACAAGCATCTTATCAGGAAACGAGGTTCAAAGATGCTCTCCAGGTGGTGTGAACCACGAACCTCACAATCCGACAACAGAGAAGAAACGTCACACGTATTATTGCCATGATATTCAAAGGCCGGACTGTAGTGACGTATCTAAAGCTCCATCCCATCTCCTCGATTTTGTCTCGGTACATCTTGGACGGGACCGGGTAATCCGTCGCTACGACAATGAATTTCCAAGTTAATCATCGAGAAGCCGTTCGTCGAGCTCTCTAACCATATGGCGTGAGTCGAGATACGTTAAATGATGGAGAACCCGTTATTCCTTATGTTAGTGATGTTCTCGGTTCGATGCGCTTCATTCGGATGAGTCCGTAGAAATTTAAATTAATAATGTTCAAAGGCTTGTCCGGCCACGCCTCCATATTCCAAGAGGGATCGATGGTTATTAGGTGTTTACCCATGATAAAACGTGATTGTGAAACTAGCACGAGGCTGGCTCTATCATTGTGATTTGACTCATCATACATGTGCATCTCCCTTCCAATTTTGAAGTGATGGTGTTCTCTTTTTGTCGTATTTTCAATTGGTACGATGGAGATGTTAGATGATGTGTTGGTGTTGAACCAATTATTTTTCCATTTATTGAATTCGTGTATCACGCCCCCTAGAAGAAAAAAAAAAGAACTAGAAAAAGTGAGTTTAATAACAGGTATTAAAGATCTTCCAAACTTAAGGAGGTATAGTTATATCTACAAAAATCACCTTGTTCAATCGAGGACACATCGGTACATTTACTATTAAAAATCTTTTGTTATCCTCTTTTTAAACCCAATTTCCTTTCGGTTTTCCTCGTAAAATTTCCTTCTTGTCCTCTTTCGCCCTTCTTCTTCTTTTCAACAATCGCTACTTATGTGCATACCACCATCGCCTAGTAGAGAAACCAAGATAATGAGTCCAATTTTTCGTATGTGCTGTGATTCTTTTATTTCGAAATTGAAAACCCATATGCTTCGAGATATGTTTGGCGATATCACTCCATATAAGGCTCTCGGTCCTCAAAAGAATACGCTAATTATTCTACATAGAGATAAATTGAAACACCCAAAAAAAAAAATTGATCTTACCCTTCGAAATTTAGAGATCCCAATCTCTATTAGCAGGGGCGAAATGCCATGTTTCCTCGATTACTTTTTGTCTTCTTAGGGCCCAAAGGCCTTCTGCTCTGATGGTCCTAAGCAGTACGGTTTGTCAAGTCCATCATGCCTTGTCTCCCCACGTAGGCCCGAACCTATGAAGTATGAATACAACTTTTCATTTTTTGCACGTTTTTCTAACCAAAATAATGGGGTTTCAATGTCGGAGATTGAGATTGAGCATGAGCATGAGCATGAGCAAGAGCAAAAGATGAGTGCAAAACGTGAAAATATTTAAGACTTAATTGATATAGTTTTCGATCAAATAAAAAATTTGATACGGTGAAAATGTTTATAATTGGATTGGTAAAAGTGTAATAGGATTTAAGATTTTTTGGACAAAGTTTTCCAAAATAATGTGGTTTCTTGGAGAGATTTAAGGTTTTATTTTCCCCTTTTTCCCCCTTATAAATTCAATGTCATAGAATCATGGATGATGAGCATGAGCAGTAGGTCTAATTTATAAGAAGAGCAAAAGTTGAGTCCATCCATTTGAACAAGTATCTGGTCACTTCGTCCACTAGAACTAAGATTAGAGAAGTTTAAGTTAACACACGGAAAGCAATTGATGCATCAATTGGGTTTATCTAACTTTAGAAAAGGTTAATTCGATTGATAAAACCTATTTCGAAACTAACTCTTGCCTAGGTCTTTTTGCAGTGGCCAATTTCTCTTTGTCAAGTGATGACTGATTCAACGTGCATTAATTTCGCGGGAAATGAATAACCTGGAATACAGTTTTCCTAAAAATGATCATTTATATTGTTCACAAAAAATTATGAACGAAAAATATTCTCCAGGTCGAGATATTATCTCAATAAAATCTACCCTAGGTGAATATGGGCCGCGCTCAAATAAGTAGGCCGAACCTAATGTCGAGTGTAACTCCGAAGCGTGAATCCTTTATCCCGTAAGTTGCTCTCCTTGGTGTCTCGACAAATTTCGACCGTGGATTCATACCCCCCTTACATTCATCAATAGTCGAAATTGATTGAGGCATGGAAAAAGAAGAACTTTTGTGGGGGTAGAGAATCTTTCATCCCTATTTTGTTACGCAAGCGAAATCGCGAAAGTTGCATAAAAATGTTTGGGTCTGGGTTTGCTCTTTGGCGAGAGTCAACTCAGGTTGGGCCATACTTTTTTCTATTTTCAAGCCTATCCACACGGGCTTAGGTGGGCCATGGATGTCGCCAGGCCCATGGATACGTCAGATTGATACCTATAAGGCTGATGTAACCTCAATTGAGAATTTTCACCTTCCTTTTTCTTTTGGGAAAATTCCCAAAAAAAAAGAGATCTGAAATCCTCTCATTTTCTCAAATAAAGGATCCTAAGTGAACATTGTTTCAAATAAAGGTCTGAGTGCCCTCATTTTTTCAAACAAAGATCTGAAGCGAATGTTATTTCAAATAATGCCCTGAAGTTGGCATGAGTTTTTTTTTTAAATCTGATTTCAAGGGCATTTTGATCTTTTTCTATTTTTTTGATTTTTTTTCATTAAATTTTTATCTTTTCTTTAAAATTTAACAATTAAAAAAAACATACAAGGGCGAGAGGAGGTGAAGGCCAGCGTGGTCGTCGGCACCTTGGCGAGGGCCGACGACCCCACCGACCAAAGGGGAAGGCTGGCTGGCCCTCGCCAAAATAGGGAGAGGGTCGAGCCCTCTCTCAAATCTGGACGGAGGGTTGTTGAAGGATCACTCAAAACTTTTTTGGAATTTTCCGTTTTCTTTTTCACAATTTGTTGTTTTTGAGAATTGTTCGAGTCTTTTATGCCTGTAGAAAGGAAACTTTTAAGAAAATGACAGAGACAAAAGAAACGGAGGGTGCGTTTTGTGTCAAAAAATAAATAATTTAAAAAATATTTTCTTAAAAACGATCGCTTATATCACTTGAAATAATTAGTCAATAAAAATATTTTCATTATCGACAACAATTTATGATGTAACATTTTCGTGGACGATGATACTTCATTAAAATTATGCGCCTCACTATTAGTCATTATGACGCGACGCAGTGAGAAAAATTAACACAGTTTCATTATAAGTCAATTTATGCTGCCATGACAAGAACTATATTTTTATAAAATTCAGACATGCGCAAATCGCTAAGTCCCAGATTATAAATCCTTCAATCCTCTGAGCATGATCATATGATATATGAGCAAAGGAAAATCGAATAGAAAGAAAACTGGAAAAGGAGCTCAGCAGAAGGCCCCACACCCGACGGACGAAGTCTTCAGACCCTACAATGGCATAGCAACGGTCGAATGAGATTCAAAATTCGAACGCATCGAGATAAGCCCAAGAAAGGGCAATGGCGTAAAGTGCAGCAGACACCTTCGGATCTTCACTCGCTTTTCTGGCTCTCCTTCTGAAAACGCACTCGGCACTGACCACCTCACGAAACGAGTTTTCCTTCTTCGCACCTCAAGAAACCTGCTTCATCCCTGAATACTCGCAGTTTTTTGGGTCGTTCTTGTGATGGAGGACGGTGGGTTTGACGAGTTCGGCAAATGCCCGGAAACCCTCGATTCGGAGCCCCCTGCTTTCGACTGGGACAGGGTCGAATCTCTGGACAAAAGAGATGATGAGTTCGGCAAATGCCCGGAAACCCTCGATTCGGAGCCCCCTGCTTTCGACTGGGACGGGGTCGGATCTCGGGACAGAAGAGATCAAGATTCTTCCTTGGAGGGCGGCGACGGCGGTTTGATAGATTCCATGCTCTGCGATCCAGGTTCGAGACTAATTCGAAGTGGGTTCGCGAAGCCAACGTCTCCAGGTTAGCGAATTCTTCGCATTCCGGCGTTCAGTTGGGAAAATTTTTGGAATGACGCAAGGACATGAGCTCTTAATAGCTAATGACCCGATTGAGTCATGTCTTCGCTTTGGTTGATGGTCTGCCATACTGTTAGGGTTTTTTTTCTTTTGGGTCCTATTTTGGCTTATGTGCACATTAAGGAGATAAGTTAGGCTGTTTTCGCTCTTGGGATCCTAGCTCTTTGCCAATATGCCGTGAACAAATTGGAAAGCGAAGTGATGTTACTTCAAGCACTTTCTTTTTGCTGTATCTGTTCTGCAATTTGAGAACATATGCTTTGAAGAACATATGAATGGCTGTAATAACTGTAGTTCATCTAAGTTCTGTCATGGTAGATTTTAGATTTGCAAGCTGATTACAAACAGATCACAAGAACATGTCCACATGCATACATACATGTGTATATTGTAGCATTGCGTATGTTTAGCGTTGCGTATGTTTAGTTGGTATTTCATGTCAGTATGTGATTATGTTCCTAGATCCTGTCAATTCATCTTAGCGTCACTTCATAAGTTTTTTTAACTAGCCAAATGATTAACACGCTATAATAACGTGTTAACTCGTGTCAATATTGGGGTTAAGAGTATCATGCTGTGTCAAATTCAAACTTCTCTTTATGTTTCGTCTTTGACCTCGTGTCATGTGAATGGTTTGTGTCCACTCTCTCTCTCTCTCTCTCTCTCTCTGAATGTGTGAGGTAAAGATTTGTGGGTTTAATAGCTAGCCGATTTGGAGAATGTTTCATGTTAAGTAGAACATCCAGATTTGATTATCAAGGTCGTCCACTAGGGCACCTTTAAATGAAGTAGAGCCAAGCATCTTTTTGTTAAAATGGCTATATCGCTCTTTACATATACCTTTCTACCAAACCTTAAATGACATTGAATGAATAGAACCCACTTGATTAATCCGTTTATCTGGTTTTAAGCTGGTGAATCAGCAATATGTGTGTATGTACTGGTATTATGTTGGTGCATCACATAATTTTTGGCAATGTTTACTCTTTAGATAAAAGGATGTCATTTCAATTTTTCTTCATGGGGCTATTATAATTGTGGAGGGGCAGAATTCCCATGTTCCTGACTGTCATTTTTAGTCATTTTTATGTTTGTTTATTTATTATTACATATTTATCTTTCTCCCTCGATCGGTCTTGCTTTTATTTTATCTATTTTTGGGGGGTTCATCGACCGCCGACCCCAATTAGTTTGGGATAAATGTGTTGTTGATGTTGATGCTGTTTCATTATATGGGTATGTTTAGATGATAAGTAGATAGGGGAAGAGCAATTTTATGCTGAATGGGTCAACCTAACATGCATCTTTATGTTGGAAAGGTCATTAGCAATTAAAAGTTAAGCTGAATTATTTTATACTTAGTATGCACAATAAACTCCAAGCGTGTAATTATTCGTTTGCTTTCTAAAACTGTGCCGAATCTCTACAGTCTATGGTTTCAAGCTTATTTTTCAAATTAGTTTAAGAAACCTCAGTTATCCAGGTTTTTCTAGCTCAAACAAGAATGTCATTAAAATTTTTGAAGCGTGCTTATTGAATTTTACATATTGCGTACTGACCAACACAATCACCTCAACTTGCTAGCTGATATGGATCTTAACCAATATATATGTTCAAGGAACGATCTACCATCACGGAGAACTAAGGAGTATCAAAAATTAAATTTAAAAGTGAATATAGAAACAAACTGCCACCGAAGTAGATTAAGTCGGATAATCACAGTTCACTCAAGTTAATAGAATTGTATAGAGAGGATCATCAAATAATCTTTTGTACGTGTTACATGATTTCTTGATTTAGGTGGCATCAAGTTAAACTTTACATTGCCTGTAATATAAGGGTTGTGTTCAGCGTAAATACTGTGTGCTCTCTCCATGTGCTAAATGTCCATTTTCATTCAAAAATTAAATAAAATGTTCTGATTGGTGCCATCTTAGTTTGGTCTGCATTGATTTTCAAGCATATCTTGAGTGGTCCATTGTCATAGTACCTATTTGTTCTTAATGATTGTCTACATTCAATGCCAACTTGTGTGTTCCATATGATTAATATGATTAACTTAGGAAGAGAGGAGAGCACCATGTTTGAGATTGCAACATTTGGACTAGACTTAGAGAGGCATAGCTAGCCAGCAATCAATTCCTTTGTAACTTGGATAATAAATTTTCAATATATTTTACTGTTTTATGCTACTCAAATGTTCATTTTGATATGCTTTAGTTGCTGTCTTAAAATGGGCCATTTTGTTTTATGTTGCTTTGATTAGAGGAATGTGTGATGTTTCTAAATGCTGGAGGTGAGGCTTCAAATCAAGTAGATTCCTTCATGAAGTTTCGTGATGATGCTTTCTATGAAGGAGGTGATGCTTTGCGAACCAATGAAATCATAGTTGATGCTGGTGATTATCCATTTGTTTATCAATCAGCACGATTTGGAAATTTTAGTTACCGCATCGATAATTTTCATCCTGGAGATTATTTTGTTGATCTTCATTTCGTGGAAATTATATTCACCAATGGACCCAAGGGCATGAGGGTTTTCAATGTATTCTTGCAGGAAGAGAAGGTAAGAACTTTAGCGCCCAACATCTGTCTCAACCCTTTCTTTTGTTATTTCTTCTCCCTGAGAAATGCATTTGAAGTATATGCTATTCCTTAATTGCAGGTCCTTTCTGATTTTGACATCTTCAGTGTTGTTGGAGCCAATAAGGCATTGCAGCTAGTTGATTTTAGGGTATCTGTGAAGGAGGATGGCATAATTGCAATAAAATTTGAAGGGGTTAATGGAAGCCCGTTGGTAAGTGGGATTTGCATTAGGAAAGCGCCGGAGGTGTTGGGTAATATTTTCTTTCATCCATCTGACAGTATTGATTTCCATTTTTACTATATTAACCTTGTAGTGTTATTCACTGTAACAATTTGCGTCCAGGAACTCGGGGTACTTGTGAATGTATAAAGTGCAGTAATTGCTTTACCGAGATAGAGATTCCTCTAGAACAGGTGAGACCTTAATCAATTTGGAATATTCAAAATTACAAGCATGTAAAATTTGTGTCATCTACCCTCAGAATTTTTTTTATTCGTGCAGAAGAAGATTATGCAAACAAAGTTAACAGCCAAGTTTGAAAGGGAGATTAAAGATCTTTCCGTGCAGTGCAAGCGCAAGACAGATGAATGTTATCAGGCTTGGATGTCACTAACCACAACAAATGAGCAGTTGGAGAAGGTCAGGATGGAACTTGACATAAGGACATTTGAGAAGCGTAGTTTGGGTAAGTTCGTATCGGAGCTCGATTATGATAGCCTAATATGCAAGATGGTAAAACACATAGCACACATTTCTTGATTCTTGTGTTTTCTTTTATGAGTGATCTGAAGAATGTCTGTGCTCTTGATATTTTATATGAGATAACCCAGCACATCACTAGATAACTAAATATTTGGTAAGGTACAGCCTTTGGCACAATCTTTCTTTCCCACTTGGTTTAAATTGATGCATATGTTTAAGTAGTTTGTTCATCCATTGTGGAGGCATTTATGGGTCTTTGCTTTACTCTCTCATTAGACCAAGTTGTTGAAAAACAAGATGACAATTTGAGGAACTTAGCCAGCAAGTACGAGCATGATAAGCAGTTCTGGGCCTTGGCGGTTCATGACCTAGACAAGAAACTGAAGGTAGTCAATTGAATTACAAAATATTAATTTGCTAGCATTTCGTGGCCAATCTATTGAAAATTCTTAAGTTGGTTAATCGGTTGGTTATGTAGATCATGAAGAGAGAGCACTCTCAGCTTTCTCGAGCGGCACATGAATGTGCTGATTCAATACCCGAGTTGAGCAATATGGTCTGTGGAGTCCAAGCACTAGGTATGTGTGAGAAACGCTGTCTATTTTTCCATTAACAGTGTCATAATATGTTCTCCTGATTTATGGAAGCATTTTGCAGTCGCACAGTGTGAGGATCTCAAAATGAAGTACAGTGAAGAACAAACAAAGAGAAGGAAACTTTATAACCAGCTTCAGGAGACAAAAGGTGTTTGAAACATTTTGTACTTTGTACATTTCCTAGAAATATATCTGATGGTTGGGTAAATTATCAGGAAATATCAGGGTGTTTTGTCGCTGTCGTCCATTAAGTAAGGAAGAGGTATCAGCTGGATGTACAACCATTGTGGACTTTGACGCTGCGAAAGATGGAGATCTTGGCATTTTGACAGGTGGTGCCACCAGAAAGACTTTCAAATTTGACAGAGTCTATACACCAAAAGATGACCAAGGTACATTTCTTTTAATGTGCCTTAAAACATGATATATAATGCTTTTACCACGATAAGTCATAAACACTAATGGGACTAATTTTCTCCACGACAGTTGATGTCTTTGCGGATGCTTCTTCATTGGTACTCTCTGTGTTGGATGGCTACAATGTTTGCATATTTGCTTATGGGCAAACAGGAACAGGGAAGACATTTACAATGGAGGGCACCGAACAAAACCGAGGAGTCAACTACCGGACTCTGGAGCAACTATTCAGAACTGCTGAAGAAAGGAGTGACACATTTGGGTATAATATATCCGTCAGTGTTCTTGAAGTCTACAATGAGCAGATAAGAGACTTATTGGCTACAGCACCTCCATCCAAAAAGTATAATCTATTTCCCATGTGCAGTATATAAATAGAATAAGAACACCTTTTTTTTTTGGAGTGAAAAGACCCTATATGTTGAGACTTTGGTTATTTCATTTTTGGGTGAAATGGAACTTTGCTTTCCACTCAGCATGCAATTGCTCTTGCATAAGTATGGGTGATATCTCATCAGACAATAAACTGTTTACACATGTCTTTCCAGATTGGAGATAAAACAAGCATCTGAGGGATTTCACAATGTTCCTGGGATTGTAGAAGCCAAAGTTGAGAATATTAAGGCAGTCTGGAATGTACTACAGACTGGAAGCAGTGCTAGGGCTGTTGGATCCAATAACGTGAATGAGCATAGTAGTCGATCTCACTGGTACAGAACTGTCATTTTAGATTTTCGTTGCCCGGTATTTACGTGACCTTTTTTCCTCACTGCCAACTAAAGTTGCTTGACATCCTCCTTGTTTTAGCATGCTATGCATAATGGTAAGATCAAAGAACTTGATTAGTGGAGAGTGCACAAGGAGCAAGCTCTGGCTTGTAGATTTGGCTGGTAGTGAGAGGCTGGCCAAGACTGACGCGCAAGGAGAACGGCTTAAAGAAGCTCAAAGCATCAACAAATCTCTTTCAGCTTTAGGAGATGTCATATCTGCTTTGGCAAATAAATCCAGTCACATTCCTTACAGGTCTCGTCTGGTTTTGAATTGGTTTTATACTTCTCTACTCAATGCTATCTGTGGTTCTAAAAGTACTAGGCATTTGTTTTAGGAATTCCAAGTTGACACACTTACTTCAAGATTCGCTAGGTAACTTTGACTGCTCTCTCTCTCTTCTCCCTCCCCAAACACCCCCCCCCCCCCCCCCCCCGGGGGTCAACCCTATCCCAAAAAGACTTCTTTTAGATGATTCAGATTTGTTGGACTTTGCTTGTAGTCTTCTTACTAATAGCTGTCTATTGATGAGAGAGTTGTACATGTATGGCAGGTGGCGACTCCAAAACTCTGATGTTTGTGCAAATTAGCCCATCAGATAAGGACTCGGGGGAGACTTCGAGTTCACTGAATTTCGCGACTCGGGTTCGAGGGATTGAGCTGGGTCCTGCTAAGAAGCAAATTGATCCTAATGAGCTTCAAAAGATGAAAGCAATGGTAATCTTTTGAAAACTTGGCTAGAATTTCTTTTATTGTTTGTGGTACTTCACTAGACATATCAGCACAATAAGACTTCATTGAAATTTACCTTCTTCCCTCTTGTCCTACTACAAACCATAGACCTCATAAATGTGTTACTCATAGTCTCCATTGCATTTTTTTCTGAAAGCTTGACAAAGCGAGGCAAGACTCTAGGTCCAAAGATGAATCTTTGAAGAAGCTAGAGGAGAACCTACAAAGCTTAGAGAATAAGACCAGAAGTAAAGATCAGACTTACAAAGTTCAACAAGAGAGAATCAAAGAACTAGAAGATCAACTTCAGCTAAAGACAGCTTTGCAAAATCAGTCAGAGAAACAAGCCCTACAACTATCAGATAAATTGAAGGGAAGGGAAGAAACGTTCTGTGCTCTCCAACAAAAGGTTGCTCTTTAACTTAGAGATTTACTGCTTTGATTTTTCAATTAACTTATACATATTTTGATTAATTTATTCTTTGCGAAGGTCAAAGAGCTTGAGATCAAACTTAGAGAGCGAGAACAATCAGAATCTGCAATATTCCAACAAAAGGTTCGGATTTATTTTTTATTGTACACTTGGAGAAGCTTTGCTCGTTTTGGGGATAAACTTGGGATCATATGGAGCATATGAAATGACGACGTACATTCTAAAATCCAGAAAAGCCAACTACATTTCATTACCACTACATTTAGAATGGTCATGTTGAAACAGTATCTAAGGACATCTTTGCTTTTTAGCAGGTCAAGAATCTTGAAAGCAAGCTAAAGGAGCATATGCAGGAGTCAGAGCATCATGCGCTTATGCTTCAAGAGAAGGTTAGCAGTTATTTCTATTATTGAGAAGTGCAAAATCTCTCCAAGACATCTCTCTCTCTGTCTCTCTCTCTAACTCACACTTTTACTCATCTTTTTTCTTTTTCTGCTCGTTGTTCCAGATAACAGAACTACAGAGAAAACTGAAAGAACAAGAGGATTATTCAGAATCATTGGTGCTCCATCAGAAGGTAACTGGTTAATGGTGTGGTAATTGACTTCATGCTGCTGTTATAACCAATTTAAAACTCATTCAGTCAGTTCTGGGGCCTCACATCATATACTCATTTAAACTTAAAGACAGATTGTTAAAAATATCATCAAGAAAACATCGTTTGTTGAAATCTGAATTTAAACTTAAAGACAGATTGTGATTATATCTGTTCGGTGTAGCCTCTCCAAAAGCATCTTATCATTTAAATTGGATTATAATTTGCTGTACTATTTTGCTACCAACTGTTAGAAAGCCAAAATCAGCTGTACTTGTTAACATTACGATCAACTGTTAGAAAGCCAAAATCAGCTGTACTTGTTAACATTACGAGGAAAATTGATCAACACCTTAGTGTCTACCCTCGAGAAGAACTTGAATCTTGAAATAGTGACAGATTATTTGGCCCTTCTTTTGTGGGGATGCAGATCAAGGAGCTTGAGGAGAAGCTGAGGCAAAAGGAGCAAGAGATGCAGGGTAAGCTGATTCAGGATTATGCTGATGGGATAAGAGCAACACCAACAATTGGGAAAACCTGCTTAAATGATGGAAATTTGGTTGAAATTGAGGCTCGTATCCTAAGAAATACGAACTCAGTGAATCGCCCGGTTAGTCAGGGTTCCGTTCTCTCCGGTGGCTATGAACCTCTTCATGACCGAACTAGGAAAAGGAACTCTAGAAGTGGAGAGACCGAGAACTTTCTACCAAACACTTCCAGTGACAAGAGAGGTAGAAAATCTGACCCGCCTAAAGTCGCCAAGGTAACAAGACCAGCGAAGCCGGCTACAAGTGCCCACGGACCCTTTACCAGTACTAGCAGGAGATTTAGCAGAGATCAAGTTCAAGGTCCAAAAGAAAAGGACAACAAGAAAAAGATCTGGTCAAGATGAACCCTTGCACTTGTACTAGTGTATGATCCAACAATTGTACTTTTCTTGGGTGCTTTTGAATATATCTAACACATGCATACTAACTACTCTGTGTAGCTTTTTAATGCGTGAACTGGAAGCAAATATTAGCCAAGGAAGTGAGCTGTTTGTATACAATCAACATTTTCATACAACATACGAGTACTCTCTCTTGTCTAGTTCACCACAAGAATCTCCAAATGCTAGTTCTGCTTCTCCAGGTGCAGCTTGTCTTTCACAAGTTAATTATGTTTTAGCTTTAGACAGTTTTATTGTAACTTCGTTAACGAAGTTTCTTCATCGTTAACCAAGGTTTGTATTATCTGTAGCTTGACATCTTACCCTTCTGTTTTTCTTCCCTTTCAACGAGAATCCCCACTGTTTAACAATGAACAATGCCTGGCTTCTGTCTTTTCACTCAAAAGTACTGCTTGGTGTTGTTAGATTTCTGCTTTTTGGGTCATGCATCGGCTACATTCGGGCTATTGTGCTGCTAGACATGATATTCTAAAGCATCGTGCTACAGAAAGCTCTTGGATGCGGGTACCTACAGACTACACTGGTATCAGAGACAAGGTGAAAATGCTGTAATTGAGACACATCTCGGAATTCACATTATACAAGCATGGACTGTTGGTACACCATCAAACCTGATGTTATTGACGAATTCTAAACCGTTGCTAGCGGGGGCCAAAATGATCAATACTTTGCTAGCAATGAGATAAGTGAGTTTGCTTACACGGACCGTGTTATCTTTACAAAAATTTTCCGAGTACGATCGGTCTATTACCTCTTTTTCTGCGCATCAATAACCAGAAAGAAGAAGAGAAGAAAGAAAAGAAACAACACTGGACAGGCTTACTTTATCCAAAGTGCACGGGACAGCTCAAAAGACAAAAATCTATTTGTTGTGGTAATGTTCTCATTTTCTTGCTAGTGGAGATTTCTTTTGCCCGAAAGAAAGTTTGATGAGTCAAATTATCTGAGAATCAAATTCAGGGAATCAAGTTGAATGAAGAGCTCCTATGTTTTGGCATCATAAAACCCTTTGCAGTTTACGCGATCCAAGGATCATGGCGAGTATTAAATCATTTGCCACATCTTACTGTGCACTTTTGAGTTCTGGAACAGTGAAATTAAAACCTAATTATAAAATACCCACAGAGGAACTTAGCTAATGACCATTGACCTCAGAGAGTACCTAAACTTTAAGATTCTTGTTCTACTCATGCCAAGTATCTCCAACAGCCATGCGTGTGGATCGAACTTGCCAAATCATTATCATCTAGTATCATTTAATGCTGGACAAATTGACCAAAAATAAAAAAATCACCATCAATGATTTATAGCGTAAGTCTAGAAATTTCTTTTTCCTGCTCCCTTTGAAAGACTTTCATATCTCGATTTTCCAATCTTGTTACTACTACGCGAATTCACATATTCTATTTTATGGTTACCCAAATTTAAACAATGCTTCAAATGACAGAAGCAAAAACAATTTGTTGCTTCTTTACCAAAAAAAAAAAAAAATTTTGTTGCTTGATTAATGTTCAAAAGAAGGCGGTTGTCTGCTTTAGTGTTTGTATATACTAGATTGTCTTCTCAGACAGAGACATTTGGTCATAATTATAAAAAATAAGATATGAATAGGTGGAGACGCTTTCGCTAGCTCCGGTGGGTTGACAACATACAACAAACACAACACTAACTATACAAGTGGATTCAACTTTACTACAAAGCTTCAGGTGACACGTAAGTAATTGAACTTCTAAAGTGGCTAAATTACATGATCAACGCCAAAACTGAACTAGACATAATGTGTAAAAGGAAAGACAGTTAGACCAAATTAAAAAAGAAAAGAAAAAAGAAAAGGAAAGAGACAAATGTGAGGCAAAATGATGCACCAATATAAAAGAATCAGCACAAATTCGGCCTCCTCTCTCCCGCCCATAGCAGAAATGATGATCAATTGGAGATCTTCAATCAGGGATATATGCAGATAGATACGGTCTATTTATCATTTCAAGTGTTTAACAACGTATCTGCTGACCCTTGTAGATAGTATCAACCATGGTATGATCCCAACCTGCAATTACATGACATGAAGTTCAAATAATCAACATTTTCAATCAATTGGTTTGTGAGCACCAGCAACTGTTCTACAAAAAACCAACAATTGTAGACCACTAATTCCCCATTCATTCTTTTGCATCAGTATGTTCAATGCTACCTTAAATTATTATCTGCTTAACCAACATTATCAGTACCAGCTTTTAAAAAGGATGGCATACATCTTAACTTGAGTAGCAAGCATTGCATATGCTCGTAAACATATCATATTTCTTCGGCCCTCCAAAAAAATCACAGAAGGGAAGTAAGGACCATGCAAGCATGTGGTAATACAGTCCAGCTGCTACTGGGGGAGAACCAGTGGCCAGGTAATATCATCATTGTCTTTAGCCCAAAAAATCAAAGAACCCTTCTTCTGGTTTTTGGCACATGATCCGTAAGGAGTGACATGCGTGCTAGGAAATACTAAATAAAATTAGTCATACCATAACATGGCCACCTAAATGGCTTCCAGCTCCCCATGATAATAGTCTTCCTGAAATAGAAGCAAATAAATTAAAGTAATTATTGATTGAAAGGTAGTAAGCACTGAGTTTAAAAAAAAAAATTAGAAGTATTCATCTTTGAGAAAATATCTGGTCGTGGTCTGAGACAGATACAAGGCATTCAGGTAGAAGCAGCAAATGGAAATGCTCTATGAAGCTTTCACATTTTTCAGGTCACAACAAAGAATTACCAAATGGTTGAACTAGATGCTGAGATATTGTAGCAATAGGAGCTTTCCAAAACCAGCAAATCAGCACGAAGTACGTAAACACCTACAGAAGACAACTGCATATATTAACGTTGATGACAAAACGGCAGGACAATTATTCTGAATGATGCTATAAATCTTGAACAACCTTTGTATAAAACAGCACTCTCGAATACAAATCATAGGAGTACTTCATCTCTCTGCTGCGTGATTCTTGAACTGCAACACATAAGAAGTTATGAATACACATCACAGGATAAAGCAAAAAATACAACAATATCTCTAGTAGTCAAGAATGCAATCTGAAGAAGCTGCCAAAAGGATCTCCAAGGAATAGGGGCAGAATCAACCTCCAAAATAGTAATTGTATCACAGAGCAGAATCAAGTATAGTCCAAACATCTCTAGTTTTGATTCCGAGGATTAATCCACACAAAGTACACTAGAGCATTAAAAGTGCCAGAACTTAATGGCAATGCTAAGTTCATCATTTAGAACCAAATAATATGAAATTTCTTGAGGAAGGGAGAGAGAGCAAGAAGGGGGAGTACTAAATGAGTTAGTAAGTCACGTACAGAATGAGCCTTGTTTACAAAGCAGAGCGACCTCAGATTTCTTGATTCTGGCAAAGCTTATAGAACTAGATAATAAGCATTCTTCAATAGTCAAAAAAGCCAGAAAGACACCACACCAAAAACTCAAGTTTTCCAAAAACATTGAAAGTTTATTCATTTAAATCTCCCTAAAAAGTACCCATGTGCGATCAGTCAAACACCATGAAGATGAAGCAGATGAACTTAACAATAAAAAGCAAGAACAAGAAGTAAATATATCACTCGATCGTGATGCAACTATACAATAGATGCGGTGACGGCTGCGCGGAGGAGAAAGATAAGAGAACGTATCCACCTTGCTCTAGAAATATAATACCTCAAGATGCAACCAAAATTTGAAAAAACAATTCAAGCAGAACAATCGTAATAGTATGTCTCCCATTATACATCATACGTTTTGCCAGTTCCTTCTCCTTCGCAGTTGCCAATCTTCTAAGCTTTGCAGCTTGGGCAAAAGTTGATGGCCTGTAACCAGCGACAATTCAAGTCATTCTCACAGATTTGCATACGATATACCGCATCAGATTACATGCCAAATATAACGCAAAAACTCATGCTATCCAATGTTGGTAAGTAAATGGTTAACAAAAAGAAGTCGACAATCCTACGCTTCCCTTTCTATATTGAAAAATGACCATACAAGGAAGCTAAAACATGTTGATGCTGTGGCCTACAAACATCGAAGCTATTTCTCTGACAACCCAGAATGCACCAATCACAAATATGTACCTACTAAAGTGAAAAAAAAAAAAAAAACAGGGTATGACCCACATAATATTCTTCCAAAGGGGTTATGCAGCATTGGATTAACATCTCGAAGAAATTGAAAATTTCACCTTTCTTTAGGAAGAGATGATCAATCAAGTAAGGAAAAAGTAATAATTCCAGAAAGAAAGATTGCAATTTTCCATTCGTACGCCATCAGAAGCAAAAACTCACATCACATCGATCGCGACCAAGAAAATGGGCAAAACTAAACAATGAAAATCACTCACTGCGACAACGAGCTCGCCTCTTTCAAGAGCTCCCTAATCTCCCTGCGCAGCTGGATCTCCGTCTCACTCACCGATCCTGCCTAAAAACAGGGGGAAAAAAAACCACGTTGATCAAAACGCATCGACCCCCATCACAGCAGTCTGGTTCAATTCTTCCAGCATCTCAGAGGGGTTCGAATCAAGACACGAGTGGCTCAACGCGGCTGATCCGCGAACGCCGAATCCGAACGAGGCAATTTTTACCTTCTTCAAGCGGTCGAACCACCACGAAAGGAAGTGGAAAGCCATGACGACGGCGAAGACGAGAGGAGCGGCGATGGAGCTCCGGCGTTCTAGGGTTTCTTCCGGCATTGTAGTAGCTTCTTCCTCGAGAGAAATTTGGGACGAAATTGCTGTTGGGAAGAGACTTCCCTGAAATTGAAGAATTCTTCGGACTGAAAATTGTTGGTCGCAATTTCCGATCCTGCCAAGATAGGTTAGGATGCTTTTTCAGGTTCTTTTTTTGGGCATAAGTTAATTTTTTCTAAGTGTAATTCATTAGGGCCTAATTTCTTAAAAATCCTCATATTTTAAGTTCAATCTTCTTTGATAAAAAAAAAAGTTCAACCTTAATTTTATCTCAAACTTTTTTATTTTATAAAAAAAACCCCAACTTTCACTTTGATTTTATATTTACCCAAAACGTTTAAAAATCGCCACTAATTAACTCAAATTATCGACATTAGAAATAGTTATAAGTTCATTATCAGAACTCACGTTTTCTTCAAGACTCTCACCTTATAAAGAACAATACCAACCTCCAATCAATGGCGATTTTGCACGCACAGATTTGGGATTAGAATGGAAGTTGAGTATTTTTTATTATATATATAAAAAAAAATCTTTGGCGCAAAATTAAGAATGAACCTAAAATCAAGAGATTTTTCACAAAATTAACCCATTCATTAGGAGAGATTACCCACTTAATTTAATAATTTAAGTAATGTAAAAAAAAGGGACTCACTCACTTGAAAATACAAAAAGAGTTACAAAACTGATAACATGAAAAAGTTAAAAAAATAATTTCGTGAAATTGTGAATGTCTTCGTTTCAAAAGACGAATAAATTAAAGTAACATAACGGCGCAACAATGCCGAGGGCAGGGGTAATGGCGAGTCAAAGTTCGGCCATCGCAAGGCGGCGGCTCGGTTTATGATTCTCGCCACATTGCCCATCCCGACTATGTAAATTGTGCTCTTAGATTGGTTTCAAGAGAAAACGAAAATCGGTTGGTTTGAACTTTTATATCTCGAGTGAGAAAAACAAGTACTCTACCGTTCGGGCAGTGTTTGGTGGCTTAAACAAGGTTTTTTGTGTTTTCCCTAGATCAAATTAAATACATGGGCCTATTTTAGGCCTAAGAGACCCAAGCCCACGAAGTTACTTCATCGGCCCATTCATTAATTTTGTGCCGGCTGGTGTTCAATAAAAGAAGAGGAAACAAAACAAATAGAAGGAAGAGGACAAGATCGGGTATAAAAAAACATTCAATAAGGACTTGAAGTGAACCTTATTTCAAAGAAGGACCTGGCTGGCGAAGAACATTTTTGTCTTTTATCTTTTTTATTTTTCTCTTTTTTTGTTTTCATTTTCATTTTCTAGAGGCGAGGGGTCGATAGCGGCGTGGGCGGCCCTCGACTGAGGTCTAGATCGCCGGGGAAGGGGAAAGAAAAAGGAAATAGAAAAATGAAAAGGGAAAAAGAAAAGAAAAAAACGAAAGAAAGGAAAATAAAAAAGAAGAAAAGGAAAAAAAATAAAATGTTAAAAGACAAAAATGCCCTTTGACCAAGCCTTTCTTTGAAACAAAGAGGGCACTTCAGTCCTTTTTTTAAATAATGCCCACCTCATGCCCTTATGGGAGAAAATCAGAACACTTTAGGTTTTTATTTGAGATGAGGAAGAAGAGAAGCCGAAAAAGGATTGCACGATATTCAAACCACGACTCCAAATTGACTTTCATAAAATTCCACCATTCCACGATATTCTAAAGTTTGTTTGTGCCATTATTTTATCGAGTTTAGTTTGGTTAGTCACCGGAGAAATATAATATAATTTGATTTTTTTAAGTGTTTGGTTAGTTGGTGAGAAGCCAATATTGAGAAGGGCCTGAAATGCCCTTTTTTATTTCAAAAAAGGGCTTGGTAGAAGTACATTTTTGTCTTTTACCATTTTAATTTTTTTCTTTTTATATTTTCATTTTCATTTTCCAGTGGCAAGGGCGACCCCCACCTGACGTCGGCATGGGCGGCCCTCGCATAAGGCCGGCGATCGCCGAAGGGGAAAAAAAGGAAATAGAAAAATAAAAAGGGAAAAAGGAAAGAAAGGAAGACAAAAAAGAAGAAAAGGAAAAAAAAATTAAAATGGTAAAAGATAAAAATGCCTTTCGACCAAGCCCTTCTTTGAAACAAAGAGGGCACTTCAGGATTTTTTTTTAAAATAAAGTCCACTTCATACTCTTATTTGAGAAAATCAGAACTCTTCTGATCCTTAGTTGAGATGAGGAAGAAGAGAAGCCGAAAAAGGACTGGATGATATTCAACCTGTGAATCCAAATTGACTTTCATAAAATTCCACTATTTCACAATATTCTAAAGTTTGTTTGTACCATTATTTTATCGAGTTTAGTTTAGTTAGTCACTGGAGAAATACAATATATTTTATGTTTTTAAGTATTTTGGTTAGCTGGTGAGAAGCCAATATTGAGAAGGGCCTGAAATGCCCTTTTTGTTTCAAAGAAACGCCTAGCAAAAGTACATTTTTGTCTTTTACCATTTTAATTTTTTTTTTCTTTTTTTGTTTTCATTTTCTTTTTCCAGAGACAAGGGCTACCCCCACCCGACGACAGCGTGGGCGGCCCTCACCCAAGGCAGGCAGTCGCCGGAGAAAGGGAAAGAAAAAGGAAAAAGATAAAGATAAGATAAGATAAAAGGAAATAAAAGAAAAGGAAAGAAAGGAAAATCAAAAAAAGAAGAAAAGAAAAAATTTAAAATGGTAAAAGACGAAAATACCCTACGGTCAGGCCCTTCTTTAAAATAAAGAGGGCACTTCAGACATTTTTTTTAATAAGGTCCACTTCAAACCCTTATAGAAAATTAGAGGAATATTTATTTGAAATTTTCCCAAAACAAAAATGAGGAAGAAGAGAAGCCGAAAAAGGATTGGACAATATTCAAACTGTGACTCCAAATTGACTCTCGTAAAATTCCAATGTTCCACGATATTCTAAAGTTCGTTTGTATCATTATCTTATCGAGTTTAGTTTGGTTAGACACCGGAGAAATACAACATAGTTTGATTTTTTAAAGTATTTTGGTTAACTGGTGAGAAGCCAACATCGAGAAGGGCTTGAAATGCTCTTTTGGTTTCAAATAAGGGCCTATCACAAGTACATTTTTGTCTTTTATCATTTTAATTATTTTTATTTTTCTGTTCTCATTTTCATTTTCTAGAGGAGAGGGCGACCCCCATCCGATGGCGGCGTGGTCGGCTCTCGCCTAAGGCCGGCGATTGCCAGGGAAGGGGAAAGAAAAAGGAAAAAGAAAAAAAGGAAAAAGAAAATAAAAGAAAAAGGGAAAGGAAAGAAAAGGAAAGAAAATAAAAGAAAAAAATTAAAAATTAAAATGGTAAAAGATGAAAATGTCCTATGGTCTGGTCCTTCTTTGAAACAAAGAGGGCACTGCCCTTATTTGAAAAAATTAGAGCAATCCTATATATATATAGGAAGAAGAGAAACCGAAAAGGGATTGGACAACCGCGACTCCAAATTGACTTTCATAAAATTCCACTGTTCCACGATATTATAAAGTTCGTTTGTACCCGTATTTTATCGAGTTTAGTTTGGTCAGTCACCGGAAAAATACAATATAGTTTGATTTTTTTTTAAAGTATTTTGGTTAGCTGGTGAGAAACCAATATTGAGAAGCCAATGTTCTTTTGAGATAAGTGTATTGGAATTCCTAAAATTTATCATAAAAGTGCAATGGAATCCTAAAAAAGGACATAAAATTCAAAGTTCGAATCTTCATGGTTTCAATTTGCCTCTCCAATTTGCATATTTTCTCGTCCTAAGCTAAGGCCAAAATCCAGCCTACACGTGAGGGGGATGTGAGAATATCTGAATAACAAATTACGTTATCATATCTAATGGTTTAAGATTTTAGAATAATTAATAGTGATTTTACAAAATCTCATTGGGTCGGGTGGTGGCCAGACTTAGGTGAGCCAGTTGAGAAAGCCTGTAGAGAAGTTACTCTGGCTCGAGGAGCAACCTAGAGTTTTCTCTGAATCGGTCATGAGCTTCTTGCATGAGAACAGTTAGCGTTGGACAGCACGACACGACACAAAAGCTGTCCCCAGCATAAAAAGAGTTTTCTTCCAGTGACCTCCTTCACGTTAATCATGTTCATCTCTCTCTCTCTCTCTCTCTCTCTCTCTCTCTCTCTCTCTCCCCACAAGAGTCCAAGCAAACGGGGCAGTGAAAAAAGGAGGAGGACACGAGCATAATGCATGTGCCTATGGACATGACGGTTTGTTTCGCACGTAAGATCAGATGGCACAGAAGAAGAAGGAGACAAAAAAGCTTTCAGAAGGAATTATGCGGAGCAAAAAGAAAAAAAAAGTGCCTTTTAACCGCATGCTTATGCATAAGGGGCCATTCATTATATTCGAGGAAAAGCACCACCAAACCTAGAACATGTTATACCCTTGTTTTGTTCCAACAAACCCTAGATTATGTGAAAAAGTGGTTTCATTTTTTTAGGGAGGTTCCCTGGGAAAAAAAAAACACTTTTGACACCTACAAATGGTGCTGTAGAGATTCTTGAGAATTGACCCCCTTAAGTGTTTATTTATTTTCGCTAAAAATAAATAATATGGAAACCATTTTCCTATAAATTATCGCTCATATCGCTTGCGAAAAATGGATTAACCAGAAATATTTTTTATCGTCCATAAAAATATTTGGACATATAACCACAAGTATTTTTTTTTATCTTTCATGAAAATGATTAGATTTAAATTGTTGTCGATAATGGAAAAAAAAAATCCATCGACTAATTATTTTAAGTATATGTGCAATCATTTCTAGGAAAATGCTTTCCAAATTAATCATTTGTTGCAAAACAAACACCCTAAATCATATGAGATAGTATATTCTCTCTTGTTGGTTCGAGATTTTTCAAAATTTTCTATATTGCGATAGCTCGCAGATAAATTGTGTTTATCCCACTTATCAACTGGCGCAGTGAAGCTGGTCTTACAAAAATCGGGAATGCCTACTTTAATTCAGACCTCTTGTGATGCCCAGCGATCCCTAAGGATGTGTAAGATATCCTCTCGAATGTCTTTACAAAAACCATTGTATCCGTCATGAGTAGGGCTCTTTTTGAAGAGGAATTCTTTAGTTAAGATAAGAATACATGGACAAGAGAATTACATAAGTTATATAGTTTTTCTTAATAGAGAGTACCTGAGGTATTTGTAAATTTTACTCAAAGACTATCTAAAGATAATAACATGATGTTAGGGAGAATTATCAAGAAAAGCCCTAAATCTATTATAATTGTGCCAATTCAGTGCTTTTTTTTGCCAATTCAATTTTAAATCATTTGCATTTGTGCCAATTATGTCTATTTGGCTAGACGGCACTGACGTGGACCTTTTAAATAATACTTTAATAATTTTTTCTTTATTTTTTTTCCTAACCCTAGGGCCGAGACACCCTCGTCGGCCCTGGGCAAGGGCATCATAACCCTTACTTGGGCTGGGCCATGGCTGTGATGCCCTCACCAGTCCTTAAGGTTCGGAAGAAAATAATGTAAAGAAAAGACAAAATAAAAAAATCATAAAAATAAAAAAATTATTGAAATGTTATTTTTAAAAAAATATCCAGTTAACGCCGAAACCGGCCAAACGGATTGAATTAGCACAAATGCAAAATGTTTAGGACTAAATTGACAAAAAAGAAGAAGTTTAGGACTGAATTGGCACAATTACAATAAGTTAAGACTTTTTTGATAATTTTTCTTATGATATTACAACATCAGTTGTAATCAATCTGGAACATGCATAATTCTTAGAAATACAGAGAATGAAAGTAGATATATAGAATCTCTTAGATATATCTCTACCATTTTGTCCTTAAACTTAAGGTGACATACAATGCAGTCAATTGGAGTCTAGAGAAAAATTACTTTGGTAGCTTATGGTGCACGCTAAGTATCAATGGTTGACATGATTGCAGTGCAAGTTACGGGACAACAAATTGACGTGACCGTATTTCAGGCTAGATATTGCGGCTCCGTGATAAGCTGCGTGATAACAAGCTGACGTGTTAGGAGACACGACAACAGACTGATTGGCAGGAGATGCGACAACAAGTTGAAGTGGTGAGCCATAACCTAAATAGATAAGGGCTAATACCAATAAAAAAACCCAAATTATTGTAATGTGATAAAAGTACCCCTAATTAATTTTTTAACCATAAAAAACTCCACACTAATATACCCGTGACCTAGAAGCACTGATACTTTTTGGGGGCCTTTGTGTCGTGTCGGGCACCGACATGTGACCGATACGTGGTCAACGAGTGTTAGACATTCGACACTTGGTCAATACTTTGGACACGTTAGTGATACGCAAGTCCAGCATCTTGACATGCCATTTCGACACACACAAGCTCAATTTTAAGCATTTTCAATAAAAATTAGGGTTCAAAATGTAAAATTTTCAAAAATATGTATACTTAAGTCATATACCCAGTCAACCCAAAATCAATATACTCAGCTAGCCTTAGAAAAACCCAATCATGAATCCCTAACAGAAAAAGAAAAAGAAACTCACCGTTGATATTTTTATATACACATGATAATTTATCATGTATTTATAAAATATACATTTAATATACGATGTGTCAAAATTTTCTATTTTTTGAGAAATGACGTGTCGGCTAGTCATGTGTCGTGTGTCGCGTGTTGGTTCAGTGCTGCTTAGCCTATGATAAATTTACCTTCCATTAGTTTCCATTAACTTTTACCGTCAAATTACTGAGTTAAATTATACGTAGCAGTTGACAGGTACTAATCTAGTATTTTTACCCTTCGTCTATCAGAGTTGTACAAATTTAGAATTTTTCATTGTAGTAATCCAATTTAATAGAAATTAACAAAAAGTAAATTTGTCGCAGGTGTATTAGTTTGAGATTTTTGGTGGTCAAAAAATTAATTTTTGGTAAATTTATCACATGTGTACTAATTTGAGGTTTTTTGTAGCATGAACGTGTAGATAACGTTGCGCTAGGAGAGCCATATGAAAAAAAAAATTCAAGAGAACGATCTATAAAGCTGAGCTAGAACCGTAAAGGGAATTACAGGTGGGTTTGGTTCAACTTTGGAAATGGACTTCGAGAAAATGCAAATAGCTTTAGACTAAATAATTTTTAGCAAAATAAAGTTACAAATGGGCTTTCTAACATATTTATTTAAATAAATAAAAAAGAAAATAAAAGAAAATCCAAACTCTAGGGTTACGGCTGCCGGTGAGCTAGATCTAGCTTGCTAACAACCATGGTTGGACGCCACCAGGGGTCGCGCAACCACCAGCGACTATTGCCTAGGTCATGCGAGCCCAGGTGAGGGTCGCACGACCCTTGCTTAGGCTTGTGGCCAAGGGTCGTGTGACCCTAGTGAGGGCTGCCCTAAGTTGCAAGACGCTCAGCAGCTGTCACCTAGATCGTGTGACTTAAGGCGACCGTCACTTGGGTCGCGCGACCCCTGACGACCTTTGCCTGGGCTCGTGTGACCCAGGCGACGGTGGCTAGGGGTCGCCCCACCCCAGGCAACAGCCACCGGGTGTCACCCCACCCTTGGCAACTTCGGCTGACGGCCGCCTGCTATAGATCTGGTTGGCCGACGACCATAAGCTAGGGTTTGCATTTTTTATTTAAAAATAATATAACAAAAAAAATGAGGGGCAAACTTGGAATTTAAAAAAAGTAAGAGTTGGTTTGGAAGAAAAAATCATAACTCAGCATTTGGCCAAATGTTGAAAGCTCAATGTTAATTCCTACTAGCATTGCGCTTTTAGCATTCCCAATGCTAACTTTTATCTCAAAACCCCTTGAGAATGGTTGCCAAACACCTTGCAGTTTTTTTCTCAAGGGGTTTTGTGGCTCCAAATAGGCTTTGGAAATGCACTCTACATCATGTGAATTATATGATGATGTATATATCTCTCAAGGTGAAATTTCACATTATGTTAATTGAAAACATTGATTGTTTTTCCAATCACCGTTTCTGTGAACGGCAACTCTATTAAAACTGAAAATTGAGATTTATCTGGATTCAAGTTTTGAGAACTCAATGAGGATTTTCTGTTTACACATGACTGGCAAATATTTGTATTGCTCTTGTCAAGAAAGACCCAGTAGTTCTCACTTTTGTTAGTGAGAACTTTCAAAATTATTATGTGCTTATTGGGTAAAGAGCAATTGGATTCGCTTATTTGATATAAAGCGATTTATTAAAGAATACTTGAAAATTATTTTTGTCAGTTAACTGCATAGTTAAATAAATGAAGGAAGTCTTGGAGGCTTTGAAATTATACATCGTCTATTACTGAGAGTGGTATACGTCTGCAATGACTCCTCAACATCAGATGTCATGGTTCTATTAAGATTAAAGATTACGTCTTAAAGTTGGTGGAATTGCATATTAAGCGTTTCTGAAATCATACTCATAAAGTATTATAGTAAACCACCGGTCATTTTGACGATTTGGATCCATGAAAAATATCCTTTGAGAATGATGGTATTCGCTACTTCTTTTATAAGGAGAACGATTACATAAAGAAAGATTACAGTTAATACAAAGACTTACTTATCTACGTATGAGTATAAAGTAATGATTATTTGGTATTAGTTTATGAATTTATTATATCTAAAGTCTCGTCTAGTTAGTGATGGCTAGATAACGGTGCAACATATTATATTGTGTTTACCATATGGAATTCACAAATTGAAAGATATCAAATCAGGTTGAATCAAGCTCATTATGGAAACAAATATAAAGTTGACATTGAATTGATGAGAATATCATTCCGGATTCTGATTTTAATGTGACATTAAGAAACATATTTTATGTGCTCTCCTTAATGACGAAATTTATTTTCCGCATCAAGTTTGGACGTATGTAGTTACTCTTTTGAGATTTCAAACAAAGCAATTACTATTTCTTTTAATTAAAATAAAGCTGAGTACTGCTCTATGCCCAATGGATTGCACGAATTATGTTTATTTCCCACTGAATTATATGTCACTTATACAGCTGAAAAGGTTGTTTCAAAAGCACCTCTGCCTAAGGTATAGTCATACGCATTGCGGAATAAGCTTCTTAATCACATATCTAAAGAAAGAATGGAAAGACTGATAAAGTCAAACATTTTGTACACTCAGAAAAGTGATCTAGATACATGCGTAGATTGCTGTATAGGTTAGATAACTAAGATAAAGAATAAAGTTGTAGTCGACAATTATGATCTATTGGAGATTATTCATACTGGAACAAGTGGATCCTATATGGTAAAAATGTGTAGAAATTTTGTTTCATCACATTTATTAAATATTATTCCCTATATAGTTATATGTTATTGATTAAGGAAAAGTTTGGATTTCTTGACAAGTTCAAGATGTTTCGAACTAAAATCAAGAAACAGTTAGGAAAATCATAAAGGCTGTTAGTTTTGACCAAGGTAGTGAGTATCATGATTGACATGGCAATGCTAGATAGGTTAAAGAGTCATTTACCAAATACTTAAGAGGATTCTGGGATTGTGGCTTTATGTCAGGTAGTCCTGAATAGAAAGGTGTGGCCGAAAGACAAAATTACACCATATGGATATGATGAAGAGTATGATTTGTAAAAATAACTTATATGATTTTCTGTGGGGGTGAAACTTTGAAAGTAACCCATCATGTTTTTTTACCAAAAAAATACTGGACGTTAATCTAGTTAGAACTGTATTAAGGTTTAAGGTGTTCATGCAGAAATAGAGTTACATAATCCAATATTAGATAAGTCGGATTCCAGACCCACTAGTTTTACTTCGTACCGTACCCAGATCATCTAAAGGGGTATTGATTTATCATCCCAAAAGAGGAACAAGAATTGTGGAAATATAGATAGCTGAATTGCTGGAGCTTGATATAGCCGAATAAGGGTAGTTGCTCATAGACTATTAAAGATAATGGTGTGGTATGAATAACTTTGTTGTTCTTCCTGCTTATACAGATGATCATGGAGCATTCTAAATTATGATTTGATTCTGTTGGGGTTCAGGTTCTTGTTATTAAGACAATTTCTGATGAAGTTTATCAGACCCCACAAGCACAGAATAAAAGTTAAAATAGCTCTTCTTGATAGATTTATTAAGCAGAGATGATCAGTTGTATCAAGTCACACTATATAGTCTATCCAGAAGAGCATGACTACAAAATCGACTATGTAATTGATCTAGTAATTTATACAATTGCTATTTTTTGTTCTTAATTAGAACTGTGGTTGGGTGCATGGTAGATGAGATACAGACTATGAGACATACGATGTTTGAAAGCTTATTAGTATGCCTCAAGGTCATAAGTCCATCTGCTGTAATTGGGTGTGTATAACTTAAGGAGATTCCATATGAAAGTTTTTGTTTACTCTATCAAATTATATTTTGATAAGTGTTTTATTTGAGAAGTATAAAGACAGACTGGTAGCAAAATTTTTCACTCATAAAGAATGAACAGACTTAAAATAAGTTTTCTTTTCAGTCTCTCATAAAGTTTTTCAGAGTAATTAATGTATTAATAGCTCATTATAATAAGGAGCTTTACCATACAGATATTAAAACTTCTTTTTGATTGGATATCTTAATTCGAAAGTCTTTTTTATGTAACCCGAAGGTTTTGTAGCAGATGATTCGGATAAACTTGTGCGTAAAGAAAGAGGAATCCCATACAATGCCATGGAATAAAGTTTGAACATATTCATGGGTATTCTAGACTAAAAGGTTGTTTATGGGTTTAAGTAAGCTTTTAGACAATTGTTGCTTGAAGTTTCATAGTATTGTTGTTATATTCTGTTCTGTCAAGAACAAAGTAAATTAGTATATACTACAAGATCGGTGGGAGGAATTTATTTTTCTCATATCTTATATAGACGATATCTTGCTTGAAAGTGATTTTCTTGAATTACTGCATAAGGTGAAGCATTTATTATCAAAGTATTTTGACATGATTGATCTTAATAAGGAATATTTTGTCATAGGCATTGAGATCCATATGGATCGTTCTCGCCATATGTTGGGTTATTTCTAGAGGACACACATTGATTGTATTCGGTATAAAGTGTTGCAAATTAGGAATTGCTCATGTCATTAAGGGCAATAGACTGAATCTGTCATAATATCATCATACAGTTATTAAGAAAACCCAAATAAAGAATGTACCATATTATGGTGCACTTAAAAGCATCATGTATGCTCAAACTTGCACTAAACCAGATGTTGCTTTTGTAACAAAACTTCTAAGCAGATATTGGTTAATTCCAGAATGTAATCATTGGATTACTGCTAAGATTATTTTGAGGCACTTAAAGAGGACAAAAGACTATATGCTAATTTACAGACATATTCAGGACCTGCAGCTAGTAGGGCATTCGGATTCAGGCTTTTATTAACTGTCAGGATGATGTGAAATTGACAACTACATAAATTTAAATATCTAAAGAGAAGTGCAGTATTAGAGAGAAGCGTAAATAGAAATCTATGTAATCCTCGATCAAGAAAGCGGAGTTTATAGTATACTTTTCAGTTGCTATTCAGGTTATTTGACTCCGGAATCTCATTAAAGAGTTGTCCGTATTTAATTTCGTGGATAGACCAATACAGTTGTATTGTGACTATAACTCCGCAGTATTGTTCATTAACAACAGCAGAGGTCTCAAGAGTCTAAACATCCGGCGGTCAAGTTTTGACCATAAAGGTAACAGATGAATAAGGTGGCACTACATTAGAGCTTATTACACAGATGATAAGGTTGCGGACTCACTAACTTAAGATCGTTGCCTATACACATTTAGATGACATGTCACAGGCTTAAAAGCATTGTGGGATGCTGATATGACATGTTAATTGATGGGCTGAGTAAGCATCATGAGATGCTGTTGTTCAGTGGGAGCTATATTCGGTATTTGCTCTAATAAAGTTTATATTTGTGTTTGTTACATTTTGTAACATCTAGATATGTATCAACTCCATTGTATACAATAAGGCTATAATGATTAAGGGGAGTTGAATAAATATATCAGTTGAAAATCTCAATATATCAGTTGTATAAACCTTGAATGATGGCTAGGGCATTTATTTTTTAGCCAAAAGCATATGTCTTATTACACATAAAGTATAGTTAACTATAAAGGTAAGACATATGTTGGTTTGTTGGAACCGTAAATATGTTCTTTTGTGACACATAAAATGAGAGAATGATGACTGACAAATAGGATAACATATAAGATGTGTTTGTTATTTGAGATGTGTTTGTTATTTGAGATGTTATCTGTTTGCCATACTACCATATCAAATCCATATTAGTAGAGTTAAGAGCATTCGTGATCATGGGTGGCTCTGTATTTTCTGATGCAGTTATTGGCATGGTTCGGTGCTTAACACTTTATGGGATCGAATTGACTATTGGGAAATATCTCTAGACCAATATAAAGATGCGCATATACAATACAATTTCAATTAATTTAGTCCAAGTGAGAGAATGTTAGAATATATTTTAATATATTCGTTGTGAGCTTTATTAATTATTATTGTAAATTAATTGGTCTAATAAAGAAAGATATATATAGTTTCCTAATTCTAATCGGATATGGTGTTGGATAGTGTAGGCCGAGATAATCTTATCCTTGATGAGTTCAATCTTTATAAATAGAGTTCAAGTCCCTCCTTTAAACCCCAATGTCCACATAATCTCACATCTAGAGTCGTCTGAAGTGATACGTGAGGGGCCGTTTCATTGAAACCAATGATAAATGGGGTTCATAGAGGAGAAGCTCTTGAACATCGGATTGTCGCAATTCCGCATCAAGAATGATGATCCGAAGAAAAGTGTGTTAATTCTAAAACTCTATAGATTGATGATTCGTGTATCTATATATGTGAATCTTGGGTCGCTGCATATGGATTAAATTCGCAGCTTACACTATTTACACCAGCTCAATAAGTCCGGGAGTGTTGTATCTACTTAGCATGTGAAAATAGTGCGAGCCTTAATTAATATGGGTCAATACGTCTTTTGATTGGTTTCTCTCGCTACATTACAAATGTACAAGGGGGTCGAGGTCACGCTTGACATGTATCTAGAATCGTCTACCTTGTCTATAGCATGAGTTGCTTCTTCAAATCAATCATTCCAAACTTTTCCAAGCAAATCGACGCCCTCTTGGTCTATAAGTTGTTCACATTACAAACCTCGTTCTACAGCTTTGTTCACCTTTTGCAAAAGTCCTTTCAGACTTGGACACTTCTTCCATCCATTAGCTTGTTCTCCTACTATAGGGCCTTTCCGTGCTGTTAGACGTCCTGTTTGATGACACTATTTGCATAGGACTCTGGTATATGACAGCTGTTCTATCTATTTAAATACACGTATCCGTAGCCCTTGATAATTTTGTCATATTCAAAACATCACATCAGCTTTTCTCAATAATTTCTCATTTGGTTGCTTAATAGGTGCTCACAGGCATTATTTAGTAAAACCCTTCTAGTTATATATACTTATTCGAACCTTACTAGATTTTTAGGACGATTTCGAGATTTGCCTAAGGAGTAAACTTGATACCTAATCTGATCTAGAAGAAATTAAATTTCAATCCAAAATTTCCAATTTTCCAATAACAACCACCATTTCAAGCCTGAATTCTCATCTTATTGCTAGATTTTAAAATTTTATGGGAAAAATTCAAATAAGGGACTGAAGTGCCCTCATTTTCTCAAATAAGGGCATGAAATGGTTCTTATGTCAAGTAAGAGCCTGAAATGGCATGACAGTTTCAAATAAGAGCTTGAAATGCCCATGGCTATTTCAAATAAGGGCTGGACCTCTAGTCAACTAAATAGTCCGGCCGATCAAGGACATTTTCATCAAAATAAAATTTCAAACTAATTTTTAGTTAAATTAAATTAAAAAAATATAGGTGGGCCTCTGCCTAGCGGTGAGGCAACGATGATGGCTCACAAGGTCGCCAACGACCCCCGCCCAGATTTGGGAGAGGGTGGCGGTCCTCTCCTGGCACTGGCGAGGGCCTCTGGTCGATAGGGTCATTGGTTCTCACCGAGCTGGCGACCACAGGTGGGAGGTAGCTATGTTTCTATTTTTTTTAATCTTATAGTTTTTTGAAGAAATTTTAAAAAACACAAAAGGAAGAAAAAATAAAAATAAATAAATGATGAAAGTGCCCCTGGCTAACTAGTGAGTTAGGCCCTTTTTTTAGACTAATATAATCACTTCGGGTTTTTATTTAAAATAATGTTCACTTCAGACCCTTATCTAAAATAATAAGGGTATTTCAGGCTCTCATTTGAAACAAGTCCACTTCATGCCCTTATTTGAGAAAAATGATTGCTCTTTAGGCTTTTATTTGAATTTTTTGCAAATTTTATGATGGTCTATTGTGATTTGTTAAAATCTTATTTTGTATCATTTTTCAGGTTCTCTCATTGAAACAAAGAAACTACGGTGGCTTGCAGATGTCCAACACAGTTTTTTTTTCTATCCTAATTCTCCTCTTTTTGATCTTTGCTCAACCTCTTTGCAGAGTGCGGGAGTCGAACCCTGTAACTATGATTCTAGCGTCCCTATCTCTCAATTCCTTCACTAGTAGGGCCGCATGCCTATTGGCAATGTTTGACAGAGTTAATCAGCCAGGTTTATGATCATTTTATTTCAAAACTCATAAAGTACATGGAACGAATTTGGGAAATAAAAAGAAAAAAAGTAACTGGATGAGTTTGGAAAGAGGATCAAAAGTACCAAACCTGTCCTGTTTTCCATCCCTAATTTCCTATGCACATAACCATAAAACAAGAAAAGTGCCGTGTGAGTTATCAGGAGAGAGATTTTAAGACCAAATGTGGCAGCAGGTACTTTGATACCGATAAGCCCCATCTGTCTGGATCCTTTTACGCATGGTAAAGAAGAATCCTACATCTACATATAAAAAGCTTAATTTTGAATCGAAAGTTATGGCAACAAAAATATGAGATATCACGAGATTTGGCATATTTATTTGGGCTTGTGGCGTGCAATTATCATATCCTGCATGTCGCGTCGCCTCTAAGTCAGTGATGATAGAGCTTCTTACGTGTAAAGCACATTCAATTTACAAAAACGATACATATGGTCCATGATCATTAGTTCAATGTGCAATGTGGTCAATCAACCTTTAATTTATTTGATGTGATCCTTGAGCTTTAGCTCAATATTTAATTTGATCCCTAAAATTTAATATGTTCGCTATTGTCCTTGAATTTTTTATACATGTTCAATTTATCCCCTAAACTATATAAAAATATTTAATGTCATTCTTGATCTTAGATTAATTGAAGGATTGCATTGGATATTTTCATATAGCTCAGGTGATACTTTGGACATGTATCAAAAGATTAGGGATTGCATTAAATAAATTTAAAATTTAGGGATCGTATTGAATATTAAGCTAAAGTTCAGAAATCACATTAAATAAATTAAAAGTTCATGAGCTAAATTGTACATTAGATAAAAAATTTAGAAATTATTTATGTCTAAAACCTTTCGTTTTATTAGGAGAGAGGAATGATTCATGAATTATAAAGCAGCAGGAATGATTGCCATCCCTTTTCTCAAACAACAATCATGGGGTCAATAGTTCCCGGATGAATTGTTGCAAGTAACAAAAGGCGACCAAAACAAAATAGATATATTACAAAAAGCAGTCCCTTTTATTCGCTTTTTCCGCTTGTGTCCGATAGAAACTGGTCATGAAATCGAAACCCTGTTAAGAAAAAGCAAGGTAAAAAAAAAATTATAACGAGAGTTCAACCCAGTCCAATATATAGGGTGAGCAAGATGAATAGACAGAATTAGCAACTGCCCTGACCGAACTGAACTGAGCAATTCGATTCGGTTCTCGAAGAAGCTGATCCGGTTCTTGAATCCATAAAATTGGAATCGATGATTTTTTTGTTCTGGACTGATTATTACTTTTTAAATGTAGACATGATGATTCACCTGTTATTTTTTCTCTTAAAAGTAAAGTTAATTTTACTTAATTTATTAAAATTAGAGTCTGTGTTCCTCACCCTCACTGGTTCTATTGGACTGACCGGACCGGACTAATCTCATGACCATATGATTTGGTTTCCAATCTCAAAAATTGAGAATCAATCGTTCTGAATAGGTTTTCGATTTTTGAGTGGGATAGGATCAAATAAGAAATCAATACCTCCTACAATTTAGCACGAGGGCTCATTCCCCAAAGAAAGAACCCAATCCTCTACCTGTCTGTATCTCATGCATATCCATTCATAACGTTGACAGTCTTTCATTCAAGACACTTTCAAACCATCACTTTTCCGGACACTACCGGATCGCACTACACTGAAATTAATTATTGCTAGAGACAAAGAGGGGGAGAGAGAGACAGAGAGAGAGTTCTGATTCTACTACATAGGCTGTACAGGTGAAAGGTGTAGAGACCAGAGGCACCTGATGTACTAGTCTGCTCGTTTCATATATAGACATGATCAGTTGCTCATAAGGGACCAGACACACACAGAGAGAAAGAGAGAAAAAAGAGAGAGAGAGAGAGAGAGTGTGTGTGTGTTCTGACTCTTCATAAATATGCAAATTTCGCAGACGAAGAAGAGCATGGAAGAACTCAAAGATGTGTTCCAGTGCAGCTACAGACATGCTTCAGTCTGTCCCAGGAAAAAAAAAATGAAAAATCTCATTCAGATCCCAAAGCGATCTTGGGGAGGGAGGTCGAAGTTAGAGATCCGCAAGTCTGTCTTCATCTTCAAAAGGGTTATCATGAAAAAAGGAAAGGGCCGAAGGCTACTGCTTTTTTGGTACCATAATGTCATGTAAAGCGAAACATTATGTTCCACGATCGGTGAATAGTGGTACGGTTCTTCAATTCGGACTATCTGTCGTTGCACGCGTTCGTTCGTCCATCGTTCAACTGCCGATCATTCGATAAGATGGTAGATTCTAGTTCTACTGTACCAATGCCATATGAATGTACACGAAAATCTTGTGTGCCAATTCTCGAACTTCATTAAGAAAACCTAGCCCAGATGGTAATCCATTTGAATGCAAATTTTGGTGAGATGAGAGATAGGACATGTCAAGAGATCAATCAAATGCTCAAGTAGATATAAGAGACTAATATTCCAATGGAAAGATGATGTTTTGCCAATTTCCACTTGGTTAAATCAAGTAGATAAGAAGAATGAAACGGGGAACTAACGTTACTTACCGAAGCAAGCAACACAAGCATGAACGAAGGGGGGGAGAAAAAACTATAGAATATAGCCGTGAACCCCTACACAGCATCGGTTACAAATTAGAGAACATACTAAAACCTAATGATTAGCATCTTGACAAATACACAGAGTTAATACAAAAGGAAATAATAAAAAGCATCCTATTTCTAGTTTTTTTTTTTTTGGCTACTGTTACATGTGGATTTCGTTTGAACCCAAGAAGTTAAACACAAGAACAGACATGTAAAACCCAACATTTCTGATTAATTCCTTTGTTTCTGAAGCTGTCTTTTGTAGCTTCTAAATTATGGAACCCTTGAAAGACTTGCCCTCTTTTCTTTTTTAATGCTATTCTGTGCCTCTCTAACATCCTCAGCTAGGGCAAAGCAGTGTATTGAAACCCTTGACCCGATCCTTTGCTGTTCCAGTTGCCGGTATTGTTGTTGTTGTTGTCGTTGCCATTACTGCTGCTGTTGGTCGGGCTCGGCGTCGTAACAGATGCGTACGCGTTCCCGAAGAACCACTCCGTCACCGACGAGCCTTCCTTCCTCGAGCTACCAGCAGCGTCCAGGTTCTGGAACAAGACGGGCTGTCGCAAGTTCTGCGGGTGATCCTCAATAGGTGAGGGGGCGGCAACGTTGATCGACGAGACGGCATCGCCACTGCCGCCATTGTCGGCCTTGGGATTGTGGTGGTTGCTATCGTCTCCGCTGAACAGCATAGCCAGCCTCTGCTGCTGCAGCTTCCAGTGCAGATCCTGGTTGATCGAGCTCAGCGACTCGATGGAGGATGCGAGATTGCTGTCGACCTTCATCGAACCGCCTGGCTCCTGAAGTGCACCGGAGGTACCAAAACCCGGAGCAGCCGTGATGAAGGGAGGGAGCGCGTGATAATTGTTGAACCCGAGAAGAGAGCCGCTGGGACCCGCCATCTGCTCTAGAGAGAAACAAGTGCTGGCGCCTGAAGTAGCGGCGGCGGCGGCCGTTTCGATGGCCGATGCATCTGAAAACGAGGAGAACTGGCTGTAAATTCCAGCGGCTGGCGGGTTGTGACTCTGAGCCGCCTTAGAGAAATTAGTAAGCCCGCCCAGCTGGAAATCCACGGCGGGGGACAAGCCGTGGAAGAGCTTGAAGCCGCCGAGCTCCGGGTGGGGTGGGGCCGCCGCCGCCGCCCCGGAGTAGTACTCCTTAGGGTCGGCCGCCCCGCCGGGGAAGAGCCTGCACGAGGCGGAGGAGGGCTTGAGCTTCTTGTTCTTGCGGCATCCACCGCCGATCGGGACGTTGCGGAGGGCGCCGCCCTTGGTCCAGTAGCGGCGGCAGGTCTTGCAGAAGTGGCGAGGCTGGGTGAGGCTGTAGTTGTTGTAGTAGCAGAACTTGGTGTTGGACGAGTCGCACCTGGGGCAGTTCAGGGCTTGCTCCGGCGGCTTCCCCGACGACGAGGACGACGCAGCCTTGCGCGAGCTGGAGCTTGGGGTGGCCTCGTCTTTACCCGCCATCGGAGGTGGTTTCGGCGGATTGGTACCGGGTGGAGTCATTTAGTTCTGTAGAGAGAGAGAGAGAGAGAGAGAGAGAGAACTTAGTTAGGGTGGATGAGTGGTGTGTTGGGTTTCCCTTGGGAGAGGGAAAGAGGGAGGGAATTGAATGGTTTCATGGACGGAGTTGATGAGAAATCAGTAGACAAGGAGGAGGAGGAAGAAGATGAGCTCCTGTGAACTTCATCAAAGAGAGGGTTGTCTATTGGGTGGCATAGGATTAGCCTGAGCCCTGAGGGTTAGAAATAGGAAATGGGTGGGCGTGTGTGTATACACACACACACACAAACTCAAAATTAGTTTTTATTTTTATTTATTTTATACACACACACACACACTCAAAATTAGTTTTTATTTTTATTTATTAAGAAAAGAAGGGTGATCGATTTGAAACTGATTTGGCAGTGTTAAAGGGGCTGCGACTAGCTTTAATAATTGGGGCTTCTTTGGATGCATAGACAAAATTTAAACCAAAGTGAGACAAAAAGTGAAGGTGATCTAATTTGTATTAGAGCATTTCTCTTTTCATTTTCATTTATATTTCTTTCCCCTTCTACGGTGAGGTGCCATTTACTCCATCTAACAAGCCAAAAAAAATTATTTCTAGTAAATCGTATTAATCAAAAGTAAAAAAAAAAAATTACTTCATTTATAGTAACTTAAAACTTTCCTATTTCTCAAACGGGAAGATGAAATTACTTGTGTAGCAAAGTATAGAAATTATCGGTATTCGGTAGCATTATCTATTTTGGGGTACATTAGATTTTCTCCACACTAAAGTGAGTCTATTTATCGGGTAAAAATTATTCGTCCACTGTAAACTTTACTTATTCACGGTTAATCTTGTAAAAACTCATATGATTGTAGTATATTTAATTTGTTTGAATTATCACTACTTACCGTCAACTCCGTTTGTTTCGTGAAAATTGAATTATTTGAAAAATATTTTCCTAAAAACAATGGCTTTTTTGGTTAACACAAATAAATGAATGTTTAATATTGTCATCATCCATGAAAATGTCTAAACATGAATTATTTAATACCTCTTTCTTTGGATTAAAAACTAAACGGGACGCATATATTAAAAATTCAGTGTTCAATTTAAATGAGATAGATTGTTTCAAACAAAGAAAGAAACCGTCTCCTTACGCCGTCATGTTCAACGCGTTGCTCAGACAAATGATCGTCTTTTAAACAATATTTTGCAAATCATCTATTTTCCTCAAAACAAATAGAACCTTAATAAATGGGGAAAATTGTCAAAAAAAAGTCCTAAACCTATTCTCCTTTTGCCAATTCAGTCCTAAATCTTTTTAATTTTGCCGATTCAGTCCTAAACCTTTTGCATTTGTGCCGATTCAGTCCTAAACCTTTTGTATTTGTATCGATTCAGTCCTTCCGACCAACTTTAACTGGCCGGAGCTGACGTGGACTCCGCCGGAGCTGACGAGGCAATTTTTACTAATATTTTAATAATTTTGAAATTCTTTATTTATTTTTCTTTTATTTCTTTGTTTTTTCCTTTTACTGTTCATCTTCTTCGATCTTACTCCTCCTCCATCTCCCTTCACCAGACTCTAAGCGATCGCCCGAAGATACCACCATCATCATCGCACCTCCGACACCAAGCCAAGCAGCTGAGAATCGTTGCCTCGACGAAGCTGCGACGGCCGTCGCAACCTCGAAAGCCGTAGGGGGGAAGGGCTCCTTGGGTTCGGACAGAGGGGCTTGGCGTCGAGATCCGGGTGGCACAGCCGCAGCTCGACGGCGGTCTCGACTTGTGTCCCGTGAGGTCCAGATCTGGGTTCTTCGTTCCAAGAGGAGGGTTGTCTGTCTCGGATCTGGTTTCGCAGAGCTGAAGGTCTTGGGTTTGGCTCGTGCAGCGACCGAGCCGAGCTAGCTCAGGCGGCTGGAGGAACGATGAACATTGGAGGAGGCGATTGTGGGTGGCTTAGATCTGGGCTGGGGTTCTCGGGTCAGCCACATCAGGCGCGCTGGCGATGAGCTCGGGCTGGTGGGGTAGCGACGACGCGAGGCTCGATTGTTAGAGGAGTTGAAATGGAGATTAGCTCTTGGTGTTGGGACTCAGTCGCGGTTACCATTATCCTTCTTCTTCCTCCTCTTCTTCTTCTTTTGTGGGGTAATTAATACGATGAAGCTGTCCTGTTTTCCGTATGAGGAACTGCTATTACGGTGTTGATTGCGGTTGAGTAAATCACACTTTGAGGTTGATTCCTTCGTTTGGAGAGATGGAGGCCGTCGAATCCAGGGTAGCAGGCGTCGTTTTGGATCTCAAGACTCCAGTTCGCAGACCTCGGTTCACTAGTCTGGTGAAGGAAGTGGAGGAGGAAGGTTGAACAAGATGAACAGTAAAAGGAAAAAACAAAGAAAGAAAAGAAAAATAAATAAAGAATTTAAAAATTATTAAAATATTAGTAAAAATTGCCCCGTCAACTCCGGCGGAGTCCACGTCAGCTCCGGCCAGTTAAAGTTGGTCGGAAGGACCGAATCGGCACAAATACAAAAGGTTTAGGACTGAATTGGCAAAATTAAAAGGTTTAGGACTAAATTGGTAAAAGTAGAATAGGTTTAGGACTTTTTTGACAATTTTCCCTAATAAATGCAAGTTGTGTTTTTGCAAACGAAAGTTGTTAAGTAAATACAAGTTGTTTGTGGTAACTACAATTGTTTTTTTATTTTTATTTTATAAAAGCGTGTTCTTTTTGGTAAATGCAACATGATCTTGGTAAATACTAATTGTTCTTCAATTAGATATAGGCCTTTGTTTGGGGGTAAAAATTACTTGTTTATGACATAAATTTGAAAAGATTTACCTTGAATGAATAGGATTTATCAGATATGGTTTACCAAAGAACAGATAAAGTTTACCACTACTTCCGGTAAACATAATTTTTTTTTGGTGAAAAAAAGGGAAGTTGGGGAACTGGTAAACATAATTTGTTGTCGGTAAATGCAAACTATTGTCAATAAATGCAAGCTACATCAGTGGCCACTATGTTGTCCGAACACTCCCAAGGTAACATCATTGGTCATCTTACATGGCACTTTGCCACACCCGTAAGTTTTGTGCCAACCGAGAAGAGCAAGCTATTACAGCCAGTGGCCGGAGCTGTAGGGAGCCGAGGAGGAATGCTAGCCAAAGCAATCGAGGTGGAAAAAGCTTATGGCAGGTTGCAGTAGACATTATCCATGATACTCCCCAGGGCAATCGAACTGGCAGGTAACCGTATGCCTTTGATAATGGAATGTATGAGATCCTCTTCAAGGGGAATAAGAAAGAACTATGGCAATGGCGCTAAACCTGCACTCTTATTCATCTCCTGCATCGTACAAAGACAAAGCAGTTTCTCATCCCCTGCCTTCCAAGAAGTAAGGGCAGCTATTGATCGGAATGGCTATATTGAAATTTTTTTATGAAGGTCTAATAATAAACCGTCCTAATTAAAATGTTTAGGGCTGTATTGACAAATGTATAAAATGTTTATGACTGATTGGATAATTTTCTCGACTTTAGCCAAATCCATCTCGCCAAAATCGAATTTGAAGACGATCGGACATGAGAAGGGCATTCATACACCATGGGTGGATGCAACAACATCACAGCAATTGGCATGGAAGCAACACCCTAAACACAATTAGACCTATCAAAATGGGTCCAAAATTCATTTAATAATTCATAAGTATTTAAATGGGTAATATGAAACTTAGCAAGCCAATAAGAGTGGGGCTTACAAAATAAAGAGACCAAAATAAGTGGGTTTTATAAATGAGTTCATTGTGAACCCATTTACAACCCACTTAAGACAACTCATTTAAGTGTTCTCTACTCTTTTTTTACTTTTACTTTTTATTTTTTATTTCATTTAGTTTTTTCCCTACTAAGCCAGCTGACCTTGCCGATCGTAGAAAAATATAAGAAAAATGCAAAAACAGAAATTTTTAAAATAAATAATAATAATATTTTTAAAAGAAATTAAAATTAAAATTTCATTTTTAATTACGAAAATAAAAATAAAAATATTCCTAAAAATTATAAAAGCATTCCACGATGATTTAGTAAAATAATTTTTTCAAAAATTCATAAAAAAACAAGTTCTCTTAAATTGAATTAAATATAGAAGTGGCTTACTAATATGAATAGGATGGGAATGGATCTGAGTTAAGAAATTTTGCACTATCACATGAGTCATTAATGAGCTAATTTGAACTGAATCATTTATGACTCGATCCAAAATTCGCTATCACCAATTCATTTGAAAGGCCTAAACACATCAGAAACGACGAGAGAAGTTCGAGAAAAAATAAGAAAGATGATAAAAATGGGAAGGGAGGCCCCGAGTTGTGATGTGATGGGGGCATGTGATGTGATGTGATGGAATGTACATGGTAACGTGAGAACTGAAAGCACAGAAGCAGCAGCTCAGCAGCAGGTGTAGCAGTCGGTACGTTTGTTAAGAGCAAAGGGGGAGAGAGAGAGAGAGGAGGGAGAACTCATAGAAGCAGAAGCAGAAGCAGAAGCAGAAGCAGTATCTGTAGAAGAAGCGGTGGTGGGGGCTGAAGCAGAAGCGGAAGCGGAAGCGGAAGCGGAAGCGGAGAGCGAAGGCAGGGCGAAACAGGGGGCAACAGAGATCTGCAGAGGCTCGGTCTCTGCCAGGCTTTGTCTGTTCATTCACTCTCAAGTCCTTTTTGCCTCCCTCCCCTCCCCCGCTCGCACCCTTTATTTTATTTTATTTTCTCTCCAAGCACAGAGTGTTCCGGCTTCTTTTTTTTGTCATTTTGTGTCCTGTTCACTTTCAATTCACCCCCCAAGTCCTTGTAAGTGATTCCCCACATACGAAACCCTAGTGCATATGGAACGCCAATAAATGTACGGGACAATGCCATGACAGAACAGAACCGATCACAGACTCACGATGTGAGACAGATTTATTGACGTGACATCGCGCTTCTTATGATGCGATCAAATATTGATTACTCAAAATCGAAACAGAATATCGCGCTCAGGATAGAAGAGACGGAAGCACTCGGAGCTTGAACAGCCTCGCCTCCTCCGAGTCCTGGATTTATATCCAATCTCCCATGCGCATGCCTTTGATCGCCGTTCCCATTAAGCATATTGAAATTGACTATAAATCTCTTCGTGTGATATACAATGTCCTCCATGGTGTATTTCAGTCTTGTTTTCACTTCATCTACTCACAAGACCGACGAAATCTTTACCATGCATTCGAGTTTGCGGAGGGTGTTAGGCATAAATATGAGATTATGCATATTTTTTTTTCTCGCCAGCGTGCATCCACCTTCTCCCTTGATTATGTATCTAAGTTGATTGATTGTTCTTTGATTTTCTAAATCATGATAGGATGGTTTGAAGATCTCGCCACCTTAAATGGTCTTATCGACATGCATTTGCATTTCCCATTGTGGAATATATAGAAGCTACTCAATCGCACCCTTTATCTACGGATACATAGATTTAAACACAACTAAAAGTCTTGTGCTCTTTAGTCGCCTCTTATCGCCATATTTCAAATAGCTAAACCCTGAGGCGAAGGGAATTTCCAGTTTCACACCGTTCGGATATCATTATATGCGTACGCGTGCACATTACTCTGGGTCGGTGCCCGCACAAATTCTATAAGCATGGACTTGAAATCGGTTCATGGAGCTTGCGGAATGATTCATGGGCCACTACATAGCTAGGTTTTCAAATCCGTAACTTTAGGTTATTAAACAAAAAAGAGAGAGAAAAGAAAAATAGATGGAAGTTCACGGCCAGAGAAGATAACAAAAAAAACAAAAGTGGCAGTACGAACTATACAAAACGGTCGTGGTCGTCCTTTTCATGTACATGATGCTTGTTGGGACGGTGGGGAACAGAACCGACAATCCAGGCATAAATAAGCCACTGGGAAAGTCGGAAATAAGCAAGCCAAGGATCACGTTTCTCTACATACACACAAGATTTATTTCCCAAGTACGAAAATTTTGCATGCATTCGCCCCCCGAGAGCCAGTTTAGGTACAGCCTTCGCCATCAATGTTTACATAGTGATCAGACAACAACCGTATTTTGAATTTTGACCCAACACACACACACACACACACACACAATAAAATAACAGAATAAGTATTATGCTAAGGGCCATTATAGAAGCAGACACCATTAATTTCTTGTGCAAGGCTCGGCTTGCTTCGCGAAAAATTAGACATTTTTAGAAAATATGTTTTGAAAAAAAAAAAGAGTAGGGTAGGGTAGGGCAAAATAGAGCGTCCCCAGTGAGGCGCGGCGGCCACCTTTGCTCATCGTTGGTGGTGCCGACAGGGGTCACCAGCCTCGTGAAGTTACCAACAAGTGACTCCCAAATGCAACCTTTTTATTTTTATTTTTACGTATTTGTTGCCCGAAACCATTGAATCATATTAATTTAAATATTGGGATATTGTCAAACTTCAGAGACAAGGATATATATTCTAATTACTGAGTTTTTTTATAATAATAATAATAATAATAATAATTTTTTTGCAAACACATAAACTAATATCTATGACAAAGGAAAACCACTGAGAAGGTTGGTCGACTGGTCTGGGATTTAATTTGCAAGCACAAGATCACAAGTTTGACTCCCCAGTCTATCCCCGATCGTAAGAAATCCCGATCAGTAAAGTTATGACTTAGGAAAAATCCCCGAGGTCATAGTCGATCTTTACATGTATGTGTGTATATATGTGTGTGTTAATCCTTCCTACTAAATGGGAAAGGTTCCAATATATGTACGCGCCAATCCCAAGTCAATGTCCACGAAGTCGACCCGTCGAGTTGGTCAATAATTATGAATTGAATGCAGAACGCATTAAATTTGAGAAGACACAGGACATACCATGCCTTTTGAGTGAGTTATAGCCAAAACAACTTGTTCATTGCGTGAACACTGATGTAATTTTTTTTTTCTTTTGACCAAATTTGGGGTACATGGGATCTACTATAATGTGGGCCACCCAGTAATTTTGTTTTCTTTGAAGGGGAGGATTCTCGAAACTTATCGCCCTATATTGGCTCAAAAGGTTGTCTCTTTCGATGGATAACGTATTAGCCAAGAAAATTAACAAAGAACAAGGTCGTAAACTTGTTGCACTTGTGCCAGTTCTGCTTTGAACTTTTCAATTATGCTTGTTGAGTCATAAACCTTTCGCCGATTTGCTAATTTAGTCATTTCGACCAATGTTGATCGGGAATTGCTGATATGGACGTCGGCTGTCTTACATTACATAGTCGATGCTCACGTTGAAAATTATTACAATTGGTTAAAAAATTTGATTTTTTTTTCTTAATTATATTTTCTTTTTCCTTCTTCCTCCGCCGGTCGCTAGGCCTTGGAGATGGCGAAGGATTGGCTATAGGGGAGGATCGACGAGGTCGAGGCTCGCCTGATCCTAGCGAGGTCGACTCTCGCTGGAAGTCAGCGACGTCGACCCTCACCTATGGCCAGTCGTCGGGCATCGTCAAGGCGCGATGACTGGCGGGGAAAGAAGAGAAAATATAATAGAAAAAAGAAATAATTAAAAAATTTGAATATTTAAAAAAAAAATTGCAAAAAAACTCTTCGTGTCAGCGTCGGCCTTACAACGTAGGACGGCTATCATCTATGTCAGAAATTTTGGACCAAAATTGATCGGAATGACTAAAAATTGACAAATTATCAAAAGATTTAAGGTATAATTGGCACAATTGAAAAGTTTAAGACTGAATTAACACATAGATGCAATAGGAGTTATTACTTAATTTTTTTTAAAAAAATTCCCCCACATTAGCCAGGCCGCTGAAAAGTCAATGAGAAAGATGTCGCCGTAGGCGCGGCCGCAATGTGGTTGGAGAGCTCGAGTCATTATTGGGAGATGTGATCATCGTGTAATGACTAACTAGGCCTCATACATGGGAACTAGGCCTCACACATGGGGCTTCATGTCTTGCTCAAACTTGCTCACAGCTAGAGATGTCAAATGGGTAGGTTGGGTCGGGTTGGGTCGAATATGATCCGACCCATATTGACCCATCTGACCAATATTGACCCATATTTACTGACACATACCCGACCTGACCCGACCCGACCCACAACTAACCCATACTCGACCCGGCCCGTTTTGACCCATATTATCAAAATACAATAATATTATAAGAAAATAATATTATCAAAATACTTCCATATAATAAAAAATCTAGTGAAATTTTTTAAATGATCAGGACCAGGATCGAGGCCAAGGCATGTGACCAGTCCCGGCCCCGGCCTCGGTCCCGGTTGCAGGCCCCGGCCCCGATTGTCGGTCCAAGCACCGGTTGTCGGTCCTGATCCAGGCCTCGGTCGCTGGTCTCGGCCCTGATTGTCGGTCCCAGACGGGTCCTGGCCCCGATCCTAGTCTCGTTCCCCTTCCTTGGTCCCGGTATTCGGTCCCTGGCCCTGGTTGCTGGTCCTGGTCCTGATCCCGTCCCTATTCTTGGCCCCGACCCGGTCCCCAGCCTCGATCCCCGGCCCCAGTCTCGGACGGGACCTAGCCCCGATCCTAGTCCCGGCTCCGGTCCTCGGCCCCAGTCCAGATCCCGTCCCTGGTCCCGTTCCTCGGCCCCGGCCTCGGCCCCGGCCTCGGTCTCGGTCTTGGTCTTGGTCTAGGCCCCGATCCCCGGCATTGATCCCTGACCCCGACACCGGCACCAGTACCGGCCCCGCCCTGCCCCCGGTCCTTGCCCCGAACCCTGCCCTGGCCCTAGACTCGGCCCCGGTCCCCTGTCCCTAGTCCCCAGTGCCCAGTCCCAATCCTGTTATTCTGTCAAGTCCTCAGCCCCGGTCCCGATCTTGGTATCCGGTCCCCGGCCCCAGTCGCCGGTCCTGTCCCCGAACCCTGTCTCGGTATCCGATCTCCGGCCCCGGTCCCGATCCCCAGTCTCGTTCGCTGGACAAGCCCCCGGCCACTGTCCCCGGACCCGGTCTCAGTATCCGATCCCCGGTCCCGATATCCGATCCCCAGCCGCGGTTGCCAGTCCTGTCCTCGGTCCCGTTCTCGGCCCCGGCCTCGGTCGCAGGTCCCGGCCCCCAGCACAGGTCGTTGGCCCCAGATTTGGCCTCGGCCCCCGGCGTCGACCCTGGTCCTGGCCCCAGCCCCGGCCCCCGGCGTCGGCCTTGGTCTTGGCCCCAGCCCCGGTTTCAAACGGGACTTAGCCTAATCCTAGTCTCGGTCCTGGTCCCGGCCCTGGGCCCCGACCACAGCCCCGACCCTGGTCTCGGTCCCCGGCCCCAACCCCGACCCCGGTCCAGTTGGTCGACCCAGGCTCCTGTCCCTATCGCCGACCCCAGCTCAGGTCCGTCTCCTTGGCCCGGTCGCCGGTCCCAGCGACCGGGACCATTTGCAACTTATGGAATGAAGCTGTCTTTATGGGTCAAAAATGGGTTTAAATGTGTGACCCATTCAATTTTACTTCAACTTATTAGACCCATTTTTAGTGAGCCCTTTAAAAGTTAATAACTCTTATATAACCCATTTTATACAAAATACGGGTCAAATATGGGTTTATGACCCATATTGCCAGCTCTACTCACATCACTTTCGACCAAAATAACAATAATAATAATAATAACTCGCTCACTGCACGAAATTTACATATAAATGTTAGGACCCAGCTAAGCTCAGGCCAAGGTTTGTGAATTAGGGTAATTCAAAATTGTCCCGATAATTCGATGGAAGGGCCCCGATTGTAAGCACAAATCACTAACACTCGAACCGGGTCTCGGCTTGCACTACCCTTGGGACCTTTTCGGAGCCGCGCTTTTTCCAATACCGCTGCGACGAAACCCTAGAGAGGAAAAGACCCACCTAAAGATTGATGTTAAAGATTATTCCAGTTCGAACACACGATCCCAAATTCCCAAATGAGTCGAGAAATGGACAGCAAGTCTTCCACCCGTGGCACATAGCCCTCGCTTTCGTCCCCCCCCATCTTTGGGATAGACAAACACGGGGGTGGGGAGAGGGGAGGGAGGAACGCGTGAGGGGGAGGTGGCTGGATTCCCGTGAGACCAGAACCGAGGACGAGACGAGACGTCACGGCGCTCGACTCGTTACACGCCGACTCACTCGACTCAATCGCTCCCATGCAAAAAATCACAAAGGCGTTACGAAGGGAGGATGCGTCGTGCGTCACGGGCCTCCTCATCTCTCGTCGTTCACGCCTCCTCCCCCCACCCGATATTCGCATTCGTCCACGCCCTCCCTTCATGCGAGTTCGCCCTCCATCGATCCACGACTTGGTCCGATGTGGGACCACGAAATTTTATCTAGTTTTGATGTTTAACTTCCGGGCGATGATTTAGAACCGATTTGGACGCCGCTTTTGAATTCAATTCGTGCAAACAAGTCAAAAGTGTCGCGACATAGGTTCTATGGATGCCCCCCCAATTCAAGATTCGAGCAATTCCTTCTTTCCTCCTCCGATGAAAGTAGAGTTTTTGCTTGAGACGCTGAAGTCACCCCCGACATATCGAGCAAATCCTTCGATAAAAACTTCCCACAAGAGTTGCGACACATGCACGCATTGGCACCGAGCAATTCAAGAAAAAAGAAACATGATCAATCGGTTCATATCAAAATTAGAATCGCCTCAAAGTTGTGTATAATTATCAAGCTCAATTAGAAATGAAAAATTCAAGATAATACAAGGCAAGTGGTGATCATCTAGATCGTGTGAAAGGTCGGTCTAGTTGCTTATAGATTTCTGACATCAGCAAAAGTTGACCCGAGAATGCCCTTTTGGCGCCACAATTGTTAACCAGATTGCAATCATTAAACAACGTTAAAAAACTTTAAACTTTGATATGAACCTCAATATTTGTAATTTCCAATGATATCGTTTATCTCAATAAGATCAAGTTGTTGGACAAAGTTGGTCCCAGTTCGAAACGTCCCAAAAAAAAAAAAAAATCATCTTAGAATTTTCTTCTCTAATTTGGAGCCCATTACGATTGAAAAAAAATCGCCATTTAAATATTAGGAACTTTGCACTCAAATAAGTTTGGTTGAAAAAGGAGTACCTATTCTCATCCTCATAAAGATTTCCGGATTTACTACGATCTGTAGTTGAAGAATATCGCCTATTAGGGCGCGCATGGCAATACTCTAGAAACTAACTTCTGCTTCTGAGCATAAGTTGATTTTTATACTTCGGAAGAGAAGTAATTTTTTTTACTTCTTCAAGTGGTTCCAAATATACTTCTGGAGCAAAAAAAGAAGAAGCTCAAGAAGTAGAAAAATGAAGTTGTATTACCGAAAGGATTTTTGCTCTAAAAGTTGCATTATCAAATGTATTTCTGTTCCAAATTCTATTCCAAAAATGTTGTCATGCGCACCCATAAGCTGCTGGAGTTCCATCCCATATCCAAAATGTTTTGTTCAAGACGACTGTCCATTCTTTTTTCTTCAATGAAATTAGGGTAAGAATCATATAAAATGATGCTTTTGTCACGTTCTCTGCCTTTTATTTATTTAAATAATAGGTAAGGTTGTGTATCGAGCCAGCTTTTACATAACCTCCATTGGTCTATTTTTCTGGACAATCTTAAAACCACATTCGTCCACATTGGCACGGTGCATTTAGGTTCGGTCTGTTTTACGAGAAATGAATTATTCAAATATTATTTTCTTTAAAATGATCCATTGTATCATTCAAAATAATTAGTCAATGATTTTTTTTTTACTATCGATAACTATTTATGTCTAAAAATATTTTCGTGAAAAATAAAAATACTTTTCGTTCGTTCATTTTTATGAGTGATATAAGCGTCACAAATCACTAATTTTTCGTGAAAAAATAGAACCTTGAAATGCTCCCAACAAAGCTTAGAGGAGCAACTTCACATGCTATCTAGACCAACACGTTATTGGTTTTCATGATATTTCTTTGGTCAATACTACCAAAAATTTCAAATTGGTACACCTGTAATAATTTTACCCCAAATCATTTTTTCACTATGAAAAACTCAAACTGATACACTTGTGATAAATTTACTCTAAACTGGTACATTTGTGACAAATTTACCCTTCGTTAGTTTTCGTTAATTTTGCCGTCAAGTTGATGAGTTGGATGATACGTGTCAATTGTCAGGTGTATACGTTACCCTATGTTTGCTATAGGTGTATCAATTTAAAATTTTTCGTGGTGTTAACTCAATTTAACGGAAATTAATATAGGATAAATTTGTCACAAGTATACCGGTTTATGATTTTTGGTGGTCAAAAAAATAATTTGAGATAAATTTATCGTAGGTGTACCAGTTTAATTTTTTTGCGGTATTAATCCTATTCCTTTTGAAGGGGATGTAAGGCGAATCCTCGATTGGGTTTTGTTGGTAGCGCCGCAACCTCCCTCTCTCTGCAAGACTTTTCTTAGGGGAAGAGAAGGATCTCTCTCTCTCTCTCTCTCTCTCTCTCTCTCTCTCTCTCCTCTCCCTTTTCCTCTCATTCTCCCTTTTTCATATCTTTATATCCTCGTCTTCTTTTAACTTATTTCATTAAATCTCGCGAATAATCCCATAGACTTTCTCCTTGTTGAGAGTGTTGTCTGGTAAGCTCACAAGTTCGAAGTGCGAGTATATCGAAAGAATATGCTACTTCGGATTTGCTTGCTTGCTTCGGCTCTGATGTTTGCTTCTTATAGTCAAGCGCGCCTTCTCTACTACTTTGGTAGTCATCTTTTTTGAAATTATTTTGTGATCAATTGGCATTTGTTTTACAGGTCTTCTCTTCCGATCTAGAGTTAGATTTAGGTTTGGGTGCTCTCCTGTTCCGATCTAGAAATAGATTTAAAATTCACAAGCTAAGTAGCACCGACACCGACACACAGACACGACATAACACGATGCGCCGACACGCCATTTCTCAAAAATAGAAAAATCTGACATGTCGGGGACACGTTATATATTAATTTATGTGTATATATATATATATATATATATATATATATATGATAAATTATCATTTTTATGATTCTTTAAATTAAATTAATTTGATATAAAAAGAGAGGTTATAATATATATTCATTGTTTTGTCTTAAAATCCTAACAAAGTTGATTAAAAATTGCAATGAACGAGAAATTTGTAGTAAAAATCATTTGATCAGCTTACGTTTGGTCGTGGCATGTAACTGAAAATTAATCTAAACATTGTTATTTCCCCTTGTGAATGGATTTATCAAGATATTGGATTCCTTATATTTGGTTGTGTGAGGACTTAAACTCATGTTACGAGCTAAACCACTTGAAACATATTTCTTGGTGCAAGTTGAATTGAGCAGAAGCCCATGTGTGCTTGCCAATGAAGGAGTGAGAGATGAGTAACGAGTATGGGAATGACAACAAATTGTCAAGGGACCTTTGCTTCGCACTCACGAGCAATGCCCATACAGATTCACATGGCTTCTTTGCTATATCCTGTGTCTCATTAGGAAGAAAAAAATGATAGGGAGAATAAGAAAAAAAAAATAGGAGATTCATGAGTCCCACATTGGTCTTAAGAAAGAGAGACAAACATGAAGTATTTTAAGAAGTTAGGAATGACACCTAGAGGGTTTACAAGTTGAAAGAAAGAGTCTCACATTGACTGTCTAGTAGAGGTGGCAAAATGGGTCTAGAACCCACATTTAACCCATGTTTGATGGTGGTGGGTCAAAAATGGGTTGGCTTAAGTACTTAAATAGGTCATAAATGGGTTGCTTAAAAACTTTATGGGTCATTAATGGATTTCAAATGGGCCCTAAATGGGTTAGCTAAGAAAACTATCTTAAAGCAATCATAAATAAGTTTTATGAATATTTTTTTAAAATCTAATTTTTTAATAGTTTAATAATTTGTTTTTATATAATTTTTTTTTCGTTTCTTTTTCATTTCTATTTCTATTTTGTTTTTTCTCCTGCCTTGGCCGTCGCTCTGCTTTGGCCGCCAATGGTCGTCGTTGCCCACCTCCGATCACCACTGCCAGCCGCCACCCTCCGTCGCCGCCGGCCGTCGGCCACCGCCACAATGCATGTGCAGTTGTCTCTATGAACATTGCTTTACGCCATTAATAGAGTTGCGTGGAAAAAATCGACCCACGCTTCCTTTTTCCCGATCGATTCATCCGAACATGACGAACTAGGGTGGGGTGCAGTTGAGCCGACTTGGACAAATACAGTGACGACCCCCCATATACACTTGATTGAGTATTTGAATAGAAATTTTTGAATACCGTAGCTTAACTCAACTCGATTGTACAGTCAAATTGAAGACTAAATGATAAAACTAAAATACTAAATGGCACCACGGAGTTGCCAAGCTATATCAAGACATCTTTAAATACCTTTTTTGTCATAGTGGCAGAAAATAAATCGGAATAGAGAGAGAGAGAGAGAGAGAGAGAGAGAGAGAGAGAGAGAGAGAGAGAGAGAGAGAGAGAGAGGGCGGTAGGTTCTGAATGCTACACCACGTGAAAGGAGGACATATCTATTTTCTGCCACCGTGGCAGATAGATTAGACAACTCCATTCCCCACGAAACTACAAAACCTACCCCCCTCTCTCTCTCCTTGCGAATTATGGAAATGGAGAGCCCAGCAATATACTAAATTGGCGACGGAGGTGGCGGGCAGCAATTTGAGGGTATGACGATGGTAGGAAGCGAGCAACGGTCAGTAGTGGCGAGCAGAGGTCGCAGGTGGCCGGTTATAATAAAAATTATTTTATAAAGAAAAAATTAAAATTTTTTCAGAAAAAATTCAATTGCATGTTTTAGCAATATAATTTTTCTTAATAAATTATAAGAAATAAATATTTCATAATTTAGCTAAATATATAAGTATTTAAGTAATACAGGTCGGGTCGGGTATGGGTCGGGTATGGGTGGGGTCGGGTTTGGGTCACTAAATTTGCATTGGATGAATATGGGTCAAAACGGGTTAAATGGGTCAATATGGGTCGGACCATATTTGACCCGACCCAAACCCGACCCGACCCACCCAATTGACGCCTCTACTGTCTAGTAAGAATAGCAAGTATGATGGATTTTTAAAATGCCAAGGATGACACGTGGATGCTTACTTCTCTTGGCTATTTGGCTAAGTTGAAGTGTAGTATACACATTATTTTTCATTAGAAAGGCCCTTCCTAATAGCTTGCTATTAAGGGCTTCCTAGTGTTGGCTTGGCAAACTTAGTTTTTTTTTTTTAAATAGACGCCCGCCACACGTGTTGGGGGCGTGTCCTTGGCGTTGACAGCGTGTCGATTTCCGGACACGCGTTGACCGCGTATAAGGGGCGTGTCCATGTATGACCCGACACACACCCCCTTTATGCGTGTCAGTGCTACGTTATATGTTCTTTTTCAATTTGTTGGGATTGTTGTTGTCATCGTTGTTATCGTCTTTATATTGTGATAGTGCTGGGGATGCCGAACTAAGCCGCACACCACTTTTTGACAAAGCCATAGTTATTAGAGAGAAAATTTTTTGTGTGCTCATCACTGATATTGATACGAGATTCGGGGATCGGCTGCCGATTATGCTTTGATACAACTTTTTGGAATGAGAGAGTCTCTATAAGTTGTATCAAGTTGATTTATCTTTCAAATTTACCTGTCTTGTTTGATTTGCATCTTATATACTTATCTTTCGAATGAAATGAAAATTTTTCTTTCGACGACAAAAAAAAAAATCTTTGGATTTTAATTTGACTTCTTGAAATTTACCACGTGGATACCCATCATATAATGTTATTTTTTTCCCGACATTTTCACATACTTAATTGAATCAATAATGAACTTTTTAAGCATCAAAATCAAGTTTCTAGCTTTGATGGTAGGGGTCGATATTCAAATTCTGTTTAAAATGAATCTGGTTTTTGATAATCCAAGGAAAGATCCTAGTCAAGTTGGAAATTATACAAAAACCATGTGTGTTAAGTTATGATCGTAATAAATTACAAACGTAGTTATAATTACAATAAACAAATGATGCGACTGGGGAGTAATTAAGATTATAAGTGATATTTAATAAATATCGATTATTATAACATTGATGACAGTAGAATGTAAATTGAATGGATTGAAATATTCCCATCCAATTCTATTCCTATGTGACAAAGTCTTTCGACCGAACACAAGAATCCCCTTTGATTCTGTCGCGACAATTCAATCGTAATTCTATTCCATTATCTCTCGGTTACATTTCATTGTGACAAATGTTTTTTTTTTTTGTTGTTGCAGAGGAACTGCTACCAACCCTTTTTCTTTATCGCTAGCACTTTCGCAATAATAATAATAATAATGATGTAATGTCCCCGTTTTGCAGTTCGAAATAAACAGGAATTAGACGAAACAGATTTGAAAGCTGAATTGTGCCAAAGAGAGTAGCGAACAATTCGGTTTGGGTAGTCCGATTGGATTCGGGCCCGAGAAAAAAATAAAGAAATGAATAAATATTTATATATTTGTTTCGGGCCGGCTAAATTCTTTTGGGCCTGGGAGCCCTCGGGCCATGTGTGCCCGCCAACCACATGTGAACCGTCCAAGGGCAGCCGCCTGAATTCTATCTATGCCGGTTGTGGCACATGATTAGAGAGAGTAGAAGATGGAGCACTTGAGTCTAGTTCTATCTCAGCAAACAGAAGTATATGTTCGCTTGCAGAGCCAAGATCCGTTGCCTTTTAGACTAGCTTGGGGGGCATAGTCCAATGATCACCAGAAGATTTTGTTTTGTGATGGACTTAAAGTTGGATTCCATCGCAACAACATGTTGAGATGCATAAACACGACTGGTAGATTGATGAAGACAACGTTATCCTTTGTGCTTTTCATTGTATCCCAATTTACGCACGATAAAGAGCGCTCCTCAAATTTGTGCATCATGTAATTACGTAAGTATGGATAACAACGAGAGTCGAACACTCGGAGTGATGCGTAATCAAGGTCCTCCTTCTTGAATCAAGACGGAGTATGGACTTCGATTGACCAGATCACTTGAAGGAAGCTGATTTATCAATATGATTGGTTGATGTAAACGCAACTACGAAATAGTTGAGTGGCATAGATGCCCTCAAATGATATGGCAAGGCTGAGTTCAACAATGTATCGATGTTTCCTCTCAGCAACAACGTTTTTTCCCTAGAGTAACTAGGCAAGAGAATTCTTGTTGTTGTGTGCCGCATTCACTAAGATGGTTGAGAATATTATTGTTCTTGAATTCGCTGCATCCATCGGATTGAAAATCTTTAATTTTCCTATCATGCCGACTTCAACTCATTTATGAAAGATATGAAAATCTAAAAGAAATATGACTTTTGCTTAGGAGTGTGCATGCTCTGCGCCGGACCCGGTCCCCATATTTTCGGGACCAGGGACCGGTGGTCCGGTCCGATTTCGGTCCCGGCCCAGTAGGGCTGCTAACACCAACCAACTGCTTATAAAAATCTAGCCCTTAGAAAAAATATGCTTCAATTGCATGTTAATTTACAATTTATAATCTCGGTTGAATGAAAATGTAGGTAAGTTTTTTTTTTTTAAATCATTGTTTAGTTTTGTTTTCAAAAATTTATATATATTTTTTCTCTATATATATATATATATTTTATAAGCTGTCCGGTCTGGTCCGGGCCGGTCCGGTCCTAACATATGGAACCGGGGACCGGACCGCCTGGTCACCGGTCATAACTCAAGATTTATGCTGTAGGATTCAACCCAGCACTGAAGGGATAACCTAAATTGAATATGCCAGGTCATTAAGAAGGCGTATTAGGAACTTGGAACAAACAGAGTAGAACCAAAATTTTAATCTAGTACCAATGAATTCTTACTGCAGGAGAATCGCACACATACGGATCGTCATGCATGTTCAACGCACCTGTCAAACTATAATCTTGCTGAATCTTTGGTATTATGCTTCAAGATCGGTGACAAAGAAACTTAGCCAGACGTTCGACCTCAAATCTGCCAGTCAAATTTATTTGGACACCAAAGTTTTCACTTGACACCATCATAGGCATCAGTCTCTTCAGGAACCTCACACTTATTTTAAGGTGTTGCCAATATCTATCACAAACCGGTACTTGACATCGCCCTTGGCAAGGCGGTCCATTGCCGTGTTCAGATAGTCGATCGGAATGACCTCGATGTCGGCGGTGATCTTGTGCTTCGCTGCGAAATCAATCATCTCCTGAGTTTCCTTGATTCCGCCAATGCAACTCCCGGCCACAACCTTCCTCCCTAAAACCCCAATCGAGCGGTATGATATGTCAGTTTGTGTTTAGCTAAACACGACATTCGGCGGTTTAATAGTTGATTTTTAACATTATTCCTGCGGCAAAGGAAATTCTTACCCATGAGCAAGGGAAAGACAGGTAACTCGAGAGGCCGATCAGGAACACCGACGAGGATAAGCTTTCCGTTATGTTTGAGCAAACCAAGCAAAGGCAACATCGGGTGCACAGCCGAGACCGTGTCGATTATACCATCCATTGTTCCCATTGCAGCCTATTGACCAAAAAAAGTTTCAGCATAAGCTCAAATCACATAACATAAGACGCAATAGCAGTACCACGATCCAGAAAAGTCACCTGAATTTGATTGATGTCGCTGCTCACAAGGAATGCATCGGCGCCGTGGTGCTGGAGCGCTTCCTCCCTCTTCCCGGGAGAGGAGCTGATCACGGTCACCTTGACCCCCATCGCCTTTGCAAATTTCACAGCGACATGGCCCAGTCCACCGAGACCCACCACGCCCAAGTGGGTCCCCGGGCGGTCGAGCCCGAAGAACCTCATCGGGCTATAAACAGTGATCCCGGCACAAAGCAGAGGAGCGCCGGCGTCGAGAGGCATGTTCTGCGGAAATTTGATGGCGAAGTGCTCGTTCACCACCATCATGTTGGAGTATCCTCCGTAGGTCATCGTCTCGTCATGGTATATGCTTCCATAAGTCAGTATCATTTTGGGGCAGTAATTCTCGAGATGGTCGTGGCAACTATCGCAGGAACCGCACGATCCGACCAAGCAGCCCACTCCCACTTTGTCTCCCACCTTGAACTTCTCAACGTTGCTTCCGACCTCCACGACTTCGCCCACAATCTCATGCCTGCATTTCAAGTAGATTAACATGTATATGAAGTACAAAGAAAATCAAAATCTTAATGTTTCAGATATGTAAAAATTTCTGTAGGACTGTGTGATCAACGTGCATCTAATGTTTTTAACATTTCATGTCTTACTAAAGCTTGTCATGCATCTAGCTGCACCACCTATATTGAGTTTGACAGGTGAAGATGAACTGCAGAAGTTGGACTCACTGTTGAATTGGGGGATGAAGAAGATGAAGTTAACTTCGTCTTAGCAAGAGAGACTAGTTCTTCCGTCGTTCTCGCTTTGCTCATACTAATCGTAACCTAATCGATAGAACAAAAATCATAATCAAGGGTCTTAGTGGGTATTGACCGGCGGGTAGGGACTAATATGACCCCACGGCGACAACGATGAAGCTCGATTTCGGAGTCACGAAACTGGCCCGAGCTTCGACCAAAAAATTGACCCGAACAACAGAATCCGGACTTTGTGAGGAAAGGCAAAGCTACCCTCTGATGTTTAAGTTAGTTTTTGCATTGACCCGAACAACAGAATCCGGACTTTGTGAGGAAAGGCAAAGCTACCCTCTGATGTTTAAGTTAGTTTTTGCGAAAAGGAGCCGACCGCCCCCGGGGGAGGTCACTATGAAAAGGCTGTCGTCGTGAAAGGCGGGGACCAGTCATCCCCATTGCCGATGCGAATCTCAACTAAATTTAGACGCCATTTATTTCGCAAAAAATAAGAAATTCAAAAAATATTTTGTTGAAGATATTGCTCTGTACATTTATAAAAAACGAACGAGCCAAAATAAATCTTTGGCTGTACATTTATAAAGACGCCATTTTTTTTTTTGCGAAACCATTAATTTCCGACCATCCATTCTCATCCAACGTGCAACACGAACTTGACCTATGGCTGACGTGAGGTATTCCTCAGTCTTTCATGTCGTTGTGCCTTTATATCGAGGGCAGATGTGCCCTGTCAAATCAGGGCCGTCCGTTCAATGAGGACATTGAACGGACGGCCCTGATTTGACAGGGCACGTCTCTCAATCAATGAGGACGTGGACGACCACTTTTTTCTTTTTTCTTTTCCATCTGGTCGGCCTTGTCTGGCAACAAATTTTTGCCTGAATTCCAAGGCAAAGCAACAGAGGCTAAAGTTGAAAAAAACACTCTCTCTAGTCACTTCAAGAGAAAATAGGAGCATGGCATGATAAGGAGGATTCTTTGTGTGGCCATGTCCTGATCTTAGTGGCCCGGATCTAGGTCGCACATTTGGTCTCTTGTATGGCACCCGCCCCTATGTACTAAATCTTTCTCCAAAGGTTCATCCATGATCACTTGGCCTAATTCCCTAAAATTCCCTCAACTTTAAAGCCGATCCAAATACTTTAGATCCAACCCTAAATCTACTTCAAATCTGCCCACTTAGCATCATGTCCAAAAAAAAAAATCCCATTTTATCATTGCTAATTTTCATATACTAGAATGGTTTTATTTTCAAGATAATTATTCATTTCATTTTGCTGATGTATATTAGTTATCGACGTCTGGACAATGGAGGTAGATTTAAGAAAAAATTGAAATTTCGTATTCTTTAGACAAAACAAAATTCGGGATAGATTTGGGATTGAACCTAAAGTATTGAGTTTTTTGCGAGACAAATTGAAGTTTAGGGAAAATATGATACTAGACATGTAGTTTGTGATTTTTTTTTTTCTGAGACAAAAAGAAGATTGACGACGGAATTGAAACTAGACCTAAAGTTCTGATGTTTTATTAGGGAATTGAGCCCGTGATCATGTTAAAATGATTATATCAAACTCTAAAGGTTTTCTCATGTTAGTTTAAAAAAAAAAACCAATACTATGTGATTTTTTATTTTTGTGATAGTTAGTTGATTTGAACTTTGATAATCTACTTTTATGTGCACTGCACCTTTTACTGAAACAATACATTGAAATCATGTTTTATTTATACTTGAATTTTCCATACTCCAGTTTAAAATGACAATCTGCGCGATGGGAAGGTTAACGCACAGTTAGAGCATGAAATGGTCGTCGGACCGATCGAAAGTATCCGACCGGTTTCTACGATCTCGACAGAGTCTTCAGCCGTGAAGAACGCAACAGTTAGTAGTTACCCACAGAAGCAAAGTCTGATTACCCTTTTCTGTGTGCGTGTGTTTTTTTTTTTTTTTTTTTGCCTATTTTAATTAACTCGTAATCAAAAGATTAAGAACATGATTGCCCCAGGAATCTACGTGATTAAAACTTCACTTAAATAAATAATAAACCAGTCAACATGGTGCTTACGAGGAACTGGGGAAAAAAAAGAGAAAAAGAAAGGGAAAAAAAAAATAAAAACAGAGGAGATTAAAGAAAAAGGGAAGAAAGATTTACCCAGGAACAAGAGGATAGGTGGAGAATCCCCACTCATTCCTCACGCTGTGGAGGTCGCTGTGGCAGACCCCGCAGAACAACACCTTGAACGTCACGTCTTTCTCTCCCGTTGCCCTATCAATGTCCAATGATCACCAGTTTCTTGTTAAAAGCTTGAAGACAGAGTGAAGCTATGGCGATTCCCACCATGTGAGAATGACCCATCAAGGGAGAGAGAGAGAAAACAGGGGAAAGGGAGAGATATACCTGCGGGAGAATTTGAAGGGAGAGAGGACGCCGGAGGTGTCTCTCGCGGCCCAGCCGAAAGCCTCCTGTGGGTGCTCTTGCTCTGGCGACTTCACCATTTTATTTTCCCTTATTAAAATATTCATAAAATTGATTTTATAAGACCATGGAGGAGTTAATGCACCATGGAGTAATTAATGCAAGTTTGGTGTGATTATCATTACTAGGTGTTATCATTACTAGGTGTCTTGGGTTTCATAGTAATTACATGTTGTGTCATCATTACTAGGTGTCTTGTGTTTCATAGTAATTACATGTTGTCTTCATAGGAGTGTTTAGTTTTTGCTATAAATACTTGAGTGTGTTGTATTGTAAGATAAGCAAGAGAGAAGCCAAAGCAAGTGTTCTCCAATATACAGATTTTCTCCATCCATTTCGTGCCTCATTTCTTATATCCGAAAGGTCACCCACATTGTGTTTTTCGGTTCCAACATTTGGTATCAGAGCTAGAATGGCATCTACTAGTTCCGTTCAAATGCAGCTTCCAAAGTTGAACGGAAAGAATTTCAACAACTGGGCTGTCCAGATGAAGGTTCTGTTCAAATCGCAAGATTTGTGGAATCTAGTTGAAAGTGGCTACAACGAAGTAGCCGATGCCGAAGCATTCGAGGCTTTGAGAAAGGAGGAGAAAGAATCTCTGGTGGAGTCCCGGAAGAAAGATCAGAAAGCATTATATGCGATTTTTCAAGCCGTGGAGGAAACGATATTTGAAAAAATATCGAGTGCCGAGACCGCGAAAGCTGCCTGGGATATCTTGCAGAAATCCTACAAAGGCGATGATCGTGTCCGGCGGGTGCGGCTTCAGACTCTTCGAGGTGATTTCGAGTCTTTACGCATGAATGACTCGGAAACAATATCGGCATATTTTGATCGTGTACAGGCCATCGTTAACCAATTGAGGGTTAATGGTGAAGAACTTCAAGATGTTCGTGTCGTAGAAAAAATCTTGAGGTCTTTGACCGAAAGATTTGACTACGTCGTCGCAGCGATCGAGGAAGGACAAGACGTATCAACTCTCACGTTGGAGCGGTTGATGGGTTCATTATGCTCCCATGAGCAAAGAATGAACCAGAAGTCTACGGGTTCCGTTCCCGAGCAAGCATTGCAAAGCCGGGTCGCTCAACCAAACCGAGGAGGCTATCAAGGCGGTCGAGGTCGTGGAGGAGCCCGAGGTAGAGGTGAGAATTCAAATTTCACCAGAAAATTTAGAACACCTGACAAATCAAAAGTCAAGTGTTTTAAGTGTAATAAATTCGGACATTATAAATCCGAGTGCCATGCAAAGGCGACGTACGTGCCGGCGGAACATGCACATGCCACAGATGCTGAAGAGTACATGGTACTAGCATGTGCGAAGGATGATTCAACTATCGTGGATACCAACACATGGTATCTAGATACCGGGTGTAGCAACCATATGACCGGAAGAAAGGAGTTATTCTCACAGCTGGATGAGACAAGCCGTGGCGAAGTCAACTTCGGGAATAAATCAAAAATTCCCGTGATGGGCAAAGGTAACATTAATATCAAATCCAAAGATGGTACTAATGTTGCTATTGCAGATGTTTACTTTGTGCCAGGACTTTTTTGGAATTTGCTAAGTGTTGGGCAACTTTCCGAAAAAGGCCACAAAGTTCACATTGAAAATGGAGTTTGCACAATCAGAGGTGTAAACAACAAGTTGATCACGACGGTACAAATGACGAAGAACCGGATGTTTCCCCTGACTCTTCAGACGAAGAATCTCTTGAGCTTTCAAGCGATGACGAAAGACAGCAGCTGGCTGTGGCATCTTCGATTTGGGCATCTAAATTTTCGTGGAATGAAGCAATTAGTCCAGAAAAGGATGGTGACCGGCATGCCGTTGATTAACGATCCAAGGCGTCCTTGCGAAGGATGTCTCGTTGGAAAACAGCACCGAGACTCTTTTCCAGTTGGAAAAGCCAGAAGAGCAAACCAACCACTAGAGTTGGTACATACCGACATATGTGGCCCTATTGAGGTGGAATCGTTCGGACAAAAAAGGTACATGCTAATTTTTGTCGACGATTTTAGCAGAAAAATATGGGTACACTTCTTGAGGGAAAAATCTGAAGCTTTTGGCAAGTTTAAAGAATTTAAAGTCTATGTTGAAAAACAAAGTGGCTTTAAATTGAAGGCGTTGAGATCGGATAGAGGTGGAGAATTTACCTCAAATGAATTTCACAAATATTGTAAAATTCATGGAATCAAACGTCAGTTGACTGCCAGCTATACTCCTCAGCAAAATGGTATAGCAGAAAGAAAAAATAGGACAATTTTTGAAATGGCAAGAAGTATGCTGAAAGCTAAAGATTTGCCCAAGAAATTTTGGGCAGAAGCTGTTGCTTGTGCTGTATTTGTACTAAACAGGTGTCCAACAGTGAGTGTTCTTGGAAGAACTCCAGAAGAAGCTTGGAGTAGAAACAAACCAGATGTTTCGTTCCTACGAGTATTTGGGTGCGTGGCATATCCCCATATACCAGACGAGCGAAGAAAAAAGCTGGATGACAAAAGCGAGAAGTGCATCTTCATCGGCTACAGTGATACAACTAAAGGTTATAAGCTGTATAACCCGGTCACTGAGAAAGTTATTATCAGCAGGGATGTCCAGTTTTTAGAAGATGAGGCCTGGGACTGGAACCAGAAGGGTGACCAGAAAAACATCATCATCGAAGATGAACCACTGGCGGGTGAGACAGAAACACCTCCATTATCTTCAACGAGTGATCCATCTTCCTCATCATCTTCAACTGGAGGTACATCTTCACCAACAGCAGTTTCAGAACCACAACTACGTCGTTCACAACGATTGAAGGAGACGCCAGCAAAATTCAGAGATTATGTGGTCACAAGAAATAGAAACAGTGATAGCGAAATCACTGATGAAACACTGGTAAACTTTTGTTTATTTGCTGATTGTGACCCTGTAACCTATGATGAAGCAGCTGTAGATGAAAAGTGGATTGAAGCAATGGATGAAGAAATTCACTCCATTGAGAAAAACGACACATGGGTGTTGACTTCTTTACCACCCGGTAAGAAGCCTATCGGTGTCAAGTGGGTGTACAAGACAAAGTACAAACCCGACGGTCAGGTGGACCGTTACAAGGCTAGACTGGTTGTAAAGGGCTACAAGCAGAAGCCAGGTATTGATTATTTTGAAGTATTTGCACCAGTTGCCCGGATGGATACTATTCGGATGGTATTAGCACTTGCAGCTCAAAACCATTGGAGAATTCATCAAATGGATGTGAAATCAGCATTTCTCAATGGTGTCCTTGAAGAGGAAGTATATGTGGAGCAACCACAGGGTTATGAGAAGAAAGGGCATGAAAATCAGTTTTACAGACTGAAGAAGGCTTTGTATGGATTAAAACAGGCACCACGTGCTTGGTACACACGTATCGACACATACATGTTGGAGCATGATTTTCAAAAGTGCCCTTATGAGCATACACTATATGTCAAGTCAAATGCTATCGGTGACATCTTAATTGTGTGCATTTATGTTGATGACTTGATATTTACAGGGAGCTGTGAAAAAATGTTTGCTGAATTCAGGGAGGCTATGACTAGCCAGTTTGAGATGACTGATTTGGGACTGATGTCCTATTTTCTTGGTCTTGAAGTGAAGCAAACAGATGATGGCATATTTATTTCTCAGCAGAAATATGCTAATGATATTTTGAAGCGATTTAAAATGGAATCGCTGAAGCCAATCCGAACTCCCGTAGTAGAACGATTGGAGCTGAAGAAAGAAGGAACCGGTGAGCTGGTAAATCCCACTTATTTTAAAGGCATTGTTGGCAGCTTGAGATATTTGGTTTCTACAAGGCCAGATATTACCTATGGAGTGGGTATTATTAGCAGGTTCATGGAAAAACCCTACCAGTCACATTTGCAAGCAGCAAAGAGAATTTTACGGTATGTCAGTGGAACTCGTGATCATGGAATTTTATATTCTTATACTGACAACTTTGGTCTAGTGGGGTACACAGACAGTGATTGGGCAGGTGATACCGAGACTCGAAAAAGTACGTCGGGGTATGCTTTCTTTCTTGGATCAGGAGTATTCTCTTGGTCTTCCAAAAAGCAACAAGTTGTTGCTCTCTCGACAGCTGAAGCAGAATACATGGCATTAGCTTCAGCGGCTTGTCAGGCGATATGGCTTCGTAGGATGCTGCATGAATTGATGCATGAACAAACGGGTCCTATTAAAATGATGTGTGACAATAAGTCGGCTATTGCATTAGCCAAGAATCCTGTATTTCATGGCAGGAGCAAGCACATCGACATCAAGTATCATTACATTCGTGAGCGAGTCAAAGATGGTGAAATCGATCTTAATTTCTGCAGATCAGAAGATCAGCTTGCAGATATTTTGACGAAACCCTTGAAGGCGGATTCGTTCGAAAAATTGAAGAAGATGCTTGGTATGGAAATCAATTTTAAGGGAGGCTATTAAAATATTCATAAAATTGATTTTATAAGACCATGGAGGAGTTAATGCACCATGGAGTAATTAATGCAAGTTTGGTGTGATTATCATTACTAGGTGTTATCATTACTAGGTGTCTTGGGTTTCATAGTAATTACATGTTGTGTCATCATTACTAGGTGTCTTGTGTTTCATAGTAATTACATGTTGTCTTCATAGGAGTGTTTAGTTTTTGCTATAAATACTTGAGTGTGTTGTATTGTAAGATAAGCAAGAGAGAAGCCAAAGCAAGTGTTCTCCAATATACAGATTTTCTCCATCCATTTCGTGCCTCATTTCTTATATCCGAAAGGTCACCCACATTGTGTTTTTCGGTTCCAACATGATGCAATGCGAGGATTTTCTCCTCTTCTTCTTCTTCCTTTTTTTTTTTCTCGGGAAAATGAATGCGGCAGTGATGGAGGGGAATAAGTTGGCCTGTTGAGAGATTATATAGGGGAGGAGAGACGGGGGTGTGGGAAAACAATTTACACGTGGACACCGTTTCGCAGACTTGTTTAGCATATTCAGTAAAATTATCCTAAACTTAAAAAGGAAAAAAGAAGTAAATGCCCAGAAATATTGTAATTTCGTAGAAATTCTGTCAATGATACGCAATTTTATCTGCAATATTCAATGAATGGTGTAATCTAGTCGGGTCGAGCCAAAGAAGGAAGAATAAAATGAGTTTGTCAACTTTGGAAACTCTTGATGCACTTGCCAATTGTACAAGAACTGCTTGAGCGGTCTTGATCTGATTGAGAGTAATTTCTGGAATTGCTTTGGTGTAGAGAGATATTTTCTCCAATACGCCCCAACAAGAGAGGTGTTCCATCGCGATTGCCGGCCTTGGACCGTAATTGAATAAACCATTGTTGTCCAATTTCGCATCTCTTTGCCGGCAAGACACGTTCTTGCGCCATGAATGTGAAGGAGCGTTTAATCCTCAATAAATGCGGACAGCAGCTGAGTATCTACAAGTCATCGAAGGAATTACTTTGCTGTGCTGTATAGAGGTATTTTCTCCAATGATACATAGTGTGTTATTGATATAAAGTATTTTTTCGCTTCGGTGGACCAGACTTTCAAGCTGAGCACTGGCGAGCTCGGGCTCCGGTCCTAAGCATGACTTTAAAAGGCTTCATCCAATATCTCGATAGGATCTTTGGATTAGGGGTGTGCATGGTCCGAACCGGTCCGGTCCGGTCTGGTCCCTGCATGGAACTGGGGACCGGACCAGTAGTCATGGTCCCCATATTTTCGGGACCAAGGACCGGACAGGGACCAAGGACAGGACCGGATCGGGACCGGCAGTCCGGTCCGGTCCGGTCCCGGTCTCGGCTCAGTAGGACCGCTAATTATAGGGTGGGTTTGGTTCAGCATTTGAAATGAGATTTGGGGAAATGTAAATGCCTTCAACCTAAAGGGATTTAGGAAAATGCTAATTGCATTTGGTAAAATCTCATTTGAAAATGGGCTTTGGATTGAATGGTGTTTGGTAAAAACAACATTGCAAATGAGCTTTTAATGTAATTTTTTAAATTTTTACTTAAAAATTTACCTTTTGTCGAACCGGAGAAAAAGATAAATAATAAAAAGTGGGGCAAAATCGAAAATATAGGAAATTGATGAGGTTAGTTTTGAAAAGAAAAAAATCTATTAGCATTTGGCCAAATGCTGAAAGTCAAATGCTAGTCCTTAGTAGCATTGGGCTTTCAGCTTTCTCAAGGTTAGCATTTGCTTAAATGCTAGCTTATTGCTGAACCAAATGTTTCAGCATTCTCTCAATAGGCTTTGGGGGCTGAAAACTCATTGGGAATGCTGAACCAAACTCACCCATAATCTCCTGTAGCATTTTGAGCACGATGGATTGATTATGGAAGTAAAATACTCTTGTTTTTGAAATAATTTTCCAAGAATAATAAGGGACGAGGGAGGTTGAAGTATCTCCCGCAGCAAACTAAGATTTTTGCTTATTTTGCCAAAGGCAACCAATCTTCTTCACTGAAGGGAAAAAGGAATGTACTATTACCATTGAAAGCTTCAATAATTCACACATCTCCGATCAATCAATAGGCACCTTCCAATTCCAATTTTTTATGTTTCTATTTCTACCAGAAATCATCATATTTTTCTAATTGTGGATATTTATACAAATAAATAATTATATATTATAATCGGTTCGGTCCGGGCTAGGCCGGACTGGACCGCCCGATCACTGATCCCACTTATTGGGACGGGGCCCGGACCACCCATCTCAAAGACCGGTCCGGGCCGGTCCCGATCCGACCCAGGTCGGTCAAGTCCAGTTTGCAAACTCCTACTTCGGATCCTTTCGATGTAGAAGCAAAGAGAGGGTATTCCTCCCTCTTGAGAAAGAAAAAAGACACAAGAGGAACGAGGGGCACAATGTGCGGGGTACCGGCACGGTACCTCAACTTGGGAAAAAAATTCTGGTGGTGACGCAGGCTGGAGCTCCGGTGAGTCGACCTGGACCAACGACGGCGACCTAGTCTCTGTCTCGTGAAACACGACGGCTCGACTAATTCTGTCCAATGGTCAATAAAGGAGTTTTTTTTGGCCACAAGTTTTGATGCAGCGACAGGCCACAGCCGTACTAATTCACAGAAAGGGATGACTCATCGACGAGCTGAGGTTCGTACAGCCCATGAAAGCAGCGGACCCGGATAGGTACTAGGTCGGTTCCGCCAATGCGGTTGAGATGTTGACGTTGCCGAAGAAAGAGTCTCCATTCACACTTGTCATGCAACATGCTGCAGGGGCCAGTGTTGAGAACTCGCATTTCATGTCAAACTGCTTTGGACTGGAATCCAAACTATGGTATCGTTCCTCTGATGTTGACTTAGAAGGGATTAGCTAGAATTTCATTGCTGCAACACCACCCTCGAAGGGGTTTACCCACCTGATTAATTAACTCATGAACAAAGCTCGGGGATAATCGTCCTTAGCTGGTCCATACTAGATATGCTAAAATGGGCCATGAAAATCTATTTCCTAATCCATATATTAACCAATGTGTGATGAGACATGGAAATGTTTCAGAAATATAGGTCTAATGAGATATGAGTTTAGTATAGATCGGATATGTGTTACTAGATTTACATTACAATAAAATAAGTTTCAAACGAGTTTATTTGGGTTGGACCACGCATGGCCTTGTCCCCATCTAATTCATACGAAAGATCTTCCTCAAGCCAACAGTCTGCTCTCCAATCCCGAGCAAAGGGACAAAAGGAATTCCTTCCTTACAGCAGGCATTGCCATTCTCAGGATGCTCGATGCCCTGTCTTGCTGAGTGCCAAATGTCTGTATGAGGGGAATAGATTCATTTTTTAGAATCGTGCTGCATAAAGTATTAGCAAAGGAAGCTATTCTCCAGCATTGCTCAGCAAACATTGTTTTGATGAAGAACCGCGAGTCTAGACTATACACAAAACACTTGCTGAGATCCTAGGCACGATGGATTCATCTTCTCTGTCTTCAATCTCCAACGCTAAGCAAAATCTGCAATAACTAGCTATTGATGACCTTGGACGACCAATGAAAATTCTTGTCGATAACTTCTACGTCACATGCCGATCAACATCACTTTATCGGTGAGTTGTCGATTTCTTTTATGTTATCAACTGTCGTATATATTGTTGATTTTTGTTTTGACCGAACTCTATTTTCGCTGATTAAGTTTGCCAAATGTCAATAATAACAAAGCAAATTAGTCATTTGTTTTGTGTCAACATATTCTTCCTTTTAAAAGAATTGAATAGCTATTGGATCATTCCTTTCTTTGAGAAATCATCATTTAACGTCTACGCCATTTTTGTCCCTAGCTTCCAAGGGTTATTATCCCGCATTTTTGCGGTATTTCTCACAAATCGCCACGTCACATCAGTCCAAAGACTCCAAACACGTTCTAAGTACCTTCATCAGATAATACATTATTTGAGTCCAAATTTGCCATTTCTTTTTCCCCCTCTGCAAATTTTTGACAAAAAGACACCTGTAGTGCCAATATTTGTGTGTGACACTCACTTTAGTGTCGATATTTTCTACTGTATCACTTAAGTGTCAAATCGGAGAAAAATGATCACCAGACAAAAATGATTTCTTAAGTGCCAATTCCGACCAAACAGTACTCGTGACATTTTTTAATTAATTTTTTAAATTATGTAGACTTTTTTTAAAAAAAATAGTCCACTTGGAAATTGTTTTTTTTTTAAATCAGTCCACGTGGATGACATGTGTATTATCTTTTTACAAAATAAGTTAAAACATTTTTAAAAAATTAAATTAAATTTTAAATTAGCCAAATAACTAAAAAAAAAAAAAAAGGAAATTGAGGCGAGGGCTTCCATTGCCAGCAATGGCCTGACAGCGTCGACCTTCGGCCACTGGTTTGTGTGGTGGGAAGCGGTCGCCACGCCGAGTGCCGGCAGCCCTCGCCCATGCCTGACCGTGGGCCTCCACCACGGGGGTCGGCCGCCATTGGCGACTCGTGGCCAGACTTGGGCGAGGGTTGCCGGCCCTCACCAGCGCTCAACGGGGCGACCCTCGCCTCGACGTCCAGTGGCTGGGGGTTGCCGACCCCAGTGACATGCCCCCACTCATCACAAGTCAGCCATTGTCGACGACGACGGTGAGGGTTGTGCATGCCTTCGCCGTTGTAGTTTATCTTTAATTTTTTTTTCAGTTTTTTTTTTGTTATTTAGTTAATTTTGTAAATAAAAATGTTGAATTTCGATTCTTTTATGTACTTTTTAACCTTTTTTTCTTTTCAATTTTTAGCTTATTAGGTTGCTTTTTTTTAATTATTAATTTTTTACATTTTTTTTTATTGCTGATTGGGATCTCCAGCTAGCCACGTATGTGCCACATATGATTTCCAGCAAGCTTTATCAGACTTGGCACTAAAATAACTGTTTTTGAAAACATTGGCACTTAAGTGATAAAAAAAAATAGCACTAAAGTGAACACTGTACACAAATATTGACATTCCAGGTGTCCATTTGCCACAAATTTTCTCATCTTTAACCTTTGTCTCCAAAATTTCTCTTTTTTTTTTTTCCTGTGAATTCCAGATTTCCTTCCACTTCTTCGTCTCCTCCACTCCAATGGCACTCGTTGTAAAAGCTGATGGTCACTCACTTTACTGAGCTCAAGGAGTTCGAAGAGAAAACAAGCAGTTTCTGAACAAGCTTGATGACGGTTCTAATCAAACTGTTCTTGGCCCTTACTTTGAATCCCTTCGTCAAATGGGTGGGTTGGGTTGGGTCGGGTCATAAATGGTCCGACCTAAATTGACCCATCAACCCATTTATGACCCATTTATGCAAAGTATAAATTTTTTGACCCATACCCGACCCGACCCATACCCAACCCATACCCGACCTGACCCATATTAGTAAAACACTTATGTATTTAATCTAATCTAAGAAGACTCATTTATTATAAATTTTTCACAAGTTTATGTTACAAAATTAATGTGGACAATTTATGTTTTTTACCATAACTTAAAAAAATCTGTATTTTTTATTTTTATTTCTTTTTTAAAAAATTATCTGTAATTTTTTTTCCATTTCTTTTAAAAAATGACTTTTCATTTTTCAGAAAAAAAAAATATGGTTTCTCCTTGTGAAGGGAAGCCCGTACGGTGACCACCTTGGCTCCTCCCATCTCGACGTTCTTCGGTCTCACCACCGGCAGCCACCACTCTCCCGTCGGAGAACCTTTGCAAGACGGCTCCAATTTCTCCGCCGGCGGTGCGGATTCCTCCATGCCAAATATCAACTCGAACTCGCCGTGCTCGCTCTCGACCGCGCTCTCCTCCTCGCCTCCGATCTTCTCCGGATCGGGGACGCCGGCGTCAGCGTCGCTCAACAGTCTCTACCCCTCAATGATCACATCGATATACTCATACTCAACCTGAAACAGAGCTTCCCTTTTCACAAACGAGTTCTATTTGGGGGAGGAAAGAAATTCCCAGATCATACGGTTCTAGAGAAGGAAAAAGTTAGAGAGAGAGAGAGAGTGTGAGTACCATTGGAGATGGCGGCGGCAAAGGCGATGGCGGCGGCGGTGGCGGCGAACGAGATCCGTGTGGAATGGAGAGTTTTGAGACTAGAAGTGTCGGGGAAGAACCGAAGATGAAGACGATGGCTGCGTGCGTGAGGGGAGAGGCAGTAAATAGGTTAAATGGGTTGGAAATGGGTCTACGATGGGCCCATTTACAACCCGCTTGTCTTGATTTTTTTTTATTTTTTAAACCCATTTGTTGGCTTGCGAAATTTAGACTGACCCATTTATGACCCATTTAGATATTATTGGGTTATTAAATGGGTTGTTGACCCATTTTGACAGGTCTACCCTTCATGTTCCGCAATCTTTAAGCCCTTTTTCTCCTCGTCAACGACAACAAATACTTTCCATGCACCAAGACTCCATTCTAGAATGTCTCCGGTCAAGGAAAAGTCATAGATTTAGTGTTTTTCTCCATTTTTTTATATTAGGTCCTTCAAGCAAGCTGCTAGCCTGAAAGCTTGATAATATTGTTAGTTATTTCTAACCACACGATCTCCCAATTAATGAGTATTTTATGCAAAATATGCCGTGATGGTGTTTGGATTTATAATTGAAATTGTACCATTTATGATAATACTGTCAAAAAAGCATTTTCCTTTTTTTAATGGTACTTCAGATTATAACTTTATATCAACAATGCCTAGGAACAATCTCGAATTAGTTTTTTTTTGGGTAAGGAACAATCTCGACTTAGTTTAGCCTCATAATTTTCGTTTTTTGACTTGAACTTAGAGCCTGGTTTGATAGGTTCTTTTCTAAACGTGTGGTCTTCTATAACTAACAGCTTCTTTCTTCTCCTCAGACTTTATCAATCACCCTCGTGAATAATCTAGCCATTGCCAGCCTTTTTTCATTATGGCCCTCAAGCTTATGACGTTGAGCGTTGCCATCGTACTTTTTTTTTAAAAAAAAAAATGACACAAATGAACTCTGAACTTTGGCCCAGTGTACAATATCATCCGTGAAATTTTAATTTGTTCAATGTGGTCCATGACCTTTAACCTAAATTGCAACGTCGCCCCTAAACTTTCAACTTATGCAATATGGTCCCTAGACTTTTCTTACATATTCAATTTAGTACTTGGACTTTATGAAAATGTTCAATGTTGTCATTTATTAACTCTGTTAGAATATATTTTTGATATTCAATGTGGGCTCTATTAATTATTATCGTAAATATTAATTGATCTAATAAAGATAAAATATAATAAATATAAAATATATACAATTTTCTATTTAGTTTAATATGGTGCTAGTGTGGGCAAAGATAAACTTTATCTATAATGAGCGGATAGGTTTCAATTTCTAAAATAGAGCTCAAGTCTCTCCTCTAAACCCTAATGTCCGCATAATCTCAAATAAAGAGTCATCAGAAGCAGTACGCGCCAACTATAAAGGTAAGACATATGTTGGTTCATTGGAACCATGATGATATTCTCTAATGGTACATCAGGTTTCATGACACTTATATTCTCTAAGGAGGATAACATAAGGTTTCTCTATTATTTGAGATGTTATCCATTTGCCACACTACCATATTAAATTTATATCAATAAAGTTAAGAGCATTTGTGACCATGAATGGCTCTGTGTCTTTTGATACAGTTACTGTCAAGATTCGATGCTTAAGACTTTATGTGATCAGATTGACTATTAGGAATTATCTCTAGACCAATATAAATATGCGCATATACAATATAATTTCAATTAATATAGCCCAAATAGGAGAATGTTAGAATATATTTTTGATATTCAATGTGGGTTATATTAATTGTTATTGTAAATATTAATTGGTCTAATAAAGAAAAAAATATGTACGGTTTTCTATTTAGTCTAATATGGTGATGGGTAATGTAGGCCAAGATAAACCTTATATATAACGAGCGGATATGTTTCAATATCTATAAATAGAGCTCAAGTCCCTCCTCTAAACCCTAATGTCCGCATAACCTCAAATAAAAAGTCGTCAGAAGCGATACGTGAGAGGCCATTTCATTGAAGCCAATGATAAAGATGATTCATAGAGGAAAAGCTCTTGGGCATCGGATCGTTGCAAGTTTCCGCAGCAAGAATGATGGATCCGAAATAAGGTACATCAATTCTTCAACTTTATGAATCTGTGATTCGTGTATCTATATGTGATGATTTTAGGTTGCTGCATAAAGTAATTAATCGCAGCTTACAAACTCAACTTAACGAAATTTACTAATTTAGCTTCTAATCCGATATGATTTAATAATGTATAAAAAAGTTACACTTGGATTATCCACGTAAGATGTTCAACTCAAATTAGAATATAATAATTTGTTTAATTTGTTCAATTGGGAAAAATGATTGTCGATGTCATTTGATGACACATATTATTACATCTTGATTTGAGTTGGATTATCTACGTGTATTATACAAGTAAGATATTCAAGTCAAATTAGAATACAATAATTTGTTTAATTTTTCCAATTTCGAAAAATGATTGTCAATGTTATTCGATGAAATATGATTATTATATCCAGAGTTAAGTTGAATATCTTACATCGATAATCAACATGTAATGTTATTCCTTTGTCCATCGTTCAAATTTACTGGATTGAATGTAAAAAAAAAAAATCATTAACTTGAATTAATGGAAGGATTACATAGAATATTTTCATATTGTCTAGGGACTAGATTGAATATTTATTAAAATTTCAGGTATCACATTAAATAAATTAGAAGTTCAGGGATGTAATTACACATCGTGACTTAAGTTCAGAAACTATTTATGTAATTATCTCTTAAATTTCTTTTTTTATGGAAGTGATTTCGAAGATGACCACATAGAATATGCTCGCCAATTCAAGCATAATAAGAAGTTGGGAGGACCTCCATCGATAGAGCTCCTCTGTCGAGCCTCACCCTACCCTCGCCTACCTCTGGCAAGGGCGAGCCTCGCTCAAGGCTGGGAGGTCGACCGTCTCTAGATATTAGCGAGGTGAAGCTCTAGCGCTTGTAGAAACCCTACTCTTTCTCTCTGCCCGATCGGAACTTGCAAAAGCAAACTAGAAGTGTTCTGTGCTCTGTTCAGTCAAACTAGGAAGTGCAAAAGCACTAGTCCAAAGAGCCCAGTCGTTGGTAAAAGTGTTTCTCGGGCCTAGCGTTGGCCCATTGCAGTAGGGGTACTAAGAAAGTTGCAGATTGATGCTCTTGACTTGTATTCACTAAATTATTTAAGGGAATAGTTTCTATGCTTTTCTGACAAAATAAAGTGTAATTTAAAAATACATTAAGAAGCAACTTAAATATCGTCTGAAAAAAACTACACTTTATAAAAGACTTTTGTTAGTCTATTTTTGAAAAAGTTGAAACCTTTGTTAGTGGGACTCAGGCCGCAATGTCTTCACCGCCGGGAGGAAGAGATAAAAACCAACTGATGCAAATTTTATGGGTCGATTAACGATTTATGTACGATCCATTATGGCTGGACGTTAATATTACAAATCTATTTTCATCCGGCCCTTAATATGTCTAATAACAACCTTTTTAAAACCCAACCCTAAAGGTATCAGTAAAAAAAAAAAAAATGGGTCTATGGTCCATTTTGACACCTCTACCAGGATTGTCCTAACGATATGGATTGTATTCTATAAGAACCATTACAAGAACAACCCCTTTCTCGGTACTTAGGACATGAGCGGAAGAGATGACGCTAGAAACTGTGGCTAAAGGGCTCAACCTTGACATCAAGGAGCTAATTACTAACCGGAGAGTCTTCGAAGCCGGCCTCCTTCTTTTCCTGCCTTAGCCTAATGGACATAAGTCGCCGACAAATTGCATTTTCTGTCTGCGTACGTTTATGAAGGATCAATCATAGTCCATTAAATACGATATGATGGCTTTCTTCCTATAAGGATTTCATAGGGCATCTTTTCCATCACTGATCCGAAAAAGAGCTCTATTCATGATGTATGATGCTGCAGTAATAGCTTCAGTCCAGAAGTAGGCATTCTGGTTTGATATGTCCTAATTTCCTGCACTCAAAACAGATAATGTCCTTATCTTTGCTTTTTTCTTTTCCTTTGAAAGGTTTCTTTTCTTCCGAGAATCTCTAATTCTTTTTGCTTTTGAAATTTTCGCCTTTCTTCATAAGAGTCTTGAATCTCTTGGCGAACAAGGCCATCTCTATGTCGTCGTCTTCTTCAGTAGATGTTTCACCTCCTACACCTTCATTGTCAGCATTGAATGCACTTACCTTTTTACCTTTGGCAAAATTTTGCTTGTTTAAGCCTTCAGCTTTGTATGACATTAGTATGCTTATGAGTTCGTCCATGGCGATGAGTTGGATTCTTGTAGTTTCTCGGACTGATGTCTTCATGGTTATCCACGCATCAGGAAGTACTCTAAGTAGTTTGTTCACTTTTTCAGAGTCCGTAAAGGTCTTCCCTTGACTGGCCAAGCCGTTCACTATCTCAGTGAATCTTGTGTACATCTCTCCTACTGTTTCATTAGGGCTCATCATGAACATTTCATATTTTCTGAGTTGGATGTTCATTTTGGTCTCCTTTACTCTATCCATGCCTTCATAGACTAGCTGAAGTTGATATCACATCTCCTTGGCTGAAGTACAAGAGGAAATTCGATTAAATTTAGATGGAGATAAGGCACAATAGAGACGATGTCTAGCTTTGGAATTAATAGCGGCTCTTTTTTGAATTAGTTCAAGGTGAGCGGCAGCCACTTTATCGATTTGCTTAGCTGTTTGTTGTTCTCTATTAGCAGCAGCAATAGGAGTAGTAGTAGCTGTTGAAACTTCTACATTATTTTGGATTACATCCTACATAACTTGATCATAAGCATCAAGGTAGGCAAACATTCTATTCTTCCAGTAGTTATAGTTGTTTCCATCAAAGTATGGAGACTTGTTAGGTGTTGCAGATTCATTGCTTAAGAAGCCACCAAAAGTTAGCCATAGTGAGGATCTTTATTCTTTGAAGAAAAACACTTCAAATAACAAGCAATAGAGCTCTGATACCAATTATTAAGACTGGCGATGCAACCTAGAAGGGGGATGAAGATGATGTTTCGAAACTTTTTCAGATTTTGCGGAAAACTAAAGGTGATATGAAAAAGAACGAGTGAGTAAATGTTCCGCTAAATAATATCTAGGTGAATGCAAGTAGAGATATGAGCTAGAAAAAATTGGCAGACCAAATATATAGTGGTTTGGCTTCTCTATACCAAGCCTACGTCCACTCCATATAACTAAAAGTCACAATACGAGCTAGAATGCACTAGCAAACTAACTCACAAGTTACAAATAGTACGTAAGCTGATCTTTCATCGATAGATCACACTATCTTGATGCAGCATCACTGCTCAGAGTTGTACACTTGATTTTGCACGATTACAAGGCAATAACATATCACAAGATCTTTCACACTTATGCTTTTCAACTAGAACAATTTCTAGAGCAAAACTTGGATACTCAATCAGTTTAGGTACCATCTCCTTTGTCTTTCACGACCTCCTCCTTTTATAAGCCTCAGCAAACTAGCCATTGGAGCAACTCTGGAGGAGCAAAAGAGCCATTGAAGTTTGATGAGACAGTTTTTCTTTGCGCTAGAATGGCTTTCTCTCCGTCAGACAGGACTTTCCTAAAATAGGTGCTGACCTGCTGTTCCGCACTGGCAGTTTCAATTTTTTGTGACGCAACAGAGAACTATTCTCGAGAAGATAGAATTCTTCTCGTTGGCCATTTCCGTCATGTGTGGTCAACATCAGCTGATCTTTTCGAAACATTAGCTGGATTTTATACTCCTAGTTTAACCTGATCTTTTAAGTTCTGATATCACATATTTGGTGATAGATCTTTTGAGGACCTCAATGAATGTTTTCCTAAAAGTGCTTTAGTCTTCACGCGATTTTTATAGAATGGCCATCTCATGATCCTTAGCCATAAGCAAAAAAACAACTGCACACCAAAGGTAAATAAAATGCCAAAGGATAGTTTGGAAATCATCAAAATATTTTATGAAATGTTCTCCAACAATTCACGTGAGATTTCAATCAGAAAAGTCAAAACAAAAAGAAAAGAATCACGGCCTAGACTTGTGCAAAGAATATCCAATCAATAACACCAGCGAATAGAAGGATGAATAAAAGAATTAGCGAAATCCTGCAAATCGAGAAATAATTTCTCTTACTGTGGAAGTTCTCTTTCAAGAAAAGGAAATGACATAGGAAACGAAGTGCACAATGGAACACATAGGTCAGCAACATGTAAGTAAAAGAGAATTGTTTGAGTCAAACGATTGTCTATTACTCCCTTCCATCTATTCGTGCAAGACGAAGAAGGAAAGACGAAAATAAATGTGCACATCATGGAATGTATCTGGGCATCGAAAGGAGGGAAATTCATGGACCCCCGTTCTGTTCTGCCTCGGTGACGAAATTGTCGTCCTCAGACTCAATGACAGTCGGCATTTACTTGGTAACGAGCAATCACCATGACGATGGTGCCAGTTCTAGAGCTCTGCTGAACTTGCACCAAGTTCATGAATTCAGCAGTAGTTTCCTCTTTCTTTTTCCGGGTTACCTCGGCTTCTTCCCCCAACCTGTGATCTGCATCTTTGCTGCTTTCCCCATTGCAATCGAGGCCCTAATCTTTTGTTTTCATCGACCTCGCAACACCGATACCTGCTCAAAGACGACAACTTGACTAACCTCTCTTTACTAAGCACCGAGAAAGCAGTAAACCCCTCTACGACCTTGGTGTCCTCTATTTTGTAGGATTGAGAAGTCCATCTTACTGTTTCCGTTGCTCAATATATCCTTGGTTGAAACGATACTGAGTCGAGCATCAATTAATTTTGACAAGCGTACTTCTCCATCATGAGTGTCGTCGCTGAACTGATTACTTCGCACGATCGTCAGTTACCTACTTGAGTTCCATTAGGAAAGCAATATCTAAAGTAGGTGATTATTCAATCTAATTTTGAAATTCCATAGTTTGCTTCCTGATTTGAACTAATTTGATCGGATGTGACTCTAGGCATTATCTGATTAGGAGTTAACGCATATAATTCAAATTTAATTGTTAATGCCATAAGACGAGGGTCATTTTTGTGATTGTATTATAGTTTGTCGTGGTCAAACATTTTGTCAAGATTATGACATTTGTTTATTTATTACGCAAGACGATGGATTGTTTTTTCGGATATCATAATCTTTTTCCTGAAATCTTGAAATATCTTACTATGGATTGAATGTATTCTTATCCTATACTAAGCAACCTTTTTTTAAAGGGCATAAAAGAAGATGTTGCTTTCACGCCCCGCCGTCCTTTCGAGGGTGCACATCTGTTCATGCCGTAAACTTAGTCCCATGATACTCCTTTCTATGGCGACAAAGAAATGAGACTCGCATGCGGAAGAGTAGAAGAAAATAAAGACACATCTCCATGCAAGATAACCCAAGTAAACAAAGAATAAGACACGGGAAATAAAAGACATTTACATATCAAGAGATGAGTTCGTACAAAAGGGTCAGGGGTAACTACATCAAAAGCTAGGGTCGAGGAAGGTTAGGGCGACCAAAAAGCATAGTTACTGTGCCCACAAAAGCCACTAGTCTCCAAAAGACAACTCAAAAGGGCCTAGGACATCCGACCTGCTAGGTGGTACTACTATCTTCGGCTCGGTTCAAATCTTCTTCGGGGTCGTACTCCGAGAGAGTCTCAGAGCGTACTTTGATGGTGTCTTCCTCATATAGACCGTACCTTGACCATCTGGAAACTCTTCAAAATAAGCTGTCATCTCTTTCGGATATCCCAGACGTATCGGTAACATCTTCAGAGCTTCGGGTCTGAAAAAGAAGGATCCCACGACGGGGTGAGACTTACGTCTCAGCAAGCTAGCCTAACCGTACCTAGGCCATCCGTCCCACCAGACCAAACAATCATAATAACAAACAATCAATTGGTAAAACAAGATCTGACATTTTCTCAAAGCATCGAGTCATATTTTCACAAGTATTTCAATCAAAGGCAACATGGCATAGACTGACCAAGCTTTCGCACTAGCTGACAATCACTTTCATCATCACGTGAAATAAATAGAAATACACGACCACTTTCAAATATCTGGAGACTAGCCCTTGTTCAGACGTCTCAAGCTATCCCAATCAATAAACCCGCCTTTAGACGCATCAGGCTTAACATCTCACCACCACGCTCATGTCGACATGTCAACTTCTCATCTTGTGTTCAGACGCATCAGGATGTACTTTCAATCACAACCCCGCGATAAAATCGCCTCAAGGTATACATAGCTCGTAACCTCGCGTTCAGATGCATCAGGGTGCCACCGGCCTCAAGCCCTCATCTCATCAAGATACTTGTCCAAACAAACGTGCTTTAACACAAAACGAAATTTAAGAGCCGGTATTACACTACCACATAGGCAAGCAAGGCACGTCAACAAGTACGTCATCAATTCAACCACGAGAACACAATTCTATGGAAAACTAGCACTCACAGCTCATTCCTCATCAAGACCATTCGGCTTTTAATCAATCAAGCAACAAAAGTCAATCAATTCATCGATTTTCCAACGAAAATCGTCCAGTCGCGTCCAAACGTCCTAGTATAAGTTTAGGGGTCGCATACCTTCGCTTAAGCTAGCAATTCCAGCTAAAATTCCCTCGTCAAGCACTGCTTCAAATCGATTCCTCTACTATCCAAAACGGGGCAGCAAAACGACTTAGGAACCATCCATCGTTACAATCAATTTATTCAATCTAGCCCGAATTCCACCAATCGTGGACCTCATTAACAACTCAAGGGACATTCTAGTATGTCCTAACAACACGTTTAGAGCACGACGGAACCACGAACAGCTCCCAACAGAACCGAATTACTTAGAATCAAAACAGGGCAAAATCGGTTCTGCTTCCTCATGCATTAACAGCCCACTAATCAACCTTAAGCTCCAATTTATCATCAATTCCACTTGCCAAAACCTAGATTTACATGTCTAGGATATCCCCTAACGATTTTGAAGTGCAATAACACCCCTAGGATGTCCAAATGGTTCAGCCTCCACAGATTGTTCACCGGTCAGATTTTTGCCCAATTCTGTCCACTCAAACTCAGCCATGAAACACCCCTAAATCTCAATTAAAAAATTCATTTCTGCTCAACCACATGTAGTACTATATGTTATGAAGCTACCCTCGAAAATTTGAGGTCATTTGGATTTTCTATGAGCTAGAATCACCACCTTTCCTCAGCTAGCTCAGAATCTGTCCATTTTTTTTTTCCAAAAATTCTCATAAATTAACCAGACCTCCAAATGATACAAAATCAATTGAAACTTGTTAATGACATCTTGAACTAACCTGTGGTGGTCGGAGGCCAACCAAAAGGTCACCGGAGGAGCCGTTCGTACGGACCGAACGGGGCGGGCAGAACTGGTCGAGCAGGGATAGTTTCTGTTCTTGGTGAAAATGCTCAAAATGAAGATGATGGAGGGCTGGTCCATGAAATTCTGAGGGAGTAGCTGATAAAGATGAAGTCCATTCAACTTTGGTCAAAGTTCTAGAAGATTAGGCTTAGTGGATAATTAATTACTTACACCAAAGGTTGACACTTGTCCTTAAACTCATAATATCCAAGCTTCAATTGTCCATAATGCCCCCCTCATTTTCAGCAGCCTTGGGAAAGAAGTAAAATTGCCAAATGACTAAAATGCCCTTCTCAAATCAATTAGGCAAGGTTAATCCTTCAAGGACAAAATGGTCTTTTCACACCTTTCGTCCGAAATGTCAGTTTTTCCTATATAAACCACCCTTGATGAGGCGACGTCCATTTCAATTCAAATGTTTGAATTCCTCAATGTCCAATACCCAAATCTCGAGGTTCAATTTCATGTCGAACTATCGTCGACTGTAATTCCAGTTTATCTCAAACTGACGGACGACTCTTGCAGGCGCTACGCGTATCGTCCTTGGGATTTTCTCAAGCCGTGGCGACTTTGATTGTCATATAATTGCGAGGGTTTATCATTCGTTCCTTTGATCCTGATCATCGGAATCCGATTTAGGAAATTCTTGCAAATTACACATTGGTTAAGTGGAATCACCCGCGTCCCATCGTATAACTCTAGCAAGACATTCCATGATCGTCCTTAGATTGATCTCAGCCGCCCCAAGATATTCCCTCGACAATTCTTATGGTCAAAGTGCCATTTCTCATTCAAATTCTATGACATTTCGAATTCCAGCCCCTCTCGAAGCTATGGAATGGAAGGATATCGATCGGTGTGTTTCAGTGGTATCTCGCTCGAAGCAGGCCACTCTCGAGTTAACTGACCGAAAGGGAAAGACTAACGCAAGGTCGGGTACGTGGACCTGAGGATTTTAAATAAGAAATGGCGCTTTGACCATAAGGATTGTCGATGGAATATTTTGGGCCAGCAGAGATCGATCTAGGAACGATCATGGAATGCATTGCTAGCGTTATACGTTGGGACGCGGGTGATTCCGCTTAATCAATGTGTAATTTGCGAGAATTTCCTAAATCGGATTCCGACGATCAGGACTGCAGGAACTAGTCGACACGGCTTAAGAAAAATTCCAAGGTCGATACGCGTAGCACCTGCAAGAGTCGCCCGTCAGTTTGAGATAAACTGGAATTACAGTCGACGAGAGTTCGACATGAAATTAGACCTCGAGATTGGGTATTGGACAATGAGGAATTCCAATATTTGAATTGATATGGACGTCGCCTCACGAGGGTGGTTTACACTGGAAAAATGAACTTTCGGACGAAAAATGCCAAATGACCATTTTGCCCCTCGACCGTTGGTCTTACCTTAAGAAATTCAGAAGGTCATTTTGGTCATTTCCCCTCCTCCATATGCTGCCGAAAAGGATAAGATTAAGTGGTCAAAGAAGGTCAAAGTCAAGGAAGCAACCAATGGGAGGTTGCCATGTGTCATCTTTTGATTGGACCAAGCATTAAATGGCATTAATTGTGATCTTGACAAAGTGGAACCAATTATTTGATGGACAACCTCCTTATCTTCAGCTGGTCGATCACCCTCACTCCTCCTTGCCAATTCCTTCATTTTCCTCTTCATCTTCACCAAACAGAAAACTGCCCAGAAAAATAGTTTCTGACCCTTCTGTTTGGTGCCGTCTAGCGGCTCTTCCTAGTGTCGTTTGGTCGAGCCTTTTACCACAGGTTAGTTCAAGATGTCCTTGACATTTTTCCGTTAGTTTCATGATTTTTGGAGGTCTGGTTGATTTATGGTGATTTTTGGAAGAAAAGCGGACGGATTCTGAGCTAGCTGAGGAGAAGTGTTGGTTCTAGCTCTTAGAAATTCCAAATGACCTCAAATTTTTTAGGAGAGCTTCATAACATCTAGTACTATGTTCAAATGGTTTATGGCTGCAAATAAATGGTTTTAGAATGAGTTTTATGGCTGATTATGGGTGGTACAAAAATGGATAGATTCTGACTTTGAAGAGATCGGGCTGTTTCAACGTCTTTGGAGTATCAATCCTCTTCAAATCTCACGGTGAGCTTCCTAAACCCATAAAGGAAGGTCTTAGAAAGTTGATTATTGAAGGATTGAGGATTAGAATCGATTCATGGCTCGATTGAGCGGTTGGAACACAAAACCGGTTCTGTTTTGGATGATGTTCTTTGTGTACCGATTCTGTTGGGGGCTGATATAAGAGTGTTTTGACTTCAAATTGACTCATGGGACTATCTGTAATGTTGATTAAGGTGTTAGTGGAAAGTATATGAAGTGGCTTGGGATTTAGAAGTGATTTAAGGGCTATTTGGAGCAGGAAACACCAAGTTATATTATGCTATGCATTTTACTGTTTAAACAGAATATATTAAGGGTTTATGGAAGTATTGTGGTGTATTCGATCATTTGATGAGGCATCTTGAGTTGCCATTTGATTAATGATTGAGGGATTGGTATCAAGGAAGTGAGAATTGAGTGGATTTTGACTCGACATTGATGAATTTCCTAGGACGGTACGAGAACCTTGGGTTGCCGAACATTTGTGGGGTTAATGAGGATTGATCGAAGTGGATTTTTGCTAATTGCTTGAGGTAAGTTATGCCTAAACCTTTATTAGGAGGTTAGGTTACTAAAGGATAGAGTTTTGAGTTGGATTGAATGATTTCATGGCCTGGATTTTGTGAGAGGCGCGAGGGAGTCCAAATCTGTCTGGTTTTGTGAGTTAGCATTCCTTGGCATGTTTGATTGAAAATCAATTGTTTAGGGAGCCCTAATTGACCATGAATGTGTGTTTTAATGGCTATTTGAGCATGTGAGATGAGAAGTCGAAAGTTTTGATTGAAAAGAAAGCCAAGATTGAAAGTGCTGAAAAATGTGATTTTGAGTCAAGCTTGAAACTATGAATTGGCCGTATTTGTTAAATTGTCCGAGGCCTTGTTTGAATTAATTCGTGTGATGCATGTGCTTGACGGAGAAATTTATGACTTGAAACATGTTTTGTCCAGTGACGGGCGTTTGAAATAAATGCCTCGAGTAGGCGATGAACTGCTTGATTTCATTTTATGATGGGGAATATGTTTTGTCCCGTTGAGGGACATTTGAAACGAATGCCTTGTTTTGGCGATGAATCTCCTGTGTTGTTTTTGAATGATGAATTTTAAGGCATGAATTGTTTTCTTGAAATGAAAAAGCTGAGGCTTTCTATGACTGAAATTTTTATGAATGAAATGGCGTGTGGGATCGCCGAGGAAATTATGTGTGCACTGGCGTGTGAGATCGCCAATGGCGTGTGGGATCGCCGGGAAAAATTATAAGTGCACGGGCGTGTGGGATCGCCAATGGCGTGTGGGATCGCCGAGAATTTATAATTTGGCCAATGTGTTGGGAGGGAGTTACTCCCATTGGACCTGACGAGGTCGTGCGGCTAGAGAGTCCCATACTGACACGATTCATCTCGATTGATAATGGGCGTTGAGAGTCGTATGGTGACCGAATTATCTCTAGGTCCGAACGCGAGAGTCTCATATGTACCGACGGGTCATATGGAGACCGAATCATCTCGCAGCCCTAAAGTGGGCGGCCCAAGATGGGCGGAAATGGAAAGACTTGTTTTATGAGAAATTCAAAGAATGGGTTTTGAGAAATTGAAAATGCCTCATGTTTGAAAATTTGCCTCATGATTTGAAATTGGCCCAGAGAGGGGCGTGAAAGGAAATTGGCCCAGAGAGGGGTGTGAAAGAAAAGAACGTATTTTATGAATATTTCAAGGAATGATTCTTTTGAGAAAGAAGTGAAAATTTCCTCTTGTTTTTGAGGTGGCGTCATGCATTTGTTTCTGATTGAAAACTCTGCCATTGTACGAACCTTTGAGTTGTCATGATTTTCTTGATTGGGTCAAACTGTTTTGAAAGTACTAAATGTCATGTTTTGGAAAGTACCCCCGTTTTGCCATGCCAAAGTTTTTAATACCAAAATACCATGTTTTCCAAAAGTGTCTGGAGGCACTGGCAGCCTAGTTTAGGGTTAGGTTCGACTTACTGGGATTATATATCTCACCCCGTCGTGGGACAACATTTTTCAGGTCCCAAACAAAGGAAACCAGTGCTCGCCATGGATTGGCATTCGATGAAGTCAATGGAAGAAATGATCATGAATCCATTTGTGACCATAGGGTTGAAATGAAGTATTTGGGGATTTAGCATTATAACCTCCGATGTATGATTGACCCTTATATAAGGTGTACCCTTTTGTCCTAAGCCATCTTGTGTTTTATTTGTATGGAGTTGTCCTCGCTTTCGCATGCATGTTTCATATAGATCTTTAAGCATTGGCCGTTGGTTCCTGGGAGATCATCAAAGGTAACGGCGGAGGTGGGCTGCTCGCGTGCTCGCCGGGTTCGGGGCGTGACAAATTCCCTAGGTCCACGTACCCGACTCCGCGTCAGTCTTTCACCTTTAGTCAGTTAACTCGAGAGTGGCCAACTCCGAGCGAGTTACTTCTGAAACACATCGATCGATATCCTTCCATTCAATAACCTCGAGAGGGTCGAAATTCGGAATGTCACAATTCTTCCCCCCTTAAATAAATTTCGTACTCGAAATTTGCCATTTTTCAATTATCCAATCTTATGGGGTACAGACACCTCATCGCATTCTCATTCTTCAAAATAACTCAATTCCTTATTAAACCATCGCAACAATGCGCTTTTTGGCACTCACGCCACTCGACATATCACTGTCGCGACCCTCTCGAGCGCTATCTGGCTAGCAAGGGTTAATGGGCCACCCGATCATCACCTGATCGGACGCGGGCCTCTCCCAAGGTCCATTACCCAAATCGCAACGGCTGGATATACGTGGTCGACCTCTAGTGTGGTCTAGTGACATGTGATATGTGTACATGCCAAGGAGTCACCACCAATCGTTTCGGGGAGGGTACGATTGGAAACCCTATCGAATAGTTGGGATTGATCTATTCGATTCTGCGGAAACCAGAGAAGTGGGGTCGGGGACTTAGCTACGCCAACTATCAGAGTTGACGCCATTTCAGTACCTAAGATGAATGGTTTCATCTGATCTAAAGATTTTATACAGATGGGTGAGGTACAGATCTAAAATCTAGGAGCTCATGCAGATGGGAATGACTACCCTATCACTCACAATCAGTAAAAATAAATACGCAAATCAAGGATCCAATACATGCGGATAAAACACATGAAAGCAGCATGGCATCCCTAATGAGGCCCTATTAGCCTAAAGAAATATCAATCAAGGCTTAGAAGTGTTTTGACATGATTTGCCCATGAGGGGAAAAATCGTAATTTTGAACAATTCGGGGATAATTCGCCTCGAAAGGGAAAATTTGTCATTTTAGATGAATTGGGAAGTCAAAAGACGGGGGAAATAGGATTGGCCATCAATCAAATCCATTTCCTATTTTTCGGGAATTTCCAGAATTTTTCCGGAATTTAAAAAGCGATTTTACCCTCGGAGGGGTAAAGTCGTCATTTTGGACAAAGATGAGAGCTAAAAATCTCGAATATTAGGGTTGGTCGTCCACATGACCCAAACCCTAACTTTGAGCAATTTTCAATACTTGACTGGAATGAGAAAGACGATTTACCATTTGAGGGGTAAAATCATCATTTTGGGGAAAATGATGAGATTCGAAAATCCCATCTAGAGGATTTGCCACCTAACTGGCCATATCCTGATCTAGGCGTTTATCGACCTTATCTCGTAATACAAAGCAGGGGCGAATTACCCCTAAAGGGCATTCTCGTCAATTCTTGGAAGAACGGATGAGAAATCCTAAAAAATAGGATTGACCAGTTGTCTGTGGTCAATCCTCAATTTTTGGGGATTTCTGGAAAGTCTAGGAATTTCCCACTATTTTTCCACATTTTTTTTGGAATTTTCTGGAATTTCTATCATTTTTTTGGATTTTCTAGGATCTTTCTAACTTTTTGATTTTTTTATTATTAAAATATTATTCGGACCAGGTCGACCCGACCTACTCGGGTCGGAACCCGGCCCGGACCCGGACCCGCGAAATCTTCGGCCAAAACGACGCCGTATTCGCCATTTTTTATTTTCGGATTAATCGGATTTGATCCAATGGTCCTCATTGCACCACGTGGCTAGTCCACGATCCCAGGATGATCTGACTAGAATTTACGGTTCAGATTGAATGGAGACTCGATCAGGGCCGTCTGATCTGACTACTTAAATCTACGGCCACGATTAGAACATGGGACTTGATCTGGACCGTCTATTCTCATTAACCCAAAACGACGTCGCCTGACCCTTTATCTAAACGGCACCGTTTCTGTTCTGATTGATTTTCCGATTAAAATTATTTTCGGATAATCCTAATTTCTAATCGGACGGTCACCATTCATTAGACTCAATTAATCTCGGTCGTTGGATCAATTCCATCTTAGCCTAACAACCTAACGGTCGAGCTGACTCGACATCCACGTGGACCAATGGCCGAACGCCACCTAAGACTTTGACCTACTGACCACGCCACGTCATCTTCGCCTTCAACCTCGCGCCTGCAACTTGGACGAACGGCTGTGCTACTCCGACGACGATCCGACGGTGGATCCTTGATGAAATCGCGCGAATCCATCGCCAATCAACTCGCAATTGATTCTAGCTTAATATATCTAAGAATCGAGCCAACCTATCCGCGGAATCATAATCATTCTGCGAAATGCCGAGTACGGCCATGGGAGTTCTATGGCACAAATCACGCAAAATCAAAGCAATTCATTCACAGAATAGCATCCATCAGTGTTTAGGAGGCTTACCTCGAGCTCCGATTGAGCTCGCACGGCCTTGATTGGGCTAGGCAGGGATGAACAGTGGTCGGCTATGGAGGCTGAGTTAGAAGACTCGATTCGAGTTGTTCAGGCAAAATCAATGCAAAATCAAGATGCGATGATGGTCAGTGATATCCAAGGAGCGAAACGCACACACTAAATGCAAGAATCATCGCCAGAAATGAAATTCGCCATTGAAGCTCGGTGTAGAATTCGAAGCTCTGACTCACATATTTTCGCGGTTTAAGCCTGCGCGGTCGGCGGCGGTAGCTTCCGGAGAGTCTGAGACCTCCCCGCAACACTCTCCGGCTTTGGTTTGGCCTGGAAGTGGCCCTACCTATGCCTCTCAGTTCGAGCTCAAGCCCTCGACAATGGCGGTTGGAGGGCGAGCTCTCTCTCTCTCTCTCTCTCTCTCTCTCTCTCTCTCGATTCAGTTCCCCTCTCTCTAACTGAATCAACCGTCCACCTTCAACAGAAAGTCCATTAGCCTTATATAGCTGTTTCGAATTTTGGCACGAAGCGGGGGAACTCCCATTGGCTCTGTCACATGTCCCACACACGCCATTTGGTCGCCGGACGATGACGGAATCTGTTGGGTACCTGCCTAAGTCCGTCAAGCCTTCCATCGAGTGCTAATGGACGGCCAATTTAGTAGTTTCATTGATGTTGACTTTCACGGCCGCCAGAGCATTGACCAATCGATTTCTTGTTCCTTCGGCGGCCATTAGCCGTGACCCTGGTCTCAATCGACGGTAAACTTCATTGTCTACGAAACGCCTCCATCAATTTTACCAATTGGAGCCGATTGAGGGTCCAATTTTGCCATTAAATCCAACTCGCAAGTCTGCAAATGGCACGGGAAGAGTTGGGGAAGAAGGCATTGTAGCGGACCGGTTCGACCGGTCCGACCAGCGGTCTGACCGGTCTGAACCGGTCCCGACTTGTACTTTTCCAAATTAATCCAAATCTGCTGGGAATTTTTGCAATTAAACCCCAGAATCGAATCTAGGGCTTGAATTTTATCTAAAAATGTAGTTTTGCCCAAAAGTTTATATCAATTTCAACGAAAACCCCAAATTTTCATTTAATTGCAAATTGGGGATTATTCAATTGAAGGTTCAAATGACCAAATCGAGCCAAATTGCCCATGTCAATCGATTCAAAATGGTGAAAACCTTTGGGGAGTGTGTTTAATTTGCCATGATAGCCCTTGAATTGAAAATAATTTCAATTATGCCCAATTTCAAGGACTAAAATGCAATTTAGCATGTAATTTGTGCAATTGGGCAATTTGTAAGAACAATCGGGATAAATTGAAGTGGGGGACAATCAGATTGAATGTCAAGGTCCTTAAAAATGCAAAAATTGAAAATAAAAAGACTCAATTGATATTTTTTCTCAAATTCAATCATATGTGTTACAAAAGAACACCTAGAATTGAATCTGATTTTGGATTTTTTGCGAGGTAAAAAATACAAGGGATTTAAAAGAAAAATATTGCCTATTTTTTCATATTTTTGTGACCTCAAATGTTATTTTTCTTGATTTTTTTAGTATTTTCCTAATTTCTGAAAATATTAAAAAATTCAAAAAATATGAAAAATTATTTTTTTTTGTCAAAAATGGTTCCTTAGGCTTGGCCAATGCCACCAAAGTTGATTTTGTAATTTTTTTGACTTTTTATGGATTTGTTTATGATTTTTCAAAATAAAGCTGAAAAAGACTTGGTCAAAAATCAGGTGTCAACAGCTGCCCCCTCTTTGAGAGGAATCTCGTGAGAGGTTTTGCTCAAAGACAGGTGAAACCTGAGTCTAGACCGACTCTATTGGGAAATAGAAAAATGAATCTTGACATCTAATCTTTCTTGTCCCGCTGGTGAATGCTCTGCTCATTTCGTTTCATCTGATGTGAGAGAGAGAGAGAGAGGTTGGAAAGAGATACTTCACCTGTTACTTACCTGCCTGACGCTCGTGCGGCATGCGCGGTGTATAGTGGGTTACAGTGGATACCTAGGGACTCGTCTTTTGAGTATCCTAGGGCGATTAAACTCTAGCCTGTATGGTAGGCCGTACTAGAATGGGATTCCTATACTTGACAGGAACCTATAAATGACGCACCCAGTCTCTTAGGGATTGTCAGGGTTTTGATTCGTATGGTGGATCAGACCATGAATAGGACTCATTCTACTAGGAACCTATGAATGACGCATCCAGTCTCTTAGGGATTGTCAGGGGTTTTGATCCGTATGGTGGATCAGACCGTGAATAGAACTCCTCTCTGCTAGGAACCTATGGATGACGCACCCAGTTTCTTAGGGATTGTCGAACATTTTGATCCTTCAGGGGGATCAGGCCGAGAATAGAACTCCTCTATGCTAGGAATCTATGGATGACGCACCCAGTCTCTTAGGGATTGTCGAACATTTTGGTCCTATATTCTAAGGAATTGACTAGGACCCATACAAGTGAGGTGTGCCTAACTTTTAGGCTTTACCAAATGAGCTATTCTGGGTTTAAGGATTACCTAGAACCTCACAGAAAGCTGGTTCTGAGATTTATCCTTTTGACATGCAAGGTGTTGTTTTGGGATTTGGGGACTCCAAGTATCCTGCAGAAAATTCAAACCCATAAAACTGAAATCTCACACAGGGACATAATTTCAAATATTGTCCTTTCGACATGGAAGGTGACATTCTGTGATCTGGGTACTCTAAGCATCTTGCAGAAAGCTCAAACCTATAAAATTGAAATCTCACATAGGGAGATAATTTTAAATATTGTCCTTTCGACATGGAAGGTGACATTATGGGATCTGGGTACTCCAAGCATCCTGCAGAAAGGTCAAACCTATAAATTCGAAATCTCACAGAGCGATGATTTCGAAGATTGCCCTTTTGACATTGGAGGTGACATTTTGGGATCTGGGTACTCCAAACATCCTGCAAAGAAAGCTCAAACCTGTAAATTCGAAATCTCACAGAGGGATGATTTCGAAGATTGTCCTTTTGACATTGGAGGTGACATTCTGGGATCTAGGGACTCCAGGTATCCTGCAGAAAGCTCAAACCTACAAAAACTTTTCATAAGAATGTATCTTCCTAAGATATGGGGTTACTAGGGATCCTGCAGGAAAATAAATTCAAAAGCTCTTCTTCACAGAGCAAGGCATCCTTCTGGAATCTGGGGTCACCATGAGTCCTAAAAGCTTAGACCTGAGAGTTCATTCCTCATTTGCCAAGATATTAGCCCTCTTGAGGTAATGACTATTATAAGGCAGGTAAAAGGCTTCATTTTAACCTATGTAGTTTATGTAAAACGGCTTAGGACGTCGGAGGTTATCCAAACATCTTGAAGCATGCAAAGCTGATCATGAGTCCTTGTGAGGAAAAATCCTCGGATCGAACAATTTGAAGTTCCCAACCAAATCTTACTTTCAAGCATTCTATTGGAATATCCCTGTCAGAAAGGTCTCCTCACCAATTTTCTGATTTGGTCTTTTCACAATTATAGCACTCGAATTCCCTAATACCCTGTACCCGGATTTTCGGAGCCGTTCGTAGCGCATACATTTTAGATCAATCGGGAGGTCTTTACTGGACCGTAATGTCGGGCTCGGACATGGTTTTCGAAGAGGGACTCATTTTCTGAGTCAGATCTTTTAACAAAATTTTCTTCATCTGCTCCGGGCTTACAAGTCAAGAACCCTGCAAAATGAGAAAGAAATAATCTTGCTCGAACTTCTTCGAGCTAAGCTTAAGCATTAAACCCTATGCTAATCCAAGTGCTTTAATCAGAAAAGACTTCTCAGGGATGTAACATAGGTAGGATTGGAAACCGAAAGAGGCTTATTTTTGGGCCCAGAATATGTAAAGGGTTTAACATTGGCGATCATCGCAGGTTTGCTGCCGATCTAGTACCTCATAGAGCGCCTTTAGTTTTCGAAGTGCATTGGTAATATTTGGAGAACCCCTTTCTTGGTGTGGCGTCAACATCTGAATGTGACATTATCAGATCTCGCTAGTGACCTATACATAGGTATCATGCCGTCTTTTGGCATTTTCAAGATCAAACTCATGATTCATAAAGGTACAAATATTTGAACGGGCATTGGCCTTGCTTTTACCAGGTATTTTGCTTTTTCTTGATGCCCAAGGATGGAATTTTTCTTTCACTCTCTTTTTTTTAGGTCCCTTCTTTCTCTTTTGGGAGCCAAGATTTTTCAAATGAATGTGCTTGAGGTACAACTTGATTCTCAACACTCAATCATTAGTCTGAGGATTTACATAAATCCTACCTTTCAAATTTTTAGCTCTAGAAGTGGTGTTGCTTCCGTCTTGGAATATGCACTGATCACCAACAGGTTTATGAAATGAATGTACAGGCTCAACTAGGCTGTGCAAAGGGTAAAAGTGTATAGGATAGAGAAACGAATGCTTTTCGTCATGTTAAAGCACTTGAATCACCACAGAAGTTAAAATGACAAGTGTTGACACCTGATTTTTGATCATCTATTATTGTGATTTTTATTCTTTAAAATTAATTAAAAATAGCAAAACGAATCATAAAATTACAAAATCAACTTTGGAAGCCTTGGCCTAACCTCGGGGACCAATTTTGAACAAAAAATATTTTTGGTATTTTATAATATTTTTCGAATTTATTTAATTATAAAAATACCAAAAAAATTAGAAAAATACCATTCGTGGTCAGAAAAATACACAAAAATATTAAATAATTTTGTTTTAATTTCCTACTCAAGTGTGTTACTTTAAATCTTGAAAATTCGGTTCGGGTCAATGTTCCTTCATGAACATAAACCCGAACCGAGCCAAAAAAATGCCAATCGAGTCTTTTAATTTGTAGATTCTATAATCTTGACGTCGACCACCGTATGCAATAAACGCCCATTGTTTCTCTTCTTCGTGAGGGGACTAGAGTGATTTAAAAAAAAATGAAAAGAGGAGGGAGTGGAAGACAGAATGAAGCAAAGGTGGGGGAGCGGCGCCTCAACCAAAAACAAGGACATAATAAATAAATAAATAAATAAAGAGAAAAAAAAAGGGAAAAGTAGAGGACAGCAGGAGTCTGTCCTCCTCCATGCAAAAAAAAGAAAGATTAAACAAAAAAAAGATGGGGAGACCGGCGGCAGAATCCATGCATGGGTTGGTGAGGTGATAAAAAAAACTCTGGAAGGGATGATTTTTGTGGGGTGTCCGTGGAACATGGGGGAAGGTCCATCTGCAAAAGAAAAGGGCAGTGGAAGAATGAGGGGGGCCATTCTTGTTCAGCGGTAGCTCGCCAAGATGAAGGACCGGTCTCAACAAGCTACGAGATACACACAAGGATGAAAAGGGTGGGAAAAAAAAAGACAAGGCAAAAGGGGAGCATCGCCATCTTCCTTCCCCGAGAGATAGCAGTCACCCTCGCCACCCAACCGCCGCTCCACCGTGGACTACCACCTCCCTCTCATTCAACGCCTTCAACCACCTCGTCCCGTCCACCACCAATCCTCGACTCTCAGCCCCGTCGCCTCAAGAGCTCAGCTACCCAAGCCCCTGTTCACATATGACTAACACCCTCTAACCTCAAGCCGTCGGTTGCTCTGCTACAACCCAGATCGGCGAGCTCGGAATCCCGAGAACCTCATTCAATCTCAGTGCCTCTAGCTAAGGACTCCTTCCGCCGTATCCTACCTAGCAAGGCCGTCGGCTTAGACACCGCCACCTAGTCCCGATCTGTTCGGGCGTGTTTCTTTTGCGTCTCGAACAAGTGTGTTCTAGTTTCAAAAAGGGGGAACGGGGACCGACTAAGCTAGGAAATCAGGCAAGTCAGGCCAGTCTGACAAGGATAACATCCCTCATCCATCGACGCCTGGCGACCGGGTTGTTAGAACCCCAGATGGGAGGGAGCGTTTGCCAACTCCTCGTTCATGGAACGCCGGATGGGGAGTGAACCGAGAGGCCATCCGGACCAGCGTTAGCATCGGAGTCACATGAGCCAATGGTGCGGCTAGAGAATCCCTGCAGTCGGAGGTCACTCCCGTTCGGGCTGGTCGGTGGAGGATAGTGCAGTGCCTTTATAGGTGTTTTGGCAAGCAAGCGACATGAGCCCATACCAATGGCGACGCACATGCGAGCGTCACGGTACTCGAGTCGGGTGCTGCGACGACCTTAACTCTGAGGTAAGCGAAGTTCGTTGGACTTGAATGGACAACAATGTTGCCGGGTCTTGCAGGGAGGAGGAGCCGCGCCACATTGAGCACAACAAGAGAGCGGTCGGTGCTCCTTGTTTCTTGGTCGACGCTGGTGGAGGTCGGCGGCTTCGGCGGCGAATGGACACGCAGGTCACGGGGGCCGAAGCTCGAGCCTGGTCTCGTTTGCATGGAGGAGGAGTGTGAGTCTCACATTGAAGACGATGAACAGTAGGTATTTACTCTCATGTTGGGTTGCTCGTGTGTTTTATTTGGGTTGCTCGTGTGTTTTATTTGGTGTTGTGGGCCATTTTAGAACCAGGCCGGCGTCAATGCTGAGGGGGAAAGAATGGGCTTAGGCGAATGGGTTTATTAGGTTTAAAAGAAAAGAAAGTGGGCTTGGGTTCCTTGTGTGAATTGGGCCCGATTCAAGTCCTCTTTCCCGGTTCGGTTAGGCCCAGCGGTCTGATCCATGTTCGGGCCCAAGATATCTGGATCCGATCATTTTAATTAAGTAGTAATTAAATAACAAAAATTTCAAAAAAATTAATTAATTAATCATAAAAAATTCAAAAAAAAAAATTCAAAAAAAATTCGAAAAATTCAGAAAAATTCCAGAAAATAGGAAATGGCCACATTCAACTGGCCATGACCTGTTTCGGGTCATTTGACCCCTGATCTTTCCAGAAATGACGGTTTTGCCCTTCCGGTAAACCGTCTTCAAAAAAAAATTCTGAAAAATCCAGGAAAATCCCAAAAAAATAGGAAATGGCCACAATCAACTGGCCAAGGCTCATCCCGGGTGTTTCGAACCCCGACCCTTCTTAAAAATGACGATTTCGCCCTTTGGGCGAATCGTCTTCCAAAAATTGAAGAAAAATCAAGAAATTCCAAAAAATTCTCAAGAATGGGAAATGGCTACAATCAACTAGCCATGTAATATTCTGGGTAATTCGGTATCCAAATCTTCCAAAAATTGACGATTTTGCCCTTCGGGCTAAATCGCCTCCAAATCCTCCCATTTTACCCCGGTCCGAAATCACACCTTCCCTAAGCTCTTATGGCTATATTAGGAAGCCATCGATTTGGATTAATGTGCATCGATGAGGTTTATTTATGCATTTGATTGCGCTTTCATTAAAATTGATTGTGGTTGATAGGAATAGTCTTCCAATCTGCATGAAACCTGGAATCAAACTTACCCCATCCAAAACTGCGCCTGCATGAACTCTTAGCCAGGAAAATCACTCGCGTTAGGTACCGAAAGGGCGTTGGTAATGACACCGACGTAACCAAGTCCCCGAACCCAAAATCTCTGGTTCTGCAGAACTGATCGATCTCTCCCAATCGATCAGTAAGGTTTCCGGTCTACCCTCCAAGAAAGACCGGTGGCGACTCCAAACGCATGCACAAGTTGCACATGCCACCACGACCACACTGAAGGTCGAAAGCGATCGACTCTTATCGTCGAATCCTTCTAAAAAATACTCCCGCCGCGATTTGGTATGGGCCTGGGAGGGCCTGCGCCGATCCAAGACTCGCGATCGGTAATCCATTAGCCGCGTCCGCTTCCGGACGGGTCGCGACAACAAGCAACACATGAAGATTGATGCAAGTTTGAGCAAGAGGATTTCTAACCATTTATCTCTTGACACCGCTGGACGTATCTCCAGTTTGCCCCAATGTGGGGTGGTCCTTGACAGGGGTAAAGAATGAAACCGCCGTTCAAAGGGTTATCGATAGTCACCTGTAGTGTTTAGGATAGAGGAATGAATGCCTCCGTCTTCCCGATCCATGCAATTGATGCGAAAAGCCCTTGTATCCTCAGATTCAAAGTTTCCTATTCTCACCCTTCCCTCATTTCTCGAGTATATGGGGGACGTGTTTGGATTAGGTTTGCCTCTCATTCAGAGGGATATTCCTGCTAGATAGTCTAAGCAAGCTGTGTTTCTGGAAAGATCATTTCATTTTTCTCCAGGCGTTTTACTCCACAAGGGATTTCAATGACGCCTCATGCATACTTTGAACATGCTTGGACACTTTTTGACCTTGGCAGATGTGTAGTAAATGCAAGGAATTTATCATCATTCTTTCATGATACAATGTTTATTCCTGAGTCTAGACATGTGAGCGCTCATTCTCTCGTTTTTTACCTTATAGGAAGTGAGAGATTCTTTACTGTGCTCTTTTTTTGCTGTCTTCTGTCTTCAGTAGACATTCCTGCATGCATGATAAAAGAGATGTTCTGGTGAGTAAAAGCCGGCTTGACCTTTGATGGAACAGATACATATCACCTAGTATTTGGCGTCGATGACCTTCCTTTCCAGGGTTTTGTTTGAATGAGTCTGATTCTGAGTTTGCTTCTCGAAACCCTGCAAAATTTAACACATGCTAGTGTATGCGTGGATGCATGATGTGTTTATGCAATGACGATTCGGATTGATCTGGGATAAGCCACATGACCGAAATCTGATTTTATTTCAGGGGTAATACTTCTTCACAGCATCTGAATTTACAGGGTGTCCCAATTCTTCTCCTTCAGAGTTTACAAGAATCAATGCTCCTCCTGTGAGAATCTTCTTGATAATGTATGGGCCTTCGTAATTCGGGGTAAATTTGCTACCGGATGGACAACATTTGGCAGAGTCTTCCTTACCACCAAGTCGTTTACTTTGAAATTTCTGCCTTTAACTTTTCGATTAAATGACTTGGCTACCCTATTCTTGTAGCTTTGACCATGACAGATCACTCTAAGACGCTTCTCGTCTATCAGATTCAGCTGTTCATATCTGTTCTTAGAGTACTCTGACTCAGAGAGTTTATTTTCTGATAAGATCCTCAAAGAGGGGACCTTAACTTCCACGGGTAGGATCGCTTCCATTTCGTACACCAGACTGTAGGGAGTTAGCCCTGTAGAGGTCCTGATTGAAGTTCGATATGCCATTAAGGCAAAGGGTAGCCTTTCATGCCAATCTCTGTAGTTTTCCGCTGTTTTAGCCAAGATCCTCTTGATGTTTTTGTTGGCAGCTTCCACTGCCCCATTCATCTGCGGGCGGTAAGGGGATGAATTCAGATGTCGAATACCAAAATGATATAGTAGATCATCGACAATCTTGTTGTTCAAGTTGGATCCATTATCTGTGATGATTGCTTGAGGGGTACCATATCGGGAGATGGTGTCTTTTTTAATGAATCTTGCCACATTTCTTGTAGTGACATTTTTGTAAGAAGTGGCCTCTATCCATTTTGTAAAGTAATCAATCGCCACCAGGATGAAGCGATGGCCATTTGAAGCCGCAGGATTAATAGGCCATATCATTTCTATTCCCCACATAGAAAAAGGCCAAACCTCAGACATTTGATGTAATTCATTCGGGGTGCATTAATCTTATCGCCATATATTTGGCATTGGTGGCATGACTTGACATGTTGACAACAGTCTGATTCGATGGTCATCCAATAATAGCCAAGCCGTATGATCTTCCTGGCGAGGAGGTGGCCGTTCATGTGAGGCCCACATATACCTTCATGGATTTCCTTCATGAGAATATTTGCTTTTTTAGCATCTACACACCTTAACAGAGTAGAGTTAAATGACCTTTTGTACAGAATTTGTCCATTGAGGAAGAACTCGCTGGCCATCTTGGTTATGTATCTCCGGTCTCCCGCCCGACATCCTTCAGGAAACTCCCCTTTTGAGAGATAATTCTTGATGTCATAGTACCATGGCTCTCCATTAAATTCCTCTTCGATTAGCATACAATAAGCTGGCTTTTTAACTATGCCGATCCTTAGGGGTTCTATTTCCAACCCATCAGCCATTTGTAACATTGAGGCCAGGGTGGCTAGCGCGTCTGCAAATTGATTATGAGATCTTTGCAGGTATTCGAATGACACTTCTTTGAACTTAAGTATCAATTCTTCAAGGTATTCATGATAAGGGATGAGTTTTGCGTCTTTCGTCTTCCACTCTCCCTGTGTCTGCAAAATGATGAGCATGGAATCTCCGTAAACTTGCAACTTAGGTATTCTCATGGAAATGGCCAATCGTAAGCCTAGAATGCACGCCTCGTATTCTGAGATATTACTGGTGCAAGGGAAGGTTATCTTTGCCGCAACAGGATAATGTTGATCATCAGGGGATATCAGCACGGCCCTGGTGCCTACCCCTGATAGATTAACGGCACCATCGAAATACATGACCCACTTATCCTCTGCCAAGTTCAGAATTTAATCTTCTGCCTTTATTTCTCTGGAAGGCTCACTATTTGATGGATTTGCTGCCAGCAAGTCAGCTATAGCTCTCCCTTTTACTGATTTTTGTGGAGAACACCTGATGTCAAATTCAGATAACATCACCTGCCATTTTGCTAACTTCCCAATTAAAGTGGGTTTCTCTAGGAGGTATCTGACAGGGTCATTTTCTGTCACCAGCTGAATATGATGATGTAGGGTATACTGTCTTAACCTGCGAAGTACCCATATGGTTGCCACACATGCCCTTTCAACAGGTATGTACTTTGCTTCAGACAAGGTGAATTTCTTGCTCAAATAATATATGGCTCTTTCCTTACCATCCGTCGGGCTCGTTTGGGCGAATAAGGCTCCCAAAGATTCCTGTTGTATAGTCAGATATAAGGTCAAAGGATGACTTGGGATGGGCGGCACAAGTACTGGCGGAGTGACCAGGTAGTTCTTGATCTTCTGGAATGCCTGACTGCACTCTGTATCCCATGTCACTTTTGCACCCTTCTTGAGTAGTTTGAAGATCGGCTTAGCCACATCTGATAGCTGATTGATGAATATGGCAATATAGTTCAGTCTCCCCAGAAGACTTCTCACTTCTTTTACTGTGGAGGGAGTTGCTAGATCATGGATGGCTTGAAACTTTGAAGGATCAATCTCAATGCCCCTATTACTGACCATGAATCCGAGAAGTTTCCCAGATTTTGCTCCAAACACACATTTGTTAGGGTTCAACCTCAACTTGTATTTGTGCAGTCGCTCAAATGACTTTCTTAATACCTGAATGTGATCCTGTCCCTTCTTGGACTTAGCGATCATGTCATCGACATATACTTCGATTTCCTTATGGATCATGTCGTGGAATAATGTGATCATAGCCTTCTGGTAGGTGGCCCGGCGTTTTTTAATCCAAAGGGCATAACCTTGTAGTAAAAGTTTCCCCAGGGGGTGGTGAAGGCAGTCTTCGGTTTGTCCTCATTCTTCATGAGGATCTAGTTATATCTGGAGAAGCCATCCATGAATGAGAATAGCTCGTACCATGCGGTACTATCAACCAATATGTCGATGTGAGGTAGTGAAAAATCGTCCTTCGGACTTGCATTATTCAAATTCCGATAATCCACGCAGATCCGGATTCTACCGTCCTTCTTCATGACGGGGACTATGTTGGAAATCCAGTCCGAGTATGGGATAGCCTCAATAAAGCCCACCCTGAGAAGCTTCATCACTTCTTCTTTGATTCTATCTTCTAACTCGGCTTTCATCCGTCTACTGCCTTGCCTGACAGGTTTGACACCGGGATCTGTGGGTAATGCATGTTCCACAATTCTAGGATCTAAACCCGGCATGTCAGCGTAGGACCATGCAAAGACGTCCTGATACTCCCTCAATAATTCTGTGAATATGAGCTTTTCACCTCGGGATAGATGTCCACCGATCTTGACTTCATTGATATTCATAGAGTCTCCCAAGTTAATAACAACTGGTTCCTCCGAAGTGGGAGGTACTGACTCTTCGAAGGCACTCCATTCTCCGCGGATAGATGCATAGCCTACATCCTCATCCTCTTCTTCAATATTGTAGGAACAGTCATCATGATGATCCGAATGACACAATAACCTGGTATGTATGCTTGAGATGATATGCCTGAAATGTCATGAGCATGGTTAGTTCGTACTCGATAAAAATGCCATGCATGATTGTGGAAAAGCTTTTCGAAAGAGTTTTCGAAATAAGTACAGGTATAAACGGGACTAATCCTCATGTCATCGGACATCCTGGCCCCGTGGAAATCCTTTGGAAATTAGGAATCATATGAAGAATCAAGCCTCAAGCTTTTGTGCGGAAAACTAGTATCATCATCGGACTGATTTACCGTACCATATGTCCTTAACAAAACTTGTGTGATTTTTATTGAATGCATAATGGGCCGCCTTACAAACTATGCTATTTGGACCAACGGCCGGAGATCCAAAGGCTTTTTCTTACATCTAAAACAAGTAATGAAAATAAAATGCAGAAAGTTCTAAGTGTTGTATTTAAAGAAGGAAGGAAGCTTCTTTACTCAGAGGAAGTGGCTTTGTCGATCAACCACTTTATGATGACATTCACGAAGTTATCTTCGAGGAAAAGGTTTGCCAGATCTGGTTCTACTGTCGGAGTGATATCCTCTTCTGACAACCACTTGGAATCTTTTCTAAAATAGGCGTTCAAAGGACTATTGAACATTTGTGATCTGCCTTTCCAAGCTGGGGAACCAATGAATGAACCCTTTGAGTTGCCCTGGCTTCCACGGCCTCCCAGGCTCTTGCCTCGGCCTCGGCCTGTTGCCTTTGGGACAGACTCGTCCATGTAATCCTTCTGATACCCCAAACCTATCCTATGTTGGTTAGCTTTTAACTGCAGGGGGTATTTATTCCCTGACCGTATTTACCTAGACCTTCTCCAGGGTTAAACCCATATGCCAATAGTATCTTAGCTGGTAAAAGTTTGGCTTCAGAGATGTATGGAGCTCTCAATTTTGTCCCTACTGGGGTATGAACTGTCGCTACTAATTCCAGGGAATGATAGCTCGCTTCTGTCTTAACTTCAGGTTCCACGTAGGGAACGGCGCTGTTCTGGTATGTCTGGAGGTTGACTTCTCCATGCATAGTAATCACCTTTCCATCCACCACAAAGCGTATTTTCTGATGCAAATTGGACGATATGGCTCCCGCTGCATGGATCCAAGGTCTTCCCAGTAAGAACCCGAATGCACTAGACAGATCAATTACTTGGAAGTTTATAGAGAATTTTGTTGGGCCGATGAGTACATCGAGTTCTATCTCGCCTATCACAGTTTTCTTCATTCCATCAAAAGCTCTTACAGCTGTTTTGGAGGTTTTAATCGTTTCCTCATTGATTCCTAACCTTCTCAAATTAGTTAGAGGGCAAATGTTGAAGGCCGACCCGTTGTCGATTAAGACGTGCGCCACTCTCTTCCCATTACATTGCGCAGAAACGTACAAGGCCTTGTTGTGTCCTCTTCCTTCCATGGGGAAGTCTTCATCAGAGAAGCTCAGTTGATCTTTTAGGAGGATCGCCCCTACGAAGTCCCCTAATTGTACATCATTGATTGTCTTGGGGACGTGCACCTCGTTGAGTATCTTCAGTAGTGCATTCTTGTGCTTTTCTGAATTGAGGAATAAATCCAGTGAGGATATTTGAGCTGGCATTTTCCTCAGTTGCTCTATTATTTCGTACTCGCTAGTCTTTATAATAGATATGAGCTTTTCTGCGTCTTCTTTCGAGACTTCCTTCTTTTCGGATTCACCCTCCCTAGGGGCATAAAATCGTCCAGACCTCATTACTGCATCTACTTCCTTTGTTCCATAGTCCCAGTGGACTGCTTTAGGGTCATACTCTTCTACCAGAGGGACTTTTATGGTTATTGTCTTTGGACAAGGCATCTTACAATTCAGCTGTGCTGTTTTCTTCCTCTTCCTCTTCCGGCAATCGAATCACCACTGGTTTAATTGTGTAATCTTCTGCTTTCTTCAAACTATCCAGTTCTTCCAATCTGATTACCACAGCTGTGGCGGATTCAATCATTGATATGATGTTGTCAAAACCTTTTGTAAAAAGCTTTTCCCTGTCCTTCGGGGTTTCTGGCGGAGTGGGATCATCTATACCTCCCCATCCGTTTGGTACGATATCCTCTATCCTCTGATAGAAACTAGGAGGAGCAGAATATTTCACCTTAAAATTATATTTCCTAGAATACTGACCCAGGTTGTCTACAACTTCACCCATTTCAAGTGCGTTGGTCATAAATCTACGATCTGTTAGACTTCGCCTCCTGGCCTCCAGTTCATCCCCTTCGAATTCCTCTTCTGGTTCTAAGATCGACCCAAAGTCGCCTACCAGATCCTCATGCGGGATGTTCCATGTGCTACCCTGCTCAGTTTTGATCACGAAATGACTTCCTTCAAAAGATAGAGAAGCTTCGACTCCCTCGAATCCTTCATCGGTAATATCGGACATTATCCCTAAGCTACTCATCTTGGTGATACATAGCTTCTTTACGTCAGCAGGGATCTCCCCTCCTTTTGGATATGACGAAGCGGTGACTAGAAGGTCAGTCAGTTTATACATGTCCATTTTCAGCTTGAGGTGGTCCTCCTCTTCTTTAGTGAATATTGCCCCAATTGCTTGATGATCAGGGAGAGGGTTTTCTTGCACATTTGGAGCCGCGCTGTCAAACTTCAGGATTTGACTGTCAATCAGGGCCTGTACCTTCAGCTTAAGGATATAACAGTTATCAACATTGTGCCCTCTTTTGCCCATATGATAGACACAGGTCTGGCTCTCATCAAAGCCATGATATTTAACAGGATTTGCCCTAGGCGGTTCCTTCGCTACCAAGTGTTGCTCTAGCAGCATCGGGAGTAGTTTGGACAAAGGCCTTGGGAGCTGTGAGAACTGCTTTGGGGGTTGCCTTCTTTTGGGTTCTTGCCCTTTTTGCGTCGACCATGACGATCCTCCTTTGGTCTGATTAGAACTGTTAAATCCCTTGGACTTTTGGGGGTCCGGTATGAATGCTATGTCGAGCCCGGCCTCTTTCTCCTTCTTCAAGGGATACTGTTTCCTGGTGAAAATTTCATGAGGCCTCCTTTCTCTTAGAGCCCACTCCAGCCTTTCAGCCACCTTGATCAGGTGTGCGAAGGTTTGACATCCGGAGGTATTCAATCGATTGAAATATTCGTAGGGGAGCGCTTTTAAGAACAAATCGATCAGCTCATCTTCTAGGATTGATGGCTTTACTTGAGTAGCCAGAGAACGCCACCTCTGGGCATATGTTCTGATCAACTCGCCCCTTGCCTTCGAGGTTCGCAGCAAATCTTCCTTCGTTGGGCCCGTAGCTGTATTGAACTTGTATTGTCTGAGGAAATCCTCTGCAAGATCTTCCCACCCATCATAATCTTCGAGGTCTAATTCAATGAATCATGCCAGAGCGGCACCAGCAAGACTTTCTTGGAATGTATTCATCAGCAGCGGAATATAATCCGAATAGTGCGCCATTTTACGCAGGTAATACTTGAGGTGAGCGCGTGGACAGCTTGTCCCGTTATATTTCCTGACGAAGTTCGGTTCCTTGTAGTCGGGAGGGGTCTCCACCTTGGCGAAGGGAGATATTTTGTCGACGCGGGCTAACTCATAGCCCTGGCTGCTTAAACATTCTTCAATCTTGGTTAATCTTTTAGCCTCTACTTCGGTTTTCACAGTTTGTTTCCCCTTTTCATCCTTTTCAAGGTTGATGACAACGGGGGGTGCCTTTTGCTGTGTCTGGACGTTCGACATACGGATATCTTCCTCTGTACATTGGGTATTTTCTGCCGTTTCTTTATTAACCACATCGGGTACGAGTGATGGACTTGAGTTATTCTGATTAGGAGCTACTGCATGTCTGGCATGGGAGGCTTCCAGCATTGCCTTAATAGCAGCCATCATAGTTGCCATCGCAGTCATCTGTGTTTCCAACATGCCTACGCGTGGGGTCAACTCTTGTTGCTCCATTCTTGTCTTAAGTCGAGTGCGAAAATGATGTGTTGGTAATTCCGTGATGAGAGTGTACCTATTTTCAGAAGAAATTCCAATGAGTGTTTCTTCAGTATTGCCAAAAGGAATCACTTGATCCTTCTAATTGCATGTTTTCTATTGGTGAATGAGAAAAAGGACTACCTGATGAGCCTTAGTCTCATGTAAGTAGTTCTTTTAATCATTCTCCAAAGAGAATTCATGAAATTAATAGAAGTGTAATTTTTTACGATAGTTTTTTTTGATGTATTTGTAAAACATGTCCACATTCACGCTCATATATCAAAATAATATCCAGTACAAATGAGAATGCATGAAAAGGCATCGCAATGTTTGCTCATTTTACACTTGAAGGAATAGTCTTATTCAAGTCTAGGACGCTTGAGGCCTAAGGTGTCCTCATCATCCCAGTATGGATTTTCCTCTTCAGTTTGGGACTCCTCATCCTCTGAACATGACAGCGGTCCCATGTCTTCGGGTACGTATGGCTCTATTCCAGGTACGTACGGTACGATGTATTCGGGTACATAGGGCTCGACAAGGCTCCGTCTGGACGCTTTAAAGTGCTGAATGTATTCTGTAGTGGCCCTATGAATGTTCTCTTCGCGAGTCATGTTTTCTTGCCAACTTATTTCTTCGGCCTTAGAATTCTTCAAAGAGTGTATGATGAATGCCACCTTGGCTTCAAACTGTCTCTTCTCTTCCTCTATGAGGGTCTTGCTTGGTATGTCAAAAGAAAAGATACTAGGTCGTGGTGGAGAAGAGATCTCTTGTAGTACCCCAAACTGTCGGATAACCCTCTTCGGATAGTATGCGGTAGCGCCCGTAAATCCTAGCAAGGGGACTGGATCTTTGTCATTGCAGGCCAATCTGACTTTGCCCAGCGTTGGCAACCTTAGCCACCATCTGAGTTGTTCGGGTTTTAGAGCTCTAAGGAAGTTCTTCCATTCTATGAAGTTGAACTTAGGAATACGTGTATGGGTTCTGACAAATGTTTTAAGAGGAGGCGCATCGGGGCTGATTTCGGTGAAACCCATGCGGATGTGGAATTTTCTGATATAGGATGTGAACCACAGATACAGAAGATCACTAGAGGCTCTAAAGATTCCCTTTTTATTTTCTTGAAGCGATTTAAGGAAAGGAAAGTTTCAGCAAGGATGATGTTTGAGTAATCCCAACCACAACAGACTTGTCTGCCTACTACAGCCATGATAGGGTCAAAGGTAACGGATGAGATTGGGAATAGCACAAAGCTGAAGAATACCAAGACAAAGGCTCTACCAGATTTGGTTCCTTTAGCGGCAGGGAGGTTGGGAAATCGATCGAGAAGGAAGGATAATGAAACTCGCCCAGAGTTACTTTTGGCTTCTGCTTTGACTTCTTTGAGGCTTGTGTCAAGGAATTCAGCTAATTGACTCAAGGGTTCAAATCCTATGGGAGGTTGGACTAGCGAGTGAGTGAACTTAACTCCGATGACGGCGCTGTATTCTTCGATAGTGGGAGTAATCTCCAGTCCTTCCATGCAGAATATAGCGGTGGTAGGATCCCAATAGAACACCATGGCTTGGATAAAGGCAGGTGGGCACTCAATCTTTAGCAGGTCTAATAGATATCCCAGTCGTGATTCAGTATACTTCTGGCTAGCTTCACCCATGCTATCCCACCATGATAGGAGCTCGGCCCGAGGAACTTTGAACACTTGAATATCATTCTTTCCCATCAAGTCTAAAATATGCAAATGATTTTGAAAAGTCAATCGTCAAAAATTACTTTAAAACATGTGACTATGCAAATGCCATGAAGTATGCATGGACAAACTTAATTGCATAGTCCAATTGAAGAAATGGAAATTAGAATTCTTTTCAGGTACTGAAGACCTGACTTGAAGTCTAATTTGAATTTCAGGAAAGTGAATTATGCAATTTAGTCAGGTTCACTCCAGTGACTAAGGGAAATAACAACGTCACATTCCATTGGTCAAAACATCAAATGGGAGAATAGTATAATGAATCCCTTATTACAACCAGGACGCCTAACTAAAGAAAGGTAAGAAGAGACTCTTCGAACAAGAAAGCCATAAAAGGCCGATGGAATGTGAGGATCTAAACCACACCTTTCTACTGGTCTACTCCTCCTCACGATGATAGTCAGTTGGGAACCTTCCTCCAATCGAGTGTAAGGGGTCGTCTTCAATGCATTGGTCGAGGGTCCTAGTTCCTCTGGCCATTCTCTGGTCCACGATACAATGATTTCAGGAGTCTTCTCGCGCCTCGTCTTTTTGAGTATGATGCGCTTTGGCTTCGTTTTGATCGCAGGGCGTCTTCTTTTTCCCCAAAAGGTGATCCTTTGTATGTCTTCATTAGCGCGTCTTTCGGCTTGTCGACGTGCGTATGCCTCTCTAGCTAGGTGGTTGCGACGCTGTCTCTGCATTACTAAGTAACTCTCGAGCATCTCATCTCTTTGTCGCTTGAACCTTAGGTTGTTGACATAGTAGCGGGTTTGACAATCTTCAGCATATCCCAACTTGCGCCCAGTTATCTCTCGACCATACACGAATCTAGTGAAGTGTAGCCTTGTGTTTGGTCCAGGGCGAGTAACTTTCCTTAGGTACTCGAAGGTTACCAACTCTGTCGAACTCTTAGGAAACAACGACATCCTACCCCTTATCATCGTTATTTCAATTAGTCACTTGAGTGATTTTCATGATGTATGCAAATGCATGTATATGTATGCAATGTACGAGTCATACTATAGAACAGGGAGTAGTAAAGTACATTGAAAATAAATGCCTTACCAACCAAACTTGGGGATGTGAAAATGTTCCCTTGTAACCATGGGCGGTTTTAGGTATACCAACCATCCACAGACATGCGCATGAGACAAGTGGGTATACTCTAGAAATCGAAAATCAGGTGAGGAACCTACGGCTCAGGTTCCCACGATCCAAATGAGGCAGATTCCTCCCCAAGAGTACCCACTCAAGAGGGCTAGATATCGCCAATTTGGATTGTGAGCGGGAACGAACACGAAAGTCTCAAGTGCCATCAAACACGAGATCCTTTCGCATCCTTTCCCTATCTAAGGTAACCTAGAGGTGGTTTGTAGTCGGGGTTTGACCGCCAGTGTGTGCGAGGTGTCGTGATCATCACAATGCAAGTCATACACAGCAGTTTGTATCAAACATCGCTTCAGTATGTGCGTAAGATAAACATACATTCCCAACTCCAACCTGCAGGAAAAATGCCAACAATCACTCCACCCCTTATTTCTCCAATCTGTAAAAATATCTAACACAGTGATTAGCGTACGTACCTCACCTTCGAGAGCATCTGTAGAAAATAAGGTGAGATAAACCAAACAACTTTTTAATCGGCTCAAATCCTCTGGAATTCGTAACTAGAGATTCTGGTTTAGAATAAGTCCCCAGTGGAGTCGCCAGTCTGTCGCGACCGTCTCGAGCGCTTGGCTAGCAAGGGTTAAGGGGCCGCCGGATCTTCACCTGATCTGACGCGGGCCTCTCCCAAGGTCCATTACCCAAATCGCAACGGCTGGATATACGTGGTCGACCTTCAGTGTGGTCTAGTGACATGTGATATGTGTACATGCCAAGGAGTCACCACCAATCGTTTCGGGGAGGGTACGATCGGAAACCCTATCGAATAGTTGGGAGCGATCTATTCGATTCTGCGGAAACCAGAGAAGTGGGATCGGGGACTTAGTTACGCCAACTATCAGAGTTGACGCACTTTCGGTACCTAAGCTGAATGGTTTCATCTGATCTAAAGATTTCATACAGATGGATGAGGTACAGATCTTAAATCTAGGAGTTCATGCAGATGGGAATGACTACCCTATCACTCACAATCAGTAAAAATAAATGCGCAAATCAAGGATCCAGTACATGCGGATAAAACACATGAAAGCAGCATGGCATCCCTAATGAGGCCCTATTAGCCTAGAGAAATATCAATCAAGGCTTATGAGTGTTTTGACATGATTTGCCCATGAGGGGAAAAATCATAATTTTGAACAATTCGGGGATAATTCGCCTCGAAAGGGCCAATTTGTCATTTTAGATGAATTGGGAAGTCAAAAGACAGGGTAAATAGGATTGGCCATCAATCCAATCCATTTCCTATTTTTCGGGAATTTCCAAGATTTTTTTGAAATTTTAAAAGCGATTTTACCCTCGGATGGGTAAAGTCGTCATTTTGGACAAAGATGAGAGCTGAAAATCTCGAATATTAGGATTGGTCGTCCACATGACCCAAACCCTAACTTTGAGCAATTTTCAATACTTGACTGGAATGGGAAAGACGATTTACCCTTTGAGGGGTAAAATCGTCATTTTGGGGAAAATGATGAGATTCGAAAACCCCATCAAGAGGATTCGCCACCTAACTGGCCATATCCTGATCTAGGCGTTTATCGACCGTATCTCGTAATACAAAGCAGGGGCGAATTACCCCTAAAGGGCATTATCGTCAATTCTTGGAAGAACGGATGAGAAATCCCAAAAAAATAGGATTGACCAGTTGTCTGTGGTCAATCCTCAATTTTTGGGGATTTCTGGAATGTCTAGGAATTTCCCACTATTTTTTCACATTTTTTTTTTGGAATTTTCTGGAATTTTCTAGCATTTTTTTGGATTTTCTAGGATTTTTCTGACTTTTTGATTTTTTAATTAAAATATTATTCGGACCAGGTCGACCCGACCCACTCGGGTCGGAACCCGGCCCGGACCCGGACCCGCGAAACCTTCGGCCAAAACGAGGCCGTATTCGCCATTTTTTATTTTCGGATTAATCGGATCTGATCCAATGGTCCTCATTGCACCACGTGGCTAGTCCACGATCGCAGGATGATCTGACTAGAATCTACGGTTCAGATTGAATGGAGACTCGATCAGGGCCGTCTGATTCGACTACTTAAATCTACGGCCACGATTAGAACATGGGACTTGATCTGGACCGTCTATTCTCATTAACCCAAAACGACGTCGCCTGACCCTTTATCTAAACGGCACTGTTTCTGTTCTGAATGATTTTCCAATTAAAATTATTTTCGGATAATCCTAATTTCTAATCGAACGGTCACCATTTATTAGACTCAATTAATCTCGGTCGTTGGATCAATTCCATCCCAGCCTAACAACCTAACGGTCGAGCTGACTGGACATCCACGTGGACCAATGGCCGAACGCCACCTAAGGCTTTGACCCGCTGACCACGCCACGTCATCTTCGTCTTCAACCTCGCGCCTGCAACTTGGACGAACGGCTGTGCTACTCCGACGACGATCTGAGGGTGGATCCTTGATGAAATCGCGCGAAACCAACGCCAATCAACTCGCAATGGATTCTAGCTTAATATATCTAAGAATCGAGCCAACCTATCCGCGGAATCATAATCATTATGCGAAATGCCAAGTACGGCCATGTGAGTTCTATCGCATAAATCATGCAAAATCAAAGCAATTCATTCACAGAATAGCATCCATCAGTGTTCAGGAGGCTTACCTCGAGCTCCGATTGAGCTCGCACGTCCTAGATTGGGCTAGGCAGGGATGAACAGCGGTTGGCTATGGGGGCTGAGTTAGAAGACTCGATTCGAGTTATTCAGGCAAAATCAATGCAAAATCAAGAAGCGATGATGGTCAGTGATATCCAAGGAGCGAAACGCACACACCAAATGCAAGAATCATCGCCAGAAATGAAATTCGCCATTGAAGCTCAGTGTAGAATTCGAAGCTCTGACTCACCTATTTTCGCGGTTTAAGCCTGCGCGGTCGACGGCGGTAGCTTCCGGGGAGTCTGGGAGACCTCCTCGCAACACTCTCTGGCTTTGGTTTGGCTTGGAAGTGGCCCTACCTATGCCTCTCAGTTCGAGCTCGAGCCCTCGACAATGGCGGTTGGAGGGCGAGCTCTCTCTTGCATTCTCTCTCTCTCTCTCTCTCTCTCTCTCTCTCTCTCTCTCTCTCTCTAACTGAATCAACCGTCCTCCTTCAACAAAAAGTCCAATAGCCTTATATAGCTGTTTCAAATTTTGGCACGGAGCGGGGGAACTCCCATTGGCTCTGTCACGTGTCCTACACACGCCATTTGGTCGCCGGACGGTGACGGAATCCGTTGGGTACCTGCCCAAGTCCGTCAAGCCTTCCATGGAGTGCTAATGGACGACCAATTTAGTAGTTTCATTGATGTTGACTTTCACGGCCGTCGGGGCATTGACCGATCGATTTCTTGTTCCTCCGGCAGCCATTAGCCGTGACCCTGGTCTCAATCGACGGTAAACTTCATTGTCTACGAAACGCCTCCATCAATTTTACCAATTGGAGCCGATTGAGGGTCCAATTTTGCCATTAAAATCCAACTCGCAAGTCTGCAAATGGCGCGGGAAGAGTTGGGGATGAAGGCACTGTAGTGGACTAGTTCAACCGGTCCGACCGGCGGTCTGACCGGTCTGAACCGGTCCCGACTTGCAATTTTCCAAATTAATCCAAATCTGCTGGGAATTTTTGCAATTAAACCCCAGAATCAAATCTAGGGCATGAATTTTATCTAAAAATGTAGTTTTGCCCAAAAGTTTATATCAATTTCAACGAAAACCCCAAATTTTCATTTATTTGCAAATTGGGGATTATGCAATTGAAGGTTTAAATGACCAAATCGAGCCAAATTGCCCATGTCAATCGATTCAAAACGGTGAAAACCTTTGGGGAGTGTGTTTAATTTGCCATGATAGCCCTTGAATTGAAAGTAATTTCAATTATGCTCAATTTCAAAGACTAAAATGCAATTTAGCATGTAATTTGAGCAATTGTGCGAACAATCGGGATAAATTGAAGTGGGGGATAATCAGATTGAATGTCAAGGTCCTTAAAAATGCAAAAAATTTGCAAATAAAATGACTCAATTGATATTTTTTCTCGAATTTAATCATATGTGTTACAAAGGAACACCTAAAATTGAATCTGATTTTGGATTTTTTTTTTTGCGAGGTCAAAAAGACTAGGGATTTAAAAGAAAAATATTGGCTATTTTTCCATATTTTTGTGACTTCAAATGTTATTTTTCTTGATTTTTTTAGTATTTTCCTAATTTATGAAAATATTAAAAAAATGCGAAAAATATGAAAAATTATTTTTTTTTTGTCAAAAATGGTTCCTTAGGCTTGGCCAAGGCCACCAAAGTTGATTTTGCAATTTTTTGACTTTTTATGAATTTTTTATGATTTTTTAAAATAAAGCTGAAAAAGACTTGGTCAAAAATCAGGTGTCAACAATCACCCCCTTCAAACATTCTCTCATAACATCAGAGATTCAAGACTTTATCAACTAGCTCTTTATTAACCAAATCGAGTTATAACCTTCTCGATTCCACTCGAAAATGTAATCCATCAACTTTCGTGGCCCCGTCTCTTCCTCTTGTCGACATGTCTAATGTTCGACCACACGTTAGACTAATTCAACCCACATCACCGATAGTATTAAGGAAATCTCGGCACACCTTTGTGCCATCTAAGGGCACACTTTATTCTCCATGTTCTATTCATTCCCATAATCCCTTAGATATCAGGGTCCGATCATGGCAATATCTCAATTCCTTTCTGACATTCAGATTCGACACTTCAGATAGCCACCAGATTAGTCCCTTGGCAAATTCCCAATTTAGGAATTGAATCTCTTATTTCTCGAGGGAAGATCTATCCCTTGATCGCCAAATAAACAATGCTCAATTCTTAATTATAAGCATCCGCCAGTTAATCCACCCTTCCTATCGCTGTAACAACATTTGGGCGATCTCTTCGTTCCGAGTGCTTTTCCACCAATTCCCTTTAGGCAATCCTTGCTCTCAACCTCTTATAGTTCACATATCTTCGAGCTCTTTCTTTATACAAGCGAAACTCTCATATCCATAAGCAATTTTATACACCTGTGTTGCCTCTTGCTCAATTCCCCACGGTAAACTACTACCTTCTTTTCTTGTGGTAGATACAGATTCAAAACCACCTTCCACCCAAGCAAGGTTTCCCCAAACTTTGTCGCGAAGACATTCGCAAATCAACTCCAACCATGCTCTAAGCATTCTATTTCATGTGGCCTTACTATCATAACGTACATGTAATTCCCTTTTCAAATCGTCTTGTTACGCCTCAAATTCCCTTTCCACGTCACATCATTAAAATTCTATCGACTCTTATGATTCCAAACAGGAATGCCATTATCGGCATAGTCATCAACGTAACTCAAGTCCTCGAAGACTCATCATGCTCATTTACCCATTCACGTTATATCTCGTCCTGGGTCCATTTCATTAATGGGACAACTCTCGTGGAAAATCCTCCCACAATCCGTTTATAACAATCCATTAATCCTAGGAAACTTCAAGTTTTAGCAACTCACATCGACCCTAGTCGATTCATCACTCATTCCCGTCCTCAAAGGCTCCATAGGGATTCCATTTCTCAGAAATTTCACGACTGAGGAATCCTACCTCATCAGGTCTGCAGCTCGTACGTTTCACGTTTAGCATACAACGAGCATCTCCTTAGAATCCATAGGATACTCTCAAATTTGTTCATATTCCTCACGACTCCTTAGATGAGTCCAATCATCGTCTCTCAAGACGGTAATAATCAACCCAATTATTCCTCGGACATTCAATCTGATTATTATCAACTTCTTTTTGTCAAATGTCAAATCTTTCAAACTGTTCCTTACACTTTTAACTTGAGAGCTCAAACCTTGGCCCTCTATTGCCACGGGTCTCCCCTAGGACCACGCAACATTTTGTTCATTTTTGTCACTCTTCCCTGAGGAAGCACTCTTATCTTAATCGCTGGTTTCCATAACCAGTCAATGCGACTTTATCCCAATTCTGTCCATTCCACTGAACGTCGACATTATCCTAGAATTCAACGTTATCCACAGGACAGTTTCTTGTACTTAACTCCCCAAAAATCATTTCAATTATGCGTCCTCTTTCACAGTCCAGACGCTCAATCTTAATACCAAGACAATTGGAATTTTTTCTTTCTGCCACACTAGGGTCTCTTACCTTGCGAAGGAAACTATACCCTTCAGTGGCATTCTCTCACTTCGAATCCACCTTGTCCTTTCCATTTCAAAGGACGTCAATCTTGGAGTTTGCGCTAATCATGATGTTTTACTCCAAGATTCCCAAATGTCACCAGACTTGACATTTTTCTTTCAGTAACTCAGTCACCGCAAGTGACAAAATTCATTCATCTTTGGTCTCCACCAGTTCACATATTGAATACTCAATTCGACTACTTCGAGTCACTTTATAATTACTATCTAAGCGCTCTTTTCGCTTACTCAATCATTCACTCGAATCACAAGTCACTAGGACCATCAAGTCCATTCATCCTTTCTTTTCATCAACGACCATCTCATGGTCCAATCGCCCTTTAAGAACAACGCCCTAACCTTTAGGGGTGATAGCTCGTAATGCCACTTCTAGTGATTCCGTTTCAATTTCAATCATTCTGATTTTAATCAACAATGTCAAACAACTGACATATCTCTTTCCTCAACTTTCCCCACGATGAAAGGAACAACATGCCAGTTTCTCATTACGAGACCTGCGCCAAGGTAACAACCATCCCTTACAGGCGCATTCTGTGGAAATCTCTATATCATAGTCCATGGACAGAAATCCTCTTGTTTATTCCTCTTTCGATGATCCACTTCTTTCCTCGGGATCTATTACAATTCCTCAGAATCAAGAATAACAGCTAGCCATAAGGCTCTCAAGTTCCAATCCACTCATGGATTTTCTTATCTTATTCAAGGGTCCTCAACCACTCTTAGTACATTTAGACAACCCGGAGGACTCCGCCTCACATTGGTCGATCATTTTCAGATCCTCTCAAGACTTTTAGGATCCAAACAACCTTTGCTCTCAAGCAATCCTAGGAGGATACTTTTCGGCAAACAACTCAACAGAGGTTGTCCAAGCAGATATCATGCCCTTGAGCAAACCCTTCCACTGGTGACCTTTCACCAATTATCAACAGCCTCTTAAGGCTAATAACTGCCAAGGTCACTTTCTTTCATCAGTGTACCCAAAACCTCTAAGGTTTTCTCACAAAACCCTCAATTCAGAGGAAGGAAGTTCCAAATTTCATCCTTTCATCAAACTCAATCAATCTCAATCTTCATACATAGCTTCACAAGCTTTTCAAAACTCTCGTAGTTCCTGTCCACGTTTCCACTTTGGAAATGAGTAATTTCAGAGTCAACCATTTAAAGTTCTCACGACCCCTTATTACACTTGGGTCTCGCACGATCAACATAATTGAGTCATATTTTCTTCCAGCACTCATACTCCAATCGCTCATCTTTGCTCAATTCTTACGATCCATCTCAGTTCTTGGATCTTTCATACCATGTACTCTCGAGCCCAATGCCCTCATACGACCGTACTTTGGTTGTACAACTTCATTAGGTTCTCATGTCACTTGAACCACTATGATTCCCCCTAGGAATCAAAGACTTAAGTCATCTACTCAAGTCTAGCAGTCTCAGACTGCTCATCTCATCATTCATCATTATCAATCTTTCAATGGTTCCCAAACAACTCTCAACTAGTTGTCCGTTACCCTAGGATTTTAGATCCTCATCAGTCAATGACTATTCAACAAGCCAGCCTCAACAAGGCGATTTCTTAGTTAACAGTCATTACCAGGCAAGCCTCAACTAGGCTAACATCAAGCAACCACTTAAGGCATCACTTTCATGAGTCACACACTCATACATTAAGCATAAAGCATCTACCACTCTGTCACAAACACGACATGCTATCTCAATCTCAACAGGCATCAATTCAATGGAGTATAAACTCCTTACGCTGTCTAATCTCTCAGTTAGACCTTGGCCACAGCCATCATAGGATGCTAACAACAAAACATGCCAATCAGGCCCGTCACAAGCATCAATTTTCTGTCACAAACGGCATCCTCTACCGAGCACGAAGCTTTTAACCATGCCAATCACAGGCGTCATTGAAAATGCCATGCCACTCTCGATAATTCCTTTCGAGACTCAATCTCGTGCCATACATCTCTTAACCACAATTGGACTCAACCTGATACCTAGATTTTCCCTTTCAAGTTATGACTTGGGTCATTTCTGCCTCTTGCCATCTTAGTAGCCTGCTAGGAGCCACTCCTTGTCCGGACCTTTCTGTCCCGGCGATCACTCCCCGCCCTCATCAGACCTGGCCGTTGCAAGTTGTCCCAGGTCATACATCTACAGAGAAAGCCTCATTCCATATGTCCCATACCATGCTTCATTATAGTTTATAGGTATCCCATCCACTTGTCCCATACCAAGCGACAATTTATTAAGTTCAACAATGATAAGTTCATGCATGCACCCTCATCAGCTTTCGTTTCAAAGCCACAAACACATGCATAGCATGTTCGTTCTCACCACTTGTCATACCATAGTCGTTTCCACATCAAGCCTCAATTATAGAAAACCTCAGGTTCCACCAATGACCACATCTCACATATCACTTGCCTGTGTTCAACCGTATACCTCAAGTTAAATCACTAGTCAAATCAAATCCTTATGCATTCGATCACTACTGGTCTTTAATACAAATATTCCTTATCTGCTCCCCAGTATGCATCTCATCTCACAGCATCCAAGGCTGTCAATAGTAATCGATAACTAAACCATCAAGGTACGATGCAATTCAAGCCAGAATCCACTAATGCCAGTCGTCTACTTATAACTCATACTCCTCAAGTTGGGTCATTGACAAACCACAATTACAATCATATACTCCAATTGACCCTTCATTCAGAAACTATTCTCTAACAACCTCAAATCCATGACTCTTCAATCTCTACTCACTTCCTTGTGAGCCTTATTTATAAAATCAATCAAGATCATCCATTAAATCGACACTAGGACCATTAGAATATCTCACAAGTTCAAGCCTATAGTCCTCAATATTAAGCAATTCATGCTTAACCCTAAAGGTCTCACTACCTAATTGTCTCAAAGTCATCACTCCTTATCACTACAAACCTCAATCACAATGGATCGAGCTGACCACGCTTTGATACCACTTAAATGAGGATGTCACGCCCCGCCGTCCTTTCGAGGACGCACATCCGCTCATGCCGTAAACTTTGTCCCAGGATACTCCATTCTACGGCGGCAAAGAAATGAGACTCGCATGCGGAAGAGTAGAAGAAAATAAAGACACATCTCCATGCAAGATAACCAAAGTAAACAAAGAATGAGACACGGGAAATAAAAGATATTTACATATCAAGAGACGAGTTCGTACAAAAGGGTCAAGGGTAACTACATCAAAAGCTAGGGTCGAGGAAGGTTAGGGCGACCAAAAAGGATAGTTACTATGCCCACAAAAGCCACTAGTCTCCAAAAGACAACTCAAAAGGGCCTAGGACATCCGACCCGCTAGGTGGTACTAATAGCTTCGGCTCGATTCAAATCTTCTTCGGGGTCGTACTCCGAGAGAGTCTTAGAGCGTGCTTCGATGGTGTCTTCCTCATATAGACCGTACCTCGACCATCTGGAAACTCTTCAAAATAAGCAGTCATCTCTTTCGGATCTCCCAGACGTATCGGTAACATCTTTAGAGCTTCGGTCTGAAAAAGAAGGATCCCACGACGGGTGAGACTTACATCTCAGCAAGCTAGCCAAACCCTACCTAGGCCATCCGTCCCACCAGACCAAACAATCATAGTAACAAACAATCAATTGGCAAAATAAGATCTGGCATTTTCTCAAAGCATCGAGTCATATTTTCACAAGTATTTCAATCAAAGGCAACATGGCATAGAATGATCAAGCTTTCGCACTAGCTGACAATCACTTTCATCATCACGTGAAATAAATAGAAATACACGACCTTTTTCAAATCTCCGGAGACTAGCCCGCGTTCAGACGCCTCAGGCTATCCCAATCAATAAACCTGCGTTTAGATGCGTCAGTTTTAACATCTCACCACCAAGCTCATGTCGACATGTCAACTTCTCATCCCGCATTCAGACGCATCATGATGTACTTTCAATCACAACCCTGCGATAAAATCGCCTCAGGGTATACATAGCTTGCAACCCCGCGTTCAGACGCATCAGGGTGCCACCGGCCTCAAGCCCTCATCTCATCAAGATACTTGTCCATACAAACGTGCTTTAACTCAGAACGAAATTTAAGAGCCGGTATTACACTACCACATAGGCAAACAAGGCACGTCAACAAGTACGTCATCAATTCAACCACGAGAACACAATTCTATGGAAAACTAGCACTCACAGCTCATTCCTCATCAAGACCATTCGGCTTTCAATCAATCAAGCAACAAAAGTCAATCAATTCATCGATTTTCCAACGAAAACCATCCAGTCGCGTCCAAACGTCATAGTATAAGTTTAGGGGTCGCTTACATTCGCTTAAGCTAGCAATTCCTGCTAAAATTTCCTCGTCAAGCACGGCTTCAAATTGATTCCTCTGCTGTCCAAAATAGGGCAGCAAAACGACTTAGGAACCATCCATCGTTACAATCAATTTATTCAATCTAGCCCAAATTCCACCAATCGTAGACCTTATTAACAACTCAAGGAACATTCTAGTATGTCCTAACAACACATTTAGAGCATGGGGGCACCACGAATAACCCCCAACAGAACCGAATTACTCAGAATCAAAATAGGGTAAAATCGATTCTGCTTCATCATGCATTAACAACACACTAATCAACCTTAAGCTCCAATTTATCACCAATTTCGCTTGTCGAGACCTAGATTTACATGTCTAGGACATCCCCTAACGATTTGGAAGAGAAATAACACCCCTAGGATGTCCAAATGGTTCGGTCTCCACAGATTGTCCACCGATCAGATTTTTGCCCAATTCTGTCCACTCAAACTCAGCCATGAAACACTCCTAAATCTCAATTGAAAATTCATTTCTGCTCAACCACATGTAGTACTATATGTTATGAAGCTACCCTCGAAAATTTAAGGTCATTTGGATTTTCTATGAGCTAGAATCACCACCTTTCCTCCGCTAGCTCAGAATCTGTCTAGTTTTCTTCCAAAAAATTTCATAAATAAACCAGTCCTCCAAATGACACAAAACGAATTGAAACTTGTTAAGGACATCTTGAACTAACCTTCGGTGGTTGGAGGCCGGCCAAAAGGTCACCGGAGGAGCCGCTCGTAAGGACCGAACGGGGCGGGTAGAATTGGTCGAGCAGGGATAGTTTCTGTTCCTGGTGAAAAAGCTCAAAATGAAGATGATGGAGGGCTGGTCCACAAAATTCCGAGGGAGTAGCTGATGAAGATGAAGTCCATTCAACCTTGGTCAAAGTTCTAGAAGATTAGGCTTAGTGGATAATTAATTACTTACACCAAAGGTTGACACTTGTCCTTAAACTCATAATATCCAAGCTTCAATTGTCCATAATGCCCCCCTCATTTTCGGCAGCCTTGGGGAAGAAGTAAAATTGCCAAATGACTAAAATGCCATTCTCAAATCAATTAGGTAAGGTTAATCCTCCAAGGGCAAAATGGTCTTTTCACACCTTTCGTCCGAAATGTCAATTTTTCGATATAAACCACCCTTGATGAGGCGACGTCCATTGCAATTCAAATGTTTGAATTCCTCAATGTCCAATACCCAAATCTCGAGGTCCAATTTCATGTCGAACTCTCGTCCACTGTAATTCCAGTTTATCTCAAACTGATGGGCGACTCTTGCAGGCGCTACGCGTATCGACCTTGGGATGTTTTCAAGCCGTGGCGACTTTGATTGTCATGTAATTGCAAGGGTTTATCGTTCGTTCCTTTGATCCTGGTCATCGGAATCTGATTTAGGAAATTCTTGCAAATTACACAATGGTTAAGCGGAATCACCCGCGTCCCAACGTATAACGCTAGCAAGACATTCCATGATCGTCCTTAGATCGATCTCTGCCGCCCCAAGATATTCCCTCGACAATTCTTATGGTCAAAGTGCCATTTCTCATTCAAATTCCCCAAGTCCACGTACCCGACTCCGCGTCAGTCTTTCCCCTTTGGTCAGTTAACTCGGAAGTGGCCAACTCCGAGCGAGTTACTACTGAAACACATCGATCGATATCCTTCCATTCAATAACCTCGAGAGGGTCGGAATTCGGAGTGTCACAGTTTCATTTTTCAATAGAAATCTAATAAGGTCGCATGTCAAATTAGGCTAATTGTAGTTAGATTAATTTTAGCATAGTCGTCACTAAAAAAAAAATAAAAAAATTAATTAAGATTGCATTCTTGCATACATAGTTTAGTTTGCACATTAGGACCAAACAAAACAAAAAATCATTTGTTTTGCTTAATTTTCTTTGTTGTAATTTATCTATCGCTTTTGTGAACATTTTCACATGTTAGGAGATATGTTCTAAAATAAATCCAAACCGTCTGCCAAACTTTTTTTAAAATGGTACCAAAAGGGCGTTAGGATAATCTAACGTAACCAAGTTCCCGAACTTGTAATCTTTAGTTCTTAGGAATAAAGCAATTCACTCAATGTTTTATTTAAGTGTCTAATCCACCTATCATAAATAGATTTGTGGCGACTTCAAATAAAATTCTTTTGCATGAAATGCTTGAACCATAAGTCGTGAATTGGTATGGACTTAGGAGAGTTCGAGCTAGATTTAACATCTTAGTAATTCATTAGCCTGAAATGTTAATTTTTAGGTTGCGACAATTGTCTTCTGAAGTTTTATGTTATATTCAAACAAAAAAGAGCCGTTAGGAAACCGTTATAAAGCCATTCTAAAAAAATGGATGTGTATGAAAAAATAAATCATACTTAATAAAGCCGTTAAAATTGATGACAGCTTTTGTTGTAGTCATATCTTCTATCGAAGTTTAAAATATTTCAAAACTGCTGAAATATCTAATAATCCCTCACATATTTCAAAATATTTTGAACAGCAAAAAATATAATCATACAAAGTTGTTATAGCATAATGCATCGGAACTAGTGTTTGTTAGGCTATGAAGTAAGGGTGGGGATCACCTGCCTTAAAAGCAGGTGACTTACCCACCCCCCACCCTTGATATGGGGTGGGCCCCCTATATCATGGGTAGGGATCCCCCTGCCTTAAAAAAAGGCAGGGGATCCGGGTCCATGAAGTAACCCTAAAAAGAATGAAATATAGTTCACGAAGTCATTAGTGTAGTTTGAAACTTTTATGATGCTAGGGCTAGCGTTATCACCTAGAGGTGATGAATAGATGATTTCAAGGAATGCGGTATATAAATGAGTATGCTCATAGCTTCGTTCAGACGATGCTAGCTAGTAAGATCTGAGACGCCCTCAAATGCAGCGCTGTGCACATTTTTATTATCACAATATATAAACAAAGAGATTAAGGGAAAGAGAATGTGCACAAAGGATTTATACTGATTTGATTTTGTTCAAGCCTACATCAACATCTTCACGTTGATAGTCACTTGGTTTGATTTCATTTTTGAATAGTTCAGAGGTTATAACTTGGTGAATAGACTTCTCGTCTAACACTCTTACACTCGAATGTTCTCCTCTAGGTATTGTAGTGTTGGATCAAAAGTATATGAAAGATGTGAAGCTCTCTCGATATTGGAATTTTAGATTCGATTTTCTCGTCCGTGCTTTCTTCAATCTTGAGGTCTTTTTTTATACTCCTCCATCTCCAAATGCCCGTAGAAAGCAGACGATATCCTTGCTTTATTTTTTGTCACTATTTAATTGCTTTTGATTAATCTATTTGAAGGACTTCTTGCCGTTGAAGCTTCTCCCTTTCCTAGCCATCTTTCTAAACTTCTTAACCATCAATCCAGCTCTTCGTTGTCTTTGTCTTCATCTTTATAATTTGTTAACTCATAGTCAATGTTAGGCTTTAAAGCAATTGACTTTTAACTTTTATGTCTTTTGTCTTGTTGATTCGTTATGTTTTATACGATTGTAGAGTTCCAACAAGCTCATCAATGGATCATGGTCTGATAGTTTGACATTCTTGGATGGATGGCTTGATGTAATTTTATTCATCTATTAATCCTCAAAGAATCTTTCAAATCTACATAGGTTTAGAAATAAGAGCATTTTGTCGAGCAAGATCGCTAACTAATATTTGAAACCTGTCAATCTTGTCAGCAATTAATTCATCTGGCTTCATCTGAAACACTTGATAGTTGTCCAGTAGAATACTGAGATTAGTCTCTTTAACTTTGTCAGTTCCTTGATACGTGACATGGAGTCTGTTCCACATAGCTTTTGATGATTCTTCCTCTGCAACATGATTATATAGAAGTAGAAAATGTAACGCCCCCGACCCAACCCGGTGGCATCCACAAGGAAATTCATGTCAAATGGGGCTAGAGCTAGTTTCAGCTGTGAGGCCTTAGCGTCGGCGTGAGAGGTCTTGTGGCGTCCTAGGTGCGTCAACCTCAAATCGTCTCCAATTTTTAAATTTGCTTATTGCACACAAGCGACTCATGAGACTTATTTTTGACTTAAATGACTATGCTCATCGTATCATGCAGACAACATACTATTTTATTGACACACCATCTATTTAATTTACATTACTCTACTAAGATATGCTTCTATTTACATCATATTCATCTATGACATGGGCAAGGTTACGCCTAGCTTCTCTAGTGGCATGTACGCTCCCAAAAACTTGCCCTTAGCGTATCATTCAGCTTCCCCCAAAAGTGGCATCCCTCCAAACTACTTTGCGCCATATCTACCTTCGTCCCAAAAAGTCACATCTCTCTAAACTTCATCAAGCATTGTGCGGCCATCCACCATCGTTAAAGCCTGGCGGTCCATCAAACTCCCTTAATGGCCCTATGAGATCTCCTCCAATAACTAGGTACCATGCCACGAAGCAATAATGGACCCAATGGCCAAGTCTCTCCTCTACATACACGGTGGTAAGGAAGTGGCGATAAGTGGTATCTCCCTTGACATCTACTATATCGGTATGAGTTATTTCGATAGACATAACTAGGCCAAAACGAGTTGGGGGATTAGTAGCCATACCTACAAATCTGAAAATGTAAAGGAGTGAGAACAACTTCTCAATAAGTAAAAATCTAAATTCACGATAGGAGGTTAGCTCATAATCAAACTTAAGAATTAGTAGTGAGTAACAAACATAGGTCAACCTAGACCATATCCAAACCATTCAGCCATGTAATCCTTTGTAAGTAAGCATGCAATTTCTATCATTCCATGTATGTCCCATGCTTCTCACGAGCCCATCCGTTCATTTCTCAAACGAGACATCTTGGCTTGCACATTCAATATACCAAGACACCCGTAGGGCAACCTGAACACGACTCGATTATGTACTTTCGTCGTTCTAATCGATTCGTTCCATACCAAATCTCATAGTCAATATGCACATAATCGCCCATGAGCGAGGCATATCATATCATATCAACATGAAAAGAGCATGCAAACCAAGATTCGCTCATGCAAAATACATAAGTCGACATAAGCCTTTGCCCTAGCATAAATTTAGAAATTTACTTACATATCTTGTTGACAAGAATATGTATCAAGTGAGGGATGGTCGGTGGCGCTGGTGGCGTGTGGTGCTTGTGAGAGGCGGTCGGTTGCAATAGGTAGGTCGGTGGTCAAAATGAAAAAAAGTAGAGAGAGAGAGAGAGAGAGAGAGAGAGAGAGAGGAGACCGAATGAGGGTATATAAAGAGAGAGAGGATGGGTGAAAATGGTGGGGGACCAAGGGGGTCTCTTACAGCCTAAATTTTTTTATTATTTATTTTAATTCTTGACTTTTCTCAAAGTTGTCTCTTTACATTTGTCACTTTCTTGTTTATCCATTATCCACATAATATTTATAGTTTATGAAGCAATTATAGGGCAACACATCATTGGTTCATGTGGCCCAATTATTTCATGACATTCACCTAGTCTACAAAGCTATAAGGTACACTTGTTTATTGAAGAAACTAGCTCTATCTCCTCATGCCACATGCCCACTATAGTGACATTTCCTCAATTATTCATATTTATTTTATTCTCTAATTTCAACCTTCCTTGAAATCCTTGTTTGACTTTTCAAAGATGATGTCATGATTATCGAAGATTTCTTGTTGCCCAAGTCAGGAATAAAATGTTCCTTAAAAGACGAGCTTGGACTTTTCAAAGATTTGGTAATGATTATAGTTGACCTGGTCAAAGATTCTTATATCCCTTTTGAAGTTCGTGCCTATGAGGTATCAAGAAACCTTGGTGCCATGTGTCGTTTAAGGAAAAGTATTTTCAATTCTCCTGAAATCAATAATCGTTTCTTGTGTCGAGAGTCGGATTAAACTTCTGACCAATTGTCCATGGTCGGCCTTCAACCAAACCGTGATCGGACCACCATTGAGCATGGCCGGGATGCCATTGGGCATAGCTAGGCGTGCTGCATTACGTCCTGGTCGAGCCCTATTATTGCTGAGAATGAGCATTTTTACTTTAGGTTCGCTTTAGGGTTGGAATAATCCATTTCTAAATCGAACATCCAATTGGAACACAACCGGGGTAACCTTTCATGACCAATTTGCCATTGATGCAGGATTAGTTAACCTCGGCTCGTACTCTCACATAACTTGTTGTAGAACCAAGGGTGATTAGTTCGTGGTCGGCACATGTATGGATACGAGGTTCTCAAGATAGATTGTAGTAGTAGAATTCAAGATCGATCTATTTGTGTATCGAAAAACCTCCCAATTAGATGATACTAAGGTATGGTCGTCCGTAGCATTTGTTTACCCGAACACTGAGATCGATCATGACTCACTCAAAGGTAGTGTTTCCCACGATTAGTGAGTTAACTCTGTTCCCAGCGCCCATGATTCCAATCATAGCTCGTCCATCTCGACACTTGAAAGAACCCTAAAATTTACGATGTCACAGATAAAGCACAAAATAGAGAATGACTAGCTTTAGAATCAAATTCTTATCTTTTTGCTTTTTCAGTTTCTAAAAGAGTTGTAGGGGTATTATTATTTTCATTTTCAGAGGTGCTAGTAGTGGTAGGATTCACTCCTTTTGTCACAAAATCTCACGTCAAATTATTTGACTCTTTGAAGAACTACTTCATTTTGTTGCACCATACGTTTTAGCCGCTTCCATCGAAATAAGGAGGTTTTGTTGTGTAAACGCCAAGAGATGAGCAAATTCAAGCGCGTAATAACAAGGATGAAAGCAAAATAAAGCACGACATACGATATACGTGGAAAACCCAAACGGGAAAAACCACGGGGAGAGAAGGGTTTCACTATCTTCAATAACGAGTACAAGCGTACAATCAAAGATCTAAAGATCTGACAAGAAGAAAGTGAAAAATAAAGAGTTTCGGGGCAGAAGCTAAAGTAAGCATCCCCATGAGATATCCAAGATATCTTTTTTATAGCCCCCATATAAGAAATCCTAATACAAAGTGAATGGTCCAAAATAACCTTATCACAAATTTGAAAGTCAGAATATAACAAATCTCTACCTTGACTTCAAATCTCCAGAAGAGCATTTTGCCAAACGCCACAAGACCACTCTCCCTCTCCTTCAAGAGTGACCACACAAGACCACCCGCCAAATGGAAAAATTAACAACGCATACCCCTAAGCCTACGTAAGCATACTCGATGTAGAAAACAAGGGATGAACTGCCATCAACACCGTCTAAGCAACTCAAATGGAAAGAATACCAACAAAATCCAAACAATGCTTGAATTTGGTCAAAGGAATTGGTTTAGTCAACATGTCTGCTAGATTATCCGATGTAGGTACTTTCTTCACTGTTATTGTACCTTTAGCAACCTCATCACGCACAAAGTGATAACGAATAGCGATGTGTTTCGTTCTCTCGTGATATATCGCGTTCTTGATCAACTGAATCGCACTTTGGTTATCGCAAAAGATAACGGAGGCTCCCTCCTGCTTCACCCCAAGTTCTGTAACCAAACGCTTCAACCAAAGGGCTTCCTTTGCTGCTTCCGTTGTTTTCATGTACTCTGCTTTGGTGGTAGATAAAGTAATTGTATCTTGTAAAGTTGCTCTCCAACTAACTGCGGAACCACCAATCATAAAAACATAACCTGTCAAAGATCTTATTTTATCGAGATCACCTGCATAGTCAGAATCAACAAAGCCAACAACTGAATGCCCTGTATCACAACCTTTATCAAAGACCAAACCAACATCTGAGGTACCCCGAATATATTGAAAAATCCACTTCACTGCTTGCTAGTGAGTTTTACCCGGATTTGCCATATACATGCTCACAACACTAACTGCTTGGGAAATGTCTGGACGAGTGCACACCATAGCATACATAAGACTACCCACAACACTAGAATATGGAGCTCGAGATATTTCATCATCTTCTTATTTGGTTTTACGTGACAAAGAAGCAGAAAGTCTAAAGTGGGACGCCAAAGGAGTACTTACCGGTTTAGCATTCTTCATACTGAAACGTTCAAGCACTTTCTCAATATACCCCTTTTGTGAAAAGTATAACTTCCCAGCCTGTCTATCTCTACAAATTTCCATACCTAGAATTTTCTTGGCAACTCCAAGATCCTTCATCTCAAATTCCCTGCCAAGTTGCTTCTTTAACAACTGTATTTCTGACATGTCCTTCGCTGCAATAAGCATGTCATCCACATACAATAGCAGATAAACAAAAGAACCATCACCTAATTTTTTATAGTACACACAACTGTCATGCGCACTCACGAGTAGCCATGACTTAACATAAAGCTATCAAACCTCTTGTACTATTGTCGTGGAGATTACTTGAGACCATACAAAGAGCGTTTCAACCTGCAAACTTGATCTTCTTTACCCTCAACAATGAATCCCTCAGGTTGAGACATATAGATTGTCTCCTCAAGTTTACCATGCAGAAAAGCAGTCTTGACATCAAGTTGCTCGAGTTCTAGATCATAAAGGGCTACTAAAGCGAGCAGCACACGAATGGAACTATGTTTCACAACTAGAGAGAACACTTCATTGAAGTTGATCCATTCCTTCTAACAAAGCCCTTCCTTACTAAACATTCCTTGAATCTTTCATCTTCAACCCCTATAATTCCTTCTTTTCTTTTGAAAATTCACTTGCACCCAACTGCTCTTTTGCCCTTAGGCAATTTCACAAGATCCCAAGTTTGGTTCTTATGAAGAGACTCCATCTCTTCATTCATCGCAACAAGCCACTTCTCAGATTTAGAACAAATAGTAGCTTCATGAAACGTAGAAAGTTTTTCAATACCAAGCTCTTCAGCAACTGTAAGAGCATATGCTACCAAATCAGCAAAACGATACCTTTGAGGAGGTTTAATTTGTCTTTTAGCTCTCCCTGCAGCTAAAGTCTGAGCTTGTTCAACTTCTTCTACTTCTTCTTTAATCGAATCTGAGTCTTGTTGCTCACTGTCACTTTTTGGCTGAATAAGAATGTCTTCAAAGGTTTTTTATGGATGTTTTACACTAAACTCCACCTCTTTCGCTATATTCTCTTCCTGAATATCTGTAGACTCAACAACTTTTCTTTGATATAGCATAAAATTTTTATCGATCTAACATAAAATTTTCATCAAAAGTATCATCCCTACTCATTATAAACTTTGGTGACTGAAGGCCAGAACACCATAATCTATATCCCTTAACCTATCTGCATAACCAATAAAAATACCTTTCTTGGCTCTAGGTTCAAGCTTACCATCTTTTACATGATAATAAGCGGGACATCCAAATACTTTCAATACAGAATAATCAGAAGGTTTACCAGACCATACCTCGTTTGGAGTCTTACATTCAATTGCAGTAGAAGGAGAACGATTCACCAAAAAACATGCCGTGTTCACGGCTTCAGCCCAGAAATCTTTATCAAGTCCAGCATTAGAAAGCATACATCTAGCTCTTTCTAAAAGTGTTCGGTTCATGCGCTCTGGCACCCCATTCTGTTAAGGCGTATACCTGACTATTCGATGTCGAACAATCCCTGAATTTTCACAGTACTTATTAAAATCACCTCCGCAAAACTCAAGACCATTGTCTGTTCTGAGACGCTTTATCTTCTTACCAGTTTGATTTTCAATCAATATCTTTCACTTCTTGAACGTATCAAAGACGTCACTTTTACGCTTCAAGAAATAAACCCAGACTTTCCTAGAAAAGTCATCAATAAATGTCAGAAAATAAACTGCACCACCTTTAGATGTAACCTGTGCAGGTCCCCACAAATCGGAGTGAATATAATCAACTGTGCCCTTCGTCTAGTGCACCCTAATATTGAAACCAACTCTGCGTTGTTTCCCGTAAACACAATCCTCACAAAAATTAAGTAGAACTGTATGCTCCCCACAGAGTAAACCATGTTTACTCAGGATAGTCATTCCTCTTTCGCTCATGTGGCCCAACCGCATATGCCACAATATTGATTTCTCAGAATCTGAAGAGGATGATATATTTAAAGAACCCACAACGGTACTTCCCTACAAAACATAAAGACTATTCTTTTTGTTACCTCTCATCACAATCAAGGAGCCCTTTGAAATTTTCAAAACTCAACCTCCACCAGTATACATGCATCCAGTGGAATCCAAACTGCTCAAAGAAATAAGGTTCTTCTTCAAATCTAGGATATGCCTAACATCTGTCAAAGTTCTTACTACATTGGCATGACATTTGATCCGCAATGTACCAATACCCACAATCCTGCAAACTGCATTGTTACCCATCAAAACTGAACCACCAGTGACTTTCTCATATGTGTGGAACCAATATCTATTTGGGCACATATGGTATGAACAAGCCGAATCCAAAATCCATTTATTGTCTACATGAAAATTCGAAGACAAAACCGTAAGAACATTATCTGCATTAGCAGACGCATTATCCTTTACTAGACTAGCCGAATTAGAACTGTCCATCGACCTTTTCCCCTTAGCTTTGAGCAAAGGACACTCAGTTTTATAGTGTCCGAACTTGTGACAATAGTAACATTCAACCTTTTTCTTGTCCTGGCCCAATCTAGATTTCGAACGCCCTTTATTATTACCGTGTCTATCCCGATGATTCGACCTTCCCCTAACAACTAAGCCATCTGCTTTATGTGTACTACTACTCGCATTCAACTTTGTACGCATCTCCGCGAAATTCAACGATGCCTTCACATCCTCAAGAGTTATGGATTCTCTTCCATACAACATAAAATTCACAAAATTCTCATACGAGCTCAGTAGCGAGCATAACACAATTAGGGCTTGATCCTAATCATCTAACTTCAAATCTAGATTTTTCATATCCATAACGATTTTATTAAATTCATCTAGATGTTCTTGGATATGAGTACCTTCTTGCATCTTTAATGTATAAAGACACTGATTCAAGAATAATCTCGTCGTAAGAGACTTCTTCATATAGAGACTTTCTAGCTTTTGCCATAATCCCGAAGCCATTTCTTCATCAGCAACTTCACGAAGCACCTTGTCAGACAACGACAATTGGATGGTGCTATGCGCCCTCTCTTCCATCTCCTCGATTTCTGCCATCGTCATGTCATCGCGATACTTCCCATCCAAGGCTCTAGCCGAACCTTCCCGACGCAGCAAAGCTTTCATCTTTATCCTCCATAGCCCGAAATTATTTTGGCCATCAAAAATAAGGTGCCACTTCAAACTTGATAGATGCCATCTCGAAAAAAAAGATCGAAATTCCTTCACTCTGATACCAATTTGTTGCGTAAACGCCAAGAGATGCGCAAATTCAAAGGTGTAATAATAAGGATGAAAGCAAAATAAAGCACGACACACGATATACGTGGAAAACCCAAAACGGGAAAAATCACGGGGAAAGAGGGGTTTCACTATCTTCAATAACGAGTACAAGCGTATAATCAAAGATATAAAGATCTAACAAGAAGAAAGTGAAAAACAAAGGGTTTCGGAGCAGAAGCTAAAGTAAGCATCCCCATGAGATATTCAAGATATCTTTTTTATAAACCCCATCTAAGAAACCCTAATGCAAAGTGAATGGTCCAAAATAACCTTATCACAAATTTGAAAGTCAGAATATAACAGGTTTGTTATTGAATTAAGCATCACCTGATCCTGAAAAATTATTAGTGGACATAATAGATCGTTAACTCAGAAATAGAACACTTCAAAATAATGAGCAACCTGCTCTGATACCAATTGTTGTACTAGCAATCTCACCAAAAGGGGGGGGTGAGTAGATGATTCTGAATAAATTTGACTTTAAATCACGAAAATAAAAGAAACAAGTCAAGTAAGTAACTGATTCAGAATATGAATAATATTTGGCAAGTAATTCTGAAAGAGAATGTGCAATATGCTAAACACAATATAGAGAGTTTAGAGATAAGAGAAAATGTACACCGCGATTATAGTAGTTCGGCTTAGATCAAGCCTATGTCCATTCTTCCACGCTCATAGCCGATTGACTGGATTCCATTGGATGAATCAATGAAGGCCTTACAAGTGTTTACAATCACACACTCTCACAAGGCCTCTCAAAGATCAAAGTAAAAAGCTCTTGAGAACAAGTATGAATATGAATTTCTTTAGCACTTTGGAATTTTTTGTTATCATCTTGCACAACAAGCAACACCATAGATCTCCTTTTGTACTCCTTCAACCTCAAATTAGCCGTTACAAAGGTACTCCAAGGATCACATTTCAATTGCCGATTGGACGCCATCAATCTTGATTAGAATAGTCTATATCTAGAGAGATTTGGTAGTTGTTGGTGCAGAATCCGAACCCCTAAGATTTAGTCGCACATGCAGCTAAATCTTCAATTTTCATAAATGACATTATTCCAATATGGAAGTTATCTTGTCCTTGTGGAAGGTAATATCCGATTGTAGATATTCCACTAATCATGTTGTATAATAATCTAGTCAATCAAAGATTACAAATTTTCATAATTAACTTAGTCATATCAAAAGTTGCCAAATGTGGGTTTTCAGAATATGAAAATAGAGTATCACAAAATCTGAACGATCTTTAGAGAAAGACAGAAACGACCTCTTAAATCTGAACATATTAGTACATCGAATATGAGCGTAATAAAGTCCTCGTTGATGCTTGCACATAAGTCTTCTGCAAAGGTGATAGTTGAATCTTCTTAAGTGATATTTTACTCAATCTGAATAATACAATTCAACTTGTCCAGAAGCAAATATGCGATGACTTTGTCTTGAGTATGAACATCAATTTGGATTAATATAAGATTCTCCATTCATGTGTTACACCGGTGATACAACAGTTAGAATATTTATGAGATTCTATATAGAGATATGACAGTCTTGTCAGAATCAAAATATTCAGAAGGAGTTTTTCTCAACACATTTTTAAGAAAATAATATCCAAATAATTCATTTTCTGCTAAACAAACGGAACCTTAGTGAGGTCCCCATATTAGCAATTGCTCGAAAAAAACACCCACACAAGATCATTTTGCTTTTACCATAATGAGAACATCGTCCACATCATACTCCCAGTACCTTTTCGGGTCAAAGAATCAAACGCTAGTTCCTCTTCATAGTGATTAAGTTCCACCCACCAAACACAATTTCATCTCCCTCTTCGTCCTTAACATTGCGACCATACCAAAATGAGAAAACCTTTAACCAGCCCTCAATTGACAATGCTATACCACACAACATTGTTGTTGGTAGACATCAAAAGCGTGGAAGGAAGAGGATCGCCTGCAAGAGAGAAAGAAAAAAGAAGGAAAGTAATACCCACAAAGAAAGAGACAAAGAAACAAAACAAAAAGTGGGTAACCACTTTCTATTCTTTGGTAGAGTTTAATTGAAACATGCTGAATGGTGGACCATACATTGGGTAATATGGTTAATCTTGTGAAAGAGAGTGTTTAAGTCAAACGAGGAATAAAAAAAAAAGCGCGATCGGTTTTTATTATTCTTTTCAAAGCTCAATTATGTCATTTAAAAAATTCAATGTAAAAACCCTCATGATAAGAAGGAAATCAATTTTCCTAAATTATCAAATAAACGATAACTTACCATTTTTCTGTATCATGAAGGTTTTAATTAAATAAGCGAACCAATTTTTAAAAAAAGGGACGAAAGCACATGTGCATGCCACGTCATTAATATTTTTTTATAAAAAAAAAAACTTGTGCAATGCTCATTTAACTAACGGATAAGGCCGAAACATGATGTAGGAAACACCATGGACGTATGTCAATCTGGATTCAAGCTTCTCATTCTATATTCTTCCTATTCACTTCTTGTCTATGGTGTTTATTGTATCCTAGCATGGATGTCTGCAAAACCTAGTTACATTTCGACCATTCGATTGCCCTCTAGGTTGGTACTTTTGGACCTAACACCCCACGAATCTAGATTTATGCTGCAGGATTCAACCAAAAGTGAAGGGGTTGGGATTCAAAGTAACAATTGAACCTACATTAAGCATGTAAGGTAATTGATAAGGCCTATTAGGAACTTGGAAATGTAGTAACGAAGCGGAGAGTAGAACCAAATGTTCAAAACGACATCGTTTTTACTAAATGATGATTCTTTTCACCATAGAGGATTACATGCATACGGATGATCCTCATACATGTGCTTCATGGATCCTGCAATCACAAAACTTAAACAAGAATCGTGTCAGAGATAAGATACAGCATCTTGACCGTTTAACTAGATGCACATATAGAATGGGAAAAATTACCAAAAAAGTCATCAACCTATAGCAGCTGTGTCAATTCAGTCCTAAACTTTTTGTATTTGTGTCAATTCAGTCCATTCGGCTAACTTTGATTGGCCGGTGCTGATGAGAAGCCGATCGGTGCTGATGTGGCGCTGTCGGCGTAATTTTTAATACTATTCTAATATTTTCAATCTTTTTGTAATTTATTTTTTTTCCTCTTCCTTTTCCTTTTTTTTTTCCTTTTTCGTTTTTTTTCCCTTCTTCTCCTTCCTCCAGCCGGTCAACGTAAGACAGCCGAGAATGAAGTATTTGAGCAGTAATACAAGCACAGCCCACCAACGCCATGTCCCTATTTAAAATCACAATCTATATGGAGGGCACTAGCTCGAAAAATTGCCGCTTCTTGGTGGAAAAATTTCAAATATCAAACTGGAATACACTGGAGAAGCTGGCAAGTACTGGTAGTGGTAAGGAAGAAATAAGGAAGAGGGATATGGGGTTGGAGACACTATTGAGCTTTAACAAAGCTATGGTTGCTAGGCTCCTAATAATACTTTATGGAACAATATTTTAAAAGACGGATATATTTTTATTTTTGTTTTGGTCGAATTAGAGGAATGTATTTCCTCACATAGGCTTTTGGCATGTAGCTAAAAGGGCATCGAGCATCATAGTAATGGGAATCTGTACCATGGGCAGAGATACCTCTTGTCCTTTTTCAATGGACCTGTGAAAGACGATGATCCTGAGTTTATTTCTGATTTAATTAATTAGGTGCAAAAGACTTTGAGGATGGTATTGCAGTATAATGGGAAAAAAATCATCAAACATCTCAAATTATATCTAGTGTAGCGTATAATAATTTTTGTGACATAAAAAATCCTAAATTATGTCCATTGTGACACATTAACCCGCAATTACTGTTCCGTCCAAAGTCACTGCTAAGCTGACGTGGACCGTCCAAAGTATTGTTCCTCTTCTTTCGTCGCTTGGCCAAACTCCTCAGGCGCTCTTGCTTCACTGCACACTACTACCTGGACATCCGACCGGCTCGTCGGCGCTTGCCCAACCACCGGTGAGCTTCAAAGGGTGAGGTCAAGCCCTCAAGCCAAGCTTCAAGAAAGAGCGGCCATGGCGGCTGCGAGCTTCGAAGCTTAACCTTCAAGTTGCTTCAAAGCTTGGCCATGGCAGCTTGTGACCACCCGCGAACTTAGAAGGTCGAGGTCAGACCCTCAAGCAAAGCTTCAAGCTTGAGTGGCCATGGCGGCTCCAGCTTGATTTTTTTTTTTCTGCCCAATTCGGTTGCACGCTTAACTGGAAACCGGAAATTAAATTGCAAAACATACAATCCATTTTACAATTTCAATCTACCATGTCAAGAACATTTCATCCCGCGCTAGCCGCAGTAACTATTTATATACGTTGCCTTGCTTTTGTCGTTACAATACTATTTATCGAAGCTATCCCTGGCGTCACGGACGGTGCAGTCATGAAAATTTTCTTTTAGACGAGGGTTTGTCTAACATACGATAAAATATAAATTCTAAGACTCGTCTCCCAAGATAAGATTATGATTTTTATGGGTATCTGTCTGTCTCGCTTATGTTAATTTTTTATTCTTCATCGAATAGAACAAGAGTCGGAAACCTCGAGGTAGAGTCCGCATGCAAAGGTTTTTTTTTTCCCACCAGTCCCCCGACTTTTGTTCTATATTATCTCTGAAAGGGTGAGACAATTCCCGGCCCCCACCACCACCATCATCACCACCGCAGCAGCAGCAGCAGCATTTTACTCCTCCAAACCCATTTTCCAGGAAAACAGGGAAAGAGAAAAGGAACTCTCTTGCGTTGCATCAGAGAAAAGATGGCGAAGTCACCGGAGCAAGAACACCCAGAGGCGGCTCTTGGCTGGGCTGCGGGAGACGCCTCCGGCCTTCTCTGTCCCTTCAAGTTCTCCCGCAGGTTAATTCCCTTCTCATTCTTACACGGTGGAATCTCCATAGTACTTAACAAAAGGTGGTGATCACCGGTTTCACTTTTCGTATACGGTTTCAATCCGAACGTAGGGCGACCGGAGAGAAAGACGTGAAGTTCAAAGTGTTGTTCTGCGGGATCTGCCACACCGACCTCCACAGCTTGAGGAATGACTGGGGATTCTCCACCTATCCTCTTGTTCCTGGGTAAACCATTCTTTCTCTTTTCTACTCACCTCTCTCCTTAGCTCTTTCTCTTTCCTTTGGTAGTTTCAAGGTGTCGCGGAACAGAAAGACTCGATCGCGACGAGCTTACTAGTCGAAAATCTGGCCGATTCAATGGCGAGATCCCTTTCCGACCAAAAAAAAATGGCGAGATCCCTCCTGAGTCCAACTTCTGAAGTTCATCTTCAGTAGACATCCAAAACCTTTGGCTTTTGATTTGTCTAAACTTCATTTATACCTTTGACCTGTTTGCTACGCAGGCACGAGATCGTGGGCGAAGTCCTGGAGGTCGGAAGCAAGGTGGAGAAGTTCAAGGTGGGAGACAAAGTGGGAGTTGGTTGCATGGTCGGATCGTGCGGCTCCTGCGACAGCTGCCATGACCATCTCGAGAATTACTGCCCCAAAATGATACTGACCTATGGCGCCAAATACCATGACGGGACGATGACCTACGGTGGATACTCCAACATGATGGTGGTGGATGAGCACTTCGCCATCAAATTCCCGCAGAACATGCCTCTCGATGCTGGTGCTCCTCTGCTTTGTGCTGGAATAACTGTCTACAGCCCGATGAGGTTCCACGGGCTTGACCGCCCAGGGGACCACTTGGGCGTGGTGGGTCTCGGTGGACTGGGCCATGTAGCTGTGAAATTCGCGAAGGCGATGGGGCTTAAGGTGACAGTGATCAGCTCCTCCCCCGGCAAGAGGGAGGAAGCGCTACAGCGTCTTGGCGCCGATGCGTTCCTTGTTAGCAGCGATGTCAGTCAAGTTCAGGTGATTTCTGGATGGGAACTCTGTTTAAGTGAGACTATTCTAAGTTCATCTGGTTTGCTATTCGTTGAATATCTCGTGATTTGAGTTTGTGTCGGAACTTCCTTTTGTCAATAGGCTGCGACAGGAACAATGGCTGGTATAATTGACACTGTTTCGGCGGTGCACCCCATATTGCCCTTGATTGGTTTGCTAAAAACTAACGGAAAACTTGTCCTCGTCGGTGCTCCCGATCGGCCTCTTGAGTTACCCGTCTTCCCCTTGATCTCTGGTAAAAATCTCCGTTGCTTTCCTTTGCTGAATAAATAATGTTGAATCAACTAATACAACCGATGTAATGTGATAGAAGTGCCAAATGTCTTGTTTAGCTAAGTATAAACTGATAAATTTTATCACTCAATCGGTCACGGTTGGTTTTAGGGGGAAAGATCGTGGCTGGGAGTTGCATCGGTGGAGTGAAAGAAACTCAGGAGATGATTGATTTTGCCGCAGAGCACAACATTACTGCTGATATCGAGGTCATTCCGATCAATTATTTGAACAAAGCAATGGACCGCCTTGCCAAGGCCGATGTCAAGTATCGGTTTGTGATAGACATCGGCAACACCTTAAAAGAAGATTGAGGTTCCCGGAGGCTTTGATTAGATTGCCTATGATGATGTCGAGTAAAAACTTTGATGTTCAAATAAACTTCGACCGCCAGAGTTTCAGGTTGGATGCCTAGCTAAATTTCTTTTGTTGGATGGATTGATAAGATCAGATCATTACGTAACCCGATTATCATTTAAACGACAGATACGTTCATGCCAAAATAAATGGATAAACAACCTCGACCTCTGCTCTTAAGTTATATTGCATGATAGAAGTACCAAAACAGCCAATGAAATATAAATTTATCTCCTCTTCTATCTTCTTCTTACCTACAACACACGAAATTTCCGTCTAAGTCGTGATGTCGGGAAAAGGGATTATTAGAGAGAGAGAGAGAGAGAGAGAGAGAGAGAAATCGATTTTCTTCACCTTAAAATATCCCCAATGAATTGATCGTGTTGAAATCCCCATTGAATTGATCGTCGTTTGGTATATTAACGAAACTCAACATACTCAGTGTCTAATCCGGAAAATTCCGAAAATTGGTTGAGTTACCCATTCGGTTCACTAATTGCTTGATTGTCTGATAAACAAGGTCCATAGGCCTGAATGTACATTTATTTCGATCTCGTGGATGTGTTCTTTTATATGAATGTTAGGACCGACGCGTGACACATAAATAGTCACATGAGTTAACTTGAACCTAATCTTATGTATCCGCTAACAGTGGTGCATTGTCGTTAACCATAATCAATTGAAATAGTGGGATTAATGGTTAATTGCAATGCATGTCACGCAAAGGCCGATCTCGAGACCCTTATTAGATTGATGGTTTGTTTGATTGCATTTCGTTCATCTTTGAGTGCTTGTTTGGAACGTGTGAATGAATGTTCAAAAGTGACGGACGTCGGCCTACAAATGAGGCGGTCCATGGAGGTAAAGGCGATATACTAGAGATCCTCTCCGATCATGTCTCGAATTTTCAATTTGGTTTGTAATAATTGCCCGATAAGTTGCGAGTTTAATTTTATTGAACATTTTGTTTCTCTCCTACCCTTTGAATGCTTTGGTTGAGTTTCTTTCTCTTAGAATAAAAATCACTTTAGAAAATGGCATAAAAACGACACCTACAAAAACCGATTTGCACGGACACTTAGCATGGTGAAAAAACCAGTTAGGAGTAAAAAAAAATGACTAATCAAACTTTGCACGATTATATTAGGAAACAAAACAAACAAATTCAGTATCGAAAGAGCGTTAATAGAAATATGGGATAAGTGCACCAAAAGTCCGAAAACTTATCACCAATGTATGGAAATTAGGATGGTCTGTTAAATTATGTCTTGAATTTGAGCCTAGCGAACGAAATCGAATGTGAAATTATTTGATATCAAACTAGTGTGACAAAGACGTATTGGACTTTGTCACAAAAGAGGGAAAAATAAAATAAAAGGAAAAAGAAGGAAACTCTGCTGACGGTTGGACGTGGACTTCGGGTTGATCAAGACAAAGAATAATGCCAGCTGAAGTTGTTTGGTTGATTTGGTCAATAATAGATAACAAGAAAAAAAAAAAAAGATACGTCCTTATCCAATGCACTATGCAGTGGTCGGTTTTTTTTCTCTCTCTCTCTCTCTCTCTCTCTCAAGGCAGGGCAAATATATGAACTTGCAGAAAAAGAAACGTTCTAAACCCTAGTTGATCCGTAAGTAGCATTCGTACGAAATCTTGAAGCGTTGTTTGTCAACAAGTACTTGGCCATGGGTCTTCGTTTTGTTCACGGCATTACATCAAGAATTTAAGTATCAAAGCCGATTAAATCTTGAGTTTAGATTTGTGTTTAAATTCATTTGCGAGATTTAGAGATTATTTCGCTAGAAATTAAGAGCTAAACACTGTGTGCATTTTTTGAGGTAATTAGGGTTGGAAAATACTGAAAGTATTTGTATAACTCGAGTGATCTATAATCTCTGTGTATCGTTCATTCTATAGTAAAATTCGTCGCTGCTCTCCCCGTGGACGTAGGTCTCTACGATCGAACCACATACATTTGGTGTCCGATTTATTTTCTTTTTTGTTCTGGTGTCCGATTTATTTTCTTTTCTGTCTATTTATCATGCGATCGTTGGAGACAGAAGAAGCTAAACTGAAAATCGATGGATTTGATAGGAAAGATTTTGGTTTCTGGAAGATGCAGATGTTATCTGTGTCAGATTAAATTGCATGTACCTTTATCTGGGGAGAAGCTAGATACGATGAAGCAAGCTAACTGCGAATTGCTGGATAGACGAGCGATGGGTGTTATTCGGCTGACGTTGACTCGTAACGTCGCGTTTAATATCTTTAAAAAAAAAGACTACTATGGGTTTGATGAAAGCCATGTCGGACATGTACGAGAAGCACTATACGATCAGCAATGTCTAATTGATGCGACGTCTGTTTAACTTAAAGATGAGCGAAGGTGCGTCAATTGCTAATCATATCAATGAATTCAATGTGATCGTTAGTCAATTGAGTTCAGTTGATATTGACTTTGAAGATCAGGTACATGCTTTAATTCTATTATCCTCATTGTCTGATAGTTGGAATAATATAGTTGCTGCTGTTAGTAATTCCTTTGAATCAACAAGTTTAATTTTTTATGGGATTCGAAATTTAATTCTAAATGAGGCTAAGGGAGAATCTCATCACCCATGGAAACCTTACCAGAAGTTTTACCAATTGTAAATGAATCCCACATCTCCCTTTCATCTCCATCTGAACTTCGCAAATCCTTAGCTTCTAAGATCGACTATCTTTATGAAGTTGCTTACTCTGAAGATAGCAAGATCTCTGAAACACATCTTCCACTCATTAATCCTTACTTAGCCTTTTCCAAGCCATCTTCTTTCTCACCTATCCGCTCCATCAAACACCTCATCCGACATACTCCTCGCTCTGTTAAGGAATATGTTCAATCCTCTAAGTTTGATCAGCACCACATCGCACAATAAGGAAGCGGAAACAAGCTTGAACCCGAAATGCAAGTATGCTATCCCAACAACAACGGCGGTTCTACCAGGCAAATATGGGACTGCCTTTCTGCATAACGGGCTCACTCTTGAAGCTCAACCATAAAGATCCCAGATATTTCTGGCTCACAAGTTCCACCGAGGTGGCAAGTGAGGAGCATACTAAACCACATAGCACTAATCATATTAACAAGAGGAATCTACCCAGAAGAACCATGTGTAAGGAGAAAAGAGAGATTTAGAAACTCATAGTGGAATCTTTTATATCACAACTGAAGGGAGAGAGTCCCCTTCTTCTTACATTACACAGCCTTTTATAGGCAAACGCTTTCACAAACAAACAAACAAAGCACATTGGATTCTAGATCCAAATAGTTCTATCACATGAACAATTTTTTTGACCTTCAACGGGCCAATTATTGGAACAAACAACACTTTCAACACTCGTGACCGACACTTAATAATTACATCCTGCGGCGATCTGGGTCGGGGTGATAATTTGCATCATTTGAGTCTGAACTGTCAAGTCCATCTTTTGCTTTCTTAAATTCTCTCAAAAGATGGTCTTCTTCGTACTCATTAATCAATGCATCTGTCTCCAGATCATCAGGGATTCCACATATGAGACAATAATTATTGGGGGGAACATGAGTACATTGAGTGGAACTTGACGGCACATCCGTGGATCTGGACAGAATATCCGAAGAGGGCATACTTGGCTGTGGAAATCCATAGTCAAATGGACGGATCTTGGGATAACGGTCCTCCCCATGGATCAGCAGCGTCCATTGGAGTGTCTGGCTGGTTCCTTTGAAATTCGTCAAGTGCTTCAAGTGTCTGTGGGTAAGCTCGAGGTCTATCCCGTGAGAGATTAGTAGCTGGATAAGGCCAGACTTCTGAGAGGATGTATTGATTTACTTGGAACAAAATCCTTTGAAGTTCTCGTAACTCAAACTGTATTGCTGATATGGATCTGGGTAGAGTACGGTGCACTTCGAACTTCTGTCTGTGGAGATCAGGTTTAAATGTTGTAGTTCCTGCTGGAGCAGCTTGAGTGCGAAGATCTCCAGTTGGACCAATGTAGTACCATGGTCTGTGGAACAGGCAAGTAGTATGCCTTTCTGGTTCAGGACGTCCAATGAATCTCTGCTGGACAAACATGTGTTTCCAACTTGCAACGGTTGAAACCACGTGAGTAACTCAGTGAGAGGATTCAGGTCAGAAAAGTTTCCCATTAAAGCATTAGAGAGAACCTTGATGATCTTGTCTGTTGGGAACTCGATTGCCATAGTGTGCAAGTTAAACATATACCAGAAAAACCATTTGAGTTCGTCTGTGAACTCATAATCAGGAGTCCATTGTAGGAGACGTACGAAGGGATAAACCGAATCAAGTCCCCTAGGATTCATCATCAGTCTTCCATGTTCTCTGAAAATACGATGCTGGTAGTCCCAAAGATGAAATGTCATATATTGAAATAAGACATTCTGTTCAATCTGCCGAGGCACTTCTAGCGGATACTTATGGGAGTTCCATTGATGTTCTCCTCGTATGGGAGTGGCTTTGAACTGACCGGGATGAGTAGGATTTTTCCTGATGTACATGTTAATGGAGGAAGTGGGTTCTTTGGATCGAGAAAGAAAATCAGCAAGGACATTTTTCTTTCCAGGAATATATTTAGTATCAAAGGAGTATTTTGAAAACCATTCTGCCCAACGCAAAAGCTGTGGATGAGGAATCTGCTTTTGTTTGAATTTGAGCATTTGAAGGAAAGATGACATGTCCATTTCAACAAGAAAATGATGACCAATGAGATGAAACTCGAATTTTTTGATGTCATTTTTGACGGCCAAGATTTCTTTGAAGGTGGAATGGTAATGCATTTCAGCCTGGGAAAAACGACCACTTTTGTAAGCACAGATGCGGCGCTTACCATTGAGCTCTTCAAGAAGAACAGCTGCCCAATACTTGTCGCTAGCATCGGTCTATAAAATCCTCTTTCCTGTGGATGGGATTTGCAGAGGCGAGAGATGCTGCATGATTTCTTTCAAATAGACAACTGCTTTGGTCTGTCTAGGTCCCCATGGCGGTGCATTCTTTTTTAGCATCTTCTGAAGGGGATGAAGAGCTTTTGATATCCTTGGGACAAAATCCCTTAGATAATTTACAACACCTAAGAATGATTGCACCTGAGTTGTTGAGAGATCTAAATCAGGGAATATCAGTAATTCTTCAGTAAGATGTGGACCAGGACAGTACGTTCCTTCTTTGAGGTGCATACCCAAGAATTCAATTTCCTTATGGGCGATGATCATCTTCTTCTAGGAAAGCATAATGCCATGCTTTCGAATGATCTTAGCAAACTGCTTGAGGAGCAAGCAGTGAGAATCTTCATCTGGACTGTAAAGGAGAATGTCATCAATGTAGATTTGAGCATGAGCCAACAAAGGCTGGAAGATTCGACACATGGCCTTTTGGAAAAGAGACAGGGCAGTCTTGAGGCCAAATGGGACAACAGTCTATTGAAAATGTTGATTTGGGATACAAAATCCTGTTTTGGGACGATCATCAAGATGTATTCCAATCTGTCAGAATCCTGCTTTTAGGTCAAACTTGGAATAGATTTTGGCTTGGGCTAGGTTGGAGAAAAGAGAATTATTGTGAGGAAGAGGAAACTTGTCATCTTGAAGGAATGTGTTTAATGGCTGGTAATTGATAAAAAGTCTGAGTTTTCCTCGATTCTGTTCATCTCTTTTATTGACAAAAAAAGCTTCGCAAGCCTATTGGGAATCTGAGGGTTCGATAAGACCTTGAGCAAGGAGTTCAACACACTCTTTCTGGGCAATAACAAGATGATCAGGATTCATGCCAGAATGACTGGCCTTTGTTAGGTTGACATCTTCATTTTTCTTGAAATGTAGACGGACAAAGAAGTCTGGATTTTTCCAGAGGGGATTAGAACAAGTCTGGGAAAATTGGGAATGAGACTCTGCACAGCATGACAACAGAGTTTGGGTGATAGGGTCAAGTATTTCTGGTTGTATGGCAAAGAGTCTTTAGATGTCTACAAATTCTTTAAACTGGTCTTCGAATTTGAGTCCATCACGGACGATTTTGAGTTTGGGTAACTGAGAAAGAATATCTCACCCAATGATAAGATCTTTATCATGAGACTGACAACCAAGAATTTTGGTGGTGATGGAACACTGAGGGAAGATTTCAAGAGTAACTGGCTTACTGCGAAGTTTGGTAGCGAAAGTATCTGTCACGCCCCGAACTCGGCGAGCACGCGAGCATCCCACCTCCGCCGTTACCTTTGATTATCTCTCAGGAACCAACGGCCATTAACTTAAAAACCTATATGAAGCATGCACGCGAAAGCGATGACAACTCCATAAAAACAACTCAAGTGAGATGACTTAGGACAAGAAAGGGATATACTTCCTATTAAAGGCAAGTCGGGTACAATTCTAACTACAAAGAATATACAGTCTCTAAGGTCTTAATCAAATTAAATCTTCACATCCTCCAAAAGTTTCTTCCAATGCCAGTCCATGGCAGGCTTATATCTCCATCGTCTAGGACCTGAAAATATTGTCTCACGACGGGGTGAGATATATAATCCCAGTAAGTCAAACCTAACCCTAAACTAGGCTGCCAGTACCTCCAGACACTTTTGAAAAATAGGGTATTTTGGTAATAAAAATCTTGGCATGGCAAAACGAGGTACTTTCCAAAACATGGCATTTATTACTTTCAAAACAGCTTGACCCAGTCAAGAAAAATCATGATAACTCTAAGCTTCGTACAATGGCAAGGTTTTCAATCAAAAGTAAATATTCGACGCCATCTCAAAAATGAGGATATTTCAAATGACATTTCATGAATTTCCAGAAAACATATCATTTTCCATCACGCCCTTCCAAGGCCATTCTTATCACATGAGGAAGACTTGAAACTCGCAAGACAACTTTCATTCTTGAGGCAAATTATTCAAATCATGAGGCATTTTCGATTTCTCAAAACCCATTCTTTGAATTTCCCATAAAACAAGTCTTTCCATTTTCGTCCATCCTGGGCAGCCCACTTTGGGGCTGCGAGATGATTCGGTCTCCATATGATCCGTCGGTACATATGAGACTCTCGCGTCCGGACCTAGAGATGATTCAGTCACCATATGACTCTCGATGCCCATTTTCAATCGAGATGAATCGCGTCAGTATGGGTCTCTCTAGCCGCACGAATGGGAGTAACTCCCTCCCAATACGTTGGCCAAATTATAAATTCCTTGGCGATCCCACAAGCCATTGGCGATCCCACACGTCAGTGCACTTATAATTTTTCCCGGCGATCCCACACGCCATTGGCGATCCCACATGCCAGTGCACTTATGATTTCCTAGGCGATCCCACACGCCATTTATTCATAAAATTTTCAGTTATAAAGTAGCCTCAAATTTTCGTTCAAAGAAAATAATTCATGCCTCAAAATACTTCATTCAATAACAACTCGTGAAATCAAGCAGTTCATCGCCTACTCGAGGCATTCATTTCAAACGTCCCTCACTGGACAAAACACGTTCTACGTTACGAAATTCCCATTAAGAAAACAAGCATCATTCAGCCATTTTCACAAAACTCAAGCTTGACATCAATCACGGTTTCAAAATCTCAATTAGAGACTTGATTAGTCATCCATGCCCCTCATTACACTCAATTAAAACGGGAATTTTTATAAAACATGCCAAGAAATTCAACCACATTCCACTACCAGATTAGGACTTTTCAAAATCACCTTGATTTCATAGTTCCTCATGCCACAAATCAATCAAGCACAACTTGCCAAAACAGGGCAGATTTGTTTCCTCGCGTCTCTCACAAAATCAGTCCATAAAACCTTTCACTCCAACTCAAAGCTTCGTCCGTTAGCAACCTAACATCCTAATAAAGGTTTAGGAATAACTTACCTCAAGCAATTAGCAAAAATCCACACCAAACGAGCCTTCTCAATCCTCAAGATCACAGTCAAATGAGAACCGCGTGCCGTCCTAGGAAGTTCATCAATGTCGAGTCAAAATCCACTCAATTTTGGATTAGAAACAATCGAACTTCACTTTCAATAAACCATTCTCTCGATCACCAAACAAATGGCAACCCAGGATGCCTTAACAATTGATCAAATACACGTCGACATCACCATGAACCCTTTCTGTATTCGGTTCAAGCAACAACTTATAGGGCAGAATATAACTCGAAGGTTTCGTGCCCAAATTAGTCCTTAAATCACTTTTAAATCCCAATCCACTTCACATACTTTCCACTAACACCTTAATCAACATTATAGATAGTCCCTTGAGTCAATTTGAAGTCAAAACACTCTTATATTAGCCCCCAACAAGATCGGTACACAAAGAACATCATCCAAAACAGAACCGGTTTTGGGTTCCAACCGCTCAATCGAGCTATGAATCAATTCTAATCCTCAATACTTCAATAATCAACTTGCTAAGACCTTCCTTTATGGGTTTAGGAAGCTCACCGTGAGATTTGAAGCGGATTGATACCCCGAAGACGTTGAAACAGCCCGATCTCTTCAAAGTCAGAATCTGTCCATTTTTGTACCACCCATAATCAGCCATAAAACTCATTCTAAAACCATCTATTTGAAGCCATAAACCATCTGAACATAGTACTAGATGTTATGAAGCTTTCCTAAAAAAATTGAGGTCATTTGGAATTTCTAAGAGCTAGAACCAACACTTCTCCTCAGCTAGCTCAGAATCCGTCCGCTTTTCTTCCAAAAATCACCATAAATCAACCAGACCTCCAAAAATCATGCAACCAACGGTAAAATGTCAAGGATATCTTGAAATAACCTGTGGTAAATGGGATCGACCAAACGATTAGAAATATCCTAGACTGAACCGAACAGAAGGGTCCGAAACTGTTTTTCTGGCCAGTTTTCTGTTAGATGAAGATGAAGAGGAAAATGAAGAAATTGGCAAGGAGGAGTGAGGGTGGTCGACCAACTGAAGATAATGAGATTGTCCATCAAATAATTGGTGTCATTTTGTCAAGATCACAATTAATAGCAATTAATGCTTGGTTTAACCATAGGATGACACTTGACAACCTCCCATTGGTTGCTTCATTGACTTTGACTTACATTGACTTTCCTTGCCTTCTTCTCCAAGCATTTTAAGCAGCCTCTAGGGATGGGTAAAATGACCATTTTGACCTTCTTGAATTCTTTAGGCTTGGGCAAATGGTCTAGGGGCAAAACGGTCTTTTCGCACTTTCAGTCCAAACTTCACTTTTCCAATTCGAAATTACCATTTGGCGAGACATTGTCAAATTCCTACTCATAATTGGAATTCTCTATTTCCAATTACCAATTTTGAGGTTCCATTTCATGATCATTCGTCCGTCGATCGTAATTCCAGTTTATCTCGAACTAACGGGCGGGTTTTGCTAACATTACACATATCGACTGTGATTCTCATCACACTGAGGATAACTCAAGTTATGACAGCTCTGGTTATCATGTAATTGCGAGGGTTCATCGCTAGTTCCGACGGCTTCAATCGTCATAGTTCGATTTAGGAAAATTTGCAAATTATACATTGGTTAAGCGGCTTCACCCGCGATCCAATCGTATAACGCTAGCATTATATTCCTTAATCGTCATCTGATCGGCCTCATTGGATCTAAATGTTCCCTCGACAATCCTTATGGTCAAAGTGTCATTTCCCTTTTTGAGTTTCCTAGGTCCACGTATTTTGTCATGCGTTAGCCTTTCCCTTTTGGTCAGTTTACTCAAGATTGATCAGATCTAAGCGAGACAAGACTGAAATCATCGTAAGGTACATTCACATTCAACAGCCTCAAAATGACAGAAAATTCAGAATGTCACAATTCTTCCCACTTAAAGAAATTTCGTCCTCGAAATTTGTCACTTTCCAATTATCCAATCTCACGGGGTATCGACTCCTCATCCCATCCTCACTCTCCAAAGTAGATCCTCCCATTACTTGATGTTCCCACTTGTCTCTTTTTTTTTTTGACAAAAGTCATATTCCTCCCGGACTTATTTTCCTCAGTCCTTAACCTATACTTGCTTTTCACTATTCTCTTCAGACATTCATGATATCTGTCGGTGATACACCTTCGAGCACTTAAATCCTCCGTTTAATTTGCCTATTAGTCCGAGGATAACGCGTGCATCACACTGCAGCCTTGCTTTTGAAATTCCCAGTCGAAAGGCTTTTCCAAAACGTCACCTTAAATTCATGTTCTTTACCTCTCACAATCATTACCAGATCATCATGAAAACGTACTCGTTGGCGCCTTTACCATTTGGCATAATCATTCAATTCCAACATCTTTTCGTATCGTCAAGGACGCACAATTTCCATTAGGTTACCCTCGATCGTCCAAATCAAACCGTAACCTCTCGATTTCTCTGGCAACTCATGATTGAGTCCTTAATAGCTCTTCCTTGATTACATTCGAGATCCTCCAATGACCAATTTAATCCATCAACTCGTAAAGGGTATGCCTTCCCCTCAATTCCCTTAGAGCAATCAACATTTCCAACTCTTGCAATTCACACAGTTACGAGGTCTTTCTTTACACGAGCAACGCTCTCATATCCGTAAATAAATTCATCCGTTGGCGTTGCTTCTCATCAATTCCTTTCGGGAAACCACTACCTTATTCTTTTGTGGTAGATATAGACTTGAAATCTTCTTCCATCCAAACAATGTTTCCCAAACTTTGTCGCGAGGACATTCGTAAACCGACTCCAATCACACAGTAGGCGTTCCAACTCATATGGCCCTTCTGTCTCGGCGTACATACAATGCTTACTTTAGATCGTCTTGTTACGCCTCAAATTCCCTTCTTATGCCACGTCATTATGATTCTCTCGACTCTTTCGATTCCCAATAGGAACGTCATTCACAACGCAGTCGTCAACTTGATTTAAGTCCTCGAAAACTCATCACGTTCATTCACCCATTCATGTTACATCTCGTCCTTAGTCCATTTCATCAATGGAACAATTCTGGTAGCAAATCTTTCTGCGATCCATCTGTAACAATTCACCAATCTAAGGAAATCTCAACTTCCAGCAACCCACATCGACTCTAGTCGATTCATCACGTATTTCATCTTAAGTGCTCCACAAGGACTTCGTTTCTCATAAATTTCACGACTGATGAATCTTACCTCATCAGACCCATAGCTCGTGTTCTTCGCAATTAGCATACAACGAGCATCTCTTTAGAGTCCATAGGTTACTCTCGAAGGTCATTCACATTTCTCATGACTCTTTAAATGAGTCCACTCATCATCTCTCTAGACGATAACAATCAATCCAAGTACTTTTTAGATACTCCATCCGACGGTTATCCATTTCATCCATTTAACCGAACGTTGACATTATCCCAGAATTCAACGATGTCCATAGGACAGTTTCTCGGACTTCACTTCTAGGAATCATTCAAGTTCTACGTCTTCCTTTTCAGTCCAAACGCCCTATATTAATTCCAAGACAATTCAGATTTTCTCTTCCTTTCACACTAGGGTCTCTTACCCTATGAAAGAAACTATATGATTCAGTGGCATTCTTTTACTTCGAATCCACTTAGTCCTTGCCATTCCTTAGAATGTCAATCTTGCGCTAACGGTTGTACCTCCACTCCAAAATCCATATTTCACCATATCTGACACTCTTCTTCCAATGACTCAGTCACCTGTAGTGACAAAATTCTAAGGAGTCGAGGTTCTTCCTTGGTCTCCACAAATTCTCGTATCGAATACTTAATTCGACTACCTCGAGTCACTTTGTAATTACACTCTAAGCGCTCTTTTTCGCTTACTCAACCATTCACTAGAATTACGAATATCCAGGACTATCAAGTCCATTCATTTTCCCTTCCCTCAACGACCATCTCATGGTCCAATCGCTATTTCAGAACGACGCCCTACTCTTAAGGGGTGATAGCACACAATACCACTTCTTGTGGTCTCGATTCGTCCTCAATCAATCTCATAGAATCATCAATGTCAAACAACTGACATAACTCTTTTCTCAACTTTCCCCACGACGGAAGGAATGACATGCCAGTCTCTCATTACAAGACTCACGCCAAGGTAAAAGCCGTTTCTTGCAAGCACTTCCATGTTCCATAATGAACATCCATTTACTCGTAATCCATGAGCAGTAGTTCTTTTATTCACATATCTTACGATCATTCACTTCTCTTACTGAGTCCCATTACCATTCCTCAAAGTCAGGAATAATCACTAGTCATAAGGCTTTTAAAGTCCATTCCTTCATCAGACTCAGTCAATCTCAACTTTATACATAGCCTCACAAGCTTTTCAAAACTCTCGCTATTCCTGTCCACGTTTCCACTTTGGAAATGAGTAGTCTCAAGATTACCTTTCTCGTGACTTCCATTTAAACGCGGGTTCGTTGGTTAACCAAGCCTGAGGCGTTATTACGCGGGCTGAGCCATGAGAATTACAATCGTATCATATGTATAAGCTATCCTCTATATTATGAGATATTAAGTGCCAGGGTACGAAGTCCAGCCTAGTCTAGATTGGTGCGTTGAATGACAATGCATGTCTCGATTGAGTTGTTGTGTGTCTTTTGCCTGAAATTCGCATGGTCGGTCATCGCATGTGTTTGGGAGTGTCTAGAAGTACTAAGTGTCTAGCTTAGGGTTAGGATTAGCTTATTGAGATTTATCTCACCCCGTCGTGGGACCCACTTTTTCAGACCCCAAGCCTTGACCCCGATGATATACTGGAGAATCTCGATGCTGAACTTGAAGCTGGAGAGTTTGGACTAAAGTCGATGGATGTTGTCAAACCAGAGGCGTAGGAGTAGTCGTACCACTTCTTTTCGGATGTTTCCTAGAAATAAACAGTTTGAAGTTTAGGACTAACTCAGCCATGATTTGTGATTTTAAGCTGAATATTGTAAACCGACTATTCTGTAATTATATTGAACACATTGTAAGTCATCTTGTGAAGTTGTATGTATGGAGTTTGGTTTATCGCTTACGCATGTGCATTTCATTCCGCGAGCATATCGATAGACGAGTCGATCCTTGGGACGTATTGCGAAGGCATAGCTGAAAGGGATGTTAGTGCGCTCGTAATAGACGCGGGGCGTGACAGCAAGTTTGAATGTTCAGTAGGGAAGAAAGCAAGAATATCTCCTGGGGAATCATCTGAGTCAGAGGAGTATGCTTGAATAGCACAGAGGGTATCGGGAGATGGTTCGTCTTCAACAGAGAAGACTGATTCAATATCTTCATCACTGAGAGAAATTCATGTGGTCTGGGAAATTTTCTGGATCATGTAATTTCCCTGGCGCTTTGCTTGTGGACATTTTTTGCATAATGCCTCTTTTTGTTGCAAATATAACATCTGTTGGATTTCTTCTTGTTGGTCCTGTGAGAGCGCCCTTTTTTCTTCAAAAATTTCCATTTCTTGCAATGTTTCTTGGGCTTCCTGAAAGAAAGCCTTTTGAAATGATGTCTCTTCTTATGACCCGAACAGGACGAATCACTGCAATTACTAGAACACTTGATCTTCAGTTCTGGACGATAACAAGCTTTATCCAAATGTTAGTTCTGTTAAAGATAAGACTGGAACATTTCCTTCTTTCGGCATAAATCTTCAATGGCCACATGTACAGCCTATTGGAGTTCCCCAAACGTGACTTGTTGGATCGTCCGCTTTTCTGACTGGAAAATCTTTTCAACAGCATCACCAATTTCCTTGGGAATGGATGTCAAGAAAACAGGTTTAAGATTTACATCTGCTCCAAGGTGGTAGAACAGTTTGATCATCTCTCTGAAATGATGATCGAGATCTTTTCTGAACGTGGAACAACATTTCCTTTTGAAAACCTCTTTGCACTTGAGTTCTTTCTCATTTGCTGATTGACCAACAAAGTACAAATGGATGATCTGTATGGCTTCTTCTAACGTCATGGTCAAGAAGGCAATATGATCCTGTGACGAAACTGATTTCCACCAATCCTTCAAGGCTCCCGTGAGCTTGGTGGTGAATTCTAGTAAGACTTCATAAGTGCTATGTTCCGTCAAACTTCGTGCCATCATCCAGGCATGGAATTCTTGAAGCCGATCAGGCCATTTTCGATATGGGATATCATCAAACGAGAAGTATGACTTTGGTGCAGAGGCCGAACTTGAACCAACTTCTAGAGGAAAAATTACCTCTGGTTCAGCCATATTTTCTTCTCGGGGGTTTGGATCTGCCATCATGATTTTGGGAGTAGGGCTTACATAGAAGGAATCTTGGGAAGAGTCAAAAGAGCATGAGTCATCAGATTCAGAAAAGATTGGGTCGGGAGTGGGAGAAACAGATTTGATTGTGGAAATGGGTGGGACTTGGTGCCTGAGAAAATTCTCAAGTGGATTAGAGACCATTAGAGACTAGGAGAGATGAGTAGGAGAATCTGATGGTGTATGATGAGGTTCTGACTTTGGAGGGGCAGAAGGGATAGAAGAGAATGTCTTTCTCTTTCCACGAGCTTTTTCTTTTTCAATTTCTTTCAATTGAGCACGGAGGGCTAGAACATTTGTGGTAGGAGCTGGTGGAGCTGACTTAAGGAGTTCTGCAAAGGATGAAGAGAATCCTGCAGATTGAGCTGGGGACCTTTGTAAAGGTGAGAACAAAGGGTCAGTGAAGAATAAAGGCCTGGGTTGCTAGGATTCAGCAAGCTATGCTTTCAGTATTTGAATCTGCTGCTTAAGTTTATCAATTTCAAGAGTCTGATCTTCAATGCAATGACTTCGAGGAATCTGCTGTGTCTCTAACAGATGCAGCCGCTTCTGGAAGTCTTCAAGCATCTTTTTGATCAAGGCAGTATCCTCAATCACTTTACCAATTGCTTAGTTTTGAGCAATTTTCTGTCTGCCAGTTGAGAACAGCATCAGAAGGAGGAGGTGGTTTCCTTCTTCCAAAAGCATCAAGTTCATTTGGGGAAGGTACTTTTGGAGAGTGGAAGAATTTCTTTTGTAGATCAGAAAAGCTTTCAACTGGCGGGAACTTGATGCTTGCAGAACTGGTTTGGTCGAAGACAAATGAGGGGAGTGGTGGGAAGTCTTCAAGTTGGAGCATGCAGATGGATTGCAAGATAGGAGGGGGTTTTGGAAGTGGTGCACATCTGTATGGCTTTGGGAGTTTGATGGGATAAGAATGATTTTTCTTTATCCACTTTTGAATGGGTTTATAGAAAGGGGAAGTGACTGATTTTTTGGTGGGTATTATTGAAGGTGAAGACAGAGGTAATGATGGAGGAGGAAAATCTGGTTTACATGAGGGTTCTGGTAATAGTACCTAAGAAGGCTGAGGCGAGCCGTACTGTACCAAGTATTGCCAGTGTCCACTGTCTTGTCCAAGCGGACCAACAGTAAGGTCTCCATCAAGATACCTTTGGTATAAGGAATCTTTCTTTTTCTTTCGCCTTGAAGAGGGTCTATCATCTTCTTCTTCTGTGCTAGTACATGATGTACATGCACAATCAACATCCCAGTAACAGTGTCCAGATGGATCCTTGTAATAGTGGATGGGTTGTCCTTGGGTGTCAAAGGAATGGATGAATTGTTTGGAATCTGGGCATTCCATCAAACACCTCATCCGACATACTCCTCGCTCTGTTAAGGAATATGTTCAATCCTCTAAGTTTGATCAGCACCACATCTTAGCCACCTAGCAAGAGCAGTTTGTAACTCTTCAAATCCCTCAAGAGTTCCCTCTTCAATGGGCTTAACAGGGGTTTACCCATCACCATTTTGGAGCCATTCGACTTGCTTTGTCTTTTCATGGCCGAAAAGGTCTTCTTGTTGTAGCACGCATTGCTTTGCTTGATACTCGTTTTCTCGACTATCAACATGCTTTAATAGGTGAAAATAGAGAAAGAACTAGTACTTGTGTTAGCAAAAGTAGTATGAACTCAAATAGATGCAGTCAATCTAGGACTGGTGGTACTTGTCGCGACCCTCTCGAGGTGAGATAACAATCTCAGTAAGTCGACCCTAACCCTAAGCTAGGCTATTAGTACTTCCAGGGACATTTAAAAAACGTGTAAGCTTTGAAGTAAATTCTTTTCAAACATGACAACTGCTGAAACGGTGCTCACGTGAATATTTTTTTTACAAAAATGTATATTTTACTTTAATTGATTGTTTTTTTTATATTGTTTTTCATTCTATTTTTGTTTTTGTCACTTTGTCCGGCGAGGGTCACTGATAACCCTTGTTGGCCACAATGCGAGGGTTGGCCGGCCCTCAAAGACCTCTATGAGGGTTGTGGCCCTCGCTAGTGGTGAGGGTCGTTGGCTCTTACCCAGTGGCCGGCAAGGGTTGTCGGTGACTCGTATCAGCCAAAGTTTTAGAAATGAAAAAAGAAATAAATAAAAATAATTATAAAATCAAATATTTATTTTTAAAAATATATTATAAAATAGTCGGGTCAGCGACAGCTGCGCCACTTAGGATGGCCGACATCAACGTAAGCAATTTCTAGCTAAAATTGTCTGGATGAACTGAGTTGATATCAATTAAAAAGTTTAGGAATAAATTGGTTCAATTGAAAGATTTAAGACTGAATTAGTATCAATGCAATAGATTTAAAACTTTTTTGATACATTTCTCAAGCTTCAACAGTAGTGCCATCTTCTTTGCATTCAACAATTGGATGATTCCCTCCTCTCTCTAAGCTGGCACTAGCTATTTCTTCTCCCTCTTACCTACAAAAGGTTTTCCTCTTCAACCTCCATGGAGGGGAGGGTTTGAGCTAGATCTCTCGCTCCCCTCCCCTTCTTCTTAAAATGCTTGGATTCTTTATTTTCTTTTTTTGTTTTCCTCTTGTTTGGAAGCTTTTCTCTTCTGATTTCGTCTAGATTTTAAAATTTCTCTTTTCTGTTTTGAGGAGATTTATATCCCAATCTAGTCTAGATTTGGGGAATTTTTTGCTTCTATTTTTTTGGGATTTTTCTTTCCTCAAATTTTGTTAGCGAACAAGTTCAATTTTGAAGGAGATCAAAAGAGTTTCGTAAAGGTTTCACTCTCACAGGCATTAGATATATGCTTGTTCAACCTTTTTACTCTACCTGGGGATGCCAATTATAGACCCGCACCGTCGAAAAAAGCAAAGCCAAAGCATCATATGGAGTTCTCGCTTTGTGCTCATTACTGAAGACGAATTTGCTGATCGGTCGCCATTTTTTAGTGTGAAGAAGATTTATGTGTGGTCTTTGAGGATATGACCTATAATCTTGTTTTTTTTTTTTTAAGTTATCTAGCATTTGTTTTGGTTTGAAGTTGTACTCTTTGAATTGAGATATTTTTCTCTTATATTTCGATCGAGAAAGTGAATGAAATGTTATTTTGACCAAAAAAAAAAAGAGTACTTTATTGTTTTGTTTTCCTCTCTAGTTTCCACGATGCTTTCATGAAAATCTTCATTTTTTTCATTGTCATGAATTTCTGTGATGAATGATGAAGAATGTTCGTACCCAGTTTAGGTTTCCTATTCGTTGAATGATTGAATCTGCCATTTTCGCGTAAAGCAAGCATGGGCCGCATGCCGTACGCGAATGTGCTACGTCCGTAGTATGCCATAAAGCAAACGCCAAATTAAGGGACTGGACAAATTAAATCTGTGTTACTCCCCGTCTTATTAAGTGGTTTTATTTGATTGCTACTTCAGATAGAAATTAAACAATGGTGACTTAATTATTATAGCATATTGAAGTATCTACCGGAAGGAGAGCTACTATACTTTGATCGTTTTATGGTTGATTCCCTCTTGTGATTCATTATGAGCGTTGTTATCATTTTGTAGCTCTGTCAAAACAATCTTTCTCGAGGTGATGTGTAATGTTCTGTCGAGATAAATTGAGTCAATTTATCAGGATCCCAATTCTTGAAATATAAGATCTAAGTGGACGACGCAGTCGATCATCGTGGCGGCGGCGCTGAGAGCTGTTCTAAACCATAAATGTTATGATCCAACGTTCAAATTTCACAACTCTCTAAGCTGAGAAGTGCTCGATGTTATATAACCCAAAGTGTGTGAAGCCAATATCGACACTTCCTTTTTATGCTAGTACTTTGTAACTTGTAAGATTATCTCTATTCACGACCCTGGAGGCCCTTCGAGCCTAATGTAATCGTACATGACTCCTTGATAAGGGTTTATGGCCAAGGCCTGCGTCAAAAAGATAACGTTGCTTCCTCTCCGAAGTCGCGAGCTCGGCACCGGAATGCTGTACAACCAGTATAACCCGTGAATGCCGTGTCTCGCTATCGCATTGTCCTGTCCGATTCTCCCTGTGGCGAAGTGCGGGGGCTCAATGCTCAGGTCGTTGAACCGTACCTAAGGATCATCAGTAACTCTTATAATCTGCATTTGACAAAATGCTGATACAGAGAGTATGGTTGCTGATTTGATCTAAATTCATCGGTAATGAAGCTGAACGACCTCGATCTAGCTTATATGAACATGTTGTGCCTGTACCTGCAAGTCAGATTCAGTAACTGATGCCAAGGCGAATTGGAGGACGTAACCGGCGGTCTCTTCCACTGTCTCGAGTTCAAACACAATCTGCCATGTCGTCGCTGTGAATGTGTAGTTATACAAATTCCTGCACTTGGAGAGAAGCTTAATCAACAAGGAAAAAATCGAGCAAGTTCTGTGGCGGACATAGAGGAGACGAAACATACCTAGTGACCTGTGCAAAGAACCAATCTTTACGATGATTATCAACGCCCACATGAAAGACGAGATCGCCTCGGGGGTATAAGTCTGCATATCGCTCCCACAAGCCGTATTGCCTAAATCTGCTCAACTTAACAAGATCAACACGGCGACATGAACGGGTATATGAGTGGTAATTGGCTAAGAAACATAAGTTTTTGCTTTACTGAGGCAAACCTGTATTGTTTGTTCTTAGAGTACAGATTATTCATGAGGGTTGGGTAAGGTTCGGGCACGTAGAACTCCGAAGCTTTGCGGTCGGGGACGCCTATTTCCCACAGAGTAGGGCCGTGTCTCGGCGGCCTGTAGACGAGAATCCCCAAGTTGATCGCGGAACCTGCATTTTGAAAACTATATTCATTCTATTTCCCTATTGACTGTCTATGCTAAACTGATGTCTTTATACATGGAATTGCAAATTCAGACACAAAGTTACTGAGTTTGGTTTCAATAAACAGAAGCAAAACTTCACACCTGGTGTGATGGTGACATTGCCTTCATACTTGTAATCTCCTATAATACCCGGAACCCATCCATATAAGTTGTAATCGCCGGCTCGAATGTTGTTGATTATGAAATTTCCCTTTCTGTCTGCTCTGCACCAAAACTGATAACCCTGCAAATTAAATGACGCATACCAAAAGATAAATCAAATCTGGTTGTACTTTGCCTATAAATCAAATCTGGTTGTATTTTGCCTAGGCCGAACTGAAAGCTACTGATAACGTATGGATCATAGCGTGCTGAAAAAATCGAGCAGCTTTATCTACCTTGTTCTCTCTTTGCCACGACCCGACGTCTCCAGGCAATGCTAGGCCAACATAGGCAAATTTTCCCCACAAGTATTTCTCAGTTATATATCTGGAAAAAAAACGAAGGAAAATGCAGGAAAACACAGCAAATTTAAATTATGTGATCGCAGCAACCTAGTAGGTTTCGACATCTTATGACGAATGCTGAGCACCATATCTGCATTTAGTCTTTCCTACATGAGGGTGTGACAGCATAATTTCGCACGTACCAGGTCCGTCAATAAGAACTTTGCGTCGATATAGTTGCGAAAAAGCAAGAAACGGATATGGGAGACTAGTCGAATTTTCATCATGAGGAAAAAAAAAAAGAGCTTCTGTTGAGTAATTTATCAAGTACCTGTCGCGAACAAGTAGCTGGCCGACAACCATTCCTCGCTCCTCCGAAGAAGGGAAATCCTCCGACTCGGTGAAACTGTATGGCCAGATGTCCGATTCTACGTACATCTAACAATCACCGAATCGACAACGACAAAAGAATTACTAATTGTAGGTCATGGCCTAGACAGAAGACTGAATAAACTAATTGGAGCAGATGAAGGAAGCTATATGCACAGAAACCTGCTCTTTGGCATTTTGCCAGAGATTGCTCAAGTCTTCCTCTGGGGAGACAGAGTTGAGATAGACCAGAACAGGGCCAAACACCTTCTTCCAAGGCTCTCCATCTCTGAACTTCATGCCCACTTCTTTCCCAGCATAGTGAGTGCTCACAAACATCTGCACTGTTTCTTCTGAGTACTTAAGCACAACTTTTGTACTTACAAGAACAAAGTAAGAAAATCTTGGGCTGCTAAGCATATTACTATGTCTACCCATTTGTTCATTGCCACTTAGTTATTCTTTGACAAAACCCACAATTGCCACAGGGTTACTATTAGGGGTATGCAAAAAGAACCGACCGGTCCATTCAGTTCCAGAAACATGGAACCGGTCCCTCCCGTCTAATTCCCAGTTCCGGGGTGGGAATCGGATTGCCACCCCTAATTAGTGTTATCGAGCAAGTTCAGGAAAACAGTAATTTTGTAGGCAAGTGTTGGAAAATTGCAGAGAAGACTCACGGAGAGGGTGATTGGGCCGACGTGGGAAGTGAGGTCTTGTTTGATGGGCCCAGCGGTGCGGAACTCGTTACTGGGCGTGATCATCCAGAAGCCCACCGGCGGGTCCCCGCAGATCCATCCGTGCACTCTGTTATACTGGTTGTCGCATGAGTACTGGTACTTGTCGTCCACCTGAAGCGCCGGTCACCGGTACCCGGCATAATGAGCGATTAGGATGACATCAGAGCATAACGGGGTTTTTGTTGTAGATGGTCCTTGGAATTTTTAAGGTTACCTCTCCTCTAAGTTCCGGGTTAATTGGATCGGTCAGTAGAACTGCTTCCGGGTAGGCCAACGGCTGGCCCGTGATCCGGTCCTCCGGCATCGGCATGACTCTCTGCCTATCATCTGACAAAGCCATGAAATGAAACCTGAACAATAAAATCAAAGTCCCAAGTTATCAGCAACAGCATGCCCCAACTCTTCCTAAAAACTAACATGACAAGGACAATTTCAGACTGATGTTCAGTTACTTTGCATCCTGGAGCTTGTAAACGATCCTGACTTGGTCCATTTCCATGTCCGGCAATCCTTCCAGGCGCTCGAAAATACCGTATGTGTAAAATCCCGAGCATCCACGCCGCACTATGTACCTGCGGTGTCCCGACTATCGTTACCTATTGTTTGCTTAAGTGCTCAATGTTCAAACAGAACGATTTTTATGTGTAGCCGAAAGCTCTGTTCGCACCTTTTGTCGATGTTCAGTGGAACCACGGTCTGGTTTGCCGAGACACTCCATTTTCTGACGAACGATACCTCTACTTGGTCTTCATTCTGGGTTACGATCTTGTATGTTGTTCCTTGTATCCTGCCATCAATCAGTGGCATACTGTGACAATCGGCGGAAAGAACTCGATTCTCACTTGCTCGCGAAGTCAGACATTCACCTGTCGAATTTGATCGGCTCTCCAGGCAAGTTCCAAACAACATCCCAGTACCTACAATTGCCAAACGAGGTTTCGGGTTTGAGCTCCGGAAATCGAACCCCGTTCCTTGGGATCGCACACCGTGCGATAACCCGACGAAACGGGCAATTCAAGAGCTAGATCGCGCGTGGATACGTTGTCATTACGTACCCTCTGTTGTTTTCTTCGTTTTGGATTTCGAGCAAGTTATCGATGCCGTTGTACCGAATGCCTATGACATCTCCATCCGGAATGGACAGAGTTACTTGGAGAAGCCCATTGTCTATCAACATCTGAAAACACAATCAAGAAGAAAACTTAGAACCCGGAATTACTCATTACGATTTAATTACCTAGTTAGATTACATGACTTCGTAAACATGTACCAAGAATGATGGGGGGTAAAACCTAAAGAACGATCTCGATTAATGTCATCATTAATGGGCAGTTCAACAAATTTTGAGCCTAATCATTGACAAATTAAGAGTAGCAGGTGAAGCCTAGTTACCTGCCCCGAGTCCTGCAACCTCAGCTGGACCCCAAGCGAGGACTTGGATTTGCTGCTCCCTGGAGAATTTCTGCAATAAGAGAAGAAAGAGAAGGCAAGTGAATGCCATTTCCTGACCGGTGGCAAAAAAAAAATAAAATTGAAAAAATAAAATAAAGTCATGCAGTAATTATTTATAAAGTTGAAACAAAGGGACCACACAAGCAATATGATCAGCTTTTTTGACTTGTTCATGGACTTTTCCAAGTTATAGGGTTCACTTTTTTACTTTTTTTTTTTTATGGTTTACGAAAGTACATCTCAGCCTATTAAAGAAATACTTTTTAAAGAGCACCAATAAGTGGTTGTATTCAGACAAGAATCTATCACGAAGCCACTTCAGATGGTACACGCTAAACTGTTAAAATGAAAAAAGTAAAAAAAAAAAAAAAAAGAACGGTATTGCTGAAAATTCTAAACTATGCCTATTGCATTATTGATATCCCAAAACATTTATTTTTGTGTCATTTGGACCGCCTAATTTATGATTGTGTGACCACGTATGAATCAATCAACTGGATCTTAAATCGTATACAAGTGCTAACTCGAATATAAACCAAAGAGTTGTCACGCGGGTCTCGTCATATATCATCTTATATAAAATGAGTTCATTCCACTGGAAAAGATTGGCCGGATAATTTCTCAGGCGTGCACGGATGAAAGCATCCATTACAGGGGACTTTGCTGCGGCGGCCTCGCAGCCACGGAACAACAGAACACAACAGTACTGGTTGAGAGAACATGCTGCATTGCTCATTCATTCATCGAATTATTATATGTCGAGAGAGAGACAGAGAGAGGAGCGAGGAAGATGAGAGAAGAACCTAACTGGGTCGTCTCAGAAAGGACAATGCAGCACCACAGCAGCAAATGAACCACGGCCGCTCCTCTCCTCTGCCACCCGCCGCGGCCGAGCAACCTACACTGTGGCCGCCAGTAGCCCATCCTCACACCAGCCACCAGAGACCAACCCAACCACACTAGAAGAAAGAGAAACAGAGATGAGAGAGAGAGAGAGAGATAGCTTGTTGGGATTTATGAGAGTGGCGTTTCGTTTCCACGGGAAGTGGAATTGACAACCTTAATCGCCTCGACAGCCGTAGAAGTTGACGAGTAGGCTTCTTGTTGTTGTAAGCGAGGGCAGATTCGTCCTCTCGCGGAAGAGCATCACATGACCTGAAGAGTGAAGACAGACAAAAAGTTTCCAAACCTCGAAGGTTCTTTCCTGGCGCTAAGTACCAACGAAAGGGTTTTCCAGGGTGAATAATGCCGACCCGCTTTGGCGAACTCGACGCTCCTTTAAGCCTTGTGGATCGAATATGAAGTCACGATATAGTCCTAAAGACCGTCAGATGCCCCCCTTTATCTTTTATGTTGTCAGCTCGGTTTTGGGGGCGTGTCATTCCATCTTTTTGTTGGGGTGGTTGGTCTACCTCGCTTTACTTCCTATTCCTAATTGTGTACCTAGCGCTCGCTCTCTTTGCTTCCTTCGGCTACTTCTTTAATTAGTTGTGTGACGTTTGGGGGGTGCCATCAAAGGTCCTGTTGGCTACCATTTATATCCGAGAACTAGCGCTACGGTTTTGACGGTGATGTGATTTAATTGTTAAATTGCTCACTGTGGGGAACGTCGCCAAGCGTCCGGAAGCTCACGAATCTCTCCTCTAATTCGAAGAAACAAAGGCAAACTCCCCCGCCTCTTGTTTGGCTTCTAGCCAGCCCAGAATAAAGTTTAGTGGGACACTCGCAAAACCATAACAGAGGCAATGACAAATGAGTAAAATCAAGTTACGATCGGTGGGGATTGGCATAGCGACGAGACGGATCATTCGCAGCCGCTTAACAATCCGTCAAACTCCTTTCAAGGAGCCAAGCGTACTCAATTTTGTGTTGCCGCCGTTTCACTACGTAGGAAAAATTTTAAATAAGGGCTTGAGGTACCCTTATTTCCCTTATTTGAAATTGAAGGGTAATACATCTAAATGCTAATCCAGATCTATAAATGCAGCGGAAAAATTATAGATCTACATACCCATAAGCGTAATGTGAATTATAGCGGAACAACAATCTCAATCTTCTTATACGTACATATACGCACAGATTGCACTAGATCAACATACCCTAGAATCAAATATTATCGATGTGATAAGCATATCACGATTAATGAACACACCTCAGTTTTCACAAATTAAAAAGCCCCAAAACGCAAGTGAGAAAACAATTTGGATTAACCGATCGATCATTCTTTGAGAGAGTTTTTTGTGCCGATTGATAGAACATGTCATTATGTGTAAAGAATATGCCATCTCCTCTCTCTTTGTATTGAATAGGAAATAAATCTCCTTTAGTTGCAATGGCAATCTTTCCCAACATGAATAAATGACGAAAATGCCCTTATTTGGAAAAAAAAATGACGAAAATGCCCTTACCTAACTGGTGAGGTCATACCCATTTTTTATATTGATGTGGGCACTTTATATCCTTATTTGAAATCATGTTTACTTGAGGTAATTATTTGAGAAAATAAGGGTATTGGAATTTTCTCTAGAATAGATTACCAAACCCACAAATTACCGCATTTTTACAGCTTGGCGTAATTACAACGGTACAAACCTGATTCTTTTTTACCGGGAAAAAAAAATCCTGATTCTGGAATTAATTTATGGAAAATCCTTCTTTCCCCCTTGATTTCGCTAATAATTGGTTTGTCTAGTGCAATTAACTATTGAGGAGGAGGCAGTGCACGTCCTTTTCACGAGTCGGCCAAAAAGCAGAGGAGGCCGATTTCTTTTTGTTCACGAAAAGAAAAAAATTTGTAATCCTATTTAAGACCTAAAGGCGAAGGTGTATGACATTACAAAGTATTTTGCAAAAGCTCAAGCAGAAGAGAAATTAATAAGACTTGGAGCTTAGCAAGTCAAAAAAGAATTTGACCCAATAAAAAGTTCAAAAGAGGAAGCCTAAGACCTTCTGCGAAATCAGATCCAAATGTGGCTCAATTTGTACCCGTCTAAACGAACTGGACCGAGAGAGATGCTTGCCTTCTAAAGAATCATGCTAATATATTTAAGTTTGTTTGGGACAAAATTTCATGAAAAAGGAAAAATGATTTTCCAAAATTTTTTTAACAAGAAAGCGGTGTGATGCCGAAGCGCGATAGAAAACAAGGCTAAACAGAAGAATCGAAACGATAATGAGGAACCACCGTTCACTCAGGTCCCCACCGTTCACTCAGGCGCAATGGTAGTAGCTTCCGTGTCGGCGAATGGCGGTGAGGTTGCTCCTAGCGACGTCCCCCACGTGGCGGTGCGGATGCCGGCATACAAGGTGAACAATTGGGATTTCGCCGTGTTCGATGACGAGACACCGATTTTTGACTCAGATGTCGGCGACGGCGACAGAGGCACGGAGGAGGTCGATGAGACCATCGACCCGAAGCAATTGTGGAAAAAGAGCATGATCAATGTCATGGCTTGGTTGCGACTGGAGGCTATGACTTCAGAGGCCAGGAAATTTGAGCAGGAGCGGCAGAAAGTGTTTGCCACAGCGGAGGAGCCCAAACCCATGATTTGGGATGAGGAATTTTTTTTCCAGAAAACACAAGTTCAGGGTATGCAGCGACGTCTTGCAGAGGCAGGGCTTGACGCGCAACCTGAAGAAGGAGCGAAATCTGCTGATCCATCTGATGTTGAAGAGGAAGATGAAAACCCTTTCGGGGTTCTGGACCAAAGGCGAAATCGTGGAGTACGACCTGGAAATCAATCTTTTTCTCAAAATTTTGGAATGAAGATGGAGATTCTTGAGTTTTATGGTAAGGCTCATCCTGATGAGTTTATTGACTGGTTACATACAGTAGAGCGGATCTTTGATATTAAAGATCTGACTGAGGGGCAAAAAGTGAAGTTAGTGGCTATTAGGCTACGAAAGCATGCTTCGATTTGGTGGGAGCATGTGAAAAAGAAATGTGCTAGGGAAGGAAAATCGAAGGTAGATCGTTGGGATAAAATGAAAAAATTGTTGCAAAATTTTTTTTTGCCTACTCATTATAGGCAAGTTGCGTTTATTGAATATCACAATGTTAAGCAGCGAGAGTTGACAGTCGAGGAATATACAGAGGAGTTTGATCGGTTGCGGATGCGTTGTGATGTAGCGGAAGAAGACGAGCAAACGGTTGCTCGATATTTGGCAGGGTTACGCTATGAAATTTATGATGTTGTCCAACTACAACAGTATTGGACATATGAGGATGTGTGCAGGTTGGCCCTAAAGGTGGAAGGGCAGTGGTTCCAAGTGGTCTGGCAAAGAATCCCGCGGAAAAACGGGGAGCTCTTCAACTAATTCAAACCCAACAACAGTTAAGAGTGCGAGTTCTAAGCCGACATCAAAGGGGGAACATGGTAGTGCTGGAACTAGCAGGGGAGGAGCTACAGCCAAGCGGCGTTACAAGTGTCAAGGACTCGGACATTTCGCCGTTGATTGTCCGAACCGGTAGTTTGTAACATTGGTTGATATCCCGCATTTGCTGAGGACCCCGTTTATGACGAAACTGATGAAGAACGAGAGGACATGGATCCAGATCAAGAAGAAATTGTCTATGCCGATTCTGGTGAGTCTTTAGTTGTGCGAAGAATTCTAAATATTGCTGAAGTTGATGATGAATCGTGGCTTATGCATAACATTTTTCATACTAAGTGCACCAGTGGGGGAAAGGTGTGTAGTATGATAATCGATGGAGGGAGTTGTGAGAATGTGATATCTACTACTATGGTAGAGAAGTTGAGGCTGAAAACTGAAGATCATCCTCAACCACATAAACTGAACGCTAGGCATGCGAAGTGGGTGGAGTTTCTTCAAGCTTTCAATTTTTCCATTAAACATAAGGCGGGCATGCTAAATAGAGTTGCTGATGCCTTGAGCAGAAAACATTCCTTGCTGTCCACAATGCAGGTGAAAGTTCTAGGTTTTGATTCTTTTAAGGATTTGTATATTGACGATCCTTATTTTGGCGATATATGGAAGAAGTGCAAAGCAGAGCCTTTTCAGCAATTTCAGATTGTGGAGGACTACCTTTTTAAAGGTAACAGGCTATGTATTCCTCAGTGTTCTTTGAGGGAGTCAATTATTATCGAGAGTCATGCAGGAGGTCTTGCTGGGCACTTTGACGTGGATAAGACGATGGCCTTGCTATGTGAGCATTTTTATTGGCCACGAATGGAGCGTGACGTGACTCGATTTATAGAGAGATGCAGGGTATGTCATGTGGCGAAAACCAGAGGTACTAATGCTGGGTTGTATATGCCTCTACCTGTTCTAGATGCACCTTGGGAGGATGTCAGTCTAGATTTTGTCTTGGGATTACCAAAGACGCAATGGAATAAAGATTCCATAATGGTAGTTGTCGACAGGTTTTAGAAGATGGCGCACTTTATTCCCTGTAACAAGACTTTTGATGCTCCACAGGTCGCACGATTGTATCTACAGGAGGTCGTTAAGCTGCATGGAGTTCCTAAATCCATAACCTCAGATCGGGATGTGAAATTTGTGAGTCACTTTTGGCGCACTCTTTGGAGGCATATGGGAACCAGATTACAATTTAGTTCCTCTCATCATCCCAGACCGATGGGCAACTGAGGTTGTCAATCGAAGCTTGGGAATTTACTACGAAGCTGGGTTGGAGATAGTCCAAAGCAGTGGGACTTGGTGTTGCCTCAAGCAGAATTTGCCTACAATCGATCGCAGAATCGAACTACAGGCAAAAGTCCTTTCGAGATAGTTTATGGGTGTAATCCAATTACTCCCATGGATCTCACGCCATTGCCAGTGGACAAACAGTTCAGTTCAGATGCTGATGAGCATGCTAAACAGATCAAAGAGTTGCATTCACAGATTCATATCCAGATAGACAAGCAGAATATGAAGTATAAACAACAGGTGGACAGACGCAGAAAAAGGGTCGTCTTCAAAGAAGGTGATCTAGTATGGATTCATCTCTGAAAAGAGCGATTTCCGACTGGCAGGTTTAGCAAGTTGCAGCCTAGAGCTGACGGACCCTTCAGAGTTCTGGAGCGAATTAGTGATAATGCCTATAAGGTTGAGCTGCCGGGTAAGTATAATGTATCCAGAACTTTTAATGTAGCGGATTTATCTTCTTACCACACTGATGAGGAAGAATCCGAAGAGATTGATGCCAGTGGAGATGAAGCAGATTCGAGGGCGAATCTTTTTTCTAGCATGGGAGGATGATGCACCTAGGACCAGCAAACAGAATCAGTCAACGACATCGGATTGGGCTCAAATTCGGTCGGTTGAAGCGAAACGGCCGTCTGATCAATACTCGGTGCCGTTGGCAATGGATTTTGGCAATTCGAGGTCGTTTAGATGAATTTCTGGGCATTTTTCTATTTTTAAGCAATTTTATAATTTAATGGTATTTTTGTAATTTTTGCGTTATCTTTTGTCATTAGGGTTGACACCTTTATAAGTCGTCTTTAGGGTTTTGAGAGCAGAATTATTGAATATTGAGAATATTACGATTTGATATCATTTCTAAGAGAACATCGATTGTTCCTCATTCTATCGACTTTGTTCTTCAACGCCTTATTTCTATCGTGTTTCGGCATCACGGTGTGTCTCCTATGTTTGGTGATATGTGATCGAAATTTTTTTTTTTTATGTTTGAATCTCACTTTTGAAAAATGATGTCAATCTCATGACTTTATCTGAGGATAAAAAAAATTGAATTTTTCAATGATTTGTTTATTATATATTATAATACTTACATTGAATTTATTTTTTATTTAGTTAATTTTCCTTGTTATTTTTAAAAATTTTCTTCTTCCTCCCCATGTCACAAGGCCTTCGCGATGGCAATTGGCGTAGGAAGAAGAAGAAAAAAGAAAAAGAACAAAATTAAAAATTAAAACAATATAAAAAATTATATAAAAAGAAAATTAAAAATTAAAAATTAAAATTATATAAAAAGAAAAAATTAAAAAAAAAATTGAGATAAGCAATTTAAAGTGTTTTCACCTTCTTAGATTGAGGAATTCGCATTTCTAATTTTATGCATGAACATTTCGTTGACTGGAAAGTGTTTTCGGTGACTCAAACAGGTGAAAGTCTAGAAAATCAATCCGTGAAAAACACTTTCACTCAAATAAATGCACCATAAGTAGGAAGATACCTCATGCATCCACGACACCATGTAGTACTAAAATGTGGAGAAATAAGTCGGTCATCATAGTATTTTTTTTTTCAATTTCCCATATATACAGTTGAAGAATTCAAAGATCTCAATGGAAATTTTGATGAGGAAGATAGATAATTCGAATCAAAGACGAGCAACTAGGATTTTGGAGGCGAATTTACACCAGCGAGAAGTTGATCGAGCTCCAAACTCATTGGGCTGCGGCTAGAGGTGGCAATATGAGTCACAAACCCATATTTGCCCCCATTTAAATGGGTCAAATATAGGTCATTAACTTTTAAAGGGTTCACTAAAAATAGGTCACACTTAAATTAATTTTCGACCCATATTGACCCACTTTCGACCCATATTGACCAACTTTCGACCCATAAGGACAACATCCTTCCACAAATTACAAATGGTCCTAGGACCGGAGCTGGGTCCCGAGGCCGAGGCTGGGTCTCGGGGCCAGGGCTGGGGGCCGTGACGAGGGCCTGGTCCCGTGGCAGGGGCCAAGACCAAGGCCGGGGCTGGGGCCTGGACCGAGGCCGGGGCTAGGGCTTGGACCGGGGCCCGGGGCAGGGGCCGGGAACGGGGCGGGGATCGGGTCTCGAGGCGAGGGCCGGGGCAAGGGCCGGGGCGAGGGACCGGGGCCGGGTCTTGGGGCCGAGGCTGGGGACCGAGGCCGGGGCCGGGTCTCGGGGCCAGGGCCGTGACCGGGGTCGGGTCTAGGTCCCAGGTCAGTTGGGGGCCGTGACCGGGGTCGGGTCTAGCTCAAATCTCTTCATATTAGAGCTCTCGCTCTTATTCTTCACCATAAACTAGCCAACTTTCTCTCAGTCTCTTATCAAATAATGGAGTTTCATGAATGATTGCTTACATGGTGCGATACTGGGACTCTCAACCAAACTATAACCAGTTAAGATTCCATTTGTTTTGTGGATGATTCGCAAAATATTTTCTTAAAAATGATTGCTTATATTATTGTTATCTAACAAAAGAAGAAGAAAATGTATTGTATTAATATGATTTGTATACAAGTACATTGGTCTATTTATAATGCTAACAAGAAAGAGGCTTAAATATATTATAAGTGCCAAAATTTGTGTACAGCGCTCACTTTAGTGTCAAAACTTACAAAATTATCACTTAAGTTCCATTTTTTTTTAAAACGATCACTTAAGTGTCAAAACTTACAAAATTATCACTTAAGTTTCATTTTTTTAAACGATCGCTTAAGTGTCAATTTTTTTTTTAAAAAAATACTCATACAAATTCCAACTCGCGCGAGCCACGTCCGCTCAAATATTAATAAGATATAGGTCACATTGAATTCTCGACGAGCCACGTCAGCTCAAATCGAAGTTGACACTAAAGTGAGCGCTTTTAAAAAAATTTGACACAATCATTTTTTAAAAAAATTGGTACTTAAGTGATCGTTTTGAAAGTTTTGACACTAAAATGAGCGTTGCACATAAGTTTTGACACTTGTAGTATATTTAAGCCCAAAAAAGACAAATAAAAGGAAAAAATGGTCAAAGGACACTTCAAATGACAATATTTGTGTATGACGCTCACTTTGGTGTCAATATTTTTTTTTTGGATCACTTAATGGATCACTTAAGTGCCAATGTTTTTTTTCAAAAAACGGTAATTTAAGTGCCAACTCAGGTGAGGTCGCCAGAATTTCTTGTCGTCGGCACTAAAGTGATTATTTTTTTTCTCCGATTTGACACTGAGGTAATCGTTTTTTGAATCATTTAAGTGCCAATTTTTTTTAAATAATTATTGAAGTAACAACTTCGGTGAGGTCACCGAAATTTCTCACTGTTGATACTACAGTGATCATTTTTTCTCCAATTTGGCACTCAAGTGATCCCAAAAAAAATATTGATACCAAAGTGAAAGCCATACACAAATATTGACATTTGATGTGTCCTTATGCCAAAAAAAAATACAAGATTACAATTTCCCAATTCACCAAATCACTAACGGATTGATTGAATCAATTATTCCGTAATCAGAATCAATATCATAATCATCAATTAAATCATATCTCCTCAAGCTGGCAGCCTATAGATATTAAGAACGCCTAACTTGCTTAATAGATATGTATGTTGCCTTTGACATAGTAGTTTGGTGAAGATGTCTGTAGGTTGTTCTACAGTTCCAATTCCTCTTGTTACAAGGTTCCCTTCCCAAATCTTGTATTGAGTGAAATGATAGTCAACTTCAATATACATATAGTTTTCACCATGGCACGATACTCTGATTTGGCCAATAACAGTGAAACGGTTGACTGTTTCTTGGTATTCCATGAGATTAATGATCTTCCTTATTTGATGCAAAAACCAATGATGGATCTTCTGGTTATCGGGCAAGTACCATAATCTATATCACATTAGGTTGTCATTGTCATATTGCAGTCATGAGATAAAAATGTACGAGTCCTGGGCATCCCTTTAAATATTTTCACAACCTTTAGTGTTGCATTCCTAGGAGACTATTTCAGTTTATGCATGAATTGGTTAAGTATCCGCATTGCATAGCATATGTCAATGTTATGAATTACTTTATTATTCATTATCATGTGTAGGAATGCCCATCGTATTACTATGTACCCTCTTTATAATTGTAAATATGAGAGTATGCTAACCTAGAGGATAGATGATTCATTCATATCATTCTCCTCTTTTCTTCTTCTTCAGACATGGTATCAGAGCCAACACTAGCCGCCCCAACCTAAATCATATCCAACACCCACCATCAGTGCCACCACTATCACCACCATCTAGCACTTGCCTCTCTCTATCTCTCTCTCTCTCTCTCTCTCTCTCTCTCTCTCTCTCTCGGCCAACTTTGTCGGCCACGTCCCAAGCTCTAGGCCAGATATCTCGACCAACTTGGCTGGCCACGGCCTAGGCTCTTGGCCAGCTTGGCCAGTCACGTCCCAAGCTCTCGGTCAGCTTGGCCGGCCACGTCCTAGGTTCTCGAGCAGCTTGGCCGAACATGTCCCAAGCCGTTCGGATTTGATTTACATGTCGAGATCAGATTAGATCTAATCAAATTCATGAAATGGTGGAGCTTGTGATTTTATGATTAATCTAGTATCTAGATTAAGCATTTGTCATGAGTAATACAGACACTCAAATAGTTGCTGCTAAATCCGGTGAGACTGGATTAGCCATGAATAGATCTGGTGTGACTGAATCTAATGTGATGCGATCACAAGCTCCAACCTTTATATATACTTCATCTAAGCTCATCGAACGTGTTTTGACGGGACAGTCTACGTACACACTTTGGAAGAAGAATGTCTTTAAGAATTTGCATGGACAGCGACTATCTCATCACCTTACCCAGCTTCCTCCAAGCGAAGATGACCGAACTTATGATGAATGGTACACTGTTGATTGTCATATTTATAGTCAATTGTTGAATGCTATAGATATTTATGTTCAGACTGTTGTTATAAATACTGCTATTGTTAAAGAGTTATGGGATGCTTTGGCAGATTTATATTCCTCTCTGAATGATTTTTCGCGACTCTATAATGTCGTTTGTGGGTTACTGTCGCCGGCTCCTGCTGGTCGGCCTCTGAACGGATATTATGATGAATTTAAATCCTTTGCTGATGAGTTTGATCGGTTAGTCCTGTTTACATCTAATCGAGCTACTTTTCAAGAACGACGAAATCAGTTTCTGGTCACCTGCTATCTTAATGGACTGGGAGCTCAGTTTGATACTGCTCGGTCACAAATTCTTTCAGATGCTCCAGTACCTACTTTTGGAGAAGTTCATCGACATGTTCTTCGTACCGAAAGTCGTGAGGAAGTTAGATTTGCCCCTTCAAAAGTTGGTGAACAGGCTGCTGCTCTACATATGAACAGAGGAGGTGGCCGTAGTGGCGGAGGCCGTGATTGAGGAGGAGGTCGTGGTAGCATTGCTGGTCGTGGTCGGGAGACTCGTACTTGCAATTACTGTGGTATTGTTGGACATCTTCGCAGCTATTGCTAGAAGTTACAAGCTGTACAGGCAGCTTCTGGTTCACGGACCACTCCTGCTCATGTTGCATCTGATATTACGCTTATAGACCAGAAAGTTATCACAATGAGTCCAGAGGAGTATACTTGCTACTTGGAGTTCCAGACCTTAGGGAGTGGAACTACATCTGCCTCTGTTACGAAACTACAGCAGTCATCTAATTATTCATCTACCTCAGCATGTGCAGCTCTTCCTTCCGCTAATTGGATTATTGATTCTGGTGCAGGTGCTCACATGACGGGTAATAGAGGTATTCTTACTGCATATAAGTCATCGTCTCCGTTACGCCATATTACTATTGCGAACTAGTCATCCATGACAGTTTAGGGACATGGAGCTACACGACCTTCCAACGAGATCTCCTTATCTTCTGTTTTATATACTCCTAACATGCCATTTCATTTGTTATATGTTGGTCGTATTACACGGGATTTGAATTGCTCCATTACTTTCTATCTTGATTATTGTGTTTTACAGGATCTCTCGACGCGGAAGACTATTAGTAAGGGAATGGTCAATGGTGGTATCTATCAGCTGGATGGTACTTCCATTCCAACTGCACTAGTGAAAGAGACTGATGTTTTAGACATTCGCTATCGTCTAGGACATCCCTCTTTGTCTATGTTGCATCATTGTTTCCTCGTTTTCGTTTGGTGTCTACAATAAATTGTGAGTCATGTCAGCTTGCAAAGCATAGTCGTGTTTCTTTACCACTAAGAGTATCTCAACGAGCAGCTGCTCCTTTTGCCTTGGTCCATTCTGATGTGTGGGGACCTAGTCCTATTGTGTCAGTCTTTGGTTATCGTTACTATGTTCTCTTTGTCGATAATTTCACAAGAATGTCATTTGTTTACTTAATAAAAGAACGTTCTGAGTTATTTTCTATGTTTCGTGAGTTTTATTCTTCTGTCTACACTCAATTACATCATCATATCCAAGCCTTACAATATGATCGTGGAGGGGAATATATGTCGGATTATCTCCATCAATTTCTTCGTTCTCATGGTATTCACCATCGTCTTTCATGTGCTCTCACACCTCAACAAAATGATGTTGCTGAGCGGAAGAATCGCCATCTTATGGATATTGCTCATGCTCTTCTTATACATATGCATGTTCCACAGAAGTTTTGTGGGGATGATGTCCTTACAGCATGCTATCTCATTAATCACATGCCTCTTTCTTCTCTTGGGGGCAATACGCCTCATGGGCTCCTCTTTCCTAAACGCAATCCCTTTCCTCTTTCTCCTAAAGTGTTTGGGTGTACTTGTTTTGTCCATGATGATCGTCCAAGTATATCAAAACTAGATTCTCGTGCACTCAAATGTGTTTTTCTTGGTTACTCACGAGTGTCAAAGGGTTATCGTTGCTATTCTCCTACCTTGGGAAGAATGCTCACCTCTCGTCATATTACCTTTATAGAGTCTCAATCTTTCTTTTTTACATGTGGCTCTAGTTCATCTTATCCAATCCCGCAATTTTCCGAATCCACATTTTCTGACACTGTCCTTGTTTATTCTCCGCCACTAGTATCTCATCCAGCTATCTCTCCAGCATCTTCACTAGACAATGCCCCCATTGACAATTCTCTTTCTGTGCCAGTCTCTCTTGTGGAGGATCCTCCTGCTGAAATAGTCTCTTATGTTGCTGACCCATTTGAGATTGATACTCCCGAGCAACCTATTGCTCTTCGTAAGAGCTACCGTGCCTATAGAGATCACCCTCTTTATACACATTCCTACAAAGGTTTATCAATAAGTTTGTCGGCTTTTGTGGCCAATATCGATGCTATTTCTCTACCTGCTTCAGTTTCTGAGGCTCTTCAGCATGCAGGTTGGCGTTTAGCCATAGAGGAGGAAATGAACGCCCTCCAACGCAATCAGACTTGGTCCTTGGTTAATCTTCCTTCTAGTGCTCAGGTTATTGGCTGTCGTTGGGTATTTGCCATGAAGGTCAATCCTGATGGAACTGTTGCTCGTCTGAAAGCTGGGTTGGTTGCTAACGGTTATACTCAAACTTATGGTCTTGATTACTTTGAGACATTTTCTTCAGTTACGAAAGTGGCCTCTATACGCCTCTTCTTATCCCTTGCAGTTGTGCATTCTTGGTCTCTCCATTAGTTGGATCGAGGATGTTTACATGGAGCAGCCCCCAGGGTTTGCTACTCAGGGAGGGAAAGTCTATAAACTTCGTCGCTCTTTGTATGGTTTGAAGTAGTCTCCTCGAGCATGATTTGATAAATTTAGCTCAGTTGTTCGGAGTTTTGGTTTGCCTCAGTCTCAAAAGGATCATGCATTATTCTATCGACGTGCTACTACTATGTGTATCTTTCTAGTTTTATATGTGGATGACATTGTCTTGACAGAGGATGACGAGCATGGTATTGCTGAACTGAAAAGATATTTGTATACCCACTTTGAGACAAAGGACCTCGGTGATACTTTCTTGGGATCGAGGTGGCCTAGAAGAAAGAAAGTATCTCTTTGTCACAACGTAAGTATGATATTGATATCTTAACTGAATTTAACATGCAGCAATCTCGACCCGCAGAGTCGCCTATGGTACCAAGATTAAAGCTTCTTCCTGATCAGGGTAACTTGTTTGAACATCCTGAAAGATATCGGCGTGTTGTTGGTAAACTAAACTATCTCACTACAATGACTAGGCCTGATTTTGCATATTCGATTAGTGTGGTTAGTCAGTTTATGGAAGGACCTAGACAACCACATTGGGATGTTGTTTTGAGGATTCTAAGATATCTTCGAGGTAGTCCTGGCAAGGGAATTGTTTTTACTTCTCATAGTCATGCTCACATGGAGTGTTATACTAATGCTGATTGGGCTGGTTGCCCTATTGATAGGCGATCTACTCTTGGATATGCTTTGTATGTTGGTGGTAATTTAGTTTCCTAGAAGGGTAAGAAACAGGATATTGTGGCGAGGAGTAGTGCTGAAGCAGAATATCAAAGCCATTGCTACAGCTACTGTAGAGATTATATGGGCTAGACATCTTCTGAATGAGATTGAATATGGATCGAGTGATCCCACTTCGTTATGGTGTGATAGTAGTTCAGCAATTCACATTGCTTCAAATCCCGTCTTTCATGAGAGAACAAAGCATATCGAGATTGATTGTCATTTTGTTCGACAAGAGCTTACACGTGGTAGTCTCACTCTCTCACACATTCGCACTAGAGATTAGCTAGCAGATGTGTTTACTAAACCTTTAGCTGGGCAACGGGTTCGCTTTATGTGTAACAAGCTAGGCATGGTCGATATCTATGCATTAGCTTGAGGGAGGGTGTTATGAGTTATTTTATTATTCATTATCATATGTGGGAATACCCACCGTATTACTATGTACCCTCTTTATTATTATAAATATGAGAGGTTGCTAACCTAGAGGGTTAGACGATTCATTCATATCATTCTCCTCTTTTCTTCTTCTTCAGACAGTCAAGTCTTGTCATGGTGAGATATATTAATTTTCAAAAGTTGTTGATATCCCGATGGATCTCCGATAGATGAACCTGCATCATATTCATGCGTCGTCAATTTTGACTTTTGTTCAATCAATATAACAACTGGTTTATATCCTAACAATCCTGCTTCTTAAAAAATCTCTAAGATGAATTTTCATAGACTAAGGTAGATTCCCTTGTCGGATCGAGCTATTTCAATGCCAAGAAAATATTTGGAAGGTCCCAAATTCATGATGTGGAAAGAAGAATGTATAAATTCGTTGAATCTTCTAACATCAGAGTCATTATTCCCCACGATAAGTATATTATCAACATATATTTTAAATAAATTGATGAAGTACCTTTATCCTTATGAAGAGGGCGCAATCAAGTTTGAAGTGCTAAAAACCTACACTTGTTAGGACATCAGTGAACTTGCATACCATTTCCTAGAAGCATGTTTAAGCCCATATAGGGATTTATGGAAATGACATAATCGAGACTCCCCTGTCTTTGTAAACCTTGAGGAAGCTCCATATAGATTTCTTCATCCATATCCCCACATAGAAAGGCGCCTTGTGAACATCCGTCTGATGCAGTGCCAATTGAGAATGACAGCAATGGATAAAAAGGAGTGAACAAGTACCTCTTTGGCTATTGGGGAAAAAGTCTCATGGCAATCAAAACCTTCTCTTTGTGTGAATCACTTAACAACCAAACTAGCCTTGTATTGTTCAACGAAGCCATCTGCATTGAATTTAATCATGTATACCTATTTGCAGTCAATTGGCTTTCGCTTTGGGGGTAATGAAATAATATTCCACATGTGATTCTCCATGAGGGCATTGAGCTCAGCCTCCATTTTATTTTTCCATTGAGGATAACATGCTGCTTCATTATAAGAAGATGGCAATGAGACTAATACATCACATATGTTATCATGATAGACGACTAAATTTGAGGATACAAGATATTATGTACATGAAGAACTCAATGTAGGACATATGTAGTCTTTTTTCCACGTGCGCAGGCGAACATGGCGTCCAAAATGTCAAGGTTGCTTAGTTATCGTTTGTTCATGAACTGACGGAGAGACCTCATGGTTAAACTGTTGTTGAGATGCCGCTGGCGAACGAATATCGTTAAGTGGTAACATTGATGATTCAACTTCTTAATGCAAAGAGTCCCTCATGTCTGGCATAGATGATTCTGGTGCAACAATGATATGTTGAGAAGCCATAGATAAGTCTTCTTCTAATAGAAATCGACAACGATATGATGATGAGCTACATGATTGAGACGAAGATGCCATCTCTAGATGAGAATATATTTTCGTGGAAAACCACATCTCTGCTTATAAAGAAATTCTCTGTAGAAATTATCATAACACGACATCCTTTTTGTAGAGGATGATTTCCATGAAAATACATTAAGTGGCACGAGATCCATTTTATCCCGAGGGCCAACAGTCGTTGCATAGCATAAACAGCCAAATACTCTAAGATGATTAACCCCTGGCTATTTTTCGTAAAGCATCTCAAGGGAGTTCGCCCATCAGAATTTGTATCAGCATGCAATTAATCAAATAGACTAACGTGACCACATGATCTCCCAAATAAGTTTCGGGAATCGTAGCTTGGTATTTAAGTTCTCTTGAGAGATGTCTATGTTTGCACTCAATAATCCCATTTTGTTGGGGAGCATAAGTGCAAGAGTTTTCATGGAACATCCTCTTTTTTTTTTTTGGTCGAATCATGGAATATCTTGTGAGAGGATAGAAAAGATGTGCATTCAGTAGTGAAGAATTCATGTCCATTGTCTATACGAATTCGCTAGATAGTCTTGTCGAATTCATTTTAATCAAAGAAAGAAAATTCGATAGATAAGAAAAGATTTGACTCTTGAATTGCATAAGGAAAATCCAAGTGGCACGAGTACAATCATCGACAATCGTGAGAAAAAAAGGAGATCTGTCATGATGTGGGGCATGGTAAGGACTCCATATATCCAAATGGATTAGAGAAAAAGCACTTGTAACTAGAGATGTACTAATTAAAAAAGATGCCCAAGATTTTTTTACAAAGGGGTATATTAAACATTTTGGATGAGGAAAAAACACACTATGATCCAAACGTTGATGAGGAAGAATAGTTTTATCAATGGTGATTGCATTACAATAAACACTTTTTTGCAACCAATCACAATCTCCAATCCAGAAATATAAACCTTATGCAACATTGCCCAAACCCATCAATTTGCTAGTCAAATGGTCCCAAAAAAATTAATTTTTGAAATTGAATACAATACGACAAGAGTTATCCTCGCAAAAATTTTAAACCGATAGGAGGTTTAATTCAAAATTTGGGACATATAAAACATTTTTAGGGACGATATTCAGACAGAGATGAACAATGCCAATCTTGGTAACATAGATGATGTTCCCACTTGGAATACATACTGACGCTGAAGAATTCCAAACATGAGAAAACATTTGCTCATTGCATATTATGTGGTTACTAGCACCCGAATCAATTGTCCATGCATCAACTAAAACTGAATTCGTCTTGCAAAGAAAAGTACCTGAAAAATTCGCATTCTTGTTGGAAGTCTTTAACTAACTTAGAACTTTCATGATTTTTGGCACTGGTCTTGAGTAATAGTATAATGTGCCCCATCGGTTCTTTGTGCTGAAACCTGATAAGTAGAAAATTCTTTTTCCTTTTTTCTTCTTTATCATTTAACTATCCATGCAGTTTCTAGCATGTCTCAACAGTGTGGCGCGGGCATTTGGTATATTCACAAAATTTGCCTTTGGGTTGGAATTTTGCCCACTATATTTTCCTGATGACATGGCACTCGATGGACCGTTGGATAACTTGTATACTGGTATCGATATGGGCGGATGGGAGTCATTTGATTCTGCTGTGTTGATGGTCAAATAGTAATTATCCGATCCAAATTTTTTATCCAAGCCATCCGTGCAGAAGCCTCTAGGGTTTTCTTCATTTTCCACCCTTGCAATAGCCGCTTGTTGAGCTCTAGAACCTCCATTCATTGATTGATTCGCCTAGAGCCGAGCTAAATGGGAAGGCAATGAGTGTTACGTTTGACCCACCCGTGCATGTTCTGTCACGGTCAGTCATTGACTTTCCTGTTAGACAGCAAGTTGGAAGATCCTGCCAAGAGGTGGCATGAGCTCCATTGCGAGGGTTTGTGACCGGAAAAGTGAATAGCTTAAGTCATCTTCTCTCTCTTTTATAGCTTGTTGTGACGAACGCGGAAAACAAACACAGAACAACAAGGATTTAGGTAGTTCGATCAAGGTGATCTACGTCCACGGGCGAGGCAAAACGAGATTCTACTATAATCAATGAGATTACATATTACAAAAGTCGTTCTCAGCGACTGAACAAAGCTCACAGCTCACAAATCTCTCAGATGACGAAAAATCGCCGTACACCAAAAAACCCTAGCCGCAGTAGTAAATAGGGCCCAAACAAATTTTCTCGGGGGCTTCGCCCCCGAACCCCATTTGCAATCACCATATATGATGGTGCACGAGCTTTCGATTTTTCCAAACAAGCCATAAGTTTTCTGGATCAAGTCAATCATACTTTCAGAATCTCTAGGATCCACACTAGGTCCCACTAAAAAAGAATAAGTTCACATGCAGTTACTTTTTTTTTGTATGAAAAGGGGTTAAAGTCAAATGCAAAAATTTAACATCGTAAAATCTACTATCCCTATTTTATCACGTAATAAAACATGAAATAACTCTCTAGAAGGCAATGAAAAGAATAGCGCTCAAACGCTTATCCATTTCAAGATTAATAAGCCTATCGGCCCAACTCTTCGCGTCACGAACCAAATCTCAATTTTCTCTTCAATTTTGGGTCGCACAAAAAATATGTCGGGTCGGGTAATGAACCGGGCCGAGTACATAAAATTCAAGACATATTTAACATAGCTCGATATTGTTGGTGTGTCTCATCAGGTCCCTCGAATTGTTCTTTGACTGCCTTGAGCTCATTCCACAGAGTCGAGAGACGATTGAAGCAAGTGGTGATTGTTTTGTTTCCTTTTCAACTCCGACAAAGCTTGCATGAGAGAGAATAGCTTAGCTTGGTCAAGCTTACTGTACATCTAGAGGATGTCGCAAATTGTCTTCAAGTTTTTGATCGGTGGGAGTCTGGTTGTGACCTCGAGGGTCAAGTAATTTTGATCCAGGTGCGGACGAGCTAGTTGCATTTGCGCTTGTGTCATCGTAGTTGGTCGTCGATCACAAAAAGCGTGTTTCTGTCGAGGAAGCCGTCTATGTCCTTTGTGACCAAGGCTCACCAGGAATCCCGAGCCCAATCGTTGTAATTTTCTAGTCCGACAAGTTGTAGGTTGATAAGTCGCAACTCAAGTCCGTCTGTTGGTGATGTATGGAGTGGGTTGCCAGGTTCCGGGCAGCCATAGGTGGCTGGAATCGCAAAGGATAGGTAGCCAGGTTGAAGCTCAAGTAGTGATTTGCCCTAAACCCGCCGAAGGAGGTGACCAGCCATCCCACTATTTGGGTTGGTCTCGATAACAGAAGGAACCAGCTCACTTCCATTTGGCTGAACTCCAAAGCCCGAAGCTATTTGTCCTTTGGATAAACAAAGCTAAATTCGTGGTTGGTTTGATCCGGCAGCTCATTGTCCTTGAATTGAAAACTAGTGGATTAGTGGCCACGGGGTCGGATCGGGATATTGAATAGAACCAATGAGGACCACTCACCTTGAGTAGGATCAGTTTGATCTGAAGTCTGATTTCGGGGTGAATTTGGATCTCCCTCCAACTAAGGTATGTCTGGAACACAATTTTCATTGGAACTTGACTTTTGATTGTTCTCCATGGTATCATTGACGAAAAAGTGGATTCTTACCCGAAGTGCTAATTTTGTTTTGCAGATTATGATTTGCAACATTAAGTTAGAAAACTGACCGAAGACAATCCAGAGATTTTTTTGCGGAAGTTAGGCTAGGAAGGAAAGCTTTGATACCATGATAGAAGATGAAAAAAATAGAGAAAATATATTGTATTGGTATGATTTGTATACAAGTATATTGGTCTATTTATAACGCTAACAAGAAAGACAAATACGAGGAAAATAAATATACAAAATTACACTGTCCCAATTTACCAAATTAATCACGGATTGACTAAATCAATTACTCCGTAATCAAAAGCAATATCGTAATCATCAATCAAATCACATCTCCAACATTATCGATAGCGATTTCAAGAAAATATATAAAAGTTAGTCATTTTTCGCGAAACAAACGCAACCAAAATAATGTTTTTACATATAAGTATACCTCATTCGACTCTTAAAGTCCTCTGACAAAAGTGAAGAGAACCCTATCTAGAAGATTACTAATTGGCCATTCATACAGGTGGTTGAGGTTGATAGATACTAAGGCATGAAAGATTACAGTGGTTGAAGTTGACTGATAAACAAGGCACGAGCTAGAGGGAACGTAGGTACAAATTAACTATAACTGTTTAAGGGATAAATGAATTTGCCTGGACAAAGACGTCACGATTCTTTTTTTTTTTTCACGAAAAGGGAATAATTTTGTACTTTTTTCTTTTAAAATCGATCGGCTGTATTAGTCACAAAAATAAGTGAACCAAAAATAATTTCATCAATAAAAAAAAAACTTATGTGCGGACTATTATTGATAAAAAGAAGAATAGTTGTGGAATCATTTATATTGTGTGAAGTAAATACACAAAACTCAAATAATTCCTTGACCCAAAAATATAAAGAGGAATAAAAGGCTCGAGCGCGTATTGTGACACTTTTGCACTATAAATCAACTTCTGCTCCAGAGTAGAAATTGACTTTTCTACTTATGAAGATAAGTATTTTTTTTTACCTTCTTCAAGTGACTGTAAAACTATTATATTTATGCTCCAAAAGTTGCTTTACTAAACAAATTTCTGCTCTAAAATTATTTTTGGAGCAGAAATTCTGTGTAGTATCGCCCTAATTTTTAAAAGGGGAGGAGGGCATCTCCATAATGGTCCTAGCATGTAGCACCCACCGCCGGAGTCCGGACAAAAAGCGGTGAATGAAAGGAGCAGCTTTTTACTTTCATGTGAACTTGGCTTGTCTTATGGGACAAGGAAAGCACATCTCAGAATCCTAGGAGCACGTCCCGTGACATTTGATGCTGCTTGTCGTCGCTTTCCTTCGCGGAGACATGGGGTCTTCCGATTCGGAGCAAAGAAATATTCCCTTCCCACACAATTTTCCTAAGGTGGATTGAGAAGTGTGTCACGGGTGTGGTGAATAGAATCAATTGCAACCACGTTTTGACGTCTGGCTTATTAATCTTGAAATGCATAAGCGTTTTAGCGCTGTTCTTTTCATTGCCTTCTAGAGAGTTATTTCATGTTTTATTACGTGATAAAATAGGGATAGTAGATTTTACGATGTTAAATTTTTGCATTTGACTTTAACCCCTTTTCATACAAAAAAAAAAAGTAACTGCATGTGAACTTATTCTTTTTTAGTGGGACCTAGTGTGGATCCCAGAGATTCTGAAAGTATGATTGACTTGATCCAGAAAACTTATAGCTTGTTTGGAAAAATCGAAAGCTCGTGCACCATCATATATGGTGATAGCTATAACCATTGAAAATAGAAACTAAAAAGTCTCTTGATGATAATCGAAATTTTGTTATTGAATTACGTTGACTAAACATTGAATTGGCGAGGAATCAACAATTAAATGGTTCAGAAAAATCAACATTAATAACACATTTATCCCAAACTAGTTGGGGTCAACGGCCGATGAACCCCAAAGATTTATAAAAATAAAGCAAAATCAATCCAGGGAATAGAGAAAAATATGTAAAAATAAATAAACAAAGATATATACACACACACTAACTACCCATCCACAATACTAATAGCATTCTTCTACGCCGTCCTAAGACAAACTGTACGCCAATCTATTTCACACTCCCTTAAATCTTGTTTTACTATTTTGTCCCAAGTAAGTTTCGGCCGACTCCTTTCTTTCTTCATGGTATTCTCTCGACAGCGAACTTCTGTTCGTACCGGGACATTTAGAGGCTTTCGGAGAATATGCCCAAACCATCTTAATCTAAATTCTCTCATCTTTTCTGCCACCGGCTCTACTCTAACTTTTCGTCGAATATCTCCATTCCTTATATTACAACACATCCACATTAACATCCTCATCTTCGCTACTCCCATTTTATGCTCATGTTTCCTCTGTATTGGCCAACATTTAGCTCCATATAGCATGGCAGGTCTTACTGCTGTTCTATAAAATTTTCCTTTTAACTTAAGAGGAATTTTGCGATTACACAAAAATCCTGATGTACTGCGTCATTTCATCCAACCTTATCTGATTCTATTGCTTACATCCTCATCAATCTCTCCATCTTTTTGCAATATTGATCACAAATATCTAAAAGTATCTTTCTTGGGTACCTCATGTCCGAGCATATTTACGGCTTCTTGATCCTCTCTTCCTGCCGTGTCGAACTCACACTTCAAATATTCCGTTTTACTTCGACTCAACGTAAATCTTTTAGACTCCAACGTGTTTCTCCATAATTCTAATTTAGCATTAACGCACAGCCCTAGTCTCATCAATAAGCACAATATCGTCTGTAAATAGCATACACCACGGCACCTCATCTTGAATATCTTTTGTTAGCTCATCCATAACTAGAGCAAAAAGATAAGGACTCAAAGCAGAACCTTAGTTCATAAAAATAAATAAATAAATAAAATAACTGGATAAATTCTCCCAAAAACTATGTATGGGCATAGCTTCTCTTAGGAAACTTTGCTAGCACACTCAAGTCTCCTTTTGGTCCATGTTGGTGTTGTAGGCTCTTGCAACCTTTGTATTTTTATCTTTTGCTGTTAGGTCTCTAACTTGGCTGAGTTATCATGCAATTGGGTCCTTTCGGTTGCCTGCCAAGCAAGTTATGTCATTGCCCCAATAAAATAATTTCGGGAACACGATTCCTCAAAAAAGTTCGAGAGTCCCATAGCATGTATAAAATTTATAAACGTAAGGAGACTAGTACTGAACTAAACCAATAGAAGCATGGGGAAATAGTTGTCACTTCGGCATTGTACATGCAAAAAAACATTCATATATATATATATATATATATATATATATATATTCCCTTAATTAAATGAAAAATTAAGAATAATTTCTTTGCAGTTACCAAATGTGTTTTTTTTCTTTTTCTTTTTTTGATTCTAGGAATAGAAACTTTATGCAGTTACCAAATGCGTTTCCTGTTATTTTTTTTGTTCTGGGAATAGAATTTTTTTCAGTTACCAAATGCGTTTTTGTTCTAAAAAATCATTACCGAGAGCAGAAACAGAAAAAAATGTTTTTGTTCCAAAAATTATTTCGGAAACAGAAACATTACCATACGCAGCCTTAGAATCCCTATAATTGCTTCTTCTTTTTTTATCAAATCAATGAGAATCCCTATAATTGCTTTCGCAAGCCCAAAAAGTTTCATATTGAATTTACAAACTTACCACAAATCTAGAAGGTCTTTTAATGAATTTACATGAAAAGTGTCAAAAAAGCCATAAATCTATTGCATTTGTATCAATTCGGCCCTAAATATTTTTAAGTGCCAAATTCAGTCCTAAACATTTTGCTTTGGTGTCAATTCAATCATAAATCTTAGGTATTTGTGCCGACTCAGTGCTAACCTTTTGCATTTGTGCCAATAGAGACAATCCAGCCAATTTTGGCTAAAAATCGCTGACGTAAACGTTTATTGTCTTACGCGGCACAGTTGGCGCTGACGTGAATCTTATAGTTTCAAATATATATTTTTTATTTTTTATGTTCTTCTTCTTTTTCGTTTTTAGCACTTCTTTTTTATTGGGGGTTAGTGACCTCGCCAACCGCGAGTGCTAACTGTGCCACATAGGACAATCGGCGTTAGCGTTAGCGTTAGCGATTTTTAGCTAAAATTGATCGAGTTGAACCAATAGGCACAAATGGAGATGATTTACTTCACGGGCGAGGTCTCTGGTTCAAGTCTAGGATGGCCCAGCTGGGCCAAGGAAAAGAATAGAATAAGTATTTGACTCCTTCATGCATGCTCCACTTGGCTCGGCGAGATATAGCTCAGTTGATAGAGCTCCGCTCTTGCAATTGGGTCGTTGCGATTACGGGTTGGATGTCTAATTGTCCAGGAAGTAATGATAGTATCTTGTACCTGAATCGGTTGCTCACTTTTTCTAAGTAATGGGGAAGATGACCGAAACATGCCACTGAAAGACTCTACTGAGACAAAGACGAGGCTGTCAAGAATGTAGAGGAGGTAAGATGGACAGTTGGTCAGATCTAGTATGGAACATACATGGACGGTAGTTGGAGCCGGTGGCTCTCTTAGGGTTCCCCCATCTGGAAAAAATTTTAGGACTAAATTGGCACAAATACAAAAAGTTGGGACTAAATTAACATAAATATAAAAAGTCTATGACTGAATTAGCGCAAATGCATAACTGAATTGATAATAAAAAAGAGTTATGACTGAATTAATACTGATGCAATAGTTTAATGACTTTTTTGACACATTTTTCATGGACTTATAGTTTGCTTACCAAAGGGGACTGGCCAGTAACATGACTCGAACCTGGTATGTTGTGCAAATAGTTTGAATCTTACTGACTTAGCCAACCCACTTTGGCACCATGAACTGGGTATTAGATGTATGATTCTTAATATAATAACCATGAGAGAGCATGGCTAGGTGGGCCGGGTCCAGACCTAACTCCTATAACTGACAATGTTATAACTGGTTCTTAACGTTTGGAACCGAGAACCAGCCATGTTTCTCTTGGAACCTGTTTTGGAACCGATCTTGTTTTTCGGTCCGGTTCCAGGTTCTACCCGAGAATCTGTTTTCCTTTTTTTCCATCAAAATAATATGAGTATCGATGAAATGAGCAATAAAAATTACAATCCACCAAAAGCAATAATATAACATATAAATAGTGGACTTAGCCCATTCAAATTTGATTAATGAAAAGGCTTTTAATTTCAATGTTAAAATTAAAAATCCATATTAAGCACGAAAAATTGCACTCTTGAGCCCAAAAATTAAGAAAATTCGACAAGCCCATTTTTAGGGGCTTGACTGGATTTTACTTCAAGTGCCGGATATAAATTATTCAAATTTGACCTTTTATGATTTAATTGAAATTTGATTTTATTTTAAAGGGTCCATTTGATGATAATTTGATAACTTAAGCCCCAAGTTTGTGAAGCCTATCTCTATAATTACACTAGAGTATGCTTAGGTTTTGAGGGGAAGCCACACACAATTATCAGACACAGCCGGAAGGAGAGACAAGAGAGAGAGAGAGTTTTGATTTTTCTTTTGCGGGTTCAGGGGGGCCTTCATTCATGTTCTTTTGATGGCACATTGACATTGGAGAGGCACCTTCAAGAAGGAGTCTAGGTCGTCCACGAAAAAGTGGCCCAAAGGAAAGTTTCAAAGGTGGCAGAATTACTTCCATCTTCTCGACCTCTCCTGGAGCTTGATGCGTTCAATATAAAAAATCAAGAAGGAGACAAAGAAGTGAAGAAGAGAAGATGAAGTCCTAAAAGAGCACCACTGATCGACCCACGATGCTGGTTGAACATCAAATATGTGCCGAACTTTCTCTTTATCTCAATGAGTTCCTCAAGCAAACTTTAGCTATTACATGTGTTGCATAGTCCATTACTGGATTTCTATTGCCCATTGGTGCCTTCTATTTCACTGCTTTCATCAAATTGTCCACTAATCTTCTCTGCAGTTTTTGTTGCCTTCATGAATTGGTCCTTTGTGGATCACGGCACAATTCTTGGTTCGGCCAATGAGTCTCACACCACGGTGACATCTTCCCTTGTCATGATCTTGCTGAGTCTCATCCAGTCTTCACCAGGAGCATCACCACATTATTGACAGCCGGGCACGGGTGATCATTGTGAAGCTGCATAAGGTTGCTAATCCTGTGAAGTTGACCTGCTCCTGGCTTAATGATGAGGCTGCAATCTGGACTGATTAGCATCATTGTTGCTACGTTTTGTGGCTGTTTAGTGTCTGGTCGTGATTGATTTTGTCTTTTGATTGCAGGTTATTTCAGTGACTCCTCCTAGCCAAGCTTGTGCCAATTTGAGATGTTAATAGGCCAGACGATTCGGTATATACTCGGCCACATTTCTAAACCCATGACCACGGTATGGAGAAGAGATCGGAATACAATCATGAGTGGGGGGAAAAGCTGAAGAGAGAAGTACTACAGTCCACTAGAAGCATG